>JARYGA010046849.1:0-603931 GCA_030545235.1 Helianthus tuberosus | reverse complement strand
GACTTAAAGGATTATTATTGGTGGCCGAGACTCAAGAGC
The DNA here is from genome assembly GCA_030545235.1 of Helianthus tuberosus. Taxonomy (NCBI): domain Eukaryota; kingdom Viridiplantae; phylum Streptophyta; class Magnoliopsida; order Asterales; family Asteraceae; genus Helianthus; species Helianthus tuberosus. The sequence goes on along the minus strand of JARYGA010046849.1, from coordinate 603,892 downwards.
GGCGTTGCTGTTTATGTTGGAAAATGCCTAACCTGTGCTAAGGTTAAGGCTGAATATCAGAAGCTGTCTGGCCTACTGCAACAACCAGAGATACCCATGTGGAAGTGGGAGCAAATCTCTATGGACTTCATAACAAAATTACCCCAGACCCCTAGAGGGCACGGTATGATATGGGTGATAGTTGACCGATTGACGAAATCCGCGCATTTCCTACCGATCCGAGAGAAGGTTAGCACTGGAAAGCTTGCTGAGATATACTTAAAAGAAATCGTGGCACGTCATGGAGTGCCTATCTCAATTATTTCAGACAGAGATGGACGCTTTGTCTCAAGAATCTGGCAATCCTTTCAGGAAGCCTTTGGATCTCAGCTAGATCTAAGCACGGCCTTCCATCCGCTAACAGACGGTCAGAGTGAATGGACCATACAAACGCTGGAAGATATGCTTCGCGCATGTGTTATGGACTTAGGCGGCAACTGGGATACTCATCTACCTTTAGTTGAGTTTTCCTACAATAACAGTTATCATACGAGCATAAAAGCCGCACCGTTCGAAGCTCTATATGGCCGCAAGTGCCACTCGCCTTTATGTTGGACAGACGCTGGAGACAAACGTATGGTTGGTCTTGAACTTATACAAGAGACAACCGACAAGATTATGCAGATCCGAGAGCGCATTTGTCACACCCTGGCTTTGCGGAAGCGTGGTTAGTTTTGGTGTGACTTCTTAATACCATAGCTTAATCATAACAAGCTATATGAATTTAAAAACCATGCAAGTCATCATTAAGCTTAAAAATCAACATGCAATACCATTGTTTTAAACATACGACCATAACCATGTTCAGTAAACATTACAACTTATAACAAACATAAACGAGGGTTAAGGATTGTGTCTTGTCCAGGTAAGAGAACACAACCCCTAATCCTTGATGACTTCATGAAGATTGCAGCGGAAAACGTTCATACCGTGCCAGAATCCGTTTAATTTCCTGAAATACATGTGAGTTGAAAAATCAACAATAATGTTGAGCGAGTTCATGTGCAAGTGAGTAAGTAAAACACTTGTAAGTATAAAAGTTTCCTGGTATGTAGCAGTGTAAGAGGACTTGTAATCACCAATGGTTTGCAAGGCCATTAGCATGTCGTGAAATGCAAGTAGGAAGACACAACCCTAGCTGATTTTTGCGTTGGGCAACCAAGTCACTCCAGGTCCGTTTTGGTTAGCCTCAGCGAGGTCCGTTTGGCCTAGAGCTGGGCTCGCTACACCCAGATAGATCTACCGCCTGAGTCCCTCGGTGTTCTAACTACCCATTCACATGATCTAAACCTCCTTACGTAAATCATACCGTGTATAAAGTACTTGTAAACAAAGTAACATGTATTTCACCCCCGCAGTTAAGAAAACTGAAAACAGTTAGAGAAAAGGGGGACATGAACTCACTGTGAGGCGTCTCTACCAAGTATCCCTGAATCAGAAAGCTGCGCGACGACCTACAAGTGCTAATATCTATTAGACGAACGGCCGTGCCTTAGCTTTAGAGTTTTAATGTTCTTGGGGAAATAGTTAGACAACTATTTCGTGTTTATATTTCTTGGTTAACGTATAAGTAGATTCCTTCCCAAGGATGGGGTATTCGTACAAGTATTATGTATGTGGTGACTTAACGTATTAAAAAAAAATACATTTACAAGTCTCCTATCCAACACTTTAAAGTTTTATGTCAAAACTCAAGGCGAGGTTTAATTATGAGATATAAAGTTTCACATACACGATAGAAAAATAATTTTTCTAAGTCTAGGTATTTTTAGAAAAATTCGCCAGAACTTCCCCTAATAACGGGAGTATCCGTGCTAATACGCACATCATTTTCTTTTCGAAATCAAACCAAGATCATCAACAATCAACCCTTACGTTTTAACACGCAAAATACTACTCTTGTCGTTTCAGTTTCAATTTGTGAAAACTGGACTGTTTTCGGGCGTGTAAATAAATTACTTAACTTATTCCAAAAATTCCCAAATTTTTGTGGAACGTCATAACCGACCCACAAATTATTGTGTAAAAGTTTCGGGGTCCAAATCATTACCAAAAATTTATAGAAAATCGTTTACCGAACTGTGATCAGATTTGTTACATTCTGATCACAGTTTACAGAATAATTCGCCAAAAATTCCTCGTAAGTCCGTTTGTCGAAAATCCAGTTCAAGGGTCACAAATACATCTGTGTTCATCTTTGATAAAAGTTTCAGGGGCTGGTTCGGTTCAGGTTTTAAGTGGTGATCGAAAACACACAGCCCAATTTTCTGCAGTAACAAACAGCCCTAGCTGCAGTCACGTAAACAGATTTTTAAAATAGTAACCGACATCAGAAAAATACGATTCCAGCGCCATTTTCTTCGTTTTTCGAAATGACACGATTTAGGCTTTTGAAATTCCGTTTTTCGAGTTTTTAAGGTCCGTTTACAGCCTGTTAAAGGCGGCTGAAACAGTGACTCAGCATGCTGTTTTGTGATATAGATGTTATTAAATCGCGTTATAAGTGTCCGATTAGCGGGTTAAACAAGAAAACGACTTTTAAATATCAAGTATGTGTTATCCAACCCTTAAACCGACAAGATTCCACTTCATAAATCATACACAAGTAAACTTTTATGTAGATTTTATGTTCATAACTCATGTTTTCACATTTTTCTAATATTCTTGTAATCTAGCGATTTAAACAACAATACTACATGTTAAATGCCATAATTTTCGAACAAGATGAGATCAAGTATGAAGAAGCTTACTACTAGCCTCTAGCTAGGGAAGAAATCTTGTGTCAAAATGATGAGAAAAAGATGTAGAAACAAGCAAGAACAATGCTCCCTTGCAATCCCTTCAAGTTGCACCTTCCATGGATGGTTTCTAGGCTTTGAATGGACAATAAAATGAAGAAGATGATGTTGTTGGAGTGTGGTGGTGGATTCGGTTGTAGTAGAACCGAATAGAGAGAGAGAGCTAAGTGAAAATGGGTTGCAAAATCTTGTGAAGTGATGTACATTTATAAGGAACATTACTTATATTTACTTTCTCATATTTTGTATAGATAAGCAAGCAAAACAATAAATACTAGATCATTGAATCCAAGCAAGAAGATTTGGAAGTATGATGTTATGACATGTGGGGTCCCACTTGGGGAAATGAATTCGTTGGGGGGGGGGGGGGTATTATGTAAATATTGTGACTAGAATGTATAAGTGTAAGTAATGTAATATAGCTAGTTGATTTATTATAGGCGGGTGTTATGGCATACGGGGATCATGACTAGCCATAAATAATAAAATAAAGTATTTAACAAAAATTTAGTGCCCCGGGTAATGTCCGGTTATACGGTTAAGTACCGTTCCGTTAAAATGTTTAATTATACCGCAAAAGGCCCTTTATGTATATTTTTGTAACATAAATTATTCCTGGTACTTAGGAAAATATACGGGACCGTTATGCAATGTTTTTGCACTGTATTAGCAATTTAAAATGCTGAGTTCTATAATAAAGCGCAGAATTTTGTATTTAAAGTACGTTTTAGGCACCTCCAATCAGTGTATCTTATTCCTAGAGACGCGGTACCACAACCCTTATATCCCTACACTCACTACCAGTGTAGCAAAAATATATGAGGCTCTTAACAGGCCTTAGAGGCAGTGTCTGCCTGATGCTGGTTATTTCAGCATGTTCACTGTGTATCCGTTTAGTGCTACTGTGCTTTTTTTTTTTTTTTTTTTGTGCATCAAGTTTGCCACTAGGGTTCAGCATGTAAATAATGTAGTGACAGCAAATAAAGTATGATGCAAGTAAGTGCATGTATCAGTATGCAGGTAGCAGTTTATCAGCTAGTTTCAAGCAAGCACAGTAATTAAGCAGAAATTAATCATTAATTAAGTTGTACGGATACCTGGTTTAGTGCGGGTTGTCACATTCTCCCCCCGTTAAATAAATTTCGTCCCGAAATTTAAGTCCTGCTTGTAGATGCAGAGTTCTTAGGAAATAAGTGGGGGTATTTCTCTTTCATCCGGTCCTCACGTTCCCATGTGAATTCAGGACCATGTCTGGCATCCCAACGAACTTTGACGAGTTTGACACTGCTCCGGCGGGTCTTGTTAACTTTCCAATCCGTGACCTCAACAGGTTCTTCAACGAAGTGGAGAGTGTCGTCAATGTGAATCTCGTCGATAGGAATGGCAACGTCAACTTGAGTTGGACTTTTCTTTAGATTGGACACATGAAATGTATCGTGAACACCATTTAGTTCAGCAGGTAGGTCCAACTTGTATGCTACTGTCCCAATTCTTTCCAGAATTCTGAAAGGACCAATGTAGCGCGGATTTAACTTCCCACGCTTTCCAAAGCGTGCCACCCCCTTCCAGGGTGAAACTTTCAATAACACCATCTCTCCGACTTGGAAGTCCACGTGCTTCCGGTTTGGATCCGCGTAGGCCTTTTGTCTGTGGCGAGCGGCTTCGATGCGTTTAAGAATTTGCGCGATCTTATCTGTCGTCTCTTGGACGATCTCGGGACCAGCAAGCTGCCTATCACCTGCGTCAGACCAACATAGTGGTGTTCGGCACTTGCGTCCGTATAGGGCCTCAAATGGCGCGACACCAATACTGGTGTGGTAGCTGTTGTTGTATGAAAATTCGACTAAAGGTAAGTGTTTATCCCAGCTACCTCCCAAATCCATAACACATGCCCTCAGCATGTCTTCCAACGTTTGTATTGTTCGCTCGCTCTGGCCATCAGTTTGCGGATGGAATGCGGTGCTCAGATTCAATTGTGAGCCAAAAGATTCTTGGAAGGATTGCCATATTCTTGACACAAACCTTCCGTCTCTATCAGAGATGATTGAGAGAGGCACTCCATGGCGTGCTACGATCTCTCTCAAGTAAATTTCCGCAAGTTTACTAGTACTGTCTTTCTCACTTCCACTTGGGAATCTCAGGTTGTTGCAGAAAGTGTGCGGATTTTGTTAGGCGGTCAACAATCACCCAAATCATATCATGGCCTCTTGGCGTTCTTGGCAGTTTCGTAACAAAATCCATGGAGATTTGTTCCCACTTCCACTTGGGAATCTCAGGTTGTTGCAGAAGTCCCGAAGGCTTCTGGTATTCTGCCTTGACCTTAGCGCACGTTAAACATTTGTTCACGTAAACAGCAACGTCGCCTTTCATTCTAGGCCACCAATAGTAATCTTTGAGATCTTGGTACATCTTATCCGCCCCCGGATGGATAGAGTACCGTGACTTGTGCGCTTCGTTGAAAATAACTTTCCTTAGATCTCCAAACAGAGGAACCCAAATCCTTTTCTCGAAACATAACGTGCCTTCTTTGTTTGGTGCCAGTAACTTCTCCATCCCACGGAGATATTCATCCTCACGGTTTTCTTCCCTAAGGGCTTCTTTTTGTGCAGCACGAATGCGCAAGGAAAGATCGGTTCGTATAATCATTTCCAGAGCCCTAACCCTTATGGGCTTGATTCTTTCCTTTCGACTTAGGGCATCGGCGACCACATTCGCCTTCCCTGGATGATACTTGAGCTCGCAGTCGTAATCGTTCAGTAATTCAACCCATCGTCTCTGCCTCATATTCAACTCCTTCTGGTTGAATATATGCTGTAAGCTTTTGTGATCTGTGAAGATTGTGCATTTCGTACCATATAGGTAGTGTCTCCAGATCTTTAGTGCAAAAACCACTGCGCCAAGCTCTAAATCGTGTGTGGTATAGTTCTTTTCATGCACCTTCAGTTGGCGTGATGCGTAAGCAATGACCTTCTGGCGTTGCATCAACACACAACCCAATCCCTGACGCGATGCGTCGCAGTATACCACAAAACCGTCGGTACCTTCCGGTAGAGCTAAGATTGGCGCGTTGCAGAGCTTATCTTTCAATATCTGAAACGCTTCGTCCTGTTTGATTCCCCAATCAAACGTCTTATCCTTCTGGGTCAGGAGCGTCAACGGTTGAGCGATTTTCGAAAAATCCTCGATGAACCTTCTATAGTAGCCAGCCAAACCCAAGAATTGTCGAATCTCAGTTGGCGTTGTAGGCGTTTCCCAATTCTTGATTGCCTCGATCTTTGTGGGATCAACATGAATTCCATCCCCATTAACCACATGTCCGAGAAACTGGACTTCGCGTAGCCAAAACTCGCACTTAGAGAACTTGGCGTACAGTTGTTCTTTCTTTAGCAGCTCCAATATGGTTCTAAGATGTTGTTCGTGTTCAGCCTTCGTCTTTGAGTAAATCAGGATGTCGTCGATGAATACAATCACGAACTTGTCTAAGTATGGCTTGCAAACTCTATTCATTAGATCCATGAAGACTGCAGGTGCGTTCGTCAAACCAAATGGCATAACGAGGAACTCGTAGTGTCCATAACGAGTTCGGAAGGCTGTTTTCGGGATACTTTCCTCCTGTATCCTTAGTTGATGGTATCCAGATCGAAGATCGATCTTAGAGTAACAGCTTGAACCTTGAAGTTGGTCAAACAGATCATCAATTCTTGGCAGAGGATACCTGTTCTTGATCGTCAGCTTGTTCAATTCTCTGTAGTCAATACACATGCGGAAACTTCCGTCCTTCTTCTTGACAAACAGGACCGGAGCTCCCCAAGGCGAGAAGCTTGGTCGGATAAAACCCTTGTCTAACAGCTCCTGAAGCTGTGTTGACAATTCCTGCATCTCAGACGGAGCAAGTCTGTATGGTGCCTTAGCCACAGGCGCTGCGCCTGGAACTAAGTCGATGTGAAACTCCACTTGCCTCTGAGGTGGCAGTCCGGGTAAGTCTTCCGGGAAGACTTCTGGATATTCCCTTACGACAGGGATGTCTTCGATTCTTGGTTCGGCAGCCTTCTTATCCACGATGTGTGCCAGGAAAGCAACACATCCATTCTGTAAACACTTCCTTGCTTTCAAGCAGCTGATAAATCTTAGCGGCGTGTCACGCTTCTCTCCGTGAACCACAATTGTCTCACCATCATCAGTTGGGATACGAACAACTTTCTCGTGACATACTATTTCAGCCTTGTTTCCGGATAACCAATCCATTCCTACCACCACGTCGAAACTTCCTAATTCGACTGGTAGTAGATCCAAAGTAAACTCGCGTTCTCCCAGTTCTATCGCACAGCCTCTGATTACTTCGTCGGCTTCAACTAACTTTCCATTAGCTAATTCGATCGAGTAGGGAATGTCTAACTTATTAGCAGCTAACCCAAGCATATTCTTAAATTCTAACGATACGAAGCTATAGTCGGCACCAGTATCAAATAAAACAGATGCATAGCGCTGATTGATAGGGAACGTACCCGTAACAACATTTGGATCCTGGCGTGCATCCCTAGCTTCGAGTTGGAACACTCTACCACGGGCCTGATTCAACGTTGGGCAATTCTTCTTAAAATGCCCGATTTCCCCGCAGTTATAGCATCCCAGTCTCTGCCCATTACCACCAGCTTGATCATTTCCCGGATTACGATTTACTGCGCCCGTTTGGTTAGCATTGTTGCCTTGATTTCTGTTATCTCCAAAATTTCCTTGTGGGCGGTTTCCGTTTCCACCACGGTTATCATTCCTATTTCCATATCCTCCCTGGCCTCCCCGGCCAGTACCAACCCAACAGGTGTCCTTCAAATGACCACGTTTCCCACATACTTCGCATACTTTTAGCCTACATTGACCCGAATGGTGACGCTGGCAGGCACTACACTTAGGCAGAGTGCCCATATATCCTCTTCCTCTCCTTCCCCTGCCAGCTGCTCCCTGAGCTGGCGTGCTTGGTGCTCCTCTCTTACCATCACCACTAACACTTTGTTTGAAGTTCGAAAACTTTCTTTTGTTACTTCCAGACGGCTCAACATGAGTCTCTTTCTCCTTTGCCTTAACATCACCAAACTTGTTCAGACGAATGGCCTCTTCGGTGAGAGCCACGCTCAAATCGATGGCTTCGGTGATAGTTGCTGGTTTGGAGGAGGTTACCATGCTTATTATTTGGGGAGCCAAACCCCAAATGAAGCGCTCGATTCGCTTGTATTCAGGCGTAACCATGTAAGGAACCACTTGAGATAAGTCGTGAAACCTCTGGACGTATTCCGCAATCTTTGGTCCATCCATCTTTAAGTGCCAAAATTCAGTCTCCAACCTTTGAATTTCTGCGCGTGAACAGTACTTTTTGCGCATCAGTTCTTTCAATTCGGCCCAAGTCAGGGCGTAGGCGGGAGCTTCGCCTAGAGTTTGTACTTGTAGGTTCCACCAGGATAGGGCTCCATCTAGAAACAGCCCTGAAATGTATGTGACTTGCTGATCCTCTGCACACTTGCTCATGCGTAGGACAGAATCGGTTTTCTCAGCCCAGCGGGTAAAGGCAACTGCACCTCCTGTGCCATTGAAGTTAACTGGTTTGCAGTCTAAGAACTGCTTGTAGGTGCATCCTGCACGTATGTTAAAACATGTGTTTGGCATTAGCATCATTGCTAAAATCTCCAATTAGTTCATGGTAGGTTCGAATGGCGTGGTATTACCGTGAGGTGGATTGTTATTGCCTTGGTTAACACTTCCGCTCCCTCCTGGCTGAGATGCTGCGTACTGTGCTATGGCAGCTGCAATGACTTGCTGTAGCTCTGCCTCGTTAGTAGGCATTGGCATGGGCGTAGGGCGTTTTGGCGGCATCTTCTAAAAGATGGTTTAAGTTGGTCAGGCCATAGTAAAATTCTCATGTTATAATACGTAAATCAGTTCGTAGTATAGCGTACGTATATAACGGTAGTAATAGTATAATCACACAACATCTCATGTTATCACACATCACAAATATCAATCACACAACACCCATGTCATAAAATATAAACAAGTAGTCAAGTGAATCAAAATATGGTGAGAACACTGCGATTGCCATATAAATGAGACCACATCGTAAGTGTATACATACAATCACCAATCACTAGGGGCTACATCACCCCTGTCAAAAGCTACATCAGTATCAATACAACATCAAGTACATAACAAAAGTCAAGTCATAACGTAGTCTCCCCAAAATGCTGTGCAGACAAAAAGCAATCGCCGCCTTCTCACCTCGCCTACCCTAGTGGCACCGATGAGCTCTAAGCCGATGGTGGTGGAGGAGGAAAATGGGTATAAAACAAACGGCGCAACTGTAACCAGTCCCCCTCCATCGCATGCTGTGTACGAATAATGGAAGCAATCTGCTGCTCCAAAGTAGTAAGACGAGCAGCATAGTCAAGGGGTAAAGGTCGTGATGGCTGTAACGGAGTGGGTACCCGGCCATGGCACTGACATGGCTGCAGATGGGCTCTCTCCAACTCCTGTAGTCGCTGCTCATGCGACTCATGCTGGTATACAAATGACATCAATACATCCTCAATGGTATGTCCCACGTGGAACCTGTGGTATGGATCAGTGGGTGGCATAGGGGAAAACGGTGCCCACAGCAGTGGCTCACGTGTGGGGTCAAAGGGTGCCACACGAAAAGGAGCAGTAGTAGGTGGAACAAACGGCATCTGAGGCATGAAAGGCATGGGCATCGGTACATGCCCTGATGGGTGGGCTGAAGAGCCCTCTCCAGGCCCTGCTGGAGGTATAAACATAGGAACCTGAAACGAAAAATCAGTATGTGGTGCAACAGGAATCTGTGGAGGGAATGGGGGAACGTCCTCGTCTGCCGGTATCCAGCCATGCTGGGCAGACTCGTCCGGTGGATCCATATGAGCCGCGAACGGTGCATGTCCGGGCTCTATGGGAACGGGATCAAATATGGGAGCAACAACAGGGTGAACGGGTGCCAAGTGCTCGAAAGGGGGGTCAACTGGTACAGCAACAATGGGTAAAGGACCAATGGGATCAACAGGAACATCTATGTGGTGATCATCAGCAATGGGCTCAAAAGGTACATCAGCATGCGCAGGGTCATGCTCTAGTAAAGGGTCAAGGGCGGCAGCCTGCTCCGGAGCAATGGCAGGCTCAAAGTCATCAAACGCCATGTCGAAATCAAAATCAGGATCAATCGGATCAAAAGGGTCAACAGGATCTGCTGGATCCTCCATCAACTCGTCCATCGGGACATACTCTAAATCACGGTCAGGATCAAATCCTGGTGGGAACATAGGATCTGAATCCTCCTCGACGTCATGGTCAAAAACAAGTCCAGGTATGGAAGCAACAGAAAAAGCCTGGTCAGAATCGGACCCATGGGAGAAGTGCTGCGCACTATGAGCATGTGTGGGTACAGAAGCCACAGACTCAAAGGAGTCCGCGACTGGAGAATGAGCAGGTGACTCCGCAGCCGGAGCATCTGCGATCAGTAAGGGAGCAACAGCAGGTAGGGCCTCGCCCTGAGCATCCTCCAAAGGCTCCTCCTCAAACATATCGACGTCGTCCTCCTCGTCGTCGATGGGTAAAACATAAGCTGGGTATGCAGCCAGCGGTATGGGAGCAGGGATCAGTGCCAAGGGTAGATCCCCTGCTGGAAGATCAACTGGGAGCTCATCTACGCCGTCGGGTAAGGCGAATGGCTGAAAGTCGTCATCATCCGTGCTGGTGAAGTCTGACGTATAAACCTCGTGCTCCGATGACTCAATGTCGTCTGAAACGATAGGCCTCGGGCCAGTGGTGCCTGAACCACCAGTGTCTGCAGAATCCATGTGTCTGTAACATATACACAAACATGCACAAGTAGTCAATCATAAATCAAGTAATCACATAAGTCACCAAGTAAGGTATCACATAATTCTCCTAGTCTTACTAGCCAATTTCATCCAGTCTTCCAGACTGCTCTATCCTTCACTTAAACCAAACCTCGATCCTCCAGATCGATCCTCAGCCCTCCAAGCCGAGCCTTTTCTTCCTAGCCTTGCTAGCCCACTATCTTGGTCACCTAGACCAAGCCTCGATCCTCCAGATCGATCCTATAACAAACCAACGTGCTCAACTACCTTGACCATCTCGATCCTCCAGATCGATCCTCAGCCCTCCAAGCTGAACTTATAATTAATAAAATGTGCTCAACATTTGTTTGTAAAAAGTGTGGATCTGGACTTAAGTGGTATGCAGAAAAATGTTTTCGTGAGAGCCCTAGTGATCATAGTCTAGACTCGAGACAGAATCCTAGTTCGCTATGATCAGAGCTCTGATACCAAGCTGTCACACCCTGGCTTTGCGGAAGCGTGGTTAGTTTTGGTGTGACTTCTTAATACCATAGCTTAATCATAACAAGCTATATGAATTTAAAAACCATGCAAGTCATCATTAAGCTTAAAAATCAACATGCAATACCATTGTTTTAAACATACGACCATAACCATGTTCAGTAAACATTACAACTTATAACAAACATAAACGAGGGTTAAGGATTGTGTCTTGTCCAGGTAAGAGAACACAACCCCTAATCCTTGATGACTTCATGAAGATTGCAGCGGAAAACGTTCATACCGTGCCAGAATCCGTTTAATTTCCTGAAATACATGTGAGTTGAAAAATCAACAATAATGTTGAGCGAGTTCATGTGCAAGTGAGTAAGTAAAACACTTGTAAGTATAAAAGTTTCCTGGTATGTAGCAGTGTAAGAGGACTTGTAATCACCAATGGTTTGCAAGGCCATTAGCATGTCGTGAAATGCAAGTAGGAAGACACAACCCTAGCTGATTTTTGCGTTGGGCAACCAAGTCACTCCAGGTCCGTTTTGGTTAGCCTCAGCGAGGTCCGTTTGGCCTAGAGCTGGGCTCGCTACACCCAGATAGATCTACCGCCTGAGTCCCTCGGTGTTCTAACTACCCATTCACATGATCTAAACCTCCTTACGTAAATCATACCGTGTATAAAGTACTTGTAAACAAAGTAACATGTATTTCACCCCCGCAGTTAAGAAAACTGAAAACAGTTAGAGAAAAGGGGGACATGAACTCACTGTGAGGCGTCTCTACCAAGTATCCCTGAATCAGAAAGCTGCGCGACGACCTACAAGTGCTAATATCTATTAGACGAACGGCCGTGCCTTAGCTTTAGAGTTTTAATGTTCTTGGGGAAATAGTTAGACAACTATTTCGTGTTTATATTTCTTGGTTAACGTATAAGTAGATTCCTTCCCAAGGATGGGGTATTCGTACAAGTATTATGTATGTGGTGACTTAACGTATTAAAAAAAAATACATTTACAAGTCTCCTATCCAACACTTTAAAGTTTTATGTCAAAACTCAAGGCGAGGTTTAATTATGAGATATAAAGTTTCACATACACGATAGAAAAATAATTTTTCTAAGTCTAGGTATTTTTAGAAAAATTCGCCAGAACTTCCCCTAATAACGGGAGTATCCGTGCTAATACGCACATCATTTTCTTTTCGAAATCAAACCAAGATCATCAACAATCAACCCTTACGTTTTAACACGCAAAATACTACTCTTGTCGTTTCAGTTTCAATTTGTGAAAACTGGACTGTTTTCGGGCGTGTAAATAAATTACTTAACTTATTCCAAAAATTCCCAAATTTTTGTGGAACGTCATAACCGACCCACAAATTATTGTGTAAAAGTTTCGGGGTCCAAATCATTACCAAAAATTTATAGAAAATCGTTTACCGAACTGTGATCAGATTTGTTACATTCTGATCACAGTTTACAGAATAATTCGCCAAAAATTCCTCGTAAGTCCGTTTGTCGAAAATCCAGTTCAAGGGTCACAAATACATCTGTGTTCATCTTTGATAAAAGTTTCAGGGGCTGGTTCGGTTCAGGTTTTAAGTGGTGATCGAAAACACACAGCCCAATTTTCTGCAGTAACAAACAGCCCTAGCTGCAGTCACGTAAACAGATTTTTAAAATAGTAACCGACATCAGAAAAATACGATTCCAGCGCCATTTTCTTCGTTTTTCGAAATGACACGATTTAGGCTTTTGAAATTCCGTTTTTCGAGTTTTTAAGGTCCGTTTACAGCCTGTTAAAGGCGGCTGAAACAGTGACTCAGCATGCTGTTTTGTGATATAGATGTTATTAAATCGCGTTATAAGTGTCCGATTAGCGGGTTAAACAAGAAAACGACTTTTAAATATCAAGTATGTGTTATCCAACCCTTAAACCGACAAGATTCCACTTCATAAATCATACACAAGTAAACTTTTATGTAGATTTTATGTTCATAACTCATGTTTTCACATTTTTCTAATATTCTTGTAATCTAGCGATTTAAACAACAATACTACATGTTAAATGCCATAATTTTCGAACAAGATGAGATCAAGTATGAAGAAGCTTACTACTAGCCTCTAGCTAGGGAAGAAATCTTGTGTCAAAATGATGAGAAAAAGATGTAGAAACAAGCAAGAACAATGCTCCCTTGCAATCCCTTCAAGTTGCACCTTCCATGGATGGTTTCTAGGCTTTGAATGGACAATAAAATGAAGAAGATGATGTTGTTGGAGTGTGGTGGTGGATTCGGTTGTAGTAGAACCGAATAGAGAGAGAGAGCTAAGTGAAAATGGGTTGCAAAATCTTGTGAAGTGATGTACATTTATAAGGAACATTACTTATATTTACTTTCTCATATTTTGTATAGATAAGCAAGCAAAACAATAAATACTAGATCATTGAATCCAAGCAAGAAGATTTGGAAGTATGATGTTATGACATGTGGGGTCCCACTTGGGGAAATGAATTCGTTGGGGGGGGGGGGGGTATTATGTAAATATTGTGACTAGAATGTATAAGTGTAAGTAATGTAATATAGCTAGTTGATTTATTATAGGCGGGTGTTATGGCATACGGGGATCATGACTAGCCATAAATAATAAAATAAAGTATTTAACAAAAATTTAGTGCCCCGGGTAATGTCCGGTTATACGGTTAAGTACCGTTCCGTTAAAATGTTTAATTATACCGCAAAAGGCCCTTTATGTATATTTTTGTAACATAAATTATTCCTGGTACTTAGGAAAATATACGGGACCGTTATGCAATGTTTTTGCACTGTATTAGCAATTTAAAATGCTGAGTTCTATAATAAAGCGCAGAATTTTGTATTTAAAGTACGTTTTAGGCACCTCCAATCAGTGTATCTTATTCCTAGAGACGCGGTACCACAACCCTTATATCCCTACACTCACTACCAGTGTAGCAAAAATATATGAGGCTCTTAACAGGCCTTAGAGGCAGTGTCTGCCTGATGCTGGTTATTTCAGCATGTTCACTGTGTATCCGTTTAGTGCTACTGTGCTTTTTTTTTTTTTTTTTTTTGTGCATCAAGTTTGCCACTAGGGTTCAGCATGTAAATAATGTAGTGACAGCAAATAAAGTATGATGCAAGTAAGTGCATGTATCAGTATGCAGGTAGCAGTTTATCAGCTAGTTTCAAGCAAGCACAGTAATTAAGCAGAAATTAATCATTAATTAAGTTGTACGGATACCTGGTTTAGTGCGGGTTGTCACAGCATTAAGGCGGCTCGAGATCGACAAAAGAGCTACGCAGATCGAAGACGAAAACCATTAGAATTCGAGGTGGGAGACAAAGTTTTGTTAAAGGTCTCACCTTGGAAGGGCGTAGTGAGATTCGGAAAACGTGGAAAGCTGAATCCCCGATACATCGGACCGTTCAAGATCTTGGAAAGAATTGGTAGCATGGCATACAAGTTGGAATTACCGGAAGAACTTAATGGAGTACATGATACGTTCCATGTATCCAACCTCAAGAAGAGTCCAACACAAGAAAACGTGATCATCCCTGCGGATGAAGTGCATATTGATGACACCCTCCGATTTACAGAACAACCCGTTGAGGTTACAGACTGGAAAGTCAACAAGACCAGAAGGAGCAATGTCAACCTTGTCAAAGTACGTTGGAACTCTAAGCACGGACCCGAGTACACGTGGGAACGTGAAGAACAGTTTAAAGAAAAGTACCCCCACCTGTTCAAGAAGACTCCTATGAGAGTTAGTTCAGCCTGAATTTCGGGAAGAAATTCTTTTAACGGGGGGAGACTGTGACAACTGGCACCAAACTGGTAATTTCCGTACACTTTAATTATTATTTAATGACTGCAATTATGTGCTTAAATGTCAACATTGTCTGATTACATACTAAACAAGTAAATTCATGCACGTTTTATACTACAAGAATTACTTTATGATAGCGTTGCATCAGAAATACTAGTAAACTCACCGGTAAGACACATTGTGTCAACAAATCTGCAGAAAGCAGTCAGACAATAGAATTGGGGCCTAGGTGTAGGTCCAACAACAAGAATACATTAAAACCCAAGAGTACATACAAGGATTAACATATAGACTTTCTGGAAGCTAAAATACGCACTAAAAAGCACCCGAAACACACTTTAAATGCTGAATTTTACATATTTCAGCAAAATTCAGCATTGTAACAAGATTTTACCATGTAAAAATATGACAAATTGATCCAGCATACTTTCCGAAGTGTCGGGAATTGAAAGTATCACAAAGGGGACATAAAGGACACTAAACGGTGCAATTTAGCACTTTAACGAACCGGTATTTAACCGAACAACCGGACATTACCCGGAACATCAAAATATTACTAGAAGCATTGTTTATTTATTTCTGAGTTAGTTATGGTCCCCGAACACCATAACACCCCTTATAACATAATAACACACTAAATCCCTAAACTTTATACTTGAAAGCTAACTTATTATTATAATTAGAGATTGGAAGTTACACTTTGCCCCCCCCCCCTTAAGAGTGGCCGGTCATGGGGACCCCACCAAAATCCCCATGAGATTTCCATAATCTCAAGGATTTTGCTTAGATTATGATTAGATCTTGAGTGTACTTTAGGAGATCTCAAGGATATGGAGAAAGATTATGTAAGTACTATAAGATCACATAAGGACTCATTCATCACTTCACCAACACATCTCCTTCCTCCCCTTGCCTATTCTCGGCCGACCCCTCTTCACCATACCACCATCATCATCAACCTTCGTTCATCCATTCCAAGATTCACACAAGGTGTAAGGTGCAAGATTAGAAGGTTTGGTGCTTGAAGAACTTGAAGGACCTCTCTTGTATGCTATTATCCACTCCATCTTCACACTTGTTCTTCCCTAGCTTTAAGCTAGTTGTAAGATTCTTGAACACCCTTGTTTACTTCATATTTGTAGTGGTTAAAAGATGTATTATGTTGAAATCATAAGAACACTAAAAGACTTGAACTTGAATCTTAAACATAAAGCTTATATATGATGAAAACTTGATGAAATAGTGTTGTTTAATGTAGGAATGATGTTTGCTTGTTGTTTACTAATAATATTGATGTTGATCACTACATGGAACTTGCTAGATTATGAATGAACACTTGATCTATCAAGTTAGAGGATGATTATGTGTTAACACAAGAAGATCATCCTTATGCATAGACATGAACTTGAAAACAAAATAATTTCTTGAAAAGTAATAAACAAAATGAGCTAGTAAACTTATAAATCCAAGATTTATGAATGATTTTCCAAGAAAATCAAGTTTAAAGTATGATTTTTAGAAGATCTTGGTTTTTTCTTAAACCTACACTATTTTTATTAGAAAAACAAGTGTATAAACACTTATGAAACAAGAAAAATACAAAAGAAATATTTTTAGAAAAATCATCTTACAAGTTGTAAACGACTAACTCCTTCAAGAATGAGATTTACAAACAAACAACCATATTTTTAAGGGTAACTAAACCTACTAAATAACATGGTAAGTTACTACAAGTTTTTACAAGAACTTCAAGTTCATGATGTAGTGTGATTAACATGATCTAGGCTTATGGTAAGACTTGATTGTGTTGTTGATGTTGTTGATGATTTAAAAAAAAATTAACACATGTTTTGAAAACATGGGAAACCTCCATTTTTAGGGGAAACTATGTCAAAATTTTTATAAATTTTGACACTTAGAAAAATATAAGCTTTTGAGAAACTTATTCCCTAAAAATGTATCTAAAATATTTGCCAAGGTTTTCCCTAATTTTTGTGTTAAGAAATGATGATTTCTTCAAGATTAAAATTGATATTAAGTATGTATATTTTTGAGAAATATATATATATATATATATATATATATTTATTGATCACCAAATTTTGTGCTAAGTGTATGCAGTATGTATTATACGTGATAGTGTATTAGGACTTGAAAATACACTAAATACTCCCAAGGAGTAGAAATACAAAAATACACATACAACATGCTTAGACAAATACAAGAAAATATATTTATGAAAATATATTACTTGATCGAATAAATAACTTGGAGAAATTATGAACATGAAATGAAGTTTTGACAAAACACATAATTCGGGTGAAAAATACAAGGTACTTATATATATATATATATATTTTGGGTAAAGGGTTACCTCGGTGATTCTATTATAGACAACCGCCAAATAAGTACAAGTAGTGAGGATGAGTTCCCCACTAGTTCATATACAGGACAGGCCCCATATATGTAAGCAAAAATGTCAAACAACCAATATACCACATCAACCTAGCCTACTACAATCATGAAAATGACTAACTAGTAGATAAAACAAAACTAACAAACAAAATCTTCATTCGCCATCATAAAAAATGAAGTTGCCCCCAAGAAGCAACCCCCCAGGCCGATCCAAAAAAACTCTATCCATTGGAGAACCTTGTATGAGAGGTGCTTGCCCCTACCCTAGCAGACGTGGGATGCGTGCCCGATGTCATAAACTCATTGCTTTCGTCATAAACCACCTATACCTCATCCTCATCAGATTCCTCATTTGGAACACGTCCCCCTTTTCTGTTTCCCTGTATGGAATCCCCATTCCCCCCACCAACTTCAAGAGCACTAAACGGGTTATGAGTTTGAACCTTAGACGAATTAGTACCCTGCTTATTTACATAGAGAGAACTCCCTGTCTTTTTCTTTCTATCCACAGGTCGATATTCGAACTTGGGTTTCAGGTTATTAACTTGAAAACCACTCTTCTTCGCACTCTTTTTCGACCTAACTTCAGTGTAACCATCCTCATCTACTTTCGGCTTGACTGTAGGAGGTTTCGACGTCGAACCAATGCATTTAGGACATCCCTCAGAGTCATGTTCAAACACATGACAGTGGGCACATCTTGGGGGTATCCATTCATATTCCACTCGAATAGTCTCAGTAACATACTTGCCTTCATCCAACTCGGGAATAGCTATGGTTAGAACCTCTTTAAAGTCATGTTCGGCCGATATTTCAATGAGGGCCCTAGCATAGCTGCTCCTTCCCCAAGCCTCATTACACATATCACTTGTATAAGAATCCAACCGCATAGGAGAACCAATTTTAGAAGCCAGCATGCTTAACCCATCATCTGTATACGCCACTAACGGAACCTCATGCAATTTAACCCAAATCACAACCTTTTTAATATCTTCTTTTTTAAGGGTGTTTGTAGGGGACCAAGTGTTGAGAAACAATGGTTTATTACGAATCAGCCATGGCCCCCCTTCAAGAACATTATTCATACCCTTCCTATCTTCAAACTTGAAGAAGAAAAACCCATTCGAATTCATCATAGTCTTCTGCAGACCATATTTCTTCCAATTTGTTCTCACAAAGTATTCAACAACCGGATATGCAATTCTATCCCCTAGGAAATACCCATAGAGAGTGTTAGCTAACCTGTTGTTGACCTGATGCACAGAGGCGATTGGTAAGACAACATCCACTCCCTCCAATGAGACATCAGACTTTAGTACCCGAAAATTAATCTTGGGAGTTTGATCAGCCGATTCAGTAGCGTTCATAGCTGAATTATCAACTTTTGTCGCACCGAAATCCATTTTAGCACCACCCTGTTCAGCTTGTTCATTTGAAACCGCATTAGCATACGATTGGTGTTGAGAATGAACACGGGGAAGAGGGCTAACGTCATTAAATGGAAGAACAAAAGCAACTTTTCGTTTGTCCACAACCTTAGCGTACTGCTGGTTAGGAGAATCAGAACGACCAAAATCGTGTTCTACATCGTTTAATGGTAGCATAAAGGTTACCTTCTTATGCACTCCCCTAGCCGCCATACGTAGCGATTGCCTTGGCTCAAATGGTTTGCCATCAATACTCTTGATCTTCTTTACAAATACGCCTGAATTGTCTGAAACATCTACGATTTGATCATCCATTACCAGCCAACGGAAAGAATCAGAATAAACTGATTGCAAACTCTCTTTGATTGAAACCTGATTTTGAAACCCTAATTCGTGAATTCAGGTTAACAAGATACTTATATTTATTGTTGAGAAAATAATATAACTAAGACACATAGTTAAAAATATAAATTATTTTTAACACAAGAACAAATACATAAAAGATGGTGACTTGTACTTGTGCGATACAAGTCTAGTGACTAACGTTAATAAAACACGTTTAGGTCACGACGCTAGATAATCAAAAACCGGTGAAGTTTACGGCGCAAGGAACGCAAAGTTGTGAGTTCATGCTCCCCCTTTTCTTTTAACTGTTTTCAGTTTTATAACTTCGGGGGTGAAATACATGTTACAAAAGTTACAATGTTCACAAATGGTATGATGGATACAAGAATTGAGGAATGATACGAGAAATCGTGTCACGAATAGGGTACCATAAGCACCATTAATCGTGTACATACGAAGACCGCAGAACAAAAGGTTAGATCTAATGGGTTTTCGGGCAGCCACACTCTTGGTGAAAACTAGTACCGAGTAGTGCTTTTGTGTCTCCGTCGTGAATCGACAACTAGAAAAATGCCTATGGTTTGGATGCTTCCTATGTCTTGTCACCTGTTAATGGCCTTGCAACCCATTAACAACTTGATACATACAGAAATACTTGATTTATACAAGACACATACCATGTTTTTCATACAAAGTATACAAACGTTCAATACAAGAACTGCATGAATTCACACCAACAATATGTTGACGTTTTTCCAAAAACTTACATGTATTTCAGTTAACTAAAGTGGATGTGCGCGCGGTCTTACTCATGCTCCTGGATGTTGTTTATGTTTATCCTTAAATAATGTTGTAAACTTTCAGACAATATGTTGTCTCGTGATGTAATCACTTAATCTATGTTTTCAGTAACGTAATGTTATGGGTATTTGAAGTTATTTTTACGAGCATGTAGTATGTTTACCTTTCGTATGCAATGAGAACCTTTCATGATCACACCTCGTGCTTCCGCCTAAGAAAAGGGTGTGACAGAAACAACGACAATGACAATTATCAAGGCAGAACGAGTGACAAACAGAAACGTGCTCGGGGTTGTTTTAACTGTGGAAGCAAAAAGCATTTCAGAAAATATTGCCCTAAGAACAATCAGGCACAAGGATAAAAGCTCAGTAGCAGAGCTAGGGGAGCACACCAGGAATCCGAGCGTGGATATCGGTACGTCCCATATTAGTCAACATTATGCATCTGTGCTGCTAGATACTGTTGCAAATTTTAAGCTTCGCATCTCTAGAGTTTGAGAGTATACTTGGTTTAGCAGCAAGTAAGTTAGATAACCCGTACACGATAGAGCTAACTAATGGGAGGCTAGTGGGAGTCAACGAAGTAATTAGAATCAGCAAGATAGAACCCGGAGAGCGTGAGTTTGCGCCTGATCTATTGCCAGCTGAGTTGGGAAGCTTCGACGAGGTAACCTGGATGGATTGGTTGTGTGTGACAACTGGCACCAAACCGGTAATTTCCGTACACTTTAATTATTATTTAAAGACTGCAATTATGTGCTTAAATGTCAACATTGTCTGATGTAATACTAAACAAGTGAATTCATGCACGTTTTATACTACAAGAATTACATTATGCAATAATGAACTGCGATGCGTCAGAAATACTAAGTAAACTCACCGGTAAGACACATTGTGTCAACAAATCTGCAGAAAACAATTAGACAATAGAATTGGAGCCTAGGTGTAGGTCCAATGACAAGAATACATTAAAACCCAAGAGTACATACAAGGGTTTATATATAGACCATCCGGAAGCTAAAATACGCACTAAAAAGCACCCAAAACGCACTTTAAGTGCAGAATTTTATTAAATTCAGCTCAAATCAGCTTTTAAACATATAAATATCATGCAGAATTTACGTTTTATTATCCAGAATACTTCCCCAAGTGTCAGGAATTGAAAGGGTTACAAAAAGATACTTGAAAGACACTAAACGGTGCAATTTAGCACTTTAACGAACCGGTACTTAACCGAACAACCGGACATTACCCGGAACACAAAAATATTGTTAAACACATTGTTTTTATTTTCCTAAGCTAGTTATGGTACCCGAACACCCTAACACACTATATATTACATAACACACATAAACCTCTAACTAAATACTTGGAAACTAACTAAATTCCCTAACCATCCATCACCACCCAACTAAACCAACCCCCCCCCCCAACCGGTTATGAAACATGTGAAATCCCCCATGATTTTTCTAGTTGTTTAATGGAATTGTATTGTACTTAGGAAGCATTTGATCTAATGGACAAAAAAGAGTGTTGAGAGTTTATTTATATAATCCACAAGTCCATCACATTCTCATATCATCTTCATCAAAAACACCCTCTCACTTCCTCCCTCTCTTCCTTGTTCGGCCGACCCCAAAGAGCACCACCACCACCATCATTTGATCACTTTCAACCATTTTAAGAGCATACATAGGTGTTAAAGTGCATACAACGAAGCCCGGTGTGTTCGGAAGTTGAAGGACCTCTCCTATCTTCTTTTATCCACCACTTTTCTACACTTGAACCTTATGAAGAAGTCTTGAACATAAACTAACTTGGTGATAAAAGTATGGTTAAAATGATGAAGAAATCATGATATTCTTATGTTGTGATGCTTGTTGGTTGTTGTTACTCATGTAGTTGATATGGATCATCATGTGGTCTTGCTAGATCATGATTAAAAACATGAACTAGCAAGATGAGAAAGTAAGAATATTGTAGGATGATGAAATCATCCACACATAAACTATGAACTTGAATGAATGGGTGATTTCTTGAAAAATAAAGATCAAAGTAGGTTATAAACATGTAGATCTAAAGATCCATGAGTGGTTTTTCAAAAGAACCAAGTGAAAAATATAAGTTTCATTAAAACTTGGATCTTACATAAACTAATCACATTTTTGGTAAACAAACAAGTCTAGAAACACTTGTGTAAATAGAAAAGTTCACAAATAAATATTTTTAGAAAATATGATTGGAAGTTGTAAACACTTAAATTCTTTAAAAATAAAGTTTTTAAAGAACTAATCACATTTTAAAAGGTAACAAGACTTACTAAATACACTAGTAAGTTACTACACATTTTTATAAATTTTCAAGTTCATGAAACAGAGAAATTAGTGTATGTTGTTGGTGATTGTTGGTGAAATTGATTGATGATGATTTAAAAGAAAATAAACACATTTTCTTAAAACATGGGAAACCTCCATTTTTACGGGAAACTCTGTCAAAATTTCTATAAATTTTGACACTTAGAAAAATAAAAGTTTTGAGAAACTTATTCCCTAAAAATGTGTCTAGAAAATTTACCAAGGTTTCCCTAATTTTTGTAATAAGAAATGATGATTTCTTCAAGATAAAAATTGATACTAAGTATGTATATTTTTGAGAAAATATATATATTTATTGGTCATCAAACTTTGTGCTAAGTATATGTAGTATTATTATACGTGATAGTGTATTAGAACTTGAAAATACACTAAATACTCTTGAGAAGTAAAAAGACAAAAAATACCCATACAACATACAAGATACATAATTCGGGTGCAAAATACAAGAAACTTATATTTATTTTTGAGAAAATAATATAAGTAAGACACTTAGTTAAAAATAAAAAAAAATATTTTTAACACAAAAACAAATACACAAAATATAGTGACTTGTGCTCGTGCAATACAAGTCTAGTGACTAACGATAATAAAACACGTTTAGGTCACGAGGCATTATAAGCAAAACCCGGTGAAGTTCACAACGCAAGGAACGCAAAGTTGTGAGTTCATGCTCCCCCCTTTTCTTTAACTGTTTTTGGTTTTATAACTTTGGGGGTGAAATACATGTTACAACCGATACATTGTTAACAAATGGTATGATGGAGTACAAAAACATTTAAGTGAAACATTCTAAATCATGTCTCGAATAGGGTTCCATAAGCACCATTAATCAACGTATACATTCAGACCGCAGAACAAAAGGTTAGATCTAATGGGTTTCAGGCAACCCCACTCTTGGCCTAGTTCTACCAATGAGTGCTTCTTTGTCTCAGTCAAAGTCGACAAAAATGCCTAGGTTTGGTGGCTTCCTATGTCGTGACACATGTTAGTGGCCTTGCAAACCACTAGCGATCTCACACATTCAAACATTCATAGTACTAAGTTACAGATACGTTTTACGAGTTACATTCAAACATTCATACATTCTACAAGTTACATACTATGTTTTCATTCAAGTATTTAAACATTCAAAACAATCACTGCATGAATTCACACCAACATTATGTTGACGTTTTTTTTCTTACAAAACTCACATGTATTTCTGGTAACTAAAAGTGGATGTGCGCGCGGTCTTATTCATGCTCGTGAATGTCGTTTATGTTTGTCTTAAATAAGTTGTAAACTTTCAGACAATATGTTGTTTCGTGATGTAAACTCTTAACTATGTTTTCCGTTATGTAGTGGTAATGGTGTTTGAAGTTATTTTATGAGCATGTAGTATGTTTACCAATCGTATGCAATGAAAACCTTTCATGATCACACCTCGTGCTTCCGCCTTAGAAAGGGGTGTGACAGATTGGTATCAGAGCTGCGATTGTAGTGAACCAGGATTCCTTCTCGAGTCCCGTCTACAATCTCTAGGATCCTTTCACGAAAACAATTTTTCAAAAGTTTTCATTGCATAAAACGTCCTGCGACATCCACTGCCTGAAACTGTTTACAAGAGTAGACACTACGAGACTTAGGGTGCACTGGAGTATCACTTATCCGTGATTGAGAATTACGTGCAATTATATGTGATAATTGATACTTCCATATACTAGAAGTAGAATGTCACATGTATACGTGAGTTTACCTGCAAACAATGGCCTATCTGAAGGAAGAAATACGGGGATGAGACGAACTGTGCGGACTGTGCAAGGAGTTACGTAATTATGGATGCATACATAATTATGGAATTCAGTGCACAGAAGTCACCGCAAGTCTTGTTACGCATAGATTCCCTCAGTGCAAGAAAAGGTCAAACGTGAACACCCCTCCCCCAGCCTACTAAGTACTCTATTGGAGTAATAATTGTTTGATGTCACTTATGTGGTATATGCCTGAATATATATACTACTACTGTCTCGTAAGGCGATATCAAACAAATATCTAACCCTGCTGTGTTGTGTTCTGATAGAACATGGCGCCCAGGAAAGCTGTGAATGCTCGCAATGATGATCAACCCCCTCCTCCTCTTCTACCGAGGACTGCTGTAGAGCTGGACGCTCTACTGGAAGAAAGGATCTCCGCTGCTATCGCCCAATACGAGGCGAACCGTACTGCAGACAGTGGAGGACCAAGCAATGCTAGATGCAATGGGAATGGAGATTCATCTGGGGGAAATACAGCTCCAGGTAACCTTAAGATGGTTTGCTAAACATGGAGAAATTTATGAACGGTCTTTGTTTCATTATTTCTTCGATTGCTCACGTGTTAAATGGTTGAATCAATTCCAGGCTGCACTTTCAAGCAGTTTCTCGACTGCACACCAATGAACTACGACGGCACTGGAGGTGCAGTGGCGTTTGTACGCTGGACGGAAAAGACTGAAGCCACTATCCGCATGAGCAAGTGTACCGCGAACCAGCAAGTCACTTTTGCTACTGGGTTGTTTGTTGATGAAGCTTTGACTTGGTGGAACTTACAAGTCCAAACCTTGGGTGATGATGTCGCTTATGGCCTGACTTGGGATGAACTAAAGGAAAGAATGAGAGAGAAGTATTGCTCTCGTGCTGAACTCCAAAGACTGGAAACGGAGTTCTGGCACTTGATCATGGAAGGTGCTGACATTAATGGTTATACTCGAAGGTTCCACGATCTGTCTAGAGTGCTTCCCTACATGGTGACTCCCGAATTCAAGCGCGTTGAACGCTACATTTGGGGATTTGCCTCATAATTTCGCAGCATGGTAACTTCGGCCAAACCTCAAACAATCACCGAGGCTGTAACTCTGGCTGTCAGCCTTACTGAAGATTGTGTTCGTATGAAGAAACTATCACTGAACCCAACTGAGAAGACCGAGACGCATGCAGAGTCGTCTGGTGACAAGAAGAGAAAGCATTCAAATCTGAACCAAGCAACCCGCAGCAACAACAAGGGTTCGAACAACAAGAAGCGTGACACTAACCCACCTATGGGGGCAAAAACCCTCGCGGTTGCAAGCAGTACAGGTACTAAGAAGTATCAGGGCACTTTGCCTAAATGCAATCGCTGCGACTTTCACCACGTGGGAAATTGTCGCCTTGGGAAATGCGAGAACTGCGGGAAGCCAGGCCATCGTACCGTAGATTGTTGGGGAAAAAGGTATTGGAGGCCGCAATGGTAATGGTAATGGAAACAATGGTGGGAACGGCAACGCTAACCGGAATGGTAATAAAGCTAGGCGTAACCAAGGATGCTTCAGTTGTGGAAGCAATGATCATTTCATGAAAGACTGCCCAAAAGGAAACAATGCTCAGGCTCGAGCATTTGTAATTGGAGCAAGGGACGCACGCGAGGACCCCAATGTGGTCAACGGTACGTTCCTCATTAACAATCACTTTGCATCCATACTATTTGACACTGGTGCCGACTATAGCTTCATGTCTGTGGAATTTAAACGCATGCTTGGAATAGAATCTAGTAGATTAGATATTCCTTATTCTATAGAGCTAGCCAATGGTAAACTTGTGGAAACGGGCGAAGTTGTTAGAGGTTGCACACAAGAACTTGGTGAACGAAGATTTAACATCGATCTCTTACCTATTCAATTGGGTAGTTTCGACGTAGTGGTCGGAATGGACTGGTTGTCCGAGAACAAAGCTGAAGTTATTTGTCACGAGAAAATCATTCGCATCCCTTTGGCGAATGATGAAACTCTCATCGTACATGGAGAAAGACGAAACGCGCCTCTGCGAGTCATCAGTTGCATGAAGGCACAGAAGTGCTTAAGGAAAGGATGTGTCGCTTTCCTAGCACACGTTGTAGATAAGAAGGCTGTGGAGCCAAAACTCGAAGACATTCCTGTGGTGAAGGAATTCCCTGATGTTTTTCCCGAAGATCTGCCAGGATTACCTCCGCAACGACAAGTCGAATTCCATATAGACTTGGTTCTAGGAGCCGCTCCTGTAGCCAAGGCTCCTTATCGACTTGCGCCATTCGAAATGCAAGAATTATCTACACAACTCCAGGAGTTGTTGGAAAAAGGATTCATAAGGCCAAGCTTCTCGCCCGGGGGAGCTCCAGTATTGTTCGTGAAGAAGAAGGATGGAACTCTGCGGATGTGTATCGATTACAGAGAACTGAACAAGCTCACAATCAAGAACCGGTATCCACTACCAAGGATTGATGACTTGTTTGATCAATTACAAGGATCAAGCTACTATTCCAAGATCGATCTTCGATCTGGATACCATCAGTTAAGGATACAAGAGGAAAGCGTACCAAAGACTGCATTCAGAATGCGCTATGGGCATTACGAGTTTCTTGTGATGCCATTCGGACTGACAAACACGCCAGCGGTATTTATGGATCTGATGAACCGCGTATGCAAACCATATCTCGATAAATTCGTGATTGTATTTATCGATGATATCCTGATTTACTCGCGAACGAAAGAAGAACATGAGCAACACCTCAAAACTATTCTGGAACTACTGAAGAAAGAGAAGCTTTATGCAAAGTTCTCGAAGTGCGAATTCTGGATTCGCGAAGTACAATTTCTTGGTCACGTTGTGAATGAGAAGGGCATTCATGTAGACCCATCCAAGATTGAAGCAATAAAGAATTGGGAAGCCCCCAAAACCCCAACTGAAGTTCGGCAATTTTTGGGCTTAGCGGGCTATTACCGACGTTTCATCGAGAACTACTCAAAGATAGCTCAACTGCTAACGACCCATACACAGAAAGACAAGAAATACGACTGGGGTGACAAACAGGAAGAAGCCTTCCAACTACTTAAAAATAAGCTATGCGATGCACCAATACTATCCTTACCCGAAGGCACTGAAGACTTCGTGGTTTACTGCGACGCTTCACGACAAGGTTTGGGTTGCGTGCTCATGCAACGCCAAAAAGTCATCGCTTACGCTTCAAGATAATTGAAGGTGCATGAAAGAAACTATACCACCCACGACCTGGAGCTAGGCGCAGTGGTATTCGCCTTGAAGATCTGGCGACACTATCTATATGGTACTCGATGTACAATCTTCACAGATCACAAAAGCCTACAGCACATACTTGATCAGAAGGAATTGAACATGCGGCAGCGGCGATGGGTCGAACTGCTAAACGATTATGACTGTGAGATTAAGTACCATCCTGGAAAAGCAAACGTTGTAGCAGATGTGTTAAGCCAAAAAGAAAGGGTTAAGACCCTAAGGGTTCGAGCATTAGAAATGACTATTCGAACGAACCTCACTGCACGTATTCGTGATGCACAACAAGAAGCCCTTAAGATGGAAAACCGTAAAGCTGAATACCTCCGGGGTATGTTGAAATATTTGGTGCCAAATGAAGAGGGAGCCTTATACTTTAAGAAGCGTATTTGGGTTCCGCTCTATGGTGGTATTCGAGAAGTCATCCTTGATGAAGCGCATAAATTGTCACGACCCCCGACTCACCCTGGACGGAATCGGGAACCGCGAACAGCCAGTGGTACCGGTGATTAATTTGAAAAATATTGCAGCGGAAATTTCATCAGGACCGTGAGTTAGGAAAAATATCAGAGTTTAGAAACACCGGATTTTTATTTATTAAATAGATGGAATAAATCCATGTTTTACAAAGGTAGCTTAAATAAAGATAAATTTTATTACATAAAACAATGTTTCTTAATTTGATTTTAATTAATAAAATAAGCCACTTCTTGATGCCTTTCGGTGCCGTATCCATCTTTTACTCCAATCTACTGTAATTACCTGAAACGCGTTTTAAAAAGGTTTTGTCAGCGGGAAATACTGAGTGAATCATTCAGTTTTACTAAAACGACTCGTTTGTTATAATTCACAGTATTAAGAGATTACAATGTTTCTGATATAAAACCAACTACCCACAGTATTTGTCACTCGACTCTTTTCGGTGACTGTGGTCATATCACCATTGGCTGCCCCAATGAATGACGAATATCACTAAATTTAGGTTCGCCCACCTAAAGTGATAAAACTGCAATACTGTGCACAATACCCCACATACCGGCTGTAATTTGGTGATTACATAAACTTAATCACTGTAATTATAACTTTGAAAATATTTTAAGAATTTATAAAGCAATTTGATAAAAAGAGAATGACTCACATTATAAGCATGCAAATTCATACTGGCAGAATTTAATCTACAGATAAGCCTTGATGGATTGCAGATTTATACAGGCAGAGCTTAGCCAATTGATTAGCCTTGTAACCTAATGCACACGAACTAGGTAAGTAACTAATACAGCATTTATGATAACTCACGAGATTAAAACCCTCACAACGAATGACAAAGTGCAATCACTTAAACATCCATCGGATTCACAACGAATGACAGAGTATTCCCCGAGTTCGGGTGGTACTCAAACATCCTGTCGAAATCACGACTAATGACAAAGGATAGCGCTTAAACATCCATCGGATAGTTTCCATCGATCGGACATTGAATCGTAGCAGCGATTGAGTTAATACCCTGTATCGTAGCAGCATCCCGCTATACTAATTAGTGATTTTGATATTATTTCGACAATATCTCTGCGTACAATTTGAATTTGATCATCGAACGAACGCCAGGAATCAAGTCCCACTGCCATCTATTTATATATGAAAAATGGTCCCTGTCGCGTGTCGCGACAGGTCCCCTTGTGCCTGTCGCGTGGCGCGACGGGTTACTTTTAACCTAAGGTTGCCGCGTGTATTTGTAGCCTAGGTGAGTCGACAGAACGAGAAAATTCGATTTTGATAATAAACTGTGATGATAATATCGAATGGGAAATGCCCCCCCCTGAGTTTTAGGGGCCCTGATCCTGATTCTGATTGTTATGAAAATTTAAGGGTTTATGCAGGATTACTTGAGTGTCTCAATTAGGGTTTCTTTTTAGACAAAATATAAATAATAATAATAGAAATAAAAATATAATAGTTTTGGTGAGAGTTGTTATGGTTTGGGATAAAAAGGAATAAAATAGTGAGAAAAGAGAAGGGACCCACTTTATAACTTTAGGGTTCAACTAGAAAGATTCCTGGTATAAATTTTGGGTATAACTTCTGAGCTATATAAAAATATATTTTTTTGTAAATGGTATTAAGTATAGTACCCCTAATTCAACCTTGTCCCGAAATCCCGAGACCGAATCCCAACAACTTAGTCGGGCAGAGCCCTGACATGAGTTATGAGGCTCAGATCAATCGGAAAGGGTAGCGGTGATCGGGAGTTAAAATACTTAAAACAGGGTAAAACTTTATTATTTCTATAGGTGAATATCTAAAGAAAATGGAACTATGGAGATCGAAAGAAAGAAAGAAAAAGGGGTAATGAATGATGTAAACGGACTCAACGGGATTTCTAATGCTGGATTTAATATGCAGTCTACGGTTGCTGATTTAGTTGACGATTCAGGTCAGTGGAGATGGCCGCAAGCGTGGTATGACCTTTTTCCGGTATTGATAAATTTGCAAACCCCAAATCTTATTCACAATATACCTGATAAACTTACATGGAAAGATTTGGAAGGTAAAGAAACCTATTTCAGCTCAAAAGAAGTGTGGAACAACATTAGGGGCCGAGGGGATACGGTTTCATGGTCTAATATGATATGGTTTTCACAGTGTATTCCGAGGCACTCGTTCCATATGTGGTTGGTTATTAGGAATAAACTCAAAACTCAAGATCGTCTTTCTAGTTGGGAAGCAGGAAGCGATACGAATCTTAGACTTATGTGTTGCCCGCTTTGTTGCCATGGACGTGACTCGCGCGATCACCTTTTCTTCCAATGCAGGTTTTCGGCAAAAGTTTGGAACAATGTCAAAGATTTGGTTAACTTGGAGAGTGTTGATGACTCGTGGGGATCCCTTGTTGCATGGATGGATCTAAAGGCTTCCTCGAAGAACATGGATGTGATTGTGGCCAAGATTCTGATTGCGGCTACGACGTATTTTATTTGGCAAGAAAGAAATAATAGACTATTTTCTCATAAACACAACACAGTTGAGGCGGTGATGGAGATGATCAGGAGCACAGTCCGTTTGAAGATTATGGGGCTCAAGTTCCGTGGGAGGGATAGCCGGAATAGATTATTAACGGCATGGAAGATTTACTCTAATGATGAGGAAGAAGACCCGGGCTAGAAGCTTACTTCTCTAGTTGATCGTGTGGTTTTGTTTTTCTTGGGCTGTTTTTGTTTATGGTTGTTGCTTTTGCATGTTAACTTTCTGGTTGTTTTTCTTGTTTGGTTCCTAGTCTTGGTATGCCAAGTCTAGTTGGTGTGTTCACTCTGACACACCCTTGTACTTATTTGGTTGTTTTATAAAATTTACCGGGGTAACCCTTTACCCCCCAAAAAAAAAAAGAAAGAAAGAAAGAAAAAGAGTCTGAACAATTTTTTAGAATGTCTGAAGTGGTGCTATTTATACTAAGGGCATAAGACATTACTCGTCCTATTTCTTTCATATTAGAAAGACACGTAAGTAGGTTGCATGTCCACCATTTCAATTTGTAATTTATTATTTTATTCCTTTTCAATCTATCTCAATGACACATCTGTCATTTCAAATTGATGAGTCTTTCACTTTTAATTATTAATTATTTTGATTCGACACCTACACACTTTTTTTTTTTTTGAAAGGTGAACTTCATAATGGTGACCATTGTCACACCCGCAAATCGCGGGCCCTCGCCAAGATTAAGGGCCCAGATAGCAAGGCCAGCGCTGGGTTTACCAACCTTGGGTCGAAGGCTTTCCCCCGGAAACCGTACTGCCTCTACACAAGTTGTCTCGCTAGAGTAACAGCCGGATTAAAACCGGGGTGACGCTCAGGATCAAACCCTCCTCGGTGGGTTTTTCACCATCATTGCGCACGGGTGTCCTCCCCCCTAAAGCCACAAGTGGGAGTCGAACCGGTGACCTCCCAAAGGAGGGCCGGCCAAACTAAACCCAATGGGAATACCCACTGGGCCACAGGAGGAGGACCGACACCTACACACTTATAATCTTAAATATCAATTATTATTATTTTATTATTATATAATTATATGGGACACAAAATAGAGAAGGGACATGAGATTGAAATAAGACACGAAACAGTCCAAATTTTAGATATATATATTCTATTATTATTTATTTTTATTATTATTGTAATTAATTTAACTACTTTACTTATTTGGCGTTTATAACTTTTAAAATATAATTTTCTAGAAAATAATAAATATGTTATTAGAACGAAAATATTTTTGTCTATATTTGGGTCTAAGTTTCATTAAAAACAGAGTAGGTTCAAAATACAATGTTTTTTTATAATTTAATTATTATACGGTTCTTAGGCTCGTCTAGGAACTTCATATTTCTAATAGTCAACTTACCCGTAGACTACCCGTCTGATAACATAAGCTTTTTATATACTTTTATTTTAATAGAAAATGTCACCCATATACTGGCCAAATAAATTAAAATAATAATTCAACCAACTATATAAAATAGTGTTTAAAACTATTTGGGTTGAATATTTATAATAAAAATAAACTAGTTATTAGTTACTAGTGGTTAATAAATTTAACCAAACCTATAATTATTATATGATAAAAATAGGGATGTTACATTCTCCCCACCTTGTTTTAAATCTCGTCCTCGAGATTTGGGTTACGATATTTCTTTTAGACTTATGTCATATTTTAGTCAATAAAAACAATATTAAGTTAGATGATACAGAATTAAAATATCAAATTTTGTAAATACGAGTTGTACCATAAGTAGGATTCAATGGTTCAACTGAATTAGTTCAACAAATCGATGACAAACGAATGAGATGAAATGATATAATTTCCAAAATGACTAGGTTTAAGCCAAAAGATATATGATCAATAGATATTTTAAAACGAATGTGAAGGATTTTTAATAAAAATTCTTTGTCAAAAAGAAAGCTTACTTTGATTGGCAACTGAGGAAGACTTAGAATTGACAGGTTCCAAATGAAATAAAAGCATGAAAAATGATTTGTCAAATATTTATGATATGAGAAAGTCAAAGTGTTGAGATGAGTGAATTACAAAGATACACCAAAAGACAATAGAGTTAGTGTATCATTGTTTAGAGTTCTAAGTTGTTTTAATTGTGAAACAATGTGATAGTACTCTATTAGTGACCATTTTTTTATACTATGTTCTATAGATCGAAATATAATAAAACAAGTTGTTTTGGCATGACCAAACATTATATTATATTTGTAAAGCAAATGTAATATATGTTATTTGTTACGCATTTTTACTATATGTAAATGGTCACCATTTTTAAATAAATATTATTTTAGTATTTTACTATACTATGTAAAATAACTTATATTTACTATGTAATATATATTACAAAACTCCACATTGAAGTTATTACATTACAAAATATTTTAGTATTATTATTTTGTAAAAGAAATCACTATTATTTATAACGTTAAATGAAAGTTGTAAATAAAGGTGTAAAAATATTTATTGTATAAAAATATTTGTAAAATATTTTGTACTTAATGAGTCGATTCTATGTGATTACTTATTTTTATTTTGAACCATATAACGTTGTGAATGTTGTAAATACGTGAAAATGAGAACTATTCTTATATTTTACAATGTTCCCCTAACCCAACGTAGTTGATGACTTAATTTATATATATTAACTAGTCATTATCATGGTTGGATATTGTTTAGTGCTGCCTTGTTTAAGCATAGGTGATCAGTCCATGCCTAACTAAGGCTAGGCTACTCAATACCTGCCTTTGATAATAACCCTAGTAAAAATAATACTAACACTACTATTATTAATATATTATTACTAATAATAAAATTATTAATAATAACTTAAACATAAACTTAAATGAGAGTATACTTCAACATAATTTTTATACATATATATAAAAATATAAATTCTTTACCTCAATGGTTTAACAAAATTCATTGACTCGATATCAAAGAATTATCGTTTTATAATAATGCGGTTCATAGTGCAAAAAGCGGAATGATAATTTTTTTTTTTTTGGGTAAAGGGTTACCCCGGTGATTCTATATATTCACAACCAAAAAGAAACAAGTAGTGTAGAGAGTCTACACTAGTTCAATCATGAGACATGCCTCATGAAAGCCCTCCAGTGGTCTTCATAAAGCAAATGAATCACATGCACAACAAACAGTACATGTGTAATGTGTGAATTTACCAATAAATGAAATAGATCAATATTCACTACTATGAAAGAAATCCTCATGGTATGATGACCATTAGGGGAAGTAAAAACGTGAAAGTCAACTCTTTATATACAGAAGTTAGAATTTCAACGAAAGAAATTTTAAGAACTTTATCTGGAATTTCGTGTGATAACCGTTGTTAAGTGACATTACCAGGGAATGTCGAATAAAATGAAATGAATTAGAGGATTTGCAAAGGTATGTGATTCCTTTTGCAGTGATAATAATTATGACTCTGATTAGACTGTGCACTGATGGTTGTAAAATATGGTTCCAACGTACCTTAGCGATATTCATGTCGTTTATAGGATCACTTGGCAAAGTGCTACTTTTAATTATTCTACTGACGGAATTAGCATTGGTGTTATCGTGCCTAATTTATATTTTCCAAAGGTCTTGCCTTGGAAGTCGTGTGTGATATACTTCGACGTCTGTGGACGTATAATTTAAGTTTCATGTGTTTTCTTGTGTACTATCACATCTTTACATTTTTCTTACTTGCGTTAATAGTTTATGGTAACGCATTTAGAAATTCTTATACTTTTGATGGTGTCCCAACTTAAAGGGTTTCCATTTGTTTATATTTTCACACGAGTTCGAGGTAGATGATCAAACGAAATAATGTTTGATATCGGAAAAGAGATTCTTAATAAAGAAATCTAGACACAGATGCTTGTGCTTTATTCCAAATTGGCTTTTGGAATTCCTTATAGATATACATATCTATATAATCATATATTTCATATGCTATAATGAACATACCATCTATCAAGTCAATGTATTTAACAGATTCATATTTTCAAAAACCAGTCAGATATCTGATCATGATACTATTTAGGGAAATCTTGTCACTTGTTTGACATATTATATACCCCGTCTTATCCGGTTCTCGCCGGATTGGTAACTTCAATATATCCGGACAAACTGGAGAGTCTGCTACACCATACCCAGTCTTGCCGGAGAAAATTTTCTATTTCCCATAAATAGTATCTTTTCAAGATTTTAAAAAGTGCCTCTTTTATTAGGGCTTTTATCCAGAATCAAGGAAATTTGTATTTCCATAACATATCTTTATTCTAGACCAAGTAATATCAATAAGCAATCACTACTATTAATTCTTGCTTATTTATCATATCTTGCAATATTCTAATTACCATTCTTATGGTATATCAAAACCCATCATACTTTATTCACACAAGTACTTAGCTTATCTCGAAGCTTATACTAAGGCATCTTTTCTTAAGTTCAAGTCTAAATGCTATTATGTGTGCTACCAGTTAATAGCAATCTCCTAACTCTTTTATATGAACTTAGGTATTATTATCACAACACCTAAAGACTTAAAGCAGTGGCTCTGATACCACCTTCTGTCACGACCCCCGACTCACCCTGGACGGAATCGGGAACTGCGAACAGCCAGTGGTACCGGTGATTAATTTGAAAAATATTGCAGCGGAAATTTCATCAGGACCGTGAGTTAGGAAAAATATCAGAGTTTAGAAACACCGGATTTTTATTTATTAAATAGATGGAATAAATCCATGTTTTACAAAGGTAGCTTAAATAAAGATAAATTTTATTACATAAAACAATATTTCTTAATTTGATTTTAATTAATAAAATAAGCCACTTCTTGATGCCTTTTGGTGCCGTATCCATCTTTTACTCCAATCTACTGTAATTACCTGAAACGCGTTTTAAAAAGGTTTTGTCAGCGGGAAATACTGAGTGAATCATTCAGTTTTACTAAAACGACTCGTTTGTTATAATTCACAGTATTAAGAGATTACAATGTTTCTGATATCAAACCAACTACCCACAGTATTTGTCACTCGACTCTTTTCGGTGACTGTGGTCATATCACCATTGGCTGCCCCAATGAATGACGAATATCACTAAATTTAGGTTCGCCCACCTAAAGTGATAAAACTGCAATACTGTGCACAATACCCCACATACCGGCTGTAATTTGGTGATTACATAAACTTAATCACTGTAATTATAACTTTGAAAATATTTTAAGAATTTATAAAGCAATTTGATAAAAAGAGAATGACTCACATTATAAGCATGCAGATTCATACTGGCAGAATTTAATCTACAGATAAGCCTTGATGGATTGCAGATTTATACAGGCAGAGCTTAGCCAATTGATTAGCCTTGTAACCTAATGCACACGAACTAGGTAAGTAACTAATACAGCATTTACGATAACTCACGAGATTAAAACCCTCACAACGAATGACAAAGTGCAATCACTTAAACATCCATCGGATTCACAACGAATGACAGAGTATTCCCCGAGTTCGGGTGGTACTCAAACATCCTGTCGAAATCACGACTAATGACAAAGGATAGCGCTTAAACATCCATCGGATAGTTTCCATCGATCGGACATTGAATCGTAGCAGCGATTGAGTTAATACCCTGTATCGTAGCAACACCCCGCTATACTAATTAGTTATTTTGATATTATTTCGACAATATCTCTGCGTACAATTTGAATTTGATCGTCGAACGAACGCCAGGAATCAAGTCCCACTGCCATCTATTTATATATGAAAAATGGTCCCTGTCGCGTGTCGCGACAGGTCCCCTTGTGCCTGTCGCGTGGCGCGACGGGTTACTTTTAACCTAAGGTTGCCGCGTGTATTTGTAGCCTAGGTGAGTCGACAGAACTAGAAAATTCGATTTTGATAATAAACTGTGATGATAATATCGAATGGGAAATGCCCCCCCTGAGTTTTAGGGGCCCTGATCCTGATTCTGATTGTTATGAAAATTTAAGGGTTTATGTAGGATTACTTGAGTGTCTCAATTAGGGTTTCTTTTTAGACAAAATATAAATAATAATAATAATAATAATAGAAATAAAAATATAATAGTTTTGGTGAGAGTTGTTATGGTTTGGGATAAAAAGGAATAAAAAAGTGAGAAAAGAGAAGGGACCCACTTTATAACTTTAGGGTTCAACTAGAAAGATTCCTGGTATAAATTTTGGGTATAACTTCTGAGCTATATAAAAATATATTTTTTGTAAATGGTATTAAGTATAGTACCCCTAATTCAACCTTGTCCCGAAATCCCGAGACCGAATCCCAACAACTTAGTCGGGCAGAGCCCTGACATGAGTTATGAGGCTCAGATCAATCGGAAAGGGTAGCGGTGATCGGGAGTTAAAATACTTAAAACAGGGTAAGACTTTATTATTTGTATAGGTGAATATCTAAAGAAAATGGAACTATGGAGATCGAAAGAAAGAAAGAAAAAGAGTCTGAACAATTTTTTAGAATGTCTGAAGGGGTGCTATTTATACTAAGGGCATAAGACATTACTCATCCTATTTCTTTCATATTAGAAAGACACGTAAGTAGGTTGCATGTCCACCATTTCAATTTGTAATTTATTATTTTATTCCTTTTCAATCTATCTCAATGACACATCTGTCATTTCAAATTGATGAGTCTTTCACTTTTAATTATTAATTATTTTGATTCGACACCTACACACTTATAATCTTAAATATCAATTATTATTATTTTATTATTATATAATTATATGGGACACAAAATAGAGAAGGGACTTGAGATTGAAATAAGACACAAAACAGTCCAAATTTTAGATATATATATTCTATTATTATTTATTTTTATTATTATTGTAATTAATTTAACTACTTTACTTATTTGGCGTTTATAACTTTTAAAATATAACTTTCTAGAAAATAATAAATATGTTATTAGAACGAGAATATTTTTGTCTATATTTGGGTCTAAGTTTCATTAAAAACAGAGTAGGTTCAAAATACAATATTTTTTTATAATTTAATTATTATACGGTTCTTAGGCTCGTCTAGGAACTTTATATTTCTAATAGTCAACTTACCCGTAGACTACCCGTCTGATAACATAAGCTTTTTATATACTTTTATTTTAATAGAAAATGTCACCCATATACTGGCCAAATAAATTAAAATAATAATTCAACCAACTATATAAAATAGTGTTTAAAACTATTTGGGTTGAATATTTATAATAAAAATAAACTAGTTATTAGTTACTAGTGGTTAATAAATTTAACCAAACCTATAATTATTATATGATAAAAATAGGGATGTTACATAAATCGAAATACTCGATCCATCCAGGATCGGACAAGATGTATCAAAACTTAAAAGAATACTATTGGTGGCCGAGACTCAAGAGCGACGTTGCTGTTTATGTTGGGAAATGCCTAACCTGTGCTAGGGTTAAGGCTGAATATCAGAAACCATCCGGCCTACTACCACAACCAGAGATACCCATGTGGAAATGGGAGCAAATCTCGATGGACTTCATAACCAAATTACCCAGGACCCCGAGAGGGCACGATATGATATGGGTGATAGTTGATCGGTTAACAAAGTCTGCGCACTTCTTACCGATCCGAGAAAAAGACAGCACCAGAAAGCTTGCTGAAATATACCTAAAGGAAATTGTGGCATGCCATGGAGTGACAATCACAATTATTTCAGACAGAGATGGACGCTTTGTCTCAAGAATCTGGCAATCATTCCAGGAAGCCTTTGGACCTCAGCTAGATCTAAGCACGACATTCCATCCACAAACAGACGGCCAGAGCGAACGAACCATACAAACGTTAGAAGATATGCTTCGCGCATGTGTCATGGACCTAGGCGGCAGCTGGGATACTCATCTACCCTTAGTTGAGTTTTCCTACAATAACAGTTACCACACAAGCATAAAAGCCGCACCGTTCGAAGCTCTGTATGGCCGCAAGTGCCGCTCGCCCTTATGTTGGGCAGACGCTGGAGATAAACGAATGGTTGGTCCTGAGCTTGTACAAGAGACAACCGACAAGATTATGCAGATCTGAGAGCGCATTAGGGCGGCTCGAGATCGACAAAAGAGCGACGCTGATCGAAGACGAAAACCATTACAGTTCGAGGTGGGAGACAAAGTTTTGCTAAAAGTCTCACCTTGGAAGGGCGTAGTAAGATTCGGAAAACGTGGAAAGCTGAATCCACGATACATCGGGCCATTCAAAATCTTGGAAAGGATTGGTACCGTGGCATACAAGTTGGAATTACCAGAAGAACTTAATGGGGTACATGATACGTTCCATGTATCCAATCTCGAGAAGAGTCCAACACAAGAAGACATGATCATCCCTGCGGATGAAGTGCATATTGATGACACCCTCCGATTTACAGAACAACCCGTTGAGGTTACCGACTGGAAAGTCAACAAGACCAGGAGGAGCACTGTTAAACTTGTCAAAGTACGTTGGAACTCTAAGCACGGACCCGAGTACACTTGGGAGCGTGAAGACCAGTTCAAAGAAAAGTATCCCCACCTGTTCAAGAAGACTCCTGCGAGAGTTAGTTCAGCCTGAATTTCAGGACGAAATTCTTTTAACGGGGGGAGACTGTGACAACTGGCACCAAACCGGTAATTTCCGAACACTTTAATTATTATTTAAAGACTGCAATTATGTGCTTAAATGTCAACATTGTCTGATGTCAAACTAAACAAGTGAATTCATGCACATTTTATACTACAAGAATTACATTATGCAATAATGAACTGCGATGCGTCAGAAATACTAAGTAAACTCACCGGGTAAGACACATTGTGTCAACAAATCTGCAGAAAACAGTTTGACAATAGAATTGGAGCCTAGGTGTAGGTCCAATGACAAGAATACATTAAAACCCAAGAGTACATACAAGGGTTTATATATAGACCATCCGGAAGCTAAAATTCGCACTAAAAAGCTCCCGAAACGCACTTTAAGTGCAGAATTTTATTAAATTCAGCTCAAATCAGCTTTTAAACATATAAATATCATGCATAATTTAAGTTTTATTATCCAGAATACTTCCCCAAGTGTTGGGAATTGAAAGGGTTACAAAAAGATACTTGAAAGACACTAAACGGTGCAATTTAGCATTTTAACGAACCGGTACTTAACCGAACAACCGGACATTACCCGGAACACAAAAATATTGTTAAACACATTGTTTTTATTTTCCTAAGCTAGTTATGGTACCCGAACACCCTAACACACTATATATTACATAACACACATAAA
Organism: Helianthus tuberosus; assembly: GCA_030545235.1. NCBI lineage: Eukaryota > Viridiplantae > Streptophyta > Magnoliopsida > Asterales > Asteraceae > Helianthus > Helianthus tuberosus. The sequence continues at coordinate 564,100 of JARYGA010046849.1, read as the reverse complement.
CCTCTAACTAAATACTTGGAAACTAACTAAATTCCCTAACCATCCATCACCACCCAACTAAACCAACCCCCCCCCCCCAACCGGTTATGAAACATGTGAAATCCCCCATGATTTTTCTAGTTGTTTAATGGAATTGTATTGTACTTAGGAAGCATTTGATCTAATGGACAAAAAAGAGTGTTGAGAGTTTATTTATATAATCCACAAGTCCATCACATTCTCATATCATCTTCATCAAAAACACCCTCTCACTTCCTCCCTCTCTTCCTTGTTCGGCCGACCCCAAAGAGCACCACCACCACCATCATTTGATCACTTTCAACCATTTTAAGAGCATACATAGGTGTTAAAGTGCATACAACGAAGCCCGGTGTGTTCGGAAGTTGAAGGACCTCTCCTATCTTCTTTTATCCACCACTTTTCTACACTTGAACTTCCCTAGCCTTGAGCTAGTGGTAAGAACTTAGATCCTTACATTTTACATCTTGTTATAGTGGTTAATGATGTATAATGATCAAAATGATAAGAACTCTAATGAACCTTATGAAGAAGTCTTGAACATAAACTAACTTGGTGATAAAAGTATGGTTAAAATGATGAAGAAATCATGATATTCTTATGTTGTGATGCTTGTTGGTTGTTGTTAGTCATGTAGTTGATATGGATCATCATATGGTCTTGCTAGATCATGATTAAAAACATGAACTAGCAAGATGAGAAAGTAAGAATATTGTAGGATGATGGAATCATCCACACATAAACTATGAACTTGAATGAATGGGTGATTTCTTGAAAAACAAAGATCAAAGTAGGTTATAAACATGTAGATCTAAAGATCCATGAGTGGTTTTTCAAAAGAACCAAGTGAAAAATATAAGTTTCATTAAAACTTGGATCTTACATAAACTAATCACATTTTTGGTAAACAAACAAGTGTAGAAACACTTGTGTAAATAGGAAAGTTCACAAAGAAATATTTTTAGAAAATATGATTGGAAGTTGTAAACACTTAAATTCTTTAAAAATAAAGTTTTTAAAGAACTAATCACATTTTAAAAGGTAACAAGACTTACTAAATACACTAGTAAGTTACTACACATTTTTATAAATTTTCAAGTTCATGAAACAGAGAAATTAGTGTATGTTGTTGGTGATTGTTGTTGAAATTGATTGATGATAATTTAAAAGAAAATAAACACATTTTCTTAAAACATGGGAAACCTCAATTTTTAGGGGAAACTCTGTCAAAATTTCTATAAATTTTGACACTTAGAAAAATAAAAGTTTTGAGAAACTTATTCCCTAAAAATGTGTCTAGAAAATTTACCATGGTTTCCCTAATTTTTGTAATAAGAAATGATGATTTCTTCAAGATAAAAATTGATACTAAGTATGCATATTTTTGAGAAAATATATATATTTATTGGTCATCAAACTTTGTGCTAAGTGTATGTAGTATTATTATACGTGATAGTGTATTCGAACTTGAAAATACACTAAATACTCTTGAGAAGTAAAAACATAAAAATACACATACAACATACAAGATACATAATTCGGGTGCAAAATACAAGAAACTTATATTTATTTTTGAGAAAATAATATAAGTAAGACACTTAGTTAAAAATAAAAAAATTATTTTTAACACAAAAAAAAAAAAAAATACACAAAAGATAGTGACTTGTGCTCGTGCAATACAAGTCTAGTGACTAACGATAATAAAACACGTTTAGGTTACGAGGCATTATAAGCAAAACCCGGTGAAGTTTACAACGCAAGATAAGCAAAACCCGGTGAAGTTTACAACGCAAGGAACGCAAAGTTGTGAGTTCATGCTCCCCCCTTTTCTTTAACTGTTTTTGGTTTTATAACTTCGGGGGTGAAATACATGTTACAACTGATACAATGTTTACAAATGGTATGATGGAGTACAAAAACATTCAAGTGAAACATTCTAGATCATGTCTCGAATAGGGTACCATAAGCACCATTAATCAACGTATACATTCAGACCACGGAACAAAAGGTTAGATCTAATGGGTTTCAGGCAACCCCACTCTTGGCCTACTTCTACCAATGAGTGCTTCTGTGTCTCAGTCAAAGTCGACAAAAATGCCTAGGTTTGGTGGCTACCTATGTCGTGACACATGTTAGTGGCCTTGCAAACCACTAGCGATTTCACACATTCAAACATTCATAGTACTCAGTTACAGATACGTTTTACGAGTTACATTCAAACATTCATACATTCTACAAGTTACATACTATGTTTTCATTCAAGTATTTAAACATTCAAAACAATCACTGCATGAATTCACACCAACATTATGTTGACGTTTTTTTTTTCAAAACTCACATGTATTTTTTGGTAACTAAAAGTGGATGTGCGCGCGGTCTTACTCATGCTCGTGGATGTCGTTTATGTTTGTCTTAAATAAGTTGTAAACTTTCAGACAATATGTTGTTTCGTGATGTAAACTCTTAACTATGTTTTCCGTTATGTAATGGTAATGGTGTTTGAAGTTATTTTTTGAGCATGTAGTATGTTTACCAATCGTATGTAATGAAAACCTTTTATGATCACACCTCGTGCTTCCTCCTTAGAAAGGGGTGTGACAGGTTCTCGAGTGATCGAGCGGAGATTGACATCCGCATCCCGATGGCGAACAAAGAAACGATCGTGACTCATGAAGCAGGATATGCCTCTATAGATTACTAATTGCTTGAAGGCATGAGAGTTGTTGCGTATAGGATATGTTGTTTTCTTGGCTTATGTCGTGGATAAGGGAGCCGAAGAACCAAAATCCAAAGATATTCCTGTGATAAAGGAATACCCTGAAGTCTTCTCCAAAGACTTGCCAAACTTATCTCCTCAACGACAAGTCGAATTTCGCATCAATTTGATTCCAGGCGCCGCGCCTGTAGTCAATGCACCCTAGCAACTTACACCTTCGGAGATGCAAGGATTGTCAGTGTAGTTTCAGTGCTGGATAGAGAAGGAAGATAACAGACCAAGTTTTCCGTTTTGGGTAACCCCAGTTCCCCTCGTCAAGAGGAAGGACGATAGCTTTCGTACAAACATCGAACTACCAGGAGCCGAACGAGCTAACCAACAAGAGTCGGTGACTCTTGCTAAGGATTAACGAATTGCTTATTTAACTAACTGTGAGGATCCAACTACTATTTCACGACTGATTGATGATCGAGTATCATTAGCTGTGAATTCAGGAAGAGGGTATACCGGGGAAATTGTGGGACAATAACTTGTTTTAAACATACACAAAGATGGTGTTTCCTACACGATGCACAAAACAGTTTACACAGAATACGAAACTTTGAAAATCTAGAAAACATGTACTTAGGACCTTTGGGAACCCAGGACCAAACTCGTAAAGGTTGCTTAGGAACCACACTTGTTAACTCAAGCAAACCCCATTATCCTGACATATATGCTATTTCAGTTAACCAAACGGAAAGTACTCAAATTTCTTTTATTAAAATCTCCACTTTTGCTTCTAGCGAGTAGATGTTTGCATCTCTACTCCCCTTAATGGTAGTTGCATCACGATAATTTTCTTCGCTGAGAGCGAACACACATTTGCTTCAGTACTTAGTCATTTCCTCACTTAGCAAATACTCATCATTTCATTTCTTGGAAGTTCATATGTTATGCATGAACCATTGGTTATGCATACGGTTCCATTTCTAATAAGCGCTTTGTCAAGGCTCAACTATTATTTTGCTAAAACTAACTATTGGTTTATGATTCGAATAACCTACATTATTGTAATTGTTGGCTCTTTTGCTACCAAGACCACACACTTTCTTGAAACTTCTTTTATTTCAAGCTATATTCATGGTTTATTTTTGTAACCATGCCGAGATTCCCTTGTTGATACATACGTTTAGTGTCGGGTTACGCTAAAACCAAGTTCAATTGCTTGAACTTATCCATTTCGCATATTCAATTTAAGACGTCATATGATGTATTGAGAGCATCATATTCAAATATTTTTGCAAAAGTTCTTTTGTTTCAAGTCATAATAGACTTGATTGGTCTACGACTCCACTAAATCGTTTGTTGATTTCGATACCTTACGGTGATACTTTCACAAAATTGAAGCTTGCGCTAATTTGGTTACTCACTTCATACACGGATTTAATTGTTATTTATTAACTTGCTCTAAAATCCGTCTTGTTTATCACGATTAAAAACGGTCTCAACACCGTTGCGTGTTAAGGCAATGGTACATAGATTCATTTCATATCACAATGTACCTCCTAACGATTCTTTCATTGTCGATCGAATACCTTGCGGTACTTAATACTTTTTCATTTTCGATCAGAAACAACGATTCCTTGATGTTCCGTATTCAGTTGAAAACACTATAACATTGTGTAAACCAAACCTTCAGATTGTTTCAGTACACTTTCATTTGATTTCAAACACGGTGAACTTGTTCGGTCACCGCTATTATTGAAATATGTCAATTACGACACCCTGTGGTGTCATTACAACTTCGTAGCCTGTGCTAATCATGGACAACCGCCTCACACAAAACTACACATGCTTTTGTTTGACTTGTCATTTAAACATTCCTAATGCAACTACGAATTAAGACAATGATACACCAGATTCGCTTGTGTTTCATTCGGTGTATTTCCGCAATTCATGAATGTCAGCACACTATTTTATCCATTTATTTGTTCGAAAGTTGACAAATCATTTTCATGTTACTATCACATTCGAGTTGTTGATTTTGAGTTCATATAACGGATGCTATGGTTTGTAAAAACTCGTTTGCATATTGTGACCGATTGTTTGAGAATCCATTGGTCAAAACTCCTTTGTTGCACCCCTGTTAACTAAGTTACACTAGATTCTACACCTATATATCTCGTGCCCTTTGACATCAAATACTAAGAGCACATACCTTTTAACCATTGAGTTCTTGTTGTTGAAATACATTCTTGGATACACCTGATGTGAATAAGATTTAATTCGGTTTTGTGGTTTTCTACCTCAGTATTATTCATATATATACACGCATAATGTAACCCTAAGGAGTTAAGGTATTACAAATTTTGAGGAAGAAATTTTCTTAATAGGGGGAGAATGTGACAACTGCCAAATTTGCATGCATCCGTACAATTAATTAATATTGATAAGTGCTTAATGACTGTGCTGAATTATACTTAACTGCTTTCTGATTACTGCATCCTACATACATGTGCATCACATATTACATAATGACACATCATTATTACATGCAAACTTTATTGTCAAACATGATGCACAAAGCACGGTTAGCACAGTTAACGAATAAGACAGAAGAATGCAGGCGGGGTTCAGTACATAGACAGACGTTGTTTTGAGACACTGTGTGAGCCAGAGACTAAGTACTACACTAGTATGGTGTGTAGGGAAGTAAGGACCACAAAACTGCATTTCTAGATGATAGTTAAAGTGCCGGAAAGTGCCTAAAACTCACCCAAAGTGCAGAATTTTGCATAATTCAGCAAAAATCAGCTTTTTAATAAGCTAGTAACATGCAAAAACATGACTAAATGGTCCTGAATGCTTTCCTAAGTGTCGGGAATTAAAAGTGTCACAAAAGGGTACATAAAGAACACTAAATGGAATAGTTTGACACTTTAACGAACCGGTATCTAACCAAACAACCGGGCACTACCCGAAACATCAAAATTATACTAGAAGCACTGTTTTAATATTTTTGAGCTAGTTATGACCCCTGAACACCCTAACACACTATATAACACCATATTAACTTAAACACATAATCATACACTTGAAATCCTACTAGATTCTCTAACTTATCATCACCACCCAACCAATACCCCCCCTAAGTGGACGGTCACCAAGGGTGACCCCACCACCAATATCTTACATGATCTCTTACATAATCTTCTTTGATTCACTTAGATTGCATAAAGATATTGCTTAGTACTTGAGGGACATATTTTTTGGGTAAAGGGTTACCCCGGTGATTTTATATCATATCAACAAAAACAAGTAGAAAGGCAAAAATACCCTCTATTATCTCTAATGGCATACCACTAGAGATTAAACAAGAACACAGCCAACTAAACAACCAGAAAAACACAAGAACAAAAGTCAAAGAACATCTTTAGTCTTCGCCAAAGCTCTCCACTCCATCAAGCATCCATTCCTCCAAGTATTTAATAATTCTAGCACTCCATTTATACTTGAACGACAATAGTTTTGCACGTACTGTGGCTACAATCAGTTCTGAAATTTGCTCCGGAGGTCTTAACTGATTCTTAAAAAACCTAGCATTCCGCTCCCTCCAAATGAAGTAAGCCGAAGCAGCCACCAGAAGTCTGCTGATAACTGATGCAATCGATTTAGAAGATGATCTAGGAACCAACCAGTTTACAACTTCTTCCCATTTCTCTCGGACCGAGCCCATACCTCCCTTGTTACGGATTAAATGCCATACTTATTTTGAGTAATCACACTCAAAAAATAGATGCTCATGTGAATCTATACCTGAATAACAAAGCAAACAACACATTAGATTCATGGAGCCCGTGACTGTTCTATTCCATTGAAGAATCCGATCTTGTGTCCACAACTTTCTCTTAAAAACCAACCAAGTCACAAATGCATGTTTAGGAATATTAAGAGCTGACCAAACAATTTTCGCCCATCCCGCAGGCTGCCCTCGGACTCTAACAGCATCATAAACTTCTTTAGTTGAAAAGTCGACAATATTGCCATCAATTTTCTGCCACATGATCCTATCCTAATTAGCTTCATTGAGACTAATATTCTGAAGTTGAAATAGAACCGGGTATAGATCCCTCCACGCTTCAGGCCAACTCCAATTACCATCCACAATGATATCCGCCACTTTGGACGTGACATTTAAACCATGCTGAGCCATACGTCTTGGAGTAACATACTGCGCCAAAGGACATATATTGCACCATCTATCAAACCAAAGAAAGGTGCTTTTTCCATTACCCACTTTAGACAAAAAGAACTGCCTCACCGATTGCCTACACTTGAGGAGTTTTCTCCATCCCCAAGGAGTGTTGTGTTGAAGAGGAATATCCCATAAGCTTCGTTGTTTAAGCCTGTGAATCTTGACCCAATTAACCCATAACGACTTACGAGCCACCAAGATGCTATATATATGATAAGTCATGAGCGACTTATTAACATCCGTGATTCGCCTAATGCCCAATCCACCTTCCGATTTAGGAAGACAAACCTCATTCCAAGCCACCTTTGCTCTCCCCCTAGCGACTATGCCTTGACCCCATAAAAACCATTTCATCTTGCTTTCCAGCTCTTTAATTACAGTTGCCGGTAATAAGAACACCGACGCCCAATAAACATGGATAGCTGAAAGAACCGAAGCCACCAACTGAAGCCTACCAGCAAAGGAAAGAAACTTGTTTTTCCAATCCGTAATACGTTTATTCATTCTCTCAACTAAAACCTTGCAATCCTTTGTCAATAATCTAGACGCTAATAATGGTACTCCCAAGTACTTGACTGGAAGTTTTCCTTCTTCAAATGGGACAATCTCCAAGATCTTCTCTTTGACTCGACTAGGAACATTACCAAAGAACACAGTGCTTTTGGAAGCACTAGGCGTAAGACCAGACATGCTTTTGAACTCCTTTACGGACTGCATGATGACATTTAGCGATTGAACATCACCTCTAGAGAAAATAAACAAATCATCAGCAAAGCATAGGTTTATAATCATTTGTTTCTCACATTTATTGTGAAATCTGAATGATGAATCTAACTGAGCCGCCCTAAAGAGGATCCGAGTCAACACTTCCATAACAATCGTAAACAGATAAGGGGACATCGGGTCCCCTTGCCTTAGACCTCTCTTCCCTCTAAAGTAACCATGGATATTACCATTAATACTCAAGGAGAAAGAAGTAGTTGTCACGCATTCCATAATCCAATGAATGAATGTATCCGTAAACCCAAAGCCAACCAACACATCATGGAGAAAATTCCAGTCGACTGTATCGTATGCTTTTTGTATGTCAACTTTAAGAGCACATCTTGGAGGACCTACCTGCCTGTGATAATTGTGCATGAGCTCTTGTGTTAGCATAATGTTGTCCGAAATTCGTCTGCCTGGAACGAACGCCGATTGATTATCACTAATAATAGCATTCAAGCCTTCCAGAATTCGATTTGTAATAATTTTGCTAATACTCTTGTAAACAACATTGCAGCAAGAGATTGGTCGAAAATCAGTAACTAAACCAGGAGTCGCAATCTTTGGAATCAACGCAATAAAGGTATGATTCAGCTCCTGAAGCATTCTGCCAGTTTTGAAAAAATCCATCACCACTGCGGTAATGTCATTACCAATAATATCCCATGCTCGTTTAAAAAACGCAGAAGTATAACCATCCGGACCCGGAGCTTTATTCTCATTAATGGAAAATATAGCATCTTTGACCTCTTGTTGCGTAACATGACGACTCATAGACTCAGCCACCCGATTATCAAGTCTAGTAGAAAACAAATCCGGAGTTGGTTTAGAAACTACTCCCTCTTTGTTCCCAAGAAATGTTTTAAAATGATCGACTAAAGCATTGACGGCCCCCTCCACCTCATGCAAATCACCATTAGTATCTTTAATGGCATGAATCTTTTTTTGGGTAAAGGGTTACCCCGATGAATTTTATAAATAACCAATAAAGTACAAGGATGTGTCAAAGCAACACACCAACTAGACTTGGCATACCAAGACTAGGACCTCAAAGGATAAGACCAAGCAAACAACCAACTAAAAAAGTTATAAAACAAAGCAAGCTACCATGGCCAAATAAACAACCTAGGCCAATAAAAAACTATACAAATAAACAACTAGCCCGGTTCATCATCCTTGTTATCATTAATCTTCCAGATTTCATATATCCTCCTCCTAGCCGACTCCACTCGAAACTTGAAACCCATAAGACGAAGTCGAACCACACTTTTAATCTTCTCAGCAACTTGCAATGCGGTCAATTGGTTGGGGCTAAAAAGGCGATCATTCCGCTCTTGCCATATGTAGTAGGTAGCCGCAGCTACCACCAACTTACACACAATATCATCAGTTGTCTTCGAATTAGAATGTTGATCGACCCATAACATTAAAGACTGCCATGTGTTATCAACATTCTCCAACTTCGCCATAGCCTTCACTTTATCCCAAACTTGACTTGCAAACTCACATTGAAAGAACAAATGATTACGGCTACCTCGATCATGTTTGCACAACGGGCAGCACATAAGATTTAGATTTGTAGCACTTCCAGCTTCCCAAACCGCCAACCTATCCTGAATTTTTAGCTTGTTCCGAAACACTAACCACATGTGAAACGAGTGGCGAGGAATACACTGAGAAAACCAAACCATGTTTGCCCATTTGACCTGATTATCTCTAGTCCGAATTGTACTCCATACTTGAGCCGATTCAAAATCTGTATACTTCCCATCCAGAGCTTTCCAAACCAACCGATCAAGAGTACCATCAACCAGCTGAGGCGTTTGGATGCTTATTAAAACCGGAAACAAATCTAGCCAAGCTTGGGGCCATCTCCACTGCCCATACGCGTCAACAACATCAGCGACCGAGGAGTTTAAAGTGAAACCAGCATTAGCTATAGACCGAGCAGTAATAAAGGAGCTAAGAGGACTCATAGGACACCAATTGTCACTCCAAACATTAGTTTGCACGCCACTTCTGAGCAGAGACCATATGTGAGGCCGCATAATACAACGAATTGATAGAATTTTCCGCCAACCCCAACTCATATTCCCTCGAGAAGGCACCTCCCAAAAATTTCTCCCATTTATCTTGTGTTCGTGAATCCATGTCACCCAAATGGATTCCCGTTTAGTTATAATACTCCAAACATGCTTAGCCATAAGCGATTTATTGACATCATTTATACTTCGAATGCCCAAACCACCTTCATCTTTTGGCAAACACACATCTTTCCAGGCAACTTTAGCACGGATTCTACCCTCCGATCCCGCATTCCACAAGAATCTACGAATTCTTTTCTCAAGTTCATTAATAACCCAAGCTGGAATAATGAAGACAGAGGCCCAATATATATGCATAGATGAAAGAACCGAGTTTATTAGCTACAAACGGCCAGCAAACGATAACGACTTAGTCATCCAGTTAGCAATCTTCTTATCCATTCGATCAATAAGAATTTTACAATCCTTAAAGAGCAGCCTGGAAGAAATGAGCGGAACCCCAAGATAACGAACCGGAAAAACACCCTCCTGAAACGGCATAATCTCCAGAATTTCCTGTCTAATCGACTGTGGAACATTGCAGAAAAAGACTGTGCTTTTAGCTGGACTAGGGGCCAAACCAGAAACGTTAGTAAACATCCCAAGAGCCTCCTTAATTTTCTTTACCGAAACAACATCACCATGCACAAAAATAAACAAGTCGTCAGCAAAGGAAACATTGATAATTTTTTGCTTGGCACAATGAGCATGATATTTGTATGGAAAACTAGCAGCCTGTTGAAGCATGAGCGACAGAACCTCCATAATTAACGTGAATAAATATGGTGACATTGGATCACCTTGTCTTAACCCTCGTTTGCCTCTAAAATAGCCATGGAGATTGCCATTAATATTCAACGAATAAGACACAATTGAAACGCATGTCATTATCCATTCAATCATTCTCTGATGAAACCCAAATCGAACCAAAATATCATGCAAGAAATTCCAATTAACCGTGTCATATGCTTTCTGAATATCAATTTTGAACGCACATCTAGCCGGACCTCTATTCAGGTGATAGTTATGCATTAATTCCTGTGTAAGAAGAATGTTGTCAGAAATCTTTCGACCCGGCACAAAAGCTGACTGGTTGATACTAACAAGAGTACCCAAACTTCCTTTTAAACGGTCCGTAATTATCTTACTTATGCATTTATAGAGAACATTGCAACAAGAAATCGGCCTGTAATCTAGAACTGAATCCGGGACATCTTTTTTTGGAATCAAAGCCAAAATAGTATGGTTAACTTGAGTTAGAAGTTTACCATTCTTGAAAAATTGCAACACCGCATCCGTAACCTCGTTACCAACAATATCCCAAGCATGCTTAAAAAACGCGGACGTGTATCCATCTGGACCTGGAGCTTTGTCTTCTCCAATACTGAACATCACAGTTTTATCTTCCTCTCGAGTAACCCGAGACACCATTTGATCCGCAACCTCACTACTTAGCACATTAGGGAACAGAATGTCCGAATTAACCTTTTCAACCAAGATATCAACCCCCAAAAACTGAGTATAATGCGAAACCAGAATATCCGAAACCGCATCTCCTTCATGGCGAGCTCCCAGAGTATCCGTGATACTAGAAATCTTGGATCTAGCATTTCTAACTTTAACAGTGTTATGGAAAAATCTGGTATTAGAGTCTCCTGCCCGAAGCCACTCAACCTTGGATTTCTGTTTTAAAAAACATTCTTCATCGTATGCCGCAGATTGAAACTCTTGAAGACATTGAGTCTCCATTTGTCTAAGCCTAACATCCATCGGATTCTGATCCACCCGAATCTGAATATCATCCAATTTTTTTCTCAACTCCACCACCTTATCATGTAAATTACCTTGGTTAAAAGAATCTTTCTTAACCTAGGTTTTAAATTCCTCATTTTCTTCACAACGGATAGCATAGTGACGCCCTCCACTCCTGCTTCACAGACTCTTTAAAATCAGGTTTAGTAACAATGAAATTCGGAAATTTAAAAGGTCTTGGACGAGTTCCAGATGTGCACATCATTCTTAGAATGCAAGGCGTATGGTCAGACACCCGAAACGGGTGAAAGAAAGCAAAAGCATCAGGAAAATGATCTAAAAACGAAACATTACTCATAACTCTATCAATCTTTTTGAGAAGACCCACACCACTCTTCGGTTTTTGGCTCCAAGTGTATTGCATACCATGAGCCTGAACATCAAACAATTCTGTTTGTAGAACACAATCATCAAACTCACGCATACCAATAGAATGGTTGGACGGCCCAAACAAAGAGTCTTCAACTTTGAGAACCGAATTGAAATCTCCCATAACAACCCACGGCTTATCATGACAAAAAACCTTATGCTTGCATAAATCATCCCATAACGGTCTTCGATCTTGATACTTATTTTCAACATACACAAAAGAGCAGAAAAGAACCTTTTTGCTATCTTTAAAGATTACCTGAGTATTAATAAGTTGATCGGATTGATAGAGGACCATTACATCAAACACATTAGGATTCCACCCCAAAATAATTCTCGTACCACGCGAGCATAAACCACTATTAGAAGTCCAACACCAATTACGGAAAACATACTTGCAAATGTTAGCCAGCTTGGAAACATCCACATGAGATTCAAGAATTGCACACATATCTAAATTATTACCAGTTACAATAGAACGAACCTCACTTTGTTTCAGGGGCCGGTTCAAGCCCCTAATATTCCAAGTCATTATGCTACCCATTTAAACCATTCGAACCGGGAGTGCTTGCCCCCTCAGAATTAGTATGCTGGTCATTATTCATAAACTGTGCCATCTCAGTTGGAGTAACCTCCTTCACCTCGTCATCAGTCTTCGTAGGCCGATTGGTCTCGACATGCAGCCTCTGATTCTCAACATCTCTAATCTCCTCTCCATTTCCATCCACAGCCGCTAATGCTTCAAAAGAATTCGCTGTTTTAATATGAATAGACCCCGAGCTATTATCTTGCTTCGTTCCTGAAGTGCTCGCACCCGATCTGTTTGCTTTTGGCTTATAAACAAACTTTGGTTTCTGTTTTTTCTGCCCAACCCCAAACTTGGCAACCCTTCTCTTATCCGTGACAAATCCTTCCTCATCCACCGTTACTTGCTTCTGGCTAACATTAACATTCTTAGGACAGTTTTGGTCATTATGACCAAAAATGCAACAAGTAGTACAATGATGCGGTTTCCATTCATACTCAACTCTGACTTTCTCCATGATAAAACCATCATCCTCCAGCTTTGGTATAGCAACAACTATCTGTTCCTTAAGAACATCATCAGCACTAACTTCAATCAAGGCTCTAGCAAAGCTGCTCCTACCCCAGCTATCCGCACACATGTCCGCTGTGTAACTATCCAGCCTTTTTGGTGTTCCAATTTTCGACGCCAGCAAGCTCAAACCATCATCCGTATAGATAGAAATAGGAACATTATGAAGCTTAACCCATATAGGAACTGATTTAATTCCTTCTTTTTTCAGACTAACCGAAGGCGACCAGATGTTAAGAAAGAGAGGAACTTTACGAATTAGCCAAGGTCCACCCTCAAGAACTTTATTCATACCTTCCTTTGTATCAAATTTAAAAAAGAAAAAAACCTTCAGCATTCATCATGACTTTAGCAAATCCAAATTTTGACCAAACATTTTTAACATAGTACTCCACAACAGGAAACGGCAATCTGTTCCCCAGAAAGTAACCAAATAGCACATTATCAAATCTGTCTTTAACCGTTTTAACGACCTCCCTCGGGATCACAATATCAGCTTCGTGATGAGTCTCCATCGTATCCAGCTTCCTGAAGTTAACTTCACGATTAGACTTAGAATTCATCATCACCTTTTTAGCATACGACACCTGGTTCTCCTGTTGTTTATCCGCATAAACATTCTCAACCGGAACAGTTATTTTCTCCAATTCATCAAGAACATTGAGAACTCGAGGCTCATTCAGATTATTCACGACAACTCCACGTCTCGGTGCCATCGTTTTGCCATCAATATTCAGTATTTTACTTCCCAAACCCTTGATCACGGTCGGCGGCTTCCCATACAATTCACGGTAATCAGCATTCAAAGATGGAGGTTTTCCAAAAATCTCATTGATATCAGGCGGTTCAGAATTCATCTTTGTATCAAACTAATCACATGCAGACGTAAAGACAGCAGCAAGAACAGATTACGGTAACAGCAACAGAAACCCTAATCAGCCAACAAAAACAATCTATCCTGAAAACAAATGAACCAGACTCCGAACTTCAAGAGAAACAATCAGCAATCAACCAACAAAACCTGATCCAAACCCTAGACTAGCCGTAACCTGTGAATCTAGCAATCTATATAATATGATCGGATAAACCTACCACACTATACAGAAGTTTCGATTCAGCAAATTATGTAGACGACAGAAAGAAAACAGAAAACCCTACTTTAAAACGATCACTACTTTGCTAACGAGTTCGATATAGATCATTTGAACAATCAAATCACTAATCTCAGACTGTTATACAAAGAGATCACGAATCAAACCTAGGGTTGCATGAGGAAGAAAGTCGCCTGGCTAGAGAGAGAAACTAGGGTAAACCGGTTCAAGTCTGCACACTTCTTTTAATGGCATGAATCTTATTGAAATGATTCCTAGTTTTGACCACATTATGGAAGTAAGCAGTATTTGAATCACCAACCTCTAACCACTTTTGTTTAGCTTTTTGCTTAAGAAACCTCTCCTCGTCAAGCAAAGCATCAAGATACTTTCGGCTACAAATAGCCTCAGCTTCCTGATCATCTTTGTTATGCGGACTAGCATCTAAATTCCTTTGCAAACTATCCAGCTCTACCTTCAGATCCAAAACTCTTTTATAAAGGTTTCCTTGTTTATGCAATAAGGATCGAAACGGATGTTTTAAGTGTCTCAACTTCTTGACAACTCGAAACATAGGAACCACAAGATTTCCTTTATGCAGGTTTCATGCAAATCAACTTAAGAAACTCGAAACTCTTTTATGCAGGTTTCCTTGACAACTTCTTGAGGGACATATTATACAATGGTTAAACACTTAATATGATTATAAGTATAAACCACAAGATCACAACCTCATTATCTCTCACACATACAACACCCACTTCTTCTTCCCCTTTCCTTCCCCATGGTCACGGCCCAACACCCCCATCCTACCTCCACCATTTTCATTCCACTAACAAGCAATCTAAGGTGATATTAAGGTGTAAGGAGCTAAGTTAGGAAGCTTGGAGCTTTCGGGAGTTGAAGGACCACTCTTATTTGCTTTTATCCACTTGTTTTTTCCTCTTGAATCATCCCTAGCCTTGAGCTAGTAGTAAGATCTTCTACTCTTCATTTTACATCTATTTTAAGTGGTTAAAAGATGTTACATGATGAATATTTGAAGAACACTAAAGAACATAATAATGAAACATGAACATAAGCTTGATAAATGATGAAATCTTGATGAACTATGTTGTTTAAGTATTGTTTTGCTTCTTGATGGTTGATTCTTGTGTTTATGATGTTAGACATCATAAGAAACATACTAGATTGTGATTAAACACATGATCTAGTAAGTTAAGGTGGTGATCTTGTGAAAAACCAAGATCATCATGCTTTGTGCTTTCATGAACTTGAAAAGTAAAAATGATTTTGTGAATGATGAAGTATGTAATATGTTACTAGTCATAAACTTGGATGATTTCAAAACTAGTTTTCTCAAGAAACCAAGTTAAATCACAAGATTTACATAAACATTGTTTTTAAAGAAACTAACCGTTTTTCTAGTGGTGAAACAAGTATAAGAATACATTGTTTACAAGAAAAATTCAAGAGAATGATTTTTGGAAAAATCATCTAATAAGTTGTAAACACCTAAATCTTTCAAGAGTGAAGTTTCTAAAGAAGTAAGCACACTTTAAAGGGTAACTAAATCTACTAAACACACTACCAAGTTACTATAAGATTTTATGAAAGTTCAAGTTCATGATTTTTTTTTGGGTAAAGGGTTACCCCAGGTGAATTTTATAAATAACTCAAAGACAATACAAGGGCATGCCTGAATGACACACCAACTAGGCAACACAACCGACGCCTAGGATACAACAAAAGAAAACACACAACCCCAGTTATAGAAACCAAAAAACCAACAAAAAACAGCCAACCCAAGAAACTACCACAAGCCACACACTCAAACAAAAAACTAAGACAACCCCACGAGCTAGTTTCTAACCCGGGTCCTTCACTTCTTCGTTTGTAGCGATCTCCCACTTCTTTAACATGTTATGAACTTTGGAATCCCCTCTAAACTCGAATCCCGTTAGTCGAAGCCTGACCGTATTCTTGATTCTCCCAACCACCGAAGCAGTATTAGATTGAACATTAGAAAACAGGCAGTTGTTTCTCTCGAGCCATATAAAGTAAGTAGTCGCCGCAATGACTAACTTGCATACAATGTGCTCTGTCTTCTTGGATGAAGCATTCTGGCCCATCCAATCCATTATAGCTTGCCACGAGTCATCAACCTGATCCAACGACACCATCTGCTTGACTTCCTGGCATACTTTAGAAGCAAATGAACATTGAAAGAAAAGATGATCTCTTGAATCTCGATTATTTTTGCATAATGGGCAACACATCAGATTAAGATAAGTTGCGCTTCCCACCTCCCAAACAGCCAACCTATCCTGAGTCTTTAGTTTATTCTTGATAACCAACCAAAGATGAAACGAGTGCCTTGGTATACATTGCGAAAACCAAACCCCATTAACCCAGGGAACCGGACTCTCACGATGTCTAATCACATTCCACACCTCCAATGACCGAAAATGACAATGGTTTCCTTCCATACTGTACGGTCAGCCACGTTGTGAATCAACTGAGGAACATTCAACTCAATTAAAACTGGATAGATATCATACCAGCTTGAGGCCACTTCCATTGCCCATCAATATCAATTAAGTCCGCCAACGAAGAAGATATAGAGAACCCAGCATTAGAAATACGTCTTGGAGTTATGAACGAGCTAAGAGGACTAAGATGACACCAATTATCACTCCACATATTCGTTTGAAACCCACTCCGAACTAACTTCCAGATGAACGGCCGAACAATGTCACGAATAGACAGGAGCTTCCTCCATCCCCAGCTGATACTACCTCGTAACTGAACATCCCAAAAAGAACGATCTTTCAACTTGTACGAATAAATCCATTCAACCCACAAGGACTTCCTTCTAGTGATAATGCTCCAGATGTGGCTTGTCATTAGGGCCTTATTGACATCCGATATGGTTCTAATACCAAGACCGCCTTCCTCCTTAGGCAAACAAACATCTGACCAAGCCACTTTTGCTCTCGCCCTACCTTGAACCCCCGCTTTCCACAAAAACCTCCTCATATATTTCTCCAGCTCATGAATAACCCGAGTAGGAATGATAAAGACCGAAGCCCAATAAATATGCATGGCTGATAAAACGGAATTAACAAGTTGTAACCTACCCGCAAAGGACAGAGACTTGTTAAGCCAACTATCGATCCTCTTTTCCATACGCTCAACAAGTGGTTTACAATCCTTAAAAATGAGCTTGGTAGTTATTAACGGCACCCCCAAATATTTAACCGGAAGAGAGCCCTCCTGAAACGGCATCAAGTGGAGAATATCCTGTCTAACGTTAAGCGGAACATTACAAAAATACACCGTACTTTTGGCAGGGCTCGGAACCAAACCCGAAATACTAGTGAACTTCTCAAGAGCTTGCTTAACCTTCCCCACGGAACAAACATCCCCATGCACAAAGATAAACAGGTCATCAGCGAAAGAGACATTAATGATTTTTTGTTTAGCACATTGAGCATGATACTTGAACCCATTACTAGACGCAGCCACATGCTGAAGCAATAATGATAGGACTTCCATAACCAATGTGAAAAGGTATGGCGACATAGGATCACCTTATCTCAACCCCCGTTTTCCTCTAAAATAACCATGCAGATTACCATTAATGCTAACCGAAAACGACGTCGTAGTAACACACTCCATAATCCATGCAACCATTCTATGATGAAAACCAAAAGCCTTAAGCACATTCTCTAAGAATTCCCAGTTGACTGTATCATAGGCTTTCTGAATATCTATCTTGAACGCACATCTAGCGGGACCCTTATTCAAATGGTAATTATGCATCAGCTCTTGAGTTAGCAAGATATTGTCCGAAATTTTCCTTCCAGGAATGAAAGCAGACTGATTAATACTCACCAAACTCTCCAAACTACCCTTGATTCTATCCGTAATGATCTTGCTTATGCACTTATACAATACATTACAGCACGATATCGGACGATAGTCAATCACCGAGTCCGGAATATCGACTTTAGGGACAAGAGCCAGAGTAGTGTGATTTAGTTGTTTTAACAGTTTGCCATTATCAAAAAATTCTAGCACTGCGGAAGTCACATCTTCACCCACAATATCCCAAGAAGACTTAAAGAACGCCGAAGTATATCCATCAGGACCCGGTGCTTTATTTTCTCCAATATTAAACATAGCATTTTTAACTTCCTCTTGAGTTACATGCCGAACCATATTGACTGCAACTTCAGTACTTAGAGTATTGACACAAATATCATCCATATTAATACTAGTCACCCGATCCTCCATACCCAAG
Organism: Helianthus tuberosus; assembly: GCA_030545235.1. Lineage (NCBI taxonomy): Eukaryota > Viridiplantae > Streptophyta > Magnoliopsida > Asterales > Asteraceae > Helianthus > Helianthus tuberosus. The sequence goes on along the minus strand of JARYGA010046849.1, from coordinate 545,606 downwards.
AAATTAGCATAACGAGAAACCAACGCATTTAAAATACCTTTTCCCTCATAACGGACCCCATTAACATCCCTGATAGAGTGAATCTTACTTCTGGCATTCCTACACTTCACACTGTTATGGAAAAACTTAGTATTAGAGTCTCCAGCACACAACCACTCCACCTTAGCTTTTTGCTTAAGAAAACATTCTTCATCATAAGCTGCCATCTGAAAATCTTTAAGACACTTAGCCTCCATGTTACGAAGATCAACATCAAACGGATTGGTGTCAATAAGAGTATGGATATTATCCAGCTTCTTTCTCAGGTCAGCTACTTTGTCATGCAGATTACCCTGATTAAACAAAATTTTACGCATAGCTGGTTTCAGGTTTCTGAGCTTCTTTGTGATCGCAAACATTGTAAACCCATCAACATGCTTTTTCCACTCCTGTTCTACACACACCCTGAATTCCGGCTTCGATGTAATAAAGTTAGCAAACTTGAACGGTTTCAGATGATTCTTGACCGAAGCAACCATTCGCAGAATACACGGTGTATGGTTAGATATCCGAAATGGATGATATAAAACAAACGCATCCTGGAACATCTCTAAAAACTTCATATTGCCCATCACACGATCTATCTTTTTGAGTAACCCAATACCATTCTTTGGTTTCTGGTTCCATGTGTAGTGCAGCCCATGACCGTTAATATCTAGCAGCTCCGAAAACTGAACACAATCATTAAATTCTCTCATTCTGATCGTATGAGTGGAAGGACCATGCAGAGAATCCTCAATATGTAAAGCGGAGTTGAAATCACCCATCACGACCCAAGGCTTATCATGGCAAAAAAGCTTTTGCTTACACAAACTATCCCAAAGACTTCTTCGCTCCTGGTATTTGTTCTTTGCATAAACAAACGATACAAAAAAAAAGATTTATTATCAGCTTTGGAAAAGACCTGAGTGTGAATGACTTGGTCCGTTTGGGCCAAGATCATAATGTCAACCACTTCAATATTCCAACCCAATATGATCCTAGTCCCACGATCACATAACCCACCATTTGATGTCCAACTCCAAGACCGAAAAACACCCTTACAAACCTTATCAAGCTTCATGATATCCACATGAGATTCAAGAATAGCACAAACAGATAACTTATTTTCAGATAATAAAATACGAACCTCACTTTGTTTCAGGGGTCGGTTCAAACCCCTTATGTTCCATGAGGCTATACTATCCATTAACACCGATGTTACCGGGAGTGCTTGCCCCCTTAGAATGTTTTTGATGAACACCTTGCATAAAAGCTGACATTTCAGTAGGAAGCGTCTCCACAACCTCATCATCCAGTCGATCATTTTCTCCTTTACCTTCTCTTCTACCAGGATTTCCCTCATTAACATTCCGAATGTTGCCCGCATCCAAATCCCCATCATCCGTAGATAGAGCATCAAAAGAATTTTGTGTTTTCACCTTTTCGTTCCTAGTGTCATCCATTTTATCCTGTTTTTTACCAGATGTGCTTGGCCCAGATTTGTTAACTTTTGGCTTATAAACGAACTTCTGTTTTTGCTTTTTGTGCATGACACCCATCCGTGCTACCTTCCTCTTATCCGTAGTGAACCCATCCTCATCAACAACCACTTGTTTGGCCTTATTTTGGACATTCTTGGCACAAGTTTGGTCATTATGGCCAAAGATACAACATACCGAGCAACGTTGCGGTTGCCATTCATATTCCACTTTCACCTTCTCAGTAATGTACCCTTCCTCATCAAGTTTCGGAATAGCAACAACAATGTGTTCTTTCAGCTCATTATCCGCATCTATCTCAATTAATGCTCGAGCAAAACTACTCCTTCCCCAACTATCTGCACACATGTCAGCCGTATACCCATCAAGTCTCTTTGGAATCTTAGAAGCTAACAAGCTCAATCCATCATCCGTGTAAACAGATATAGGAACATTAAACATTTTCACCCATACCGGAACAGACTTAATACCCTCCTTTTTCAAGCTAACTGATGGAGACCACACATTCAGAAACAAAGGAACTTTCCTGATTAACCATGGCCCCCCTTCTAACACTTTAGCCATGCCCTCTTTAGTATCAAATTTAAAGAAAAAGAAACCATCCGAATTCATCATAAGTTTGGAGAAACCATATTTAGACCACACGTTTTTAGCATAATACTCCACCACTGGGAAAGGAAGACGATTACCTAAGAAATAGCCATACAAAACATTTTTAAACTTTTCCTGGACCTTTCGGACGACCTCTCTAGGAATAAACACATCTGCATCCTGCACAGTGTCTACCGAATCCAACTTCCTGAAATTTACTTCTCTCTTTGACAACCTATTCATCATCACTTTAGCTGCATACGAGCAATTGGTTGTGTCTTTCTCCATTTCTTTTTCCGTATCCTGAACTACATTTATGTTACCCACCTGAACCGGAACAGTGATCTTCTCGAGTTCGTCAATAACATTTATCCGTGTTGGCTCTTTCTGGACATTACCACGTCTCGGTAGCATTGGATTACCATCAATCTTTAAGGCTCTGATATCATTATTGTTCGCAAATGTACGCATGTTACCTCGGACCTCCTGTGTGTTTGTCGGCTTCACATTGCTGTTCCTGATGAAGATATCCCCATGCAATCTTTCATTAAACGACTGAAACCCTAAATCCTCCAAACCCTGATCTCTATTTCTCTCCATGCATCCAAATCACGTAACACTCCACCACAATGACATACGCATAAACCCACAAGAAACCCTAATCCTTAAACCCTAGATTCAATATTCAACCCTTGATCTATTAAACCGGTGTATCAATCTAGCTAAATTAATCTCAGTTAATCGCGATCAATAACAACCAATCTAATAATTTAGGGAATCGTAATGATCTCTAGGGCGGCGAATGGAGAAAAAACAGAAACGAAAAAAACCCTGGATTTAAATCGTTCACAACTGCTAACAAGTTCGTTATAGAGATTCAAGAGATCAAATCTCTAATCACAGACTGTTATACAAATGATCACAAGAAAAAACTAGGGTTACAAGAAGGAACCAAAATCGCCTAAGGGGAGAGAGAAAGGGTCTCGCAATTGCTCTTTCGGCTTCAAGTTTTTATGTGGAGATACTTTTTTTTTTGGGTAAAGGGTTACCCCGGTGATTTTATATATTCACAAACAAAAAGCACAAGTGGTGTAGGGAGTCTACACTAGTTCAATCATGGGACATGCCCCATGAAAGTAAAACAACTTGAAAAAACACATGAAAACACTACCAAATGGTAAAACAACTAGACTAGGCACTAGAAACAAAAACCAACACTATTCAATCAGCCAACATCTTCAAGAAGATCAGCTCCAATAATCCCCCAATCACCTAGCAGCCTTCTGACATTTTCACAGTTCTTTAGCTTCGCTCCCATCAATTTGTATCTGACCTGTTGAAAAATAAGTTCAACAATAGCTTCTGGAGGTCTCAACTCATTCTTGAATAACCTAGCATTACGCTCCTGCCATATGAAATAAGCCGTGGCCGCTACCACTAATCTTGCAACATAGTTCCTAGCTGATTTCGACCTGGAGAATCCCAAACTCGAGCCGTAGAAAACTCATTCAGAAGATCTCCTTGTCGCCATAAGAGTTTATCATCCTGATTCGGATTAATAGACAAAATATCGAGTTGATTAAGGGTGGGAACTCGATCTCTCCATTCATTAGGCCAGCCCCACGAAAACTCCAAGAAAATATCAGCCACTTTAGCATCCAAATTGAAACCAGCATTCGCAATAAGTCTCGGGGAAAGAAATTGAATCAGCGGGCCTCAATTGCTCCATGTATCAAACCAAGCTGATGTCGATACACCATTCCCGATTTCGGACCAAATAAAACTCCTTATATCCGGCCGAAGCTGAAGCATTTTCCTCCACGACCAGCAACAAGAAGATGGGATATTACAAGCCCAGAAACTCTTACCTCTTAATCTGTATGAATGAACCCACTCAACCCATAAAGATTCACGTTTAGAGAGAATGCTCCATATATGCGATGACATAAGGGCTTTATTAACATCTCCAATACGACGAATCCCTAACCCACCCTCATACTTAGGAACACAAACTGCTTTCCAAGAAACCTTAGCCCTGCCCTTTTGAAACGAACTGTCATGAGACCATAGAAAATTACGCATCAAAGCTTCCAAATTAGAAATCACCCGAGCAGGCAAGATAAAGACAGACGACCAATAAATATGCAGGGATGACAAAACCGAAGTAATAAGTTGCAATCTACCTGCAAACGAGAGTAATTTATTCCTCCAATGCATAATACGTTTTTCGAGCTTCTCCACTAACAGCTGGCAATATTTATATAATAACTTAGACGATATAAGAGGAGCTCCCAAATATCTCACTGGCAACGAACCCTCTATAAAAGGCATCATATTCAGAATAGCAGTTTTAACAAAAGATGGAACGTTAGAGAAAAACACTGTACTTTTCTGGATATTAGGCACCAAACCCGACATTTTCGAAAAAGAATTGAGCGCTTTCATGATACATCTGGCCGACGCAATCTCACCCCTTGCAAAAATAAACAAGTCGTCCGCAAAACAGAGATTGATAATCTGTTGGCGCTCACACTTGTTATGGAATTTGAACGAAGAGTCAATCCTTACCGTCTGATTTAAAATCGCTGTGAGGATCTCCATCACAAGGGTAAAAAGATACGGGGAGATAGGATCACCCTGACGAAGCCCCCTATTACCCTTGAAAAAACCATGAACATCACCATTAATACAAACTGAAAACGTGGTCGTAGAAACACAAACCATAATCCAGTGAACCATGCTTCTATGAAACCCAAACCCTATCAAAATGTTCTTTAAAAAAGCCCAATCAACAGTGTCATAAGCCTTCTGAATATCCACTTTGAACGCACATTTAGGGGGACCGATATTTCTATGATAATTATGCATCAACTCTTGCGTTAAAAGGATATTATCAGAGATTTTTCTACCTGGAACAAAAGCCGACTGATTGACACTAACAATGTCATTAAGCACCCCTTTGATTCTCTCAGCAACAATTTTACTAATACACTTGTATAGCACATTACAGCAAGCAATCGGACGATAATCCGTAACCACAGTCGGGGATGGAACCTTAGGAATAAGAACAATAAGCGTATGGTTTAATTCCTTTAGAAGCTTTCCTGTGTTAAAAAAATCAATAACTGCTTTTGACACCTCATTACCCACGATTGGCCAAGCATTTTTAAAAAAACCCGTTGTAAACCCATCAGGCCCTGGAGCTTTATCCGAGCCAATAGAAAACAACGCCTTTTTAACCTATTCCGGAGTCACCCGCCGAATCATATGAGCCGCAACATCCCCCTCTAACCTTTTAGTAAACAAATCAGGAGTAGGATTAACTGACATATCACCCGTCGTTCCTAAGAATTGCTCATAGTGCTCAACAAAAGCTTTTGAAACCATATCATCCGTAAACTCATTCCCTCTAGCATCACGAATAACCTCAATACGACTAAAATGAACTCTGTTTTTAAGCGATGAGTGGAAGTATGCCGTGTTCATATCCCCAGCCGCTAACCAGTCCACTTTAGACTTTTGCTTCAAAAACCGCTCTTCATCTAATAACGCAACTTGATAATTACACCGACTAGTGACTTCCTCATCCCGCAGTGTTTGACTAGTCGGATCATTATCAATATCACATTGAATTCTATCAAGCTGATCTCTCAACTCTTGAACTTTTTTATGCAAATTTCCCTGCTGAAATAGTAACACTCGCAACGGAGATTTCAAGTGACGAAGTTTTTTAACAACCGAAAATTGGTAAACACCTTCAATGGTCATACCCCAAACCTTCTCCACAAGCGGCAAGAATTCAGGTTTATAGGCCAGAAAATTTGCAAATTTGAAAGATCGGTGTTTTAATTTTTCAGTTTCCGTGAATCTAACTACACACGGACAATGATCCGATAACCGAGAAGGATGAAACACCACAACAGCACTCGGATATATAGCAATAAAGTGAGAATTTCCCATAACTCTATCAATCTTTTTCATCAACCCAATTCCTTTCTTTGGTTTCTGATTCCACGTGTAATGGATACCAGAACTTTTTAAGTCTACCATCTCAATGTCATCAACACAATCCTGAAATTCCTTCATGCTCAAAGAAACCGAGGAGCACCCCATAGATTTATCTTCAAGATTCAACGCCGAATTAAAATCACCTAAGATGACCCAAGGTTCACTACACACAAAATTCTTATTCAAAGAAAGATTTTTCCACAAATCCCTCCGATTGATATAATAATTTGCTGCATAAATTATGGAACAAAAAATCATTTTTTTCGTCTGTTTAAACATCAACTGAATATGCATAACCTGATCAGACTCCGAAAGCACCATAACATCAAAAATAGACGGATTCCACCCAATAATAATACGTGTTCCTTTATCACAACGGGCTCCATTCGACGTCCAATGCCACGACCGAAAAACAGCCTTACACACTTTCGGAAGATTACTCACATCCACATGTGATTCAAGAATAGCACATAAACTCAATTTCAACTCCTTTATAACATGGCGAACCTCTGTTTGCTTAATGGGGCGGTTCAAACCCCGAATATTCCAAGAAGCGATACTAACCATTGATCACCGATGCAGAAGGAGTGCTTGCCCCTTTTGAAGATTTAATATTAATCGTGCCTTGCCTCAGAAACCCATCCATCTCAAAGCCATCGTCCTTGTTAAATTCGTCAACAAGCTCTTCCTCTTCCAAAGTCACTTGAGCCGCAGCTGGCCCATCTCCATCCACCTCCTCATTAATACTCGGATCATTTAGAATATCAAAGGGATTAGACGACTGAAAATTTGTCGAAACTTTAACCGGCTCTTCCTTCTTTTTAGACACCACAGGCCTATATACGAACTGTTGCTTAGGCTTGTTAACCGGAAAACCATTTTTTCTAGCAATCTTTTTACTATGCACCCCTGTAAACCCATCATCATCAACAACCGGATTTTTATCAGGACGTCTAGCATGAGTTTGCTGCTTACTACCCGTCTCCATCCTTCGAGCATTAGTTTGATTCAATCTTTGATGCGGACAAGTATCATCTGAATGACCAAAGACACAACAATGGCCACAACGAAGAGGGTACCATTCATATTCAACAGACATAGATTCCTTGATAAATCCCTCCCCCTCCAGAACCGGGATCGCCATTGTTATCTCTTCTCTAAGAGTTTTATCAGCCGACACCTCTATAAGGGCTCTTGCATAACTACTACGACCCCACATATCCATGCACATTGACGTAGTATAAGAATCCAATAGTTTCGGTTCTCCTATAGTCGTGGCTAACATACTAAGCCCATCTTCCGTATACGCAGCAATCGGAACATCATGAATTTTTACCCAGATTTGTACCTTCTTTACTTCCTTTTTCTCTAATTTAGTCGTCGGGCTCCAAATATTAAGAAAAAGCGGCTGTGATCGAATAATCCACGGCCCATCCTCCAAAACCCTCATCATTCCTGCCTCCTCCGCAAACTTGAAGAAAAAAAACCCGTTAGAGTTCATCATAGATTTTAAAATTCCATATTTCTTCCAGTTATTACGAACAAAATATTCAACGACCGGGTACGCCACACGATCCCCAAGGAAGTAACCAAACAAGGTATTCGCCATTTTATCTTGGACCATACGAACAGATTCCCTTGGGAGAACAACATCACAACCATCATGCACAGAATCACTAGCTAGATTACGAAACTTCAGCTTAACAGATTTATTTGCAATTAACGAATCAGCATAAGACTTAGGTTTCGGATAGCTACCAATATCCTCATTAACTCCCGAATTCGAACCCTCACATACCGTTTTTTCCACAGCCGGCTTCTTCAGCTTACCTGTAACCTGGTCACTAGTTTCATCACTCTTCGGCTCCTCAAGATTCTGATCAGATTTCAGATTGTCAACCATCACCGGCTCTGTGATCTTAATTAATTCATCAATTACATTGATTTTCTTAGGTTCCGATTGCATATCCATGTCCGGTGAAGATTCCTTGGCAGCGTCAACCAGAGGAACCGGAACATTGATTACATTGATTGGTCTTGGTTCAGCGTCAACCAGAGGAACCAGAATATTTTTATGTGGAGATACTTGTGTAATATAGTTCAATATTTTGGCACTTGGTAAGTATAAGTTGTTTAAGCTTGATTGTTGATTGTTTGTGATGATTTTGAAAAGAAAATGATATGCTTTGATAGCATGGACACCTCCATTTTTAGGGGAAACTATGGCAAAATTTTCTAAAAATCTAAACACTTAGAAAAATATTTTCTAAACAAATATTAACAAGTGTGTTTTAACTATGATTTTCAATATAAACTTTGCCATAGATTTTGTTACAAAAATACAAATATTGGAGGTTGGTTTTATAAATAAAATGGATAAATATGTATTTAGAATATATATTTACATTAAAGACACATTGTGTGTGATTATTTGTATACTTGGTGTAATAGTTATATTATTTTAGGATTTAAAGTAATATAACTTGACAAAATACCAAGAATTTACAATCCAAAATAATACCCAAAATCACAAGGAATAAATATATAAGTTTTTTTTGGGTAAAGGGTTACCCTGGTGAATTTTATTAATAACGAATAAAGAATCACGCAAGTGTATCAAAGAGGCACACTAGAGCTAGACTTGGCATACCAAGACTAGCACAACCAAACAAGACAAAACCGACAACCAAACCAAACAGTCAAAAAAACCCGACCAAACAACAAGCAACCAGAAGCCGAAACAATGGCAACTAACAATAATACTCAAAGCATAAAAAACTCTAGCCCAGATCGATGCTTAAAGTCTTCACTTGGAACTTCCATCTCTCTAATAGCAGCGGATGCTTTGATCCTCTCCCAGCCTTGAACGTCATCAACTTTAGACGAACCATATGAAGAACAATATTCGCAATCATAGTAGCGTTTCGCTGATTAGTAGAAAACAACCTGTTGTTTCTTTCTTGCCATATGAAATAAGTAGAAGCTGCAACAACCAACTTACTAACAATACTCTCCGCTGAATTACTAGTAGCATGTTGAGAAAGCCAAGTTATAATGGAATCCCAATTTGCATCAATAGAATCCATATAAGCCATATCTTTAACCAAGTCCTAAACTTGCAAAGCATAGGAGCACCGAAAGAATAAATGGTTACGAGAGTCTTTACCATGCTTACACAGCGGACAACACATAAGATTTAGATTAGATGCACTTCCCGCATCCCAAACTCCCATCCGATCCTGGGTTTTCAGCTTGTTCTTAATGACTAGCCACAAATGGAACGAGTGTCTCGGGATACACTGACTAAACCACACCAAATCTACCCAATCAACCTCCTCACCATGCGAATGGATATTTTCCCAAACCTCTGTAGCGCTGAAAGGCGAAAGTTTGCCCTGTCTATTCTTCCAAGTGAGCTTATCAGAATCATTATGCACAAGAGTCGGCGGCGTTAAGTTAATCAGAACCGGATAAAGGTCATACCAAGCAACCGGCCACTTCCAACCATTTTGATTGTCAATAAGATCCGACACAGAAGTTTGCATGGTAAACCCCGCCCCGTGTATACGTCTAGGGGTTATAAAATCACGCAAAGCACTATGAGGACACCAATTATCGTTCCACGCATTAGCTTTCCGGCCATCACGAATCAAGTACCAAACGAACGGACGAATAGTTGACCGGATAGACAAAATTTTCCTCCACCCCCAAGTCATATTACCACGAAAAGGAAGCTCCCAAAAGTTCTTTCCTTTAATCCTGTATGAATGAATCCATTTAACCCAGAGAGAATCTCTGTTATTAAGAATGCTCCAAATGTGATTAGTAAGAAGCGCTTTATTCGTATCATGAATTCTTCTAATACCCAAGCCACCTTCCGATTTAGGAAGGCACACACTTTTCCAGGCCACTTTAGGAGTAGCAACTTTAGCCGCACCACCACTCCATAGAAAGTTTCTCATGCGCTTTTCAATGTCACCTATAATACGGGCCGGAAGCATAAAGACAGAGGCCCAGTAGATGTGCATGGCCGAGATGACTGAGGAAATTAATTGAAGCCTTCCTGCAAAAGAAAGAGACTTATTTATCCAATGATCAATTTTTTTGTCAACTCGGTCCACTAGAATTCTGCAATCCTTGTACGTGAGCTTAGTCGACAGCAACGGAACTCCCAAGTACGTAACAGGGAGCTTTCCCTCTTGAAACAGGAGAAGAGAGCAAATATCTTGCTTCATCAGAGGCGAGACATTACTAAAGAAGACCGTGCTTTTGGAAAGATTCGGGATAAGACCTGATATCCTAGTGAACAAGTCCAAAGTATCCCTCATAACTCTAATAGAAGCCATATCCGGGTTAACGAAAAGAAACAAGTCATCAGCGAAGAACACATTAATAATCTTCTGAAGTTTGCACTTATCATGATATCTGAAAGCAGGGTGCTCATCGGCTGCTTTGTGCAGTAATAAAGAAAGAACCTCTATAACTAAGGTGAACAAATAAGGGGAAATAGGATCTCCCTGTCTAAGACCCCTCTTTCCCTTGAAAAAACCACAAAGGTTCCCATTAATGCTAAGAGAAAACGACACAGTAGAAACGCACGTCATAATCCAACCAACCATTTTTTGAGGGAATCCGAACCTGGTAAGAATAAACTTAAGAAAACTCTAGCTAACTGTGTCATACGCTTTCTGAATATCGATTTTGAAAGCGCATCTCGGCTTACCCCTATTTTTTTTTGGGTAAAGGGTTACCCCGGTGATTCTATATATTCACAAACCAATAAAAACCAAGTAGTGTAGAGAGCCTACACTAGTTCAATCATGGGACATGCCCCATGAAAGTAAACCAAAGAACCAAAAATAAAACCAAACTACCAAACGTCCCACTAGACTACTATCTAGACCAACAAAACACAAAGATAAACAAAAACTAATCAGCCACCATCATCAATAATGTCATTGCCATGAATCTCCCACTTCCTCCAAAGTCTTCGCACATTTTCAGTATTCTTCAGTCTCGCTCCCATCAGCTTGTACCGAACCAAACTAATGATTTTTTCACTAACAATCTCTGGAGGTCTCATCCGATTCTTGAAGATCCTGATGTTACGCTCCTGCCATACAACATAAGCACTAGCCGCCACCAATAGTCTCGCAACATAATCAGAAGCTAACTTAGAATTGGACCGAGCAAGAAGCCAATTGATAATATCCTCCCACTTAGGTTGAACCGTATTCATGCCCACTTTCTGTCTCACGATATGCCAAACTTTCGAAGAGAAATCACATTCAAAGAACAAATGGCTATGAGAGTCATGATTAGCATAGCATAACAAACAACACATCATATTCATATTCTTTCTTCGAGAAAAATCCCACGTCAGAATCTTATCTTGCGTAAGTTATAGCATAGCATACCTATTTAAATGGTAGTTATGCATAAGTTCCTGCGTAAGAAGGATGTTGTCTGAGATCTTCCGACCAGGAATGAAAGCGGATTGGCTGATGTCAACCAAGCTACCGAGACTGCCTTTAATTCTATCCGACAAAATTTTGCCAATGCATTTAAGAATGACATTGCAGCAAGAGATCGACCGGTAATCCAAAACCGAAGTGGGAGTGGAAACTTTGGGAACTAGAGCAATTATTGTATGGTTAACTTGCTAAAGCAGTTTTCCATTCTCAAAAAATTGAATAATTGCAACCGAAACTTCTTCCCCAACTATATCCCAAGCTTTCTTGAAAAACACCGAAGTATAACCATCAGGGCCAGGGGCCTTATTATCAGCAATACTAAACATTGCTGCCTTGACTTCCTCACGTGTAACTGGTCGGATCATGTGATTAGCTGCTATCGGACTTACGGTATTCAAGAAGAGATCGTCCATGTTTAATTCCTCCACATCAGACTCGATACCCAAAAAATTTACATGATGGTCAACTAATGCTTGTTCAACATCCACACCTTCATATTGAATACCATTAGCATCTTTAATCAAGTGGATTTTATTCCTTGCATTCCTATTCTTAACAAAGTTGTGAAAAAAGGAAGTATTGCCATCTCCTGCACTTAGCCAATCAAGCTTTGCCTTCTGCTTTAAAAAGGCCTCCTCATCATACGCTGCGCAATGAAACTTCTTTATGAGATCGGTTTCCTTAACCCGAAGTGTAGCATCAAAAGGGTTTAGATCTATCTGACGATGAATCTCATCCAGTTGCAATCTAAGCTCATTTACTTTAACATGCAGATTACCTTGATCATGAAGAAGCTTTCTAAGCGGAGATTTCAAATTCCGAAGTTTTTTTTACCACAGAAAGCATCGGAATACCCTCAATACTTCTACTCCATTCAGTCACAACACATTCCTTAAACTCATCTTTATTGGCTATAAAATTTGCAAATTTAAACGGTTTAGGCTTAGGCCGAAAGACTTGAGTCATTTTAAGAATGCATGGCGTGTGATCCGACACCCTAAACGGGTGATAGAGCACATGAGCTGGAAAGTCATCCAAGAATATAACATTACCCATAACCCGGTCGATTTTCTTAAGAATACCAATCCCATTTCTTGGCTTTTGATTCCAAGTGAAGTGAAGCCCATGCCCTGGAATATCAAGAAGCTCATTATGTTGAACACATTCAAAAAAATCCCTCATACCTATTGACGGAGTAGAAGAGCCATGTAGAACATCATCCATATATAAGGCCGAGTTGAAATCCCCCATGACAATCCACCGCTGATTACTAACAACCACCTTATGTTTGTTCAGGTCTTGCCATAACTCCCTTCGTTCCTGATAAATATTCTTTGCATAGACGAAAGACACAAAAAAATGAACATCACCATTTTTATGCTTGATACGGACATGCACGACCTGATCCGTTTGGGCTAAGACCATAAGGTCTACCAAATCATCATTCCATCCTATTATTATTCTTGTACCTCTATTACACACCCCACCGTTCGAGGTCCACTCCCATTTTTTAAAAACATTGCCACAAATCTTAGAAAGTTTTGAAACTTCCACATGAGATTCCAGAATGGCACAAACGCTCAAATGATTATCTTTCACTATTTGTTGAACCTCTCTTTGTTTCAGGGGCCGGTTCAAGCCCCTTATATTCCAGGCTGCAATGCTATCCATAAAAACCCATGTCATCGGGAGTGCTTGCCCCCTCAGAGTTCACCTTCTTGTTATTCGCTGACATGAATGTTGAAATTTCCGAATGAAGCGAATCTATAAAACCTTCCTCTCCTTCCAGATTCGGAATCTGATTTTTAGAAGTTTTAACTTCTATATTACTTCGGTCCAAAGTGTCACGTATCGGATCTAAAGATTTCAGCTCATTTAAATTACCTGATTTCAACGAATCCTCCCCTAGCATCCCAAATTTGTTTTGTAAGTTCACTACCGTAGCATCTCCCTTTGAGTCCTCTTGGGTTTTGGTACCCGACGTGCTAGCTCCTGCCGTACTAGACTTAGGCTTATAAATAAATTTCGGCTTTTGTTTCTTTTGCGGAAAACCATGTTTGGCAGTCTTTCTTTTATCCGTTATGAAGCCCTCTTCATCTATTATGACCTGTTTTGATTTTTCCTTGGGAGCCCTGGGACATGTAGAATTATTGTGGCCGAATAAGCAACACGCTTCACAACGATGAGGTTTCCATTCATACTCTACTTTAACTCTTTCCATCACAAATCCTTCTTCATCCATTTTAGGAATAGCAACCACTACATGAGTCTTTAGTTCCTTATCAGCATTTATCTCAACCATTGCACGAGCATAACTTGTTCTACCCCAATTCTCAATGCACATGTCAGCCGTATAACTGTCTAACCTTTTCGGAATACCCACCTTCGAGGCCAGCAAACTAAGACCGTCATCAGTGTAGACGGCCAAAGGAACATTATGTAACCTGATCCAAACTGGAACCGATTTAATACCCTCCTTCTTTAGGCTTACTGTCGGGTCCCAAATATTCAGAAATAAAGGCATTTTCCTGATCAGCCATGGACCGTTTTCAAGAACCTTATGCATACCCTCCACTGATTCAAATTTGAAAAAGAAAAAACCATCTGAGTTCATCATAAGCTTAATGAAACCATATTTTGCCCAGACATTCTTGACATAATACTCAACAACGGGGAAAGGCAATCTGTCACCTAGAAAGTAACCGTAAAGAACATTATCAAATTTCTTTTGTACCTGACGAACTGCTTCCTTAGGAATGACAACATCTGCCTCCTCCACAATCTCTGATGATTCAAGAAGCCTGAAGTTAACCTCACGCTTCACTTTTGTATTGACCTTTACCCTATCCGCATACGAACCTTGAAAACCCTTAGTAATCTCTCCCTCCTCCGGATTCTGACCAGTTTGAGAGCTCACCAGATCCACAGGCACAGTGATTTTCGTAAGTTCATCAATGACATTAATAGGTTTCGGATCAATCTGTGTCTTTTGGAAGTTTCCCCGGCGTGGTGCCAAAGTGTTACCATCAATAGCCACAACACGGCTAGCAATACCCTTAACCAATAACGGCGGCTTACCTCGATCATCCTTTGGAATATTAGCATCTTTGTTACGTTCATCTTGAAGAGAAAAAATACTGGACTCCATAACTCAAAAATCCGCACACCATGCAAAGAAAGCAAAAACGATCAGAAAACAAACAAGACCTACAGCGACGATGGCAGAATGAAACCCTAGAAAACAGAAAACGAAAACCCTAATCTCAACTTCAAAAGATTAGAAACCAAGGTAAAGTCTAGAAACCTTACTCAGAAGGCACGACAACACCTCAATACCTAACCCAAATCGATCAAAATTAAGGTTGAAAATCAAGAACTAGGGTTTGCTAGAAGAAACGCCAAGATCGCCAGAGAGAAGCCATCCTTATGAAACATCATAAAACCAAATAAATATATAAGTTACACACTTAATATTGTGAAATCGAACGCAAGAACGTAACTTACAAAATATTCCGGAAAATACCGTTATAAATATATTTTTGGTGAATACTATTTTGGATACAATTGAAATGAAAATATGGTTTTTGTAAATATTACCAAGTTATATCATATTTTCGACAAGAAGAAAATAAATTATTTTTGGGAAGTAAAAATATATTTTCTTAAGAATATTTAGAAAATATATGATTTTTGGGAAAAATATACATTTTCTTGGAATACATTACTTTTGGACAAAATAAGTTAAATATATTTTCTAAAGTGAGACTTGAAAATATATTATTTTGGGATTACAAATACAAGAATACCAAGATACATGTATGAGATACCCCCATCCTTAGGAAGGAAATACGAATACAAATACTTGAGAAGTATAGTTACAAAATATTGTTTAACAATTATTCTAAAAATTAAATATAATTTAAAGTTAAAATATTTATTATCTTAACAAGTAATTATAACTTGGAATAATATCAGAAACGTAACTCAAAAGCACTAATCAATACTAAGACAAGGCACGACCCGCTCGTCTAACGAACCGTAGTACGCATGTAGGTAGTCGTGCGTTCTAGAGGAAGCTTTGAGTTACATCGGATACAAGGAACGCAAAACTGTGAGTTCATGTCCCCCTTTTCTTTTAACTGTTTTCAGTTTTATAACTTCGAGGGTGATATACATGTTACAATTGTTTACAAACGTTTTATACATGGTATGATTAGCTTAAGGAGGGTTACTGCTTGATCATGTGAGTGGTGGGTATAACACTTAAGGCCATTAATCCTCGTCATAGGACCGAGGGACATGAGTGATAGATCTATTTGGGTGTAGCGAGCCCCACCCCTGAGTCAGTTGAGTGGACCATGTGGTGACTATGTCTTCCTGACGAAATCTGCTAGGTTTGAGTTTTTCCTGCATCACTTCACACATATCAATGGCCTTACAAACCATTGGTGATCTGTTTTTCCTTGTCGCTTTCATACCGGGACTTATAAACTTACAGACATACTTACAATGATTTCAAAGGTTTACTCATACACACAAACAAACACATGAACTCGCTCAACTTTTGTTGATGTTTTCAAACTACATGTATTTCAGGGACTTAGTAAGTGGATCTGGCGGGCGTTGGAAGTTTTTATGCTGCGTTAGAAATAAAGATGTCATCCATGGTCTTTGAGTTTGGACAGTGTGTCTTATTCCTGGATGAGACATGTCTTCCAAACCTTAGTGTTGTTCAATATCTTTTGACGAGTCCTTAATGAACTCATAAACAATTTGTATGGTTTGTAAAATTTGAAGTCTACGTTGTTATGTTTTAAACTTATTTAATGGATGACGAATCTATGGTTTTATCATATAGTTGTTGTTATGATTGAATGCAATGGTATTAAGAAAGTCACACCATAATCACGCTTCCGCAAAAAGTCAGGGTGTGTCACCCGTTGCCTCCCCGGCAACCAATCGGTATATGATGGGACTTAATGATAGAAGTGTGTGTAATAACCAACATCCCAATAACCCGACATTCCTCCCCAGAATGTTACCCGATATCCCTCCTCGGGATGCATGCTTGGAAAAAGAGCAGTGAACTCACCTTGGTTTGCTCGGTTTGTTAGGTTTCCCGTGCCAAATTAATCAACCAACCCTACCATGGTTACCAAGTGAAGTCAGTTTCATAATCGCTTATGTCACATATTTTCACAGTTCACAGTTATAGAAAAGATCACCATATTTCACATAATAGTTATCCAATTCACACAAGTCCACAACTCGTATGCTTACTACATAGTAATGTTCAACAGATGACTTTGTTGCTCACATTAGTCAAGTCCAAAACCTTATTTCCAGTTAATATTATAACCATGCAACACACACCTGTTTCAATATCATAAACAAACATAACTACACAATGAAGTCCCCTGCATGCGAAAGTCTCATTTTTCGTCAAGTATGATTGTGACGAAAGATCTAGGTGATTCGCCGGACTCTAGTCGACGAAGATCATCTTTCGTCATGGGGAAAATCGACGAAAAACCAATGAGGTTCATCATGCTTCAGTCGACGAAGAACTATCCTTCGTCGACCCCAGTCTTTCGTCAGGTGATGCTTCATCATCATCCCTAGCAGATGATTACAACCCTTAATTCAAACAATAATCATTCTTAACATGTTAACAGTCCCCAAGTCAGATCAACCACCCTTTTCTAATCATGAGCCAAAACCCCTAATTATGACAATCATGCCCATTTAACAGTTTATTCAAAACATACAGTTTCACCGTACAGGATTACACAAAACTAGTTAACACTTAATCATCACCATTAATCAAGCAACACACCAGTGGATTACGAAATCAAGATTACATATATATATATCATTACATCAACCTACGAACACTAGTTCACTGATCAATATCATGAGTGTTTCCGAATTCCCGATCCCATTAAGATAACATAAATCATAACCCAAAACCCTTATTAATCATTCATGCTAACCATTTAACACATAACAATGATCAACCGAAATCAACTCAGTTGTAAACGAAGCCCTAATCACGATAATCTTAGGTTGCGATAATGTTCATGAAACCCTAGTCTCACACAAAATCATATCATCAGAAATATGGCACACTAATAACAGAAGAATGCTGTGACAACTCGAATTTCCGACATTCTCTATTCGCATTTAATGCACGTTGACTGTCTAGATAATTGTTTACATGAATGATTTACCTTGTAATTGTGCACACTGAATGATAAGTTGAGATGATTACTTTTTTTTACTTTTGGGTGATGATGTGTAAGTACTTGACTGCATGAATATTGTAAACTGTTTAAGACTTGTACAACTCGACGAAACACAAGTTGTGTTTCGCCAATAACAACTCGACAAAACAAAGATTTGTTTCGCCATTTCACTTTTGACGAAACAAGTGTTTCGCCGGCCCAACTGTTACGCCGAAGCCCAGTTACGGGCCCAACCTTGTTACGTGAGTTATATCTCACAAAACCGTTCATTCGTGAAACTCATCACCACAATCGAAAACCCTAGAGACTTGTGACGGCAAAACTAGCAACCACCGGAAACTCTTGTGTGATTCAATCATCATCCCGGTTAGTTTTACATGTTTGAGTAATTGAACATACATGTTTACGTGCGCATTGTCAGGAATTAATCGATTGAACATATGTGTGCATGATTGTTGCAGCCACTAACAGATTATGGTTCAATGATGGTTCAACTTTTAGCAAAATGTCACATGCTATTAATTGTTGGATAATGATGATAGCAATTATAATAAGTTATAGGAATGCATATGTAACTGTTGTTGATGATGTAATGTAGACGACAATATTGACTTTCAAATTGTAATTGTTCAAGTCCCCATATATCACATGTATTGTCTGATGTAATTCAAATATTATTGGACCTACTAACTGCAATCTTTGCTTTAATTTAATAGAGTATCACATGCATATAATGAATGTGGACTGATCCATGATGATGTCAGATATGATAATGTTATTTGATGATTATTTGATGATTCCAATAACTCATCTATGACTGATCGAATGATGAATGATTTCTGTGTTGTTGATGATCGATGATATTGATGTCGGCTGTTAGTGATGATTAGGGTTTCTGCATATACCTAAGATACGTAACTGACTTCACCCCGTATCAGGTTTGACGAAACTGACATCCTGGCGAAACAGAATGTGTTTCGCCAAGGACAGTCGACGAGATACAAATCTTGTTTCGCCAAACAAGACTCGACGAAACAGGATATGTGTTTCGTCAATATAAGTGTTTCGCCAATTTTTGTGTTTCGCCGAATATGTAATATGTACATCAACTTGAGTTAATTCTGTTAAGTGTTAACTGAAATATTTAACTGCTGTTAGACGTTAAACATGACTTGTATGATTGTGATTACGTGTTACATGCTTATACGTGAACAACTTAAACACAAGCTGATTTTATATACGTGCATACTCTAGGACGTGATTGACTTATTTGCGAGCACATAACCTAGCATACCGAGCAAACCAAGGTGAGTTCACACAAGCCAAGGCATGGGGTTCCCAGGGGGGAATGGGGATTTGATGATTTACTGTACATACATGGATGATAGAACCTACTGCTAGACTAGTAACACTTATTGAACGATCTTCGCACACCTGCCAAGGACATTGGCCGCGATACTATGAAACGATCTTCGCACACCTGCCAAGGACATTGGCCGCGATATTATGACTGACTTCGCACACCTGCCAAGGACATTGGCCGCGATACAAACAAACCTAGTCTAGAAAAACTTGGGGAAAGACCTTCCCCAACATCTTCGCACACCTGCCAAGGACATTGGCCGCGATGGAAACTAATATGATACATTGTAACGAACGAACATACTACTACTCACGCTATACTGTTACTGAACTATTAACTGTGAACTCGCTCAACTAGTTGTTGACTCTCTCTTACATGCCTTGCAGGACCTTAGGTACATATGGAGCTTGCACAGGAAGGAGCAGGTCGTTGTGGGATACGGATCGTAGACGATATTTGAACTTATAACTTACTTTGGGTTTTCATTATTATGCTTCCGCTACTTAAACAATGTTTGGTTATGAACATCAGTCATGTCAAGATGAATCACATTTTTCTATTTTATACATTTAAATACTATGTTTGATATGATTGATGGCTTGATCCTGGTCAGTCACGCCTCCAAGCGGTGATACTCCGCGTGTGGATTTTGGGGGTGTGACAGATTGGTATCAGAGCCATTGGTTATAGAGAACTTGGTTTTAATAAAGGGAAAACGATTTTGTTAAAACCAGACTATAACCAGAACAGTGCTCTCAATGATCCACAACGACGCTTCGCTCCACGTGCAAGGCTCAACACCATAGGTATTACTATTCATGTTACATTACCTATATGCTAGAACTACATAGAACTATGCTCGTGGTATGCCTAGAGTACAGAACCCACTATATGCTATTACTTGAGAATACTTGTGTGCTCACTCTCTTCGCACTAATTCGCGAACCTCTCACCCACATGTTCTCCTTGATGTCAAGATCATGAGTGGACGCGTTAACCTAACTCAAGCCCAGTTGGCGGCTTCGATCACTGAACAAGTTACTGCAGCACTCGCAGCTGCCGAGGCAGGAGGTGTAACCTGCCATCACCACTTACTCTAGGATCTTTAGATCCTACTCTCGTAATTCAACACTTGTGCTTAATTTTGTTTACTTTTACGCACACGACAAGTCAACACGCTCAGCCACCGGTATGCACATACAAGACTTTTATGGACTGTCGTCCTACTACTTTCAGCGACACTGAAGGAGCTGTTGGACTCCTCCATTAGTTCGAGGAACTCGAATCGGTCATCGAGTGTGAGAATGACCCGAGGCTCGTAAGGTGAAATATGCCACTGATATTCTCGAAGGCACTGCGTTAACTTGGTAGAACGTGCAAGTTCAGATACTGGGGCTGACGGCTGCTAATGCCACCCCGTGGGATGACTTTAAGGAACTGATCAAACGTGAATATTACAGTCGTGATGACATCCACAAGCTGGAAGTGGAGTCCTTTAACATGAAGATGACGGGGTCAGAGATAGAAGCGTACACGAAACGATCCAACAAACTGGCAATTTTGTGTCCAACTATGGTGGATCCTCCCATAAAGAGCTTTGAGCTGTACCTCAAAGGCTTAGTACCAGGAATTCAAAACCATGTGAAGACGGCTAAACTTGCTACTATTCAAGATGTTACTCATCTTGCTCATCGTCTCATAGACCAGGCAGTGGAACAGAACAAGCTGCCTCAACGTATCAGCGATACTACTACCACTACTACTTCAACTACTTCTGCTACCCTCAGTGACAACGGATGAAAGTGGGATGGAACCTCTAGCAAGGGTTCGACTACGATTTCGTCCCAGGCACAGCAGTGAAAGGTCGATGACAGCTAAAGACCTGATCAGCAACACTTAGTATTCAAGGGCAGGGGGGATACAGGGGAAACCACCCTAAGTGCAAACGATGTAACTTGCACCACAGCGGGCCGTGCAACCGAAATCATGGTCATTAATGCGACAAGCTTGGTCATGGAGCCAAAGATGGTAGAAACTCACGTTCTGCAAACCAGAACCAATAACAACAGACACAAGATCTTTAAGAATCAGCAACAACAAGCAGAGATCCTATGCAAGGAAAAGATCATTCGCATTCCTCGTTCTGGTAGGGAACCTCTCGAAGTTCAAGGCGACAAGAGTGGTGTCGTGAGTGGCATCATCTCCTTTTTGAAGGCTCAGAAGTGTTTGCGCAAGGGTCACACTGCTATTTTGGCACTCGTTACAGATACCTCGAAGAAAGAGAAAAAGATTGAAGATATTCCTGTAGTACGTGACTTTCCTCAAGTGTTCCCTGAGGAATTACCTGGGTTACCGCCTCATCGTCAGGTTGAATTTCAGATCGAGCTCGCTCCAGGATCAGCACCCATAGCTCGAGCACCATATCGTTTAGCTCCAACTGAATTGGAAGAACTGTCAAGGCAGCTACAAGAACTCTTGGAAAAGGGTTTTATACGTCCTAGCTCTTCGCCTTGGGGAGCTCCAGTGTTATTCGTAAAGAAGAAAGACGGTACGTTCAGGATGTGTATAGACTACCGTGAACTCAACAAGGTGACGATCAAGAATCGTTATCCTCTTCCGCGCATAGATGATTTATTCGACCAGCTGCAAGGGTCGAGCTACTACTCCAAAATAGACTTAAGGTCAGGATACCACCAGCTGAGAGTCCGGGATGAGGACGTCTCCAAAACAGCATTTAGAACTCGCTACGGCCACTACGAGTTTATGGTCATGCCATTTGGGCTAACGAACGCGCCTGCCGTATTTATGGATCTTATGAACAGGGTGTGCAAACCCTATCTCGACAAGTTCGTCATTGTTTTCATAGACGACATCCTGATTTATTCGAAGAGTCAGGAGGAACACGAGCAGCACCTACGACTCATACTGGAACTTCTACGAACGGAACAGCTATACGCTAAGTTTTCTAAATGTGACTTCTGGCTTCGTGAAGTCCACTTTTTAGGCCACGTGGTGAACAAAGATGGGATCCATGTAGATCCATCCAAGGTAGATTCGATTAAGAACTGGCCTGCGCCTCGTACACCAACAGAAATACGCCAATTCTTGGGTTTGGCGGGTTATTACAGACGTTTCATCAAGGACTTTTCAAAGATTTCTCAGCCGCTTACACTACTGACGCAGAAAGGTGTTGTTTACCGTTGGGGTAATGCACAGGAAACAGCATTCCAACACTTAAAGGATAGACTCTGTAGCGCACCTATCCTCTCACTGCCTGAAGGCACGGACGATTTCGTAGTCTACTGCGACGCATCTATCCAAGGTCTTGGATGTGTATTGATGCAGAGGGATAAAGTTATTGCTTATGCTTCGCGCCAACTTAAGATTCACGAACGGAATTATACGACCCACGACCTAGAGCTGGGAGCGGTTGTCTTTGCACTTAAGATATGGCGACACTATTTGTATGGTACCAAATGTGCTATCTACACTGACCACAGAAGCCTCGAACATATATTCAAACAGAAGGAACTGAATATGCGACAGCGACGATGGGTTGAACTGTTAAATGACTACGAATGCTCAATCAGGTACCACCCAGGCAAAGCCAATGTTGTGGCTGACGCCCTCAGTCGAAAAGACACTGCACCTAAGCGCGTACGAGCTCTACAACTCACTATACAGTCTAGTCTTCCTTCCCAGATAAGAAATGCTCAGGTGGAAGCATTGAAACCAGAAAACGTCAGGGCAGAAGCCTTACGCGGCTCAAGGCAACGCTTAGAACAGAAGGAAGATGGAGCTTACTATGTCACAGGACGCATTTGGGTCCCACTGTACGGCAACTTACGCGAGCTGGTAATGGATGAAGCTCACAAGTCTCGCTACTCGGTACACCCTGGTTCGGATAAAATGTACCACGATATTAAGACTACATACTGGTGGCCTAGCATGAAGGCCCACATAGCCACATACGTTAGTAAATGCTTGACTTGTGCGAGAGTCAAGGCAGAATATCAGAAACCGTCAGGACCACTCCAACAACCTGAGATACCACAATGGAAATGGGAGCAAATTTCCATGGATTTTGTTACTGGCTTACCTAGATCTCAGCGCGGAAACGATACTATTGGGGTGATCGTGGATCGACTCACAAAGTCTGCTCACTTCTTGGCAATCAAAGAAACAGACAAGTTCTCTACCTTAGCAGACATTTACTTGAAAGAAGTGGTCTCGAGGCACGGAGTGCCCACCTCCATCATCTCTGATCGTGACGCGCGTTTTACTTCAGAACTGTGGCAAGCAATGCATAAATCGTTTGGCTCTCGTTTAGACATGAGCACGGCGTATCATCCCTGTACCGATGGGCAGTCTGAGCGCACTATTTAAACTCTAGAAGACATGCTTCGGGCGTGCGTAATTGACTTTGGCAATGGTTGAGAAAAACATCTGCCACTTGTGGAATTTTCTTACAACAACAGCTACCACACCAGCATTAAAGCTGCACCATTCGAGGCATTGTACGGGCGTAAATGCCGGTCACCTCTCTGTTGGGCAGAGGTGGGAGATAGTCAAATCACAGGTCCAGAAATGGTAGTCGATACTACAGAGAAGATTGCACAAATACGACAATGCATGGCGGCAGCACGCGACCGTCAGAAAGCATACGCTGATTTAGACAGGAAACCACTCGAGTTCCAAGTTGGGGATCGAGTGCTACTCAAAGTTTCACCCTGGAAGGGTGTGGTTTGTTTTGGCAAGCGCGGCAAACTAAATCCACGATATATTGGACCATTCGAAGTTATTGAAAGATAGGCAGGGTAGCCTACAGACTGAACTTACCACCTGAACTCAGTACAGTTCACAACGTCTTCCACGTATCGAATCTGAAGAAGTGTACGTCAGATGAGACTTACATAGTTTCCTTGAAGGAACTCACTATCGACGAGCGGTTGCACTTCGTCGAGGAACCTGTTGAAATCACGGACCGGGATGTTAAGGTCCTCAAGAACACGAAAATCCCTCTTGTACGAGTTCGTTGGAACTCCCGCCGCGGCCCAGAGTTCACCTGGGAGCGTGAAGATCATATGGAACTCAAATATCCCCAGTTATTCGGAACCAATGCAACTACTACTGAGGCTGAAGCTACCAATACAGAATTTCGGGACGAAATTCCAAATCAACGGGGGGATAATGTGACACCCCAAGAAAACCAGTAATCTTCGCATACATGCTCGGGGAGCCGCGATACGAAACAGGTAAACAACGTCACACTATTAGCTTCCTCAGTAACCGCATGCTAAATTTCGGGACGAAATTTCTTTCAAGTTGGGGATAATGTGACAACTCGAATTTCCGACATTCTCTAT
This sequence comes from Helianthus tuberosus, assembly GCA_030545235.1. Taxonomy (NCBI): domain Eukaryota; kingdom Viridiplantae; phylum Streptophyta; class Magnoliopsida; order Asterales; family Asteraceae; genus Helianthus; species Helianthus tuberosus. Next base: position 521,039 of record JARYGA010046849.1, on the reverse strand, counting down.
TCGCATTTAATGCACGTTGACTGTCTAGATAATTGTTTACATGAATGATTTACCTTGTAATTGTGCACACTGAATGATAAGTTGAGATGATTACTTTTTTTTACTTTTGGGTGATGATGTGTAAGTACTTGACTGCATGAATATTGTAAACTGTTTAAGACTTGTACAACTCGACGAAACACAAGTTGTGTTTCGCCAATAACAACTCGACAAAACAAAGATTTGTTTCGCCATTTCACTTTTGACGAAACAAGTGTTTCGCCGGCCCAACTGTTACGCCGAAGCCCAGTTACGGGCCCAACCTTGTTACGTGAGTTATATCTCACAAAACCGTTCATTCGTGAAACTCATCACCACAATCGAAAACCCTAGAGACTTGTGACGGCAAAACTAGCAACCACCGGAAACTCTTGTGTGATTCAATCATCATCCCGGTTAGTTTTACATGTTTGAGTAATTGAACATACATGTTTACGTGCGCATTGTCAGGAATTAATCGATTGAACATATGTGTGCATGATTGTTGCAGCCACTAACAGATTATGGTTCAATGATGGTTCAACTTTTAGCAAAATGTCACATGCTATTAATTGTTGGATAATGATGATAGCAATTATAATAAGTTATAGGAATGCATATGTAACTGTTGTTGATGATGTAATGTAGACGACAATATTGACTTTCAAATTGTAATTGTTCAAGTCCCCATATATCACATGTATTGTCTGATGTAATTCAAATATTATTGGACCTACTAACTGCAATCTTTGCTTTAATTTAATAGAGTATCACATGCATATAATGAATGTGGACTGATCCATGATGATGTCAGATATGATAATGTTATTTGATGATTATTTGATGATTCCAATAACTCATCTATGACTGATCGAATGATGAATGATTTCTGTGTTGTTGATGATCGATGATATTGATGTCGGCTGTTAGTGATGATTAGGGTTTCTGCATATACCTAAGATACGTAACTGACTTCACCCCGTATCAGGTTTGACGAAACTGACATCCTGGCGAAACAGAATGTGTTTCGCCAAGGACAGTCGACGAGATACAAATCTTGTTTCGCCAAACAAGACTCGACGAAACAGGATATGTGTTTCGTCAATATAAGTGTTTCGCCAATTTTTGTGTTTCGCCGAATATGTAATATGTACATCAACTTGAGTTAATTCTGTTAAGTGTTAACTGAAATATTTAACTGCTGTTAGACGTTAAACATGACTTGTATGATTGTGATTACGTGTTACATGCTTATACGTGAACAACTTAAACACAAGCTGATTTTATATACGTGCATACTCTAGGACGTGATTGACTTATTTGCGAGCACATAACCTAGCATACCGAGCAAACCAAGGTGAGTTCACACAAGCCAAGGCATGGGGTTCCCAGGGGGGAATGGGGATTTGATGATTTACTGTACATACATGGATGATAGAACCTACTGCTAGACTAGTAACACTTATTGAACGATCTTCGCACACCTGCCAAGGACATTGGCCGCGATACTATGAAACGATCTTCGCACACCTGCCAAGGACATTGGCCGCGATATTATGACTGACTTCGCACACCTGCCAAGGACATTGGCCGCGAACTAAACTTACAACATCTTCGCACACCTGCCAAGGACATTGGCCGCGATACAAACAAACCTAGTCTAGAAAAACTTGGGGAAAGACCTTCCCCAACATCTTCGCACACCTGCCAAGGACATTGGCCGCGATGGAAACTAATATGATACATTGTAACGAACGAACATACTACTACTCACGCTATACTGTTACTGAACTATTAATTGTGAACTCGCTCAACTAGTTGTTGACTCTCTCTTACATGCCTTGCAGGACCTTAGGTACATATGGAGCTTGCACAGGAAGGAGCAGGTCGTTGTGGGATACGGATCGTAGACGATATTTGAACTTATAACTTACTTTGGGTTTTCATTATTATGCTTCCGCTACTTAAACAATGTTTGGTTATGAACATCAGTCATGTCAAGATGAATCACATTTTTCTATTTTATACATTTAAATACTATGTTTGATATGATTGATGGCTTGATCCTGGTCAGTCACGCCTCCAAGCGGTGATACTCCGCGTGTGGATTTTGGGGGTGTGACAAATGCTAACCGTGATGTTGAATGGGTTTGATCGGGAGCCAGAGACTTCGAACAATAGGGGAACAACCGTCGTTTAAATGAAAGGGAAGAATAATGTTTTAGGGTTTCTCATGAAGTCGTTATATATATAAGACTAGAACAGGCCGGGCCACAATCTGGGCCGAACTTCCTTTTAGACGAAAGACCTTTTTCGCCGTGAAGGATGGTGACGAAATACCTATATTTCGTCGAGTCTAGGAATGACGAAAAACTATATTTCGTCGAGTATAGAAATGACAAAAAACCTTAGCTAGACACATGCACAACACAACCACACAATCAATACAGTATTAATTTATCAAATATGCAACATTAATCATTTATCAAAACAGAGTTGTGAGACAAGTAACGTGTCGAGGAAAGACCTTGAAAACTCGGGTTGTCACATCATCCCCAACTTGAAAGAAATTTCGTCCCAAAATTTGGTAAGCAATAAAAAACAACACAGTGTTGGGATCAGGATGACTGTGGGTTTTCCCCAGGTGCCACATCATCCCCAACTTGAAAGGGAATTCCGTCCCGAAATTCACTAGTTGCATCAGATTTAGATTTGTCAGCTGGGAATAAGTGACGGTACTTGAGCTTCATCTGATCCTCGCGTTCCCATGTGAACTCCGGTCCACGTCTCGAGTTCCAACGAACTCTCACGATCGGAATTCGACTATGTTTACGGACCTTGACTTCTCGGTCCATGATTTCGATAGGTTCCTCGACGAACTGCAACTTTTCGTCAATTTTCAATTCCTGAAACGGTACCATAAGTGTTTCATCCGACAAACACTTCTTTAGTTGCGATACGTGGAAACATCATGAACATTACCCATTCAGCAGGTAACTCTAGCTTGTAGGCGACCTTACTAATTCGTTCCAAAATTTTGAAAGGCCCTACATAACGAGGATTAAGCTTTCCGCGTTTCCCAAACCACACCACACCCTTCTTGGGTGAAACTTTCAACATCACACGATCACCAACTGCGAACTCCAAAGCTTTCCTACGCTTGTCAGTGTAGCTCTTCTGACGGTCGCGTGCTGCTGCCATACGATTCCTAATCTGAACAATCTTTTCTGAAGTTTCAAGCACCAGTTCCGGGCCTGTGATCTGGCTGTCACCCACCTCATGTCACACCCCCAAAATACCACTTGTGGAAACACCGCGGGGCGTGTGACGTACCAGGATCTTAGCCACCAATCACATTGAACTCATAAATATATTGAAGTAAAACTTTCATTCATTATCATAAAGTGATACAAAACGTTACATATAATTAATTGTACACAGCGGAAGCATAACTCATTTGTTAAGTGTTTCATAAACCACGCGTAAGTAAACCATTAGACTTGTGTTGCGATTCCATGTATCTCGACCCATGACCACTCCAGCCTTCCAGACAGCAAGTTCCATGATATAACCCTACAGACCTGCAAGCATGCAGACAAGTGTGTCAGACGACGCTGGTGAGTTCAAAGTTTTGTTTACGTGTTTATATACCAGTTACCAGATTAAAACGTTTCACAGATTCGATGTTGTTAATCACACGCTTACCGCCGATGGCTCCAGATTATTTGCCCTAAACCCCAATGCTTCTATCAAAGCAATGGTCAAGATGGGGTTCATTTGTTCACTCCAGACCTCCTCGGTGCGGTGTGAGGGTGCCAAACCTAAATAGCGCTATTAACTAATACTCCTTTTCCTTCACGGCAACAATCGGTAGGAGGGACTTAAGTGATAGATATACGTGTGTTAACCAACAACCCAGGTTTAACATTCCAGTCAAACCCATATACCCGACATTCCACCCCGGAACGTTTACTAGATGTCCCTCCCCGGGACGCATGCTTGGAAAAAGAGCAGTGAACTCACCTTGGTTTGCTCGGTGGGATTAGTTACTTGTTCACACATAATCAGTCAAAGCCTATGATGTTCATATACACGAAATCAGTTTACGTTCACGTTGTTCACGTAGGTTCATAGTGTGTATTCGTAGCAAGGATCATCGCATAACAGTTAACAGTCATTCATAACATATGTAACAGATAAGTTCGCTATTTACATGCATGTTTCGTCTTAGTGCATAACAGTTAAGTGAGCTATTCATCATAAGCAAGTCATGTTTCCTCAATCATAATTATGACATCTGTACTTGTAATCATTGTAAACAGTTCAGTTATCAATAAAACAATGTTATTTGATCCCAATGTTTGTTTGTTTATGTTTGACTTTTTGCATGTTTTGATTTTTGTTCAATTTCAAACTCTATATCGCTTTCTGGAGAGTTATACGCAAACTGATGCGTAAACGTAATCAGTTTAATGCGACAAACACTCTGGAGCACCAATATAAGCTTAACATACCTTAAATAACCTTTACATAACTTAGAAATAAGTTTTGAAGGCTTTGTTATGGCAAAATCAAGTTTATTCGCTTACAGGGACTAAATTCGACAAACTGCGAAAGTATGCCGATTCGTACTGTAACGGACATTCCGGAATATGATCATAAGTTAAACATACCCTAAATATCCTTTACATAGCTTAGAAATAGGCTTTGAGGGGTTCGGTGTGCTAAAATAAACTTTTTTGTCATTCAGGGACTAAAAGCGTCAAAAAGTGCATAAGTTTGCATTTTCGCGCATATCTTGCATTCTGAATACATTCGGACATCCAAAAATTTATGTAATCAATAAAATATTTTATTTTAGTGATTGGCATGATAAAATTCCATTCGTCGCGTAATTTGGATCGTTTTTTGCGTTCGTTCGTGTTTCGTCGTAATTAAGCGAATAACATGATCGTACGACCAAACGAACTGACATCCGGCATATTTTTGAGCATGTTTCATGTCCCCTATGCTTAGGCATCATTTTAGAGCCTTGAAAATGGCTTAACGGGCTTTAAACATGTCAAAATGAGGCCTAAACAACTGCAGGGACCAAAACTGTAAAACTGAAACTTGTTGCTAAACTGTGCAGCTCAGGCGGGCCGCGTAAGCCCTCTCTGAGTCTTACGCGGGGCGTGTAAGATCATCAGATCTGCAAAAATGTTTCCCCAGCTGTTTACAGCCTGTTCCAGCTGTTTTAGGGTGTTGCAAATGGTATTTCAAGCTTCCTATGGGCTATTTTGGGTGCCCATGGTATTCCAAAACCATGGGTGCATGTGTACAGCTTAGATTGAAGCACGTTTTTCGATAAACGATCTTAACGGCTCTCCGAAAACTATATAAACCCCCATCCATTTCACTTGCAACCCACACTTGATCTGATTCATTCTCTAAGTTGGAGTGTTTGCACTTCATACCTGAGATTAATTAGATCAAACCTCCATTTCTTGTACCCGTTGTAAGTATTCTTTCGTTCTTTTACGCGTTTTAAGCGTGAAAGTCAAACAGTGTTTGACTTTCAGCTTTGACCAGTTTATGGTCAACACGAAGTTCGTTTGAGCTTCGCAACGTGAGCGTAATCATAATGGTTATAGTCCTTTGTGACTATACCTACTGATTACCACGTTATTTAGGCTAGTGACGAGTCATAGTTTCGGTCTAAATACGTGTTTATGTATATTTTGCAACCAAACTATTCTTGGGTATCAAAACCCTTTGTTTTGATACCAAACCTGTTTTCAAACCTCGTTAAACATGGTTTAACATGTTTAGATGGTCACTTTAGGTTTAATGCTTATATAGGGTGGTAAAGGTAAGCGGTCTAAACAACCACTTAGACATTCGAACCCGACCCGTTTGGTCAATCATTAGGATTCGACCAAACACATTTTGTAACCATAGTTGCATAAGGAATAACCTTCCGAGGTTATACTTTATGGTCACTTAGTCTACTTAGTTGTATGATAGGAAATTATATGCCTTAGGAAAAATGACCAAAATGCCCTTTTACGCCAAAATTCATTTTAAGCATATGTAACACAAATTTTGACAGCTAAACTGATTAGGCAACATTATTAGACATGTTAAGGCATATTTTACTTGTCATAGGACTAGTTAGGTGTGACACCTGTGTCACTTCAACCATCCAACAAATGCCAAACCAATGAAATATTGTAGTTCATACTTGGGATTTGTAAAAATATGTGTATCATTTGCACATATCAATTCTTGTTCGATTTCAAGCTTTAAATCGCTTTCTGGAAGGTTATACACGCACTGATGCGTAAATATAACCCGTTTAATGCAAAAAACACTCCGGAATAGTGAAATAGGCTTAACATACCTTAAATAACCTTTACATAACTTAGAAATAAGTTTTGAAGGCTTTGGTATGGCAAAAATCGAGTTAATTCGCCTACAGGGACTAAACTTGACAAACTGCGAAAGTATGCCAATTTGAACTGTAACAGACATTCCGGAACATGACTATAAGTTAAACATACCATAAATATCCTTTACATAGCTTAGAAATAGGCTTTGAGGTGTTCGGTGTGCTAAAATAAACTTCTGGGTCATTCAGGGACTAAAAGCGTCAAAAAGTGCACAAGTTTGCATTTTTACGCATAACTTACGTTCTGAATACATCCGGACATCCAAAAATTTATGTAAGCACTAAAACATTTTTATTCTAGTGTTTGGCATAAGAAAAATCCATTCGTCACGCCATTTGGATCGTTTTTCGCGCTTATGCGCATTCCGTCGTAATTAACCGAACAACGCAATCGTACGGCCAAACGAACCGACACCCGAGATATTTTTGAACACATTTTAAATTCCCTATACTTTAACTTCATTTTAGAGCTTTGAAATGGGGTTAACGGGCCTTATTACACAGCAGGGACCAAATCTGCCATTTTTCCAAAATAGGTCCTTGCGCACCTCAACACTATGAGTGTTACGGTGCGCAAGCAGTCCCCAGAACATCAGAAGCTTCCGAACAGCCTGTTTCCAGCTATCGTGCACTTCCAAACCCCTTTCCACCTGTTGATTCCTTATGGTGGGTGGCCAATTAGCCTACCACAACTTTCCAACAAGTGTACGCCTTAGATTCGATCACGGTTTACGAGAAACGATCCTAACGGTGGACCATTTACTATAAATACCCAACCCCCCTTCCATTCAAAACCCACAAAATCTGATCCAAATGCTCTAAGTTGAGGCCTTCGCTTCATACCTGAGCTATTCGATCACGATTTGCTTGCGGGGACCCTTTGTAAGTGTTCCTTCGTTCTTTTATTGCTTTTCGAGGGCGTTGACCAGTCAATGGTCAACGCGAAGTTCGTTTGAACTTCATAACGTGATCGTAATCACGATGGTTATAGTCCCTAGTGACTATACCTACTGATTACCACGTTATCTTGGCTCAGTGACGAGTCGTAGTTTCGGCCAAAATACGCGTTATTGCGTATTTTGTAACCAAACTACTCTTAGGTATCAAAACCGTTTGTTTTGATACCAAACTTGTTTTCAAACTTAGTTAAGCATGTTTTAACATGCTTAGCTCGTCACTTTTAGTCTTGTGCTTGTCTAGGGTCGTAAGGGTAAGCGATCTAATCAATCGCTTATGCTTTCGAACCCGACCCATTTGGTCGATCATTAGGATCCGACCAAATACTTTAGGACCATAGCATATAGGGAATAACCTTCCGAGGTTATACCCTATGGTCACATCGTTTGAGTAGTTGTATGATAGGTAGTTTATATGCCTTAGGTAAATTACCAGAATACCCCTTTTCATGTATAATTGGTAATTAAGCATATGTACCTAAACTTTTGTCACATAACTGATTATGTAACATGTTTAGGCATATAACACTTGTCATAGGGCTAGTTAGACGTCTCGAGTGTGCTTTTGCGCGCACTACGCGTTAAAGTAGCATAAGCTACCTTAATGGGTCGCGATGGGTCGAAAGCACTTAGGCTAGGTTTCATTTAGTATGTAGGCTTTGTTAAACCATACTACATGAGTTCCCATACTCATTTGGTTTACGAGCCCTCATTCTATCCGATCCTCCGATATAGGTCCGGTTTATTAACATAGTTACCTATATTAGGTGCCGTTTGATATCCGTGATCTCTAGCATTGTTTGGTTGTTACTCAAGGACTACTAAGCAATCTCAAGTGAGTACATAGACCCCTCTTTTACTGTTTTCCAAACTGTTTTGGGGTGGAACACATGTGCCTACTTGTTACTTTCATGCTTTCCTGTTTTCACATCATATACTTGCTATGTTCATTAGTACATTTATAGTACATGATTTCATTACATTTTATGCTATGTATGACCATTGTGTGCATACCTAGTACATTGTTTTACATTACATTTCATGCTATGTATGCCCATTGTGTGCATATTTAATACAGTAGTTTCACGTCACATGCTATGTATGTCTATTGTTGCATACTTAGTACAGTTGTTTCACGTCACATGCTATGTATGTCTATTGTTGCTTACTTAGTACAGTTATTTCACGTCACATGCTATGTATGTCTTTTGTTGCATACTTAGTACAGTTCACATGCTATGTATGTCCATTCGTTGCATTGTTCATCATACTTAGTACATTTGTTATTCATCACATGCTTACCTTTTGGATACACATTACATGATTTACATTAGACATGAACATTTTACTTTGGTAGTTTGGTTTGAGTAAGTGATTAAGTAACGAGGCGTGTGTAATATGATACAAGCATGGTGGATACGCCGCTGGTACTTCCTATATATAAGTGTTTGTATGGTATCACATATTGTAGCGTTATTTGAATCATTTCAATTTGAGACATATAACATCTTATACAAATAACATACTTTTCACAAGACATTGATTTACAAACAACTTATCTTATACAAACTCATCTTACATGGTTATTCATTTAACCATACATTATTCACTTATTTATACATATCATCTGATCTTATCGTTTTTCAAATGATTCACTTGTTTTGTTTTGGTTATGTTATAAAATCACCGGGGTAAACCCTTTACCCAAAAAAAAAAAAAACATTTTCTCAAACATAAGTCATGAATCCTATTTTCTCAAAACCTATGTATCTCACAGGCATTTTTATGCTGACGTACCTATTTTCACATGTGTTTTCAGGAGATGATGCATAGGACTTATCAAGACATACTTAGGCGAACCTGTGCCTTAGTGACTTAAAACGAGACAAGAACTAGTTAAATTATGTTATGTACTCTTTGGTTCTTGTTTAAAACAATGTAAACTTCCATGTTTGATTAATAAAACGAAACTTCAATTGCCATGGATTTGAAACAATTAATTCTGTTACAACACTCCCCGGTGTTTCCGCCACGTTTCGTTGTCTCATGTGGTCGGGGTGTGACATTAGGCGGTCCAAACGCGTTTTACGCGAACGACGCGTTAAAGTAGCATAAGCTACCCAAACGAGTCGTAATGGGTCGTAAGCACTTAGGATAGGTTCCGTTTTAGAATGTAGGCTTTGTTAAACCATATTACACGAGTTCTTATACTCATTTGGTTTACGAAACCACATTTAACCCGATCCTCCGATTTAGGTCCGTTTATTAACGTAGTTACCTATATTTGGTGCCGTTTGATTCTGTGATCGTTCTAGCATTGCTTGGTGGTTATCCAAAGACTATTGAGCAATCTCAAGTGAGTACATAGTCCCCTCTTTTACTGTTTTTTTCAAACATTTTGGGATGAAACACATGTGCCTACTTGTTACTTTCGTGTTTTCCATGTTTACATATCATATGCTTGTTATGTTCATTAGTACACTTATGGTACCTGATTTCATTAAGTTTTTGCTATATATGTCCATTTAGTGCATACTTAGTACATTGTTTTACATTACACTTCACGCTACGTATGTCCATTTAGTGCATACTTAGTGCATTGTTTTACATTACATTTCACGCTATGTATGTCCATTAATGCATACTTAGTGCATTGTTTTACATTACATTTCATGCTATGTATGTTCATTTGTTGCATACTTAGTACATTATTTTCATAAAACATGCTTACATTTTGGTATGACATTTGTTTTGTTTAAATGGGACAAAAATACATTCATTAACATTGATCACGCCGTTCGTTAGTAGGTAGTGGTACCATAGGAATTGACAACTCCCGTTCCTGAATCCTAGGTATGTTTGGATGGAAGGAATGACCGAATTCGATACACATAACTCAGATAAACCTTTAATTTGTTTACGGGTTTGTCGCCACAGTCTCAAGGCTTGAATGTATGCATTTTCACAATACCGCATAGATGTTTGTATCAGTATAGCATGCAGTTATTTTACAAAACATAACTTTGATTTATTTCAATACCTTGTTTTGTGCATTTTACCTATGGTTTAGTTGATATATTTCACTTGCCATACATGATATTTGGTTACACATTGTGACAACCCTCACCAAACCAGGTATCCGTACGAATTAATTAATATTTAATTACTGCTTAATTACTGTGCTTGCTTGCAATTGTGGATAAACTGCTACTTGAATACTGATACATACACATACTTGCATCATACTTTATTTACTGTCACTCCATTATTTACATACAGTACTTTAGTGACAAACTTGATGCACAAAAGCACAGTAGCACAATGAACGGATAACCCATTAAACATGCTGATATAGCCAGCATCAGACAGTTACTGTCTCTGAGGCCATTATGAGCCGGGAATAGTTTACTACACTAGTAGAGAGTGTAGGGAAGTGAGGATTGTAGAACTGCATCACTAGGTGATATTTATAGTGACCGGATGTGCCTAAAACGTACTTTAAGTACAAAATTCTGCACTTTAAATAAAAATTCAGCTTTTTAGCAAACTAGTAAAGTGCAAAAACATGGGAAAAATATTACTAGACACTTTCCAAAGTGTCGGGATTAAATTGTGTCACTAAAAATAATATTATCGACACTTTAAATATTTATTCAGCACTTTAACGGATTAATATCCAACCGAACAACCGGGCTTTACCCAGAACATAAAAATATTGACATGACATTGTTTTTCCTATTCTGAGCTAGTTGGGGTCCCTGAATACCCTAACACCCATTATATTATAAAGCACTACACACTAATAATTTATTTATTTTCCTAAATAAACTAACTAGATCACTTAACTCTAGTTAAAATCAAACTAATTACCCACCCTTTTCAACCGTTCAGTTCCCCATGGGGGGACACCACCCTTACCAAATTTGAATATTTTATTGGCCATGTCCATTATCTAGAGTACATATTACTTAGTGGATATTACACTTATATGGTTTCTAAATAAAACCATCAGATTTGACTTTCATTTACAACACAACACAAAATTTCACTCTTCCTTTCCTCTTCTCTTGTGATCGGCCGAAACCCCACAACCATTACCCACATTGCATTCTTTTGATTATTTTAAGTGCACATTGTGGGATATCTAGGAAACATGTTGTATGATGGATAAACTCAATAAATGGTCTATAAATAAAAACACAAGTCTTCCACCTTCTCACTTCACCACACTTCAACCAACAACTTTCTTTCTCTCCCTCTTGTTGAGTTCGGCCGAAAGCACCCACACACCCACCACCCACTTTCAATCTTGTTCTAGTAATTCCCCTTACATACAAAGGTGAAGGGTCGCAAACAAGGAGGCTCAGTGCTTACGGAATCACGAGGACCACACCACAACGCTATTAACCACCCGTTTTTCGTCTAGTTTCTTCCCTAGCTATGAGCTAGTAGTAAGTGACTCTAAACGCCTTCTCGATCTATTCTAAAGTGGTTAATAAGAGTTTTGTCGGTTAAAAATTATGAAACATACAAGAGCAAAATTAAAAGTCTACTAAAGGTGATAAACTTGGTGGTTAATAAGTAAATAATGGTGTAAAACTTGTGAAACTAGTTTTATTATGATTAATTATTATTGTTGATTGCTAGTATGGGAATGGATCGTCATCAAACCCCGCTAGATCATGTTCACAAAACATGAACTAGCCTTATGTTTAGTCGTAAAGTTTCTAGATGACGAACCTTTTCCAACATAAACATGAACTTGTGTAAAAACAATTTTTCTTATGAAATAGAGTTCTAAACTAGTGGATCTAAAGATCTACAAGTGGTATTTTCGAAGAACCAAGTGTCAAATGAAATCATATTTTTGAAAGACGGATCTTTCCTAAATAAAGGTGCTTATGTGAACAAACAAGTGTGTAGACACTTGTGTAAGAAAAAGTTTGAACAAATAATTGTTTTTGTAATTTTTGACAAGAAGTTGTACAAATGTATCTTCTTTAAAAACAAGATTTCTCAAGGAACCGAGTTTATTTATAGAAAGATCTACTGAAAATATGGAGAAAGTTACTACATATCTTACACAAACCACAAGTTCATGTGTTTTGCGATTTATATCTATTTTGACTAGTTTGATGATGGAATATTGTTTGTTAATGTTGGGAACATTGTTGAATTGAATTTTTAAAAGAAAATGAAACGCTTGAAAGCGTGGCCACCTCCAGTTACAGAGGAAACTCTGGCGAAATTTTTCCAAAAATCTAACACTTGTAAATATTTTTATCACAAGTGTTATGGATATATTTTTAACTTATTTTTCCAAATAAATTTCGCCACGATTTTTATTACAAATTAAGCAAGTGTCGGAGGTGGGATTTTCACAAAATAAAACTTGCTAAAATATATATTTTCATAACAACACTTGTGTGAATTTTTGTGATTATTTTGTGAACTACGTAAATATTATTTTTAGGGTAAAAATAATATTACCAAATATTAACGTCTCCAAAATAATTCTAACACCTTCACAATAAATATTAAGTTACAACGGTATTATTATTACCACCCGATCTTTATCCGTAACTTACGTATTTTCAGAAAATCCTCATAGATGTGTATTTTGACAAGGATATTATTTTGGAAAAATTATGTGAAATAAAATATAATATTTTGGGAAAAATATTTATATTTTGAAAGTAAAGTATTTTCGATAAATGAAATAAAATATATTTTATTAAGTGAGACTTAATAATATGTTTCAAAGATACACGAAACACACATGTATTAAAACCCCCATCCTTGGGAAGGAATATTTTTTTTACCAAATAATTACGAAGTGTAATTACGAAATAGTTGCCTAACTATTTCTCAAAAACTTAAACCTTAAACCAAGGCACGGCCGTTCGTCTAATAGAAGTTAGTACGTGTAGGTCGTCGCACAGCAAGTTGACCAGGAAGTTACTTTTTAGAGACGCACTTCGGTGAGTTCATGCTCCCCCTTTTCTCTTAACTGTTTTCAGTTTTTAAACTGCGGGGGTGAAATACATGTTACATTTACTACAAACGTTTTATACACGGTATGATTAGCTAAGGAACCCACTGCTAGATCACGTGACTGGATAGGCTATTATCGTAAGACCATTAATCCTTGTATAAGGACCGAGAGGCATGAGTGATAGATTTATCGGGTGTTGCGAGCCCCACACATGGGCCAGCGTGTGGCTGCATGTGGTGACTATGTCGTTCCGCCGGAAGGACCGGTACGAAATCCGCATTACAGGTTTGAGTGCTTCCTAGGCCATGTCACTTATTAATGTATTAGCTACACATTAATCGATCTCTTTTTCCTTATTTGCTACATACCAGGATTTTATACTTACAAAGGTTTTACTTACTCACTTACACATGAACTCGCTCAACATTATTGTTGATTTTTCCAACTTACATGTATTTCAGGGAACTAAGGATCTGGCACGGTATGCTACGTTTTCACGCTGCGTAGAGTTATGGGATCATCCGAGTTTAGGGGTTGTGGCTTTTACCTGGACGAGTCACAGTTCTTAAACTACGTCTATCTTAAGTTTGTGGTTGTGTCTTTCAAACAATGTTTTTATGTTACTAGGTTGTAATTTCCGTTGCGTGTGTCAACGCCTTAAGACAATGTTGTGGTATTTTACTTTTCAAACTTAAATCAATGGATGGTCTGCATGGTTTTATTTTCATATAGCTTTGTTATGATTAAGCTATGGTATTAAGAAGTCACACCAAATAAACCCACGCTTCCGCAAAACCAGGGTGTGACAGCTTGGTATCAGAGCCTCGATCATAGCGAACTAGGATTCTTTCTCGAGTCTAGACTATGATCACTAGGGCTCTCACGAAAACATTTTTACATTGCATACCACTCAAGTCCAGATCCAAAACGTTTTTACAAACAAAGTTGAGCACATTTTAATTGTTAGTTATAGGCTTAGTCTGGGAGGCTGAGGCTCAGTCTGGAAGGCTGAGGCTCGGTCTGGGAGGCTGAGGAAGTAGGCTAGTGGGACTAGGAGAACTATATGATTGCTTATTGGTGACTAATATGTTTATCTGACTATATGATTGATTATTTGTGCATATGTGTGTTTGTATTACAAAACGTCATGCCTTCATCAGATACTGGAGAGTCGGACACTACAAATCCCATGGCCATAGTATCAGGTGACATAGTTTCATCGGAGCACGGGGTGTACATTTCCGATACTACCAGCACAGACGACGACGACTTTCAGCCCTTTGCGCTGCCTGATGTCGTAGCAGAGCCTGCTGATGGCCATCTTGTTGGGGATTTGCCACTCGCGGTGATCCCTGCTCCTGTGCCCCTTGCCGCTTATCCCATCGTTCATATGCCCCCCGACGTTGTCTCTAACGACGATGTCGAACTATTAGAAGAGGACCCACTTGAAGGCGAGGCCCTATTGCTGCTGGTGGTAGCCTACTGCTTGCTGACGCTCCTGCAGAGGAGGTTCATGCTCATTCACCTGTCCCAAACTCATTTGAGTCTGTGGCGTCCGCATCCTCGCATATACAGGGAGTGAAGCACCACTCACACGACGCCGACCCTGATATGGCGTCATCAGCTGCACCGGTTCCCGCACACAGCTTTGAGTTTGATCACGATATTGAGGATGATCCTGTGTTTCCACCTGGTTTGATCCAGACCATGACATTGAGTTTATACACTTAGACCAGCCCTTGAAGGATCCTGTAACCCTAGTGTTTGTTGATCCAGCTGATTTTGAGATGGAGTTTGTTGATCCGGAGCGAGCCGTGGCCCCTGAGCCAGGCGTTGCTCCTGACCCCGCATTGGAGCACGACCCTGTTCATGCCAATGCACCTGCTGTTGCTCCTTGATTGATCATCTGCTTGGACGAGAGAAAATTTGGGGTAACTGTGCAAGACAATTTATTATTATGGGGGCCCACGTAATAACGGCTTGTAGTGCACAGAAACCTTGGTGGACTCTGCGGGTCAAGCTAATGAAAACCAATGTAGCAGGAAATAACTAAAACACGAATGACCAAGGCTATGTAGCCTCGAGTTCATTCTATTACAAGCAACAAGCCATTTTGGCAAGCCTATATGAAGGCTTAGAAATTTATTTCCTCACTCATACATTGAGTATATTTACGTGTGGAATTGGGTGATTACCTGATGGCTTATGGTGCTATGTATCTCATAGACAATTGAAATGTTGTCTAACCCACTTCATACCACTGCGACAGAAGAAAATGCCACCCAGGCGTGACACAGACACTAGTACACTGCCAAGGACAGAAGCCGAGTTGCAAGAACGCATATCACAGGCAAATGCACAACATGAAGCCAGGGTGTGACACACATTACGTGATTTACATTTGACATAAACATTTTGACATTGGTTTACACATTACATTATTTACATTTTGATAATAGACAATTATTTACACATAAACATTTGACAATTGGTGTCACGGCCCTTGGCCCCGATTTGACCCGGTCCAGATCCGCGAGGCAGGAAATCCGATGGTATCTAATTAAGTGACAGCGGAAGTCTTTTTAAACAGGATCGATTAATATTAAAACTGCTCGTTTATATATAATATAGGGATAATTCCCATAATTTACAATAAAGTGATTTCGCTGGGAAATCTTTATTTCTTAAAACATGTTTCTTTATTTATTTACATTGAGCCACTTTTCTAAGCTGGTAGTGCTCCATAGCACTTTTCCTTTGCTCACAACAGATTACCTGAAACATGTTTGAAAAAGGTTTTGTCAGCAGGGAAATACTGAGTGAATCATTCAGTTTTACTAAAACGACTCGTTTGTTATAATTCACAGTATTAAGATATTACAATGTTTCTGATATCAAACCAACTACCCACAATATTTGTCACTCGACTCTTTTCGGTGACTGTGGTCATATCACCATTGGCTGCCCCAATGAATGACGGTTATCACTAAATTTAGGTTCACCCACCTAAAATGATAAGACTGCAATATTGTGCACAATACCCCACATACCGGCTGTAATTTGGTGATTACATAAACTTAATCACTGTAATTATAACCTTTGAAAATAAACATGATTTTGAAAATAATTTGATAAAAAGAGAATGACTCACATTGTAGATTTAACGAGCAGAATATAAGCCTACTGATTAGCCTTGATTAACCTAATTTAAATAACAATGCACACACAACAGGTTAGTAACTAATACAGCAGTTACGACAATTCACGAGATTAAACCCTCACAACGATTTATTAGTGCAATACTTAACAATTCAGCGGATTCACAACGAATGACAGAGTATAGTCCGAATTCGAGCAGTACTCAAACATTCAAGTCGAAATCACGATGAATTAATAAAGTATAAACTCAATTTGAGCGGCACTTAAACAATCGTTGGATAGTTATAATCGATCGGACGTTGAATCGTAATAGCGATCGAGTTATTACCCTGATTGTGGCAGCAATTAGTGATTGTGTGTGTTTAGTGAACTGTTTCTGTGATAACTCAGTCTACGTAACTCGATTTTACGTCGTTCCAAAGACAGAATTCAAGTCCCAATGCCTAGTATTTATACGTGAATTGGGATTCCCCCGCGTGTCGCGGGAGATGATGGTGATGTTGTCGCGACTCGCCTGGGGTGACGACCTACCCTAGGGTAGCCTTGTCACTAGTATAGGCTTGATGAATCGACAGTTCGTTAATTTGAAACCTATACAACGCATTTTAGAGATAATTATCAACTTAGGGTTTACACCCCTTAAGTTTTAGGGGCCCTAATCCTGATTCTAAATGTTTTGAAAATTTTAGGGTTAGTGCAGAATTACTTGGGTTTCTCAATTAAGGTTTTCTTAATAGATAATTAACCTACTAAGTATTAATTTTAGTGAGAGTTGTTACATCCTCCCCACCTTAAGAAAAATCTCGTCCTCGAGATTTACTGGAATAAATGAGGATACTTTTTCTTCATTTCTGATTCCAGCTCCCAAGTGTACTCAGCACCTCTCTTTGAATTCCATCTGACTTTGACTAAAACTAGTCGTTTATGTCTGAGAAACTTAATCTTTCGATCCTCAATTTGAAGAGGTTTCTCAACAAATTTCAGCTTTTCGTTTACCTCTATATCTTGAAGAGGTACTGCCAGTGATTCATCTGATAAGCATTTCTTGAGATTGGATACATGAAATACATCATGTACACCAGCTAATTCTTCTGGTAGTTGTAAACGATAAGCAACTGGTCCTATACGTTGGATCACAGGAAATGGTCCTACGTACCTGGGACTTAGCTTTCCTTTCTTACCGAATCGAACAACTCCTTTCCAAGGAGAAACTTTTAATAGTACTTTATCTCCGACTTGAAATTCTAACGGCTTTCGGCGATTATCTGCATAGCTCTTCTGGCGATCTCGAGCTGTTTTCAGTCTTTCCTTGATTTGAGTTATTTTGTCAGTAGTTTCTTGCACAATTTCTGGACCTGATAATTGACTTTCTCCTATTTCTGCCCAACAAACTGGAGTTCTGCACTTACGTCCATATAGTGCTTCAAATGGAGCAGTTTCAATACTTGAATGGTAACTATTATTATAGGAGAATTCAATTAATGGTAAATGATCATCCCAGTTTCCACCAAAATCTATTACACATGCTCGAAGCATGTCTTCTAGAGTTTGGATGGTTCTTTCACTTTGCCCGTCTGTTTGAGGATGATATGCCGTACTTAGATTTAGTCGAGTTCCCATAGCTTGTTGGAAACTTTTCCAGAAATGAGAAGTGAAACGACTATCTCTATCTGATACAATGGAGAGTGGGACTCCATGTAACGATACCACTTCGTCTACGTACAACTTGGCTAACCTTTCCATGCTAAAGGTTTCCTTCATTGGTAGAAAATGAGCTGATTTGGTTAATCGATCCACAATTACCCAAATCGCATCATTACCTTTTCTTGTTTTAGGCAACTTTGTAACAAAATCCATTGTTATAAGTTCCCATTTCCACACCGGCATTTCCAATTGTTGTAGTAGTCCTGAAGGTTTCTGGGGTTCTGCCTTAACTTGTGAACAACTAAGACACTTAGAAACATATCTTGCTATATGTTTCTTCATTCCTATCCACCAGAAATTCTTTCTTAAATCTTGGTACATCTTATTGTTTCCTGGATGCATAGTATACCTAGATTTATGGGCTTCTTCTAAAATCTTATTTCTTAATTCTCCTTGCTTAGGAGGTACCCAAATTCGTTTCTTGTGGAATCTCCAAATTCCATCATTTCCTTGCTCTAGTTCCTTTATATAACCTTTCATTCCTTCAGCATCGTCCTTGATTGCTGTTTCCTGAACTTTCTTTAATTGTTCCATTAAATCTATTTGTAGATTTAATCTAAGAGCACGAACTCGTCGTTGCTTTTCATGATACTTACGACTTAAGGCATCTGCGACTACGTTTGCCTTTCCTTCGTGATATTGGATATCACAGTCGTAATCGCTTAAAACTTCCATCCATCTTCTTTGCCTCATATTTAACTCTTTCTGCCCAAATATATACCTTAAACTTTTATGATCTGTATAAACAGTAAACTTACTTCCATACAGATAATGTCTCCAGATTTTAAGGGAAAAAATTATGGCTCCTAATTCTAAGTCATGAGTCGTATAATTTTCCTCGTGCTTTTTCAATTGCCGGGAGGCATACGCAATTACCTTCTTGCGTTGCATCAATACACATCCAAATCCTAATTTTGAAGCATCACAATATACTTCAAAATCTTCTGTTCCTTCGGGTAATGCTAAAATTGGAGCATTTGTCAATCGGTGTTTTAAAATCTTAAAAGCTTCTTCTTGCCTATGTCCCCATTCAAACTTAGTGGCTTTACAGGTTAACTTAGTCAAAGGTACAACTATCTTAGAGAAATCCTTAATAAATCGTCTGTAATATCCAGCTAAGCCTAGAAAACTTCTAATTTCCATAGCTGTTTGTGGGACCTTCCATTTGATGATTGCTTCTATTTTAGCAGGATCTACGTGAATGCCTTCGTGATTCACCATATGTCCTAAGAATTGCACTTCCTTTAACCAAAATTCACACTTCGAGAATTTGGCATAAAGCTTTTCTTTTCTTAACAAAGTTAAGAGTGCATGCAAGTGCTTGCAATGTTCTTCCTGACTCTTGGAATAAATAAGTATATCGTCGATGAATACGATTACAAATTTATCCAAGTATGGTTTACAGATCCGATTCATCATGTCCATAAATGCTGCTGGGGCATTTGTTAGTCCAAAGGGCATGACTGTAAACTCATAATGGCCATACCTAGTTCTGAAAGCAGTTTTAGGTATGTCTTCTTCTTGTACTTTCAACTGGTGATATCCAGATCTTAAGTCTATCTTAGAAAAATACCTAGCACCTTGAAGTTGATCAAAAAGATCGTCAATCCTAGGTAATGGGTATCTATTCTTAATTGTAACTTTATTTAGTTCTCTATAATCGATACACATTCTCATTGATCCATCCTTCTTCTTTACAAACAACACTGGCGCTCCCCAAGGGGATGAGCTAGGTTGTATGAAACCTTTACTTAGTAATTCATCTAATTGCTTTTTCAGTTCTAACATTTCTGTGGGTGCTAACCGATAAGGTGCCTTAGCTATCGGTGTAGTTCCTGGAATTAGATGAATCCTAAACTCTACTTCTCTATCAGGTGGTAACCCAGGTAATTCTTCTGGAAATACATCTGGGTATTCTGAGACTATTGATATTTCCTTAAGATCTTTACCCTTAGTACTTATGATTACCGAAATCATATATACTATTCCTTGTTTTCGTTCATAATTAGCAACTTTCATTACTGATATGAACTTCATGGGCTTACATGGTTTATCTCCGGTGATCCTAATCACTTCTCCGGTAGGTGATTGAATTTCTATGGAATTCTTATCACAAAGGATTCGAGCATGGTTGGCTATTAACCAATCCATTCCTAACACTACATCGAATCCGGCTAACTTCATAGGTAACAGGTTTGCAGAAAACTTATGGCCTAACAGTTCTATTTTTCCTTCTTGCAAAACCTTATTTATGTTAACATAATTTCCGTCTGCCGTTTCGACTGTAAATGTGACAACCCGTGTTTTAAAGGTTAGCATTGCTTACATTTCACACAAATCTTAGCGTGTATTTCCGTGTGTATGTATTTATTTCTGGCACTATTTACTGCTTATGAATACGTGTCACTCTCACTTGTAATTGGGCTTGAGGCCCAACCCGAATTAGCACTAATAACCACACATAATTAACCCAAGCCCAAGTTTAAGTCATGGGGTTTAGGATTTGGGCCGCAAACTAGGCTAACCCACAAATACAATGATTGGGCTGGATTGAACAAACCCTAAACGAAATCCATCTTAGTGCATGGATACATGTTTTAAAGCTGGGCCGGTTAGAGCCCAAATCATGTTTAATCTTGGGGCCGACCATAGACTCTAACATTGATGCATATATTGAGTTACGTAGTACGTGAATATCATCACAACCAAACCCTAGACTCCTAAGAATAGCGACGGCAGCAGCTCTCGAAGAAACATCCCTCCTTATTTGCTCTAGCACACACTACATCATCATCGGTTAGTATAATGTTACTTATTTCAATCTAGACTAATTACATGCGATTTGTGTGCTAATACATGATGTGATAATATCGACTTTGTACGTTTAAATAACTTTTTGATTGGATCGGATGGTATGTTAGATGATATTGTATGGTCGATGAATATTGGTGATTAAGTGATTGTGTATGAGCTGATGATATAGGGCCTTGGGTGGCATACTTATTGATTGCATTGTCTAAACAAACTGTGAACAAGATTAGATAACGAAAATTAATTGGTTATACATAGATCGATAATCAAAATCAAGATGTGAAGAGACTGTTGTTACTAGGTTTAATGAAATTGATTGGATTGAAAAATTGGATAACCTTGTATAAGTAAATGGCGGTTATGTGTGTGTGTAATTATAGCCTTGATTTGATCAACCATGTGCTATCTTGATATTATTGTCAAAATGGTCAAAGAGCATTAATGTTAGGATAATAAGTGATGATGTGATGATTGTTTTGTTGAGGTTGGAATCTGTGTATGCAGATTATAGAATTGACTTTTAGCAGTTATGATTGAAACGGTTTCGGGTGTGGGGAGTTTCACCGGGGAAGGTTTCGCATGATCAGTAAGTTTGGAGGATTAAGTTAACTGCATGAATCATAGTAATTGCTATGTTAATAAGACCATCGTACCCACTGTTAATGATATTCATTGGTGGTTTTATTAATAAAACATGTTGAGTTATGAACTAGGTTAACTTTTGTGATGCATGCTTTTGATTATGTAAATTAAGCCATGATGACTACTGTTGATAATGCCTACTGTTAATGATATCTATGCATGATAAAGGTTACTGTTAATGAGGTTTGTTTATGAACGAGAGACATAATTTGGTTCATGCACCTGTTACAGTACGTATAACTGTTAAGTATTAATACTGAACATATACATGAACCGTGGATTCAAATGAGCTATGTAATTGCTATGTGCCATACGGGGATCACTGTTGAAGTGCGTACTGTTAATTATATGTGTACCTTGTGAATGTAAACTAACATTGCATACGTAAATATCATAGGCTGTAACTGTTTGAGTGCGAGCAAGTAATTAAACAAACCGAGCAAGCCAAGGTGAGTTCACTACATTCGAGCATGCGTCTCAGTGGTTGGGGACAGTCAGTGGTCTGGGTAATAACGGGTATATTGGTTAATATTCTCACCTATCATTTTTGTAAGTCCCTTATTATGTTACCTGGAGGGTAACGGGTATTAGTTGGTAGCGCTACTTAGGTTTGGCACCCTCACACCGCTCCTAGATAGGACGGATGTGAACTAATGACCCAGTCGGGGCCCAGTACTAGATAGGAGTACGTGGGAAGGGCAGTCATGTATTTCAGGAGCCGTCTTGTTCGGAATTGAGATATTAACAATATTACTTGCATTGGTTATTGAACTGTTTTACATACAACTAGTAACAAACGTTTTCTAAAACTGTGAACTCGCCAGCTTTGTCTGATACACTTGTTACATGCTCGCAGGTCGTTAGGTGATTAATACAGGAGCTTGCTGGCTGGAGAGCGAGAGTGGTCATGGTTACTCGGATGGGATTATTCATCAAACATTTATTTCTTATGATTGAACGAAAAGTATTTACATTATGTTGGGGGATTCAATGTAGGGCTGGTATGAGTTGGGGGTGGAGGAAGATTCTATCTATTCGAAACATTGTTCGGCCTTTCATTTGGAAAGTCATTCGGTCCGGTAGGCAAACTAATGCTTGGAGTGACAAATGGTGTCACTTGAGTCCTCTTAGGGCGATGATAACTCCAAGACGAATTGCAAATGCGGGTTTTAACCTCCGTTCTTCAGTTGCGGATTTACTTGACAGCAATGGCCAATGGAAGTGGCCTCAAGCGTGGTATGATCTCTATCCAGTTTTGATCGGGTTGAGCATTGATATGCCTAACCCTCAGTTACGGGATCTTACGGTTTGGAAGGATTTAGAGGGCAATCAGCGACAGTTTTCCTCGTTGGAAGTTTGGCACAACATTCGTACCCGAGATACTCCTGTTAGCTGGGCGGATATGGTTTGGTTCAGCCAGTGTATCCCACGGCATTCTTTTCACCTTTGGTTGGTTATAAAAAATAAGTTGCGAACGCAGGACCGGTTGCGTGTTTGGGAAGCGGGTAGTGAAACAAACTTAAGGCTCATGTGCTGCCCTCTTTGCCAGCATGATCGAGATTCTAGAGATCATCTATTTTTCTCTTGTGATTTTGCTTCGCAGGTCTGGAGGGATGTAAGGGCTATGGTTGATATGGATACCGTTTCTGGATCTTGGGTGTCAATTTTGGAGTGGGTGGAGCGGCACTCGAATTCAAATACCCTCGAAAGTGTGGTTTGTAAGTTGGTGGTAGCGGCTGCGGCGTATTTTATTTGGCAGGAACGCAATAATTGGCTCTTCAACAGAATTCATGGTTCGGTGAGCCAGGTTGCCGAGAAGATTAAACATACAGTCCAGCTTCAGTTGATGGATTTCAAGCTTCAAAAGCATATGGATTACAACAGAGTTGTAACGAGGTGGCAGATCCCAGCAAGGGTGCTGATTGAAGACCCGGGTTAAACTTTCTTGATGGGAGGTGTTTAATTTGATAGTTTCGTTGCTGGTCGTGTTCTATGTTTTCGGGTTGTTCTTTGTTTTTTGGTTGTTGTGTTTTGGGTTTTGTTTTTGGCTTGGTTGTCTTGAATTGTAGTGTGTGTCAGTGTTTTGGCACACCCTGTTCTTTTGTTTGGTGATTTATAAAATTTACCGGGGTAACCCTTTACCCAAAAAAAAAAAAAAAAAAGTATTTACATTATGTTACATTAATGCTTCCGCTGAACTTATGGTTTTGAATAACTTGTGATTGGGATTTCAGTATTATTAAACAATGGAACTTCATTTTAAACTTGGGATTCAATGTAACTGGTGGCTCATTGCTAGTCGTCACACGCCTAACAGGGACACTCCCTAGGTGGTAATTTGAGGGTGTGACAGTTTGGTATCAGAGCCACTGGTTATAGTGAAATTGGTTTTAAAACGTTTTTATAAAACCAGACTATAACCGAACAGATCTGAAATCGACCATGACACTCAGCTCCAGACTGCAAGGTTCGTCTCTCGTATACTCATTGTACTGCATAACTAGTGAACAATTACATATGATATTGCATGTGATTGCACGTTTAGCACAACAGTATGAATTCATGTATTACTTGCCCATGATATGTGACTGATAGGGTGGTATTTCCCTAAACATTCATGACTCACGTTTCGTGATGCTCTTTATTTGCTACTCGAGTTAGAGGAACCATTTGACATGAGTTAAGAGGAACTGAGATGAGCATGCAAATCGCAGTATTATTGTGGGTGCACACATAATAATAATGTGGGGTGCATGCGAGTCCCAATGAGGCTTAACAAGTGAAAAAGAGGTTCCGTTCCGTTAATTGATCAATGTGAAACGTAGCGAATCTATAGGAAGTCATAGCAGTGATTGTCTCCTACTTAAACGTGATCTTTTCTCTCCTCTTCTGAACCCTTACGAATCTCGAAGCTATCGAGTATTACTTGAACACACATCTGAACGCTTAGCGAACTGTGTAGAATGCTACGTGCTTGTGCGAACATCCCTGAGATGGATGTCTCAGCGTCAAAATTCTTGGTCTATACCTTCCTCGCCTATCTTTGTTTGTTGGAACTTAGCGCGTTGACGCCTTAGATCCCGAAGTGCGATCACCCCTGCAACACTCCCGCAACATACCGTGTATTGTTCAATCAACTTGCTAGATCGACGGCCAAGAGGATGAGCGTAGTACTCTACCGACTTCAGTATTTGGACGGCCCGGATTATAGCAACAAACATCAGCAATTTCACTCCAATTGAATCTTCAACCCTAGCCAGCGACTCATGGGAGTCAACTCTTACGAATCAATCGGGGAATGAGCGATGACAACTGATTATAGTGTGGAATGTGTGACTACCAGCACCGTGATTAGCGCTTTAGAACGTGGAACAGAATGTGGAAGGATGGACTTGGTTAGTGAAAGATCGTGGGGCTCCATTTCAAGCAACGACATTAGAGACAACAATCACGGCAACATCAAGGTATTTGTAATCATGGCCTACAGTAGGGAAATGAAGGAACTTACGGCATGGGTTGGCCGTTGTTAGAATCAAGACAACAACAACCAAGGGAACGACGGTAGTATTCATAACAAAAACAACACTGGAAATGACGCTCGTGGAAGAGCATTTAGAATTGGCGTGGGCGACGCCAGGATTATAACAACATGGTGGCCTACATGTTCTTGGTAACTAATCACTTCGTCACTGTTCTACTTAACTCTGATGCTTCTTGAAACCGAACCTGTTGTGGAATCAACTAAGGGCAAGTCAAATGAAACCTTATATGTCCGTTGGGACAAGTGTTTGATGTCAACCTTCTTTCTGCAATCCTCGATAGTTCGATGCAGTAGTTAGTATGGATTGGTTATCTAGATATCGCGCAGTTATACGTGGTGTGAAGGTTAGCCTCATATCAGCAATGAAAGCCAGAAAGCGTCTACGGAAGGACTACCCCGTTACGTTAGCACTCGTTACCGATGTTAAGCCTAAGGAAAAGAGGATCGAGGATCCACCAATTGTTCGTGATTCCTCCCTGTGTGCTATCAGAAGAACTATCAGGTTTACATCCGTATTGTCAGGTGGAATATCAGCTCGGTATCATGTCAGAAGCAACCTTGATTACTAGTACTTCATACCGTTTTGCATCAGGAGGGTTGCAAGAATTGTCTAATCAATTACAGGAACTGTCGAACAGAAGTTTTGTCGGACCTAGCTTTTCGCATTGGGGAGCCCCAGTTATATCCGTGAAGACAAGCCTTACCGTACGTGTACTGGTTATCAAGGACTTAACAAGGTGACAGTCGAGAACCGTTTGCCTCGACCATTTAGTGACAACCTGTCGACTAGTTGCAAAGGACAAGCTTTCATTCGAGGATTGATTTACGAACGGACTATTATCAGATGGAAGTCCAAGGGGAGAATGTTCCTAAAGCGGCATATCAAGCACAGTATGGCCATACGACTTTGTGCCCTATAACCATTGAGTTAATCAACCCACGAGCAGCTTTATGGATCACGTGAATCGACCGTGTTATCTGGCGACGTTTTGAAACACTACCAGGGGAAAGGAACACCATGAACGACACCTGTATTTTGTCCTAGAGCTCCTAGGGGAGGAGCAACTTCACGCCAAGTCTACCTAAGTGTGACTTCAGGATTTGGGAGGTACACATTCTTGGTCACGTAGTCAACAAAGTGGGGATACATGCAGATCTCGCAAGAGATCCATTTCATTAGATAATGATCGGAACCAAATAGTCTATCGGGGATACAATAATTTCTTGGTTTAGCTAGATACTAACTTAGATTCATCACAGGATTTTCGAGGATTTCGCAGCTTTAACCTCTTTAGCACAGCAGGGTGCTGAGTACTCGTGGGAGACATGTGGGAGAACGTCATTTCAGTCTTCAAATCCTAACTCTACAATGCACTGAGCATCGTCTTAACCTAAGGGTATGGGTGATCTAGCGGTATACCATGATGCTCCGAATCAGAGCCCCAGTTACATGCCGATGCAACACGAGAGAGTGATGACTTACGTAATGGTATTACGAAGAGGAACTGCGTGACATACAATCTGCGGTGGAACCCATGGTCTTTGGATTTGAGTTGGAGGCATTACTTGGACGGTACCAAATGCATTACCTAGACCGATCACAAG
The DNA here is from genome assembly GCA_030545235.1 of Helianthus tuberosus. Taxonomy (NCBI): domain Eukaryota; kingdom Viridiplantae; phylum Streptophyta; class Magnoliopsida; order Asterales; family Asteraceae; genus Helianthus; species Helianthus tuberosus. The sequence continues at coordinate 494,178 of JARYGA010046849.1, read as the reverse complement.
GGCCTCCCGTGTACCCTGGTTTCGAAAGAGCTAAAACATGTAATGACATCGCTGGATGGAACCCCTGAATGATTTCAACTGTGAACCTAGACGTGTACGAGCCTCACAGCACACCATCGACTATAACCTACCTGATCAGATTTGCCCTGTTCAAACCGAGGCACTGAAGGAAGACAATTTTCAAGTTGGGTCCATGCGGGGCATGGAGAAGTGATTTTTTTGGCAGGATGAATGATGTTCGCTACTTCATGGAACGAATGTGGATCCCACTGTACAGCAATCTAAGGGAACTTGTGTTGAGCGAAGCACACCAGCCTCGATATTCTAGTCATCCGGAATTTTTATGGAATATATAAGGATATAAGGATCTTGTACTGGCAACTGGGCTTGAAGGCCTCCACAGCAAAGCATGCGAACGACGTTTGGCTTGTGCGAAAGTCAAGATGGAGTATCAGCAACCGGAAACACCCATAGGGAAATGAGAACAGACTGACATGGATTCTGTCACTAGTTTACTTACATCTCGAAACGGAAACAATATCACCTAGGTGATCGTTGATGATCTCACGTTATCCGCACACTTTCTTGCCATCAAGGAAACTGACAAGTCTTCACAGCTGTGAATGTTCCTCCGAGAGAGGCGGTTTTAGGCACGAGGTGCCAACTTCTGCTACCTTTGATTTGGAGTTATACCTGATTTATGACCGGCAATACGCAACACCCTTGGCTTACATCTAGACATGAGCACGCCTGAAGACATGCTGCGAGCATGTACTCGAAACTCTTAAAGATTGTTGGGATCGGAAATTATTTGACGGCAACGCGAGACTGTCAGAAAAGCTGATAAGCTTAGGAAACATTGGGAGTTCGCTGTAGGCGAACGTGTCATAATCGAAAGTCTCACCCTGGGAGGGTGCAGTACGCTATAGAAAACGTGGCAAGCTTAGTTTATGATGCGTTGGGACATTCGGATTTCGGGAACGAATCGGTGACATGGCTCACAAACTTGAGTTAACTGACGAATTGGATAACGTTCGCGATGATATTTATGCCTCGGAAGTAAGGCAGTGTTTGTTCGATAGAACACTTGTGATACCTTTACCAGAGTCTAAGGTTAACTGACCGGTGGTATTTATCAGGGAATCTATCGAATACATGGAACAAGAAGTTAAGATTAATGGACATAGCCAAAGTCCGGTCGTAAGAGCTTATTGGAACTTAGTGGGTCGACCGAAGTCCTTGTGGGAACGTAATAATCTTAGGGAGCTCTAATATCTCCAGTGGTTGAAACGGTCGAATCAATTCCTGATGTCCCTAGCGAATTTCGGGACGAAATTCCCTTTCAAGTTGGGGATGATGTGACATCTGAGCAAAATCCGCAACAATCTTAATTTGTTCACTTCATTCCTCTGTGATTACTTTTTCAAGTTGGGGATGATGTAACAACCCGTGTTTTAAAGGTTAGCATTGCTTACATTTCACACAAATCTTAGTGTGTATTTCCGTGTGTATGTATTTATTTCTGGCACTATTTACTGCTTATGAATACGTGTCACTCTCACTTGTAATTGGGCTTGAGGCCCAACCCGAATTAGCACTAATAACCACACATGATTAACCCAAGCCCAAGTTTAAGTCATGGGGTTTAGGATTTGGGCCGCAAACTAGGCTAACCCACAAATACAATGATTGGGCTGGATTGAACAAACCCTAAACGAAATCCATCTTAGTGCATGGATACATGTTTTAAAGCTGGGCCGGTTAGAGCCCAAATCATGTTTAGTCTTGGGGCCGACCATAGACTCTAACATTGATGCATATATTGAGTTACGTAGTACGTGAATATCATCACAACCAAACCCTAGACTCCTAAGAATAGCGACGGCAGCAGCTCTCGAAGAAACATCCCTCCTTATTTGCTCTAGCACACACTACATCATCATCGGTTAGTATAATGTTACTTATTTCAATCTAGACTAATTACATGCGATTTGTGTGCTAATACATGATGTGATAATATCGACTTTGTACGTTTAAATAACTGTTTGATTGGATCGGATGGTATGTTAGATGATATTGTATGGTCGATGAATATTGGTGATTAAGTGATTGTGTATGAGCTGATGATATAGGGCCTTGGGTGGCATACTTATTGATTGCATTGTCTAAACAAACTGTGAACAAGATTAGATAACGAAAATTAATTGGTTATACATAGATCGATAATCAAAATCAAGATGTGAAGAGACTATTGTTACTAGGTTTAATGAAATTGATTGGATTGAAAAATTGGACAACCTTGTATAAGTAAATGGCGGTTATGTGTGTGTGTAATTATAGCCTTGATTTGATCAACCATGTGCTATCTTGATATTATTGTCAAAATGGTCAAAGAGCATTAATGTTAGGAGAATAAGTGATGATGTGATGATTGTTTTGTTGAGGTTGGAATCTGTGTATGCAGATTATAGAATTGACTTTTAGCAGTTATGATTGAAACGGTTTCAGGTGTGGGGAGTTTCGCCGGGGAAGGTTTCGCATGATCAGTAAGTTTGGAGGATTAAGTTAACTGCATGAATCATAGTAATTGCTATGTTAATAAGACCATCGTACCCACTGTTAATGATATTCATTGGTGGTTTTATTAATAAAACATGTTGAGTTATGAACTAGGTTAACTTTTGTGATGCATGCTTTTGATTATGTAAATTAAGCCATGATGACTACTGTTGATAATGCCTACTGTTAATGATATCTATGCATGATAAAGGTTACTGTTAATGAGGTTTGTTTATAAACGAGAGACATAATTTGGTTCATGCACCTGTTACAGTACGTATAACTGTTAAGTATTAATACTGAACATATACATGAACCGTGGATTCAAATGAGCTATGTAATTGCTATGTGCCATACGGGGATCACTGTTGAAGTGCGTACTGTTAATTATATGTGTACCTTGTGAATGTAAACTAACATTGGATACGTAAATATCATAGGCTGTAACTGTTTGAGTGCGAGCAAGTAATTAAACAAACCAAGCAAGCCAAGGTGAGTTCACTACATTCGAGCATGCGTCCCAGTGGTTGGGGACAGTCAGTGGTCTGGGTAATAACGGGTATATTGGTTAATATTCTCACCTATCATTTTTGTAAGTCCCTTATTATGTTACCTGGAGGGTAACGGGTATTAGTTGGTAGCGCTACTTAGGTTTGGCACCCTCACACCGCTCCTAGATAGGACGGATGTGAACTAATGACCCAGTCGGGGCCCAGTACTAGATAGGAGTACGTGGGAAGGGCAGTCATGTATTTCAGGAGCCGTCTTGTTCGGAATTGAGATATTAACAATATTACTTGCATTGGTTATTGAACTGTTTTACATACAACTAGTAACAAACGTTTTCTAAAACTGTGAACTCGCCAGCTTTGTCTGATACACTTGTTACATGCTCGCAGGTCGTTAGGTGATTGATAGAGGAGCTTGCTGGCTGGAGATCGAGAGTGGTCATGGTTACTCGGATGGGATTATTCATCAAACATTTATTTCTTATGATTGAACGAAAAGTATTTACATTATGTTACATTAACGCTTCCGCTGAACTTATGGTTTTGAATAACTTGTGATTGGGATTTCAGTATTATTAAACAATGGAACTTCATTTTAAACTTGGGATTCAATGTAACTGGTGGCTCATTGCTAGTCGTCACACGCCTAACAGGGACACTCCCTAGGTGGTAATTTGAGGGTGTGACAGTAAAAATTTGCCTAAGAGTGGTTAAGGGCGTTAAGGGCTTGGCAAAATGAAGTATTGATAAAACTTTGGTTTGCACCAGAGTCAAATAATACTTTTGCATAAACGTCGTGGACCAAGAACGTACCAGCTATAACGTCGGGAATTAATTCGGCTTCCTGAGTGGTTAGCTGAAATGCTCGGGCATTCTTCTTTGTTGTTCCATCAGCTGGTTTGCCTTTATTGTCTGCGGGTTTAATTAACTTAGGACATTCTGTTTTGTAATGTCCGGTTTCTCCATAGTTATAGCAGACTATGGTTTTCTTTTTGCAATTTTCTTCACGATGTCCTGCCATTTTGCAGAAGTTGCAATTTACATTGCATTTCCCAAAATGATTCTTTTTGCAATTGCTGCAAAAAGGCGGTTGTGCAGATTGTCTCCTTCCTCTTTTCTTGAACCTATTATTATCATTACCCACACGGAATCCTTGGGTAATCTTCTGAGCCAATTCCTTCTTTCGATCTTCTTCTCTTGTACGGACTAGTTCATCAGTTAGGGTATTAGCTAGTTCCACAGCATCGTCAATAGTGCGAGGTCTCGTAGCTTTAACGATGTTACGAATTTCATTAATTAATCCCCAAATGTAACGGGAAATGAGTACCGGTTCTGGCGAAGCCAGTGTTGGTACCACTCTAGCATATTCAAAGAATGTCGAAGTATAACCGCGACACTCTACTCCTACCATACGATGGTTTAGGAATTTATTTGCCATTTGTTCCTTTTCATATTCAGGACAATATTTCCTTTCTACAAGAATTTTAAATTCTTCCCAGTTCATAGCATAAGCCATCCTTCTTCCTTTTGATTGTAATACGGTGTTCCACCATTCTAGTGCCCTTCTTTGAATAAATTTGACGCATACATAACCTGATCTTCTTCAGAACACTTACTTATTGCAATTACTGCTTCAGTTTTCTCTAACCAACGCAGTACTGCAGTTGCTCCTTCGTTGCCTGCAAATTCAGCAGGTTTGCAAGCAAGAAATTCTTTGAAAGTGCAACCGGGTGTTGCGGCTTTCATTTTCTTAGGAGGTGGAGCCTGTCATGGATTATTATCGTCATGATTGCCGCCTCCATTTACACTATGACTAAAATTATCTTCCTGAGTACATTTACTAGGAACGATTTGTTGCGGTTCTATTGGATTTTTAATAGCAGCAACGAATGTTGGAATAGCATTGGCTATCCCTTGAGCAACAATATTTTCTATATCCTGCCTAGTCATATATTGATCTCCCGATTGTTGCTCCGATTGATTAATCTCATTAACTGGTTCATTATTAGCGTTTTCCATCTGATAATTATTAAAAATATAACTATTAGTATCAAATGATTGTAAATAAAACAATTACACAGAAGCACATAAAATCTTACAACACAGATATATATATCCAAAATCGTCGATGTTTCGACTTCTATTTTGCTTTCTATATTATATAGGCATCCATACACACTGTTTATCTTACAATGTTTTATTTCCCATTTTACAGAATTATATTTAACTATTATTATTATTATACAAACATTCTTCCCACCCCACTCTTCTTTGGTCAACTGGTAGTTTAGTAGCGACGCTCCCTTTCGTCGTATTTCCAGGAAATTTGTTCCCCCATTTCCCGGATCCTATTCCCTGTACCTATCAGCTCTTCACCGAACTGACGGAGTTCGGCTAAGTTTTCGTTGCTCATTGGAGGATTGGGGATAGGTTCTGGATCAAACTGTGGAAGGAAAGAATAAGGACTGTTGATGATATTCTCGAATTGCCAGTCATTTGTCCACCATTCTTCCATTTGGCCTAAAGGTCGAGTGTGGATTAGTGGGTCTGGAATAGCTGGTTCCAGATTCACAGGAAGTTGGGTTTCTAGGTAAGGATATAGATTATTATGGATAGGGCTAATGACATCACAATTTGCCAGTAGACGGTCTATTTCATCTTGAAATGTGATTTCTTCAGATTGTCTGGAGCTCTCTCCAATTTCTATTCCTTTTTGTTTAGAATCTTTCCTGATTTCTATCTCTGCTGGATTAGAATTCTCTCCGATTTCTATTCCTTTTCCTTTGTCTATAGGGTTTTCTATTTTGGGGAGTTTTCTAGTAACTGGCTTTCTCCTGCGCACTTTCCTCCATCCTACATATCTTCTTTTCTTTTTAAGTTTTGCTTTTTCCAGCGGTGGAGCTTGGAATTCCAGAGGTTCCTCTATGTCAACAATATAACCAGTAAAGTCGTGGGAGACTTCAATTGGTACTGGGTAGAGGTTGAGATTCTGAAATGCTTCCGATATCTCACTCATGCTGGATAGCATATATGCAAAATGCACAAAAATGCTAAGTTAAAACTTTGGAACAAAGTTTTACAAATAAACATTAAAGTTTATTACATACTGATTTGTACAAAAGACTATAGGAAAGTGAACACACTATAATTTATTTATTTACTGGGTATTAATTTTCTACTAAACCAGACTTATTGATAGTTTAGAGGTTTGCATTCTCTGCTACGGTAGCTAGCATATAAAGGTTTGCCCATTTTTCATCTAATGTGTCTTCCCAAGGTGGCTTATTGCCTAATTCCTGAATTTCTGAATTAAACCTCACTTTCTTGATTTGGGGTTTCTTTATTTTCTCCTGTCCCTTTCTAAGAATCAAATTTCTTTTATCTTGGGTAAGAGGATTTTCATAATTTGCTTTACGGACAAAAATCCCTTCTTCCAGATCTGCTGGGTGTTTGGAGGAAGAGGTTCCTTTCTCTGTGGGTGCAGTATTTAATTTGTGGTAGATAGCAGAAATTTTTTGTTTACCCATACTGTAACTCAACAACTAATCAGTTAATAAAACATATTTTCACAGAATGGCAATTAAATTTCCTAAGTATCTCTCAATTATTTTAATAGGCTAAAATCAATAGTAAGCTTAAATCAGTGGCTCTGATACCACCTTTTCTTGTCACGGCCCTTGGCCCCGATTTGACCCGGTCCAGATCCGCGAGGCAGGAAATCCGATGGTATCTAATTAAGTGACAGCGGAAGTCTTTTTAAACAGGATCGATTAATATTAAAACTGCTCGTTTATATATAATATAGGGATAATTCCCATAATTTACAATAAAGTGATTTCGCTGGGAAATCTTTATTTCTTAAAACATGTTTCTTTATTTATTTACATTGAGCCACTTTTCTAAGCTGGTAGTGCTCCATAGCACTTTTCCTTTGCTCACAACAGATTACCTGAAACATGTTTGAAAAAGGTTTTGTCAGCATGGAAATACTGAGTGAATCATTCAGTTTTACTAAAACGACTCGTTTGTTATAATTCACAGTATTGAGATATTACAATGTTTCTGATATCAAACCAACTACCCACAGTATTTGTCACTCGACTCTTTTCGGTGACTGTGGTCATATCACCATTGGCTGCCCCAATGAATGACGGTTATCACTAAATTTAGGTTCGCCCACCTAAAATGATAAGACTGCAATATTGTGCACAATACCCCACATACCGGCTGTAATTTGGTGATTACATAAACTTAATCACTGTAATTATAACCTTTGAAAATAAACATGATTTTGAAAATAATTTGATAAAAAGAGAATGACTCACATTGTAGATTTAACGAGCAGAATATAAGCCTACTGATTAGCCTTGATTAACCTAATTTAAATAACAATGCACACACAACAGGTTAGTAACTAATATAGCAGTTACGACAATTCACGAGATTAAACCCTCACAACGATTTATTAGTGCAATACTTAACAATTCAGCGGATTCACAACGAATGACAGAGTATAGTCCGAATTCGAGCAGTACTCAAACATTCAAGTCGAAATCACGATGAATTAATAAAGTATAAACTCAATTTGAGCGGCACTTAAACAATCGTTGGATAGTTATAATCGATCGGACGTTGAATCGTAATAGCGATCGAGTTATTACCCTGATTGTGGCAGCAATTAGTGATTGTGTTTGTTTAGTGAACTGTTTCTGTGATAACTCAGTCTACGTAACTCGATTTTACGTCGTTCCAAAGACAGAATTCAAGTCCCAATGCCTAGTATTTATACGTGAATTGGGATTCCCCTGCGTGTCGCGGGAGATGATGGTGATGTTGTCGCGACTCGCCTGGGGTGACGACCTACCCTAGGGTAGCCTTGTCACTAGTATAGGCTTGATGAATCGACAGTTCGTTAATTTGAAACCTATACAACGCATTTTAGAGATAATTATCAACTTAGGGTTTACCCCCCTTAAGTTTTAGGGGCCCTAATCCTGATTCTAAATGTTTTGAAAATTTTAGGGTTAGTGCAGAATTACTTGGGTTTCTCAATTAAGGTTTTCTTAATAGATAATTAACCTACTAAGTATTAATTTTAGTGAGAGTTGTTACAATTGGTTTAAACATGAACAATTTACATTGGTGGTTTGTTTGGGTAAGTGATTTAAGTAACAAGACGTGTGTAAATATGATAAAAGCATGGTGGATACGCCGCTGGTACTTCCTATATATAAGTGCTTTTGTGATATTACATATCATAGCGTTATTTAAACCATTTCAATTTAGACATATAACATTTTACATAAAAAACATATTTTTCACAAGACATTGTTTTACAAAACAGTTTGTTTTATACAACTCATTTTATTTGGTTATTTAATTAACCATACATCTTTCTTTTATATAAACTGATTTCTTATCACATTTTCGTATGATTTATAAAAGAAAACACTTAACAAGATTCATGACTAACTTTTATTAAACATTTCTTTAAACTTAAGTCATGAATCCTATTTTCACAAAACCTATGTATCTCACTGGCATTTTTATGCTGACGTACCTATTTTCACATGTGTTTTCAGGAGCTGGTGCATAGGTTTGATTTAGGATACACTAGGGTGGACTCGGGCCTTAGTGACATAAAAGAAGCAATATTAGTTTAAATAATGTTATGTACTCTTGTTTCTTTCGTTTAAAACAATCTAACCCCCGTTTGTTAATAAATAAAATATAACTTTAATTACCATGGTTGTGAAACAAAAATTCTGTTTCCTTCGCCTGAGCTTTTTGGTAATTCATTGGATCCTGAAGTTGCTACACATATGGTTCGTCAGGACACGGCTGATGAAGTTCGTAAGGCTATGTTTTCGATTGGAATTGACAAAGCTCCAGGGCCAGACGGGTACTCTTCAGCTTTTTTCAAGGGTGCTTGGTCGGTCATCGGGGAAGATGTGTCGAATGCTGTTATTGACTTCTTTTCCTCTGGTAACCTTTTGCGTGAATTAAATCATACACTTGTTGTCCTAGTGCCGAAAATTGCTACCCCATCTAGTGTTACAGACTACCGTCCTATAGCATGTTGCAATGTTTTGTACAAGTGTATTAGTAAGATTCTGGCGGATCGTCTTAAAGTGGCGCTGAATATGCTTGTTAATGTTAACCAGTCGGCTTTTGTCCCGAGTCGGAAAATTTCGGATAATATCTTACTCACTCAGGAGCTCATGCACAATTATCATAGAAACGTCGGTCCCCCGAGGTGTGCGTTTAAAGTAGACATTCAGAAAGCCTATGATACTGTTGATTGGAGATTCTTAAGGAGTGTGTTGCTGGGGTTTGGATTCGATATCAAGATGGTGGATTGGGTTATGACTTGTGTGTCAACGCCATCTTACTCTATCTGTGTTAATGGCAATGTTCATGGTTATTTCAGAGGTAAACGGGGGTTACGTCAAGGAGATCCAATATCTCCTTATCTGTTTACGCTGGTTATGGAGATTCTATCGGGTATACTTCATCATGAAACAAGGATGGATTCATCATTCAGATTTCATAACAGATGCGAGAAGCAGCAGATTATTAATCTTTGTTTTGCAGATGATCTTTTTATGTTTGCTAGAGGAGATGTCGGCTCGGCGAAGTGTATTATGGCGGCTCTCTCTAATTTCACTAGTATGTCTGGATTGGTCCCTAGCGTTCAAAAGAGCATGGTTTTCTTTTGTAATGTTCCCCAACAGGTGAAGAATGCTATTCTTAATGTTATGCCTTTTGTGGAAGGATCCCTCCCAGTCAGATATTTGGGAGTTCCTCTTATCTCTACACGACTTTTATATAAAGATTGTGGTGTCCTTGTTGAAAGACTAGAGAAGCGTATTTCGAACTGGAAGAACAAACTGTTCTCTTTTGCGGGGCGGTTACAACTTATTTTGGCGGTCCTCTCTTCTATGCACATTTATTGGTCGTCGGTATTTATTTTACCATCTCGGGTGACTCATGATCTTGAAGCTAGAATGCGTAATTTTTTATGGAGTCAAGATAGCTCGTATCAAAAAGGGAGGGCAAAGGTTTCATGGAATTCTATTTGCACTCCAAAATATGAAGGAGGTTTGGGTATTAGACGTATAGGTGATGTGAATAAAGCGCTTATGGCAAATCATGTTTGGAGTGTTATTTCTAAACGGAAGTCGCTTTGGGTTGAATGGGTGCATGACTATAAATTAAAAGGTAAGAGTTTCTGGATAGTTAAGATTCCTACCAACTGTTGTTGGAGCTGGAGAAAACTTTTCCAACTCCGGCCGATGATAAGAAACTATTTGTGGACTTCGCTTGGGGATGGGAGATCAACGTCTGCTTGGTATGATTTTTGGAGTGTTTTAGGGCCGCTAGGTAATCTTTTGTCGCCCAGAATGATTACGAGTGCAGGATTTAGACTGGAAGATTCTGTTGCGGATATTTATTCAGACAATGGTTGGCAATGGCCCACGGCTTGGAGGGATTTGTTTCCTGTGCTTATTCAGTTGGATCAAGTCCAACCGGTTGCAGGTAAACGAGATATCATTAAGTGGCGGGTAGGTGATAATGTTAATGAGGTTTCGGCTTCAAGTATCTGGGATTCTATTCGGTATAGAGACCAGGAGGTAGAATGGAGTAAAGTAGTCTGGTTCGCTCATTGCATCCCGAGACACTCTTTCTTATTGTGGCTGATTATGAGGAAGAAGTTACTTACTCAAGAAGTTATTCTTAGCTGGGATTTCTCGAGGAGAAAAAACATGAATATGATGTGCTGTTTACTCTGTTATGAGAATCATGATTCGCATGCACATCTATTTTTTGAATGCAAATTCTCTACGCAGGTTTGGGATATGGTTCGGATTAATGCTGGTATGGATAATGTTATCCTAAGTGGGATGATATTGTTTCTTGGTTGATGATCAGAACTCATTCTAAGTTAGCAGCTGATTATGTTAGTAGACTTTTGGTGGCGGCTAGTGCTTACTTCATATGGCAGGAACGTAATTCTAGACTTTTTAAAAATCAGTTGAGACCTCCGGAACAAGTTTATGAGGTGATTGTCAAGACTGTTCGATACAAGCTTATGGGAGTGAAGATGAAGCGGACGGATAGAGTTCGAAATCTTCTTGGAGAATGGGAGATTGTAGTTAGTCACAAAGATGAAGCGGGTGGTTGATTAGTTTTTATTTCGTGTCTAGAGTTTAGTCTAGTTGTGTTTTTTTTGGTAGATTGGGTTTGTGTGGTTTTTTTCTTTTTGTTTACTTTCATGAGGCATGTCTCATGATTGAACTAGTGTAGGCTTTCTACGCTACTTGTTTTATTTGGTTGTGAATATATAGAATCACCGGGGTAACCCCTTTACCCAAAAAAAGAAACAATAATTCTGTTACAACACTCCCCGACGTTTCCGCCGCGGTTTCGTTATTTTACGCGGTCGGGGTGTGACAGAAGAGTTGGTATCAGAGCCAATGGTTATAGGGAATTAGGTTATTAGTAATGCTTTGACCTAGACTATAAATTTTCTAGGACCCTAACACAAGTTAGCTTGTGTTTAGATCTTAAAACATGCACTTCACCTATCCTTAGGTGATTGCCAAAACAAGAACCCAATTTTCCAAAACGATTTTTTTAAAATCAATCATCTGTTTTTTTTAAATGATTTATTATAAGGTTTTGAACGGTTTTGAACCCTTCAATTTTTCAGAACGATTTTGAAAATTTAATCATCTGTTTTTGAATGATTCTTTTGGCCTTGTGCCTTCCAAGTTTTCAAAATCCCGTCAAAGTTTTGGGTTCTAAGTAGTGTGAACACGTGCAAACTGGAAGGGTGAATGCCTGTACCCTGAGTTTTCTGTCTAAGGCTAGAGTGTTCGTACAAATCCACATAATCGGACCAGTCACTCTTACCTGGGAACTCTTGGGGTGAGTATTCACTTATAGGCGAGCATGTCTTCGCGATACATTATTTTTGACCTATTTACTTTGATTAGTCGCAGTGTGTCGTTTGTTTGCTTTGTGGTACGGACGAATGACCACCATCTTTGCTTTTGTCGATTTTTGTATCATCTCATTCTCTTCATCTAATCATCTCACTCGTTTTCTCTCATGTTTCCTCTTTTAGAATGCCTCCTCGACGCGAAAATCCGCTACCTAATGCCGAAATGGCAGCTATCATGACGCAACAAATGGCTGCTGTTGTGACAACTCGAGTTTCCGACTTTCATTTTCGCATTTAGTGCACGTTGACTTTGATTGTGTAGTTGTTTAACTTGTTCAACTTGTAACCGTACACGTTATTTTTTTTTATATTATATTTTATGAACGCATTGTGGTTGCATGATTTTGTGTTTGGCTGTATAACATGAAACCTGTTGAAAACTTAAAACTGTTAGCACATAACAGGACTCGACGAAACAGACAGGACCCGACGAAACATACTGTTTCGTCATAAGCATCCCGACGAAACAGAAGTCTGTTTCGCCAAGCCCAGTTTCGCCAAGCCCATTAAGGGCCCAGAACGGTAATTCGTTCATATTAACGTGAACCGACTCCCTGTTTCACACTTTTAACAAAATAGAAACCCTAGAACTCTCTCTTTTGAAAAGGCGATACCCATCATCAACCATCATCTTTCTCTCTCGAATCCTCCCTTGTTCATCCCGGATATCTCGGTTAGTGCGTGCTCGTCTAATCGGTTTCTTTGTTCTTTGTTTTCTTTATACATGTTGTGTATATGCTTGATTTCTGGATTATAGGAGTATACGTGTATGATGAATACTTAGGGTTTCATGAACCTCTCAATGATTGTGCATGATAGCGGGTATGCATAGAGTATGGATTTTATGAGTGTTGTTTTGTGATGATTACATGATTTTATTGATGATGATGATGATATGATCCTTGTTTGATTGATGCTTCGGTTGAGATGCATAGATTAATGGTTAGTAACATAAGACTCATTATATTGAGCGAGGATTGAACGTTTTCTGTAAAACTGTTGTATCGGCGATTTGGGGTTTTCTGTGTTATCCGTATCTGCTGTTACTGATGTCTGCGAAGCTGAACTGTCCGACGAAACAGGACTCTCGGCGAAACAGAATGTGTTTCGCCAAGAGTCGTCGACGAATCAGAATCCTGTTTCGCCGAACAAGGCCACGACGAAACTGAAGGTGTTTCGTCAATATCTGTGTTTCGCCAACTTGTGTGTTTCGCCGAATAGCTGATCTGTGCAGGAACTTGAGTTAATTCTGTTAAGTGTTAACTGGAATATGTAACTGCTGTTAAATGTTAAACATGACTGGTATGATTGTGATTACGTGTTACCTGCTTACACATGAACAACTTAAACACAAACTGATTATGTATACGTGCATACCTTAGGACGTGACTGATTAACCGTGAGCACATACTTGGCATACCGAGCGAAACAAGGTGAGTTCACACTCTTTCTAAGGCATGGGATTCCCGGTGGTTTGGGAATGGGTTAAGAAACTAAAATGGAACCTACATATTCTCCTTGGGTAGGATATGTACCGCCATCCTCCTTGGGTAGGATGCCAATATAAATCCTATGTATTCTCCTTGGGTAGAATACATACGTTCGTCCTCCTTGGGTAGGACAACAACCTTAACATACAATGGAACCTACATATTCTCCTTGGGTAGGATATGTACCGCCATCCTCCTTGGGTAGGATGCCAATATAAATCCTATGTATTCTCCTTGGGTAGAATACATACGTTCGTCCTCCTTGGGTAGGACAACAACCTTAACATACAATGGAACCTACATATTCTCCTTGGGTAGGATATGTACCGCCATCCTCCTTGGGTAGGATGCCAATATAAATCCTATGTATTCTCCTTGGGTAGAATACATACGTTCGTCCTCCTTGGGTAGGACAACAACCTTAACGTACGATCGTCCTCCTTGGGTAGGACAACAACCTTAACGTACGATCGTCCTCCTTGGGTAGGACAACAACCTTAACATACGTTCGTCCTCCTTGGGTAGGACAATCACACTCGCTACGGTCCTTGGATTAAGAAGGGCACGTACACATACGACTAGTCAACACTATTTATCGCACGCATGCCTGGACTGGCAGCAAGGACTAACGCGATACAATTTCTAAACTTCGCAAACATGCCTAGAGGGCCGCGATGCTATTACATACGATTTACGAAACGAACATTATAACTAAATAACTAACAGTGAACTCGCTCAACTAGTTGTTGACTCTCTGTTACATGCCTTGCAGGACCATAGGTACTCTTGGAGCTTGCACGGGAGGCGCAGTCGTTGTGGGCACGGACGTGGATGTTTTGTTAAACATTATATCATTTTGTACTTAAACTTATGTTGGGTTTTACATTAATGCTTCCGCTATACACTTGTATATATTTGGTTTTGTAAACACCTATCGTATTGATGAATGACTTTTGATATAATTATGTTCAATATGATTGGTGGCTTGATCCTGGTCATGTCACGCCTCCAAGCGGTGGTACTCCGCGTGTGGATTTTGGGGGTGTGACAGATTGGTATCAGAGCCATTGGTTATAGAGAACTCGGTTTTAATAAAGGAAAAAAAAAAAAACGATTTTGTTAAAACCAGACTATAACCAGAACAGTGCTCTCAACGATCCACAACGACGCTTCGCTCCACGTGCAAGGCTCAACATCCTAGGTACTACTATTCATGTTACCTTACCTACTTGCTAGAATTACATAGAACTTTGCTCGCGGTATGCCTAGATTTCAGAACTTACTATACGTTATTGCTTGAGAATACTTGTGTGCTCACTCTCTTCGCACTATTCGCGAACCTCTCACCCACATGTTCTCCCTGATGTCAAGATCATGTGTGGACGCGCTAACCTAACTCAAGCCCAGTTGGCGGCTTCGATCACTGAACAAGTCACTGCAGCACTCGCAGCTGCCCAGGCAGGAGGTGTAACCTGCCATCACCACTTACTCTAGGATCTTTAGATCCTACTCTTGTAACTCAACACTTGTGCTTAATTTTGATTACTCTTACGCACACGACAAGTCAACACGCTCAGCCACCTGTATGCACATACAAGACTTTTATGGACTGTCGTCCTACTACTTTCAGCGACACTGAAGGAGCTGTTGGACTCCTCCATTAGTTCGAGGAACTCGAATCGGTCATCGAGTGTGAGAATGACCCGAGGCGTAAGGTGAAATATGCCACTGATATTCTCGAAGGCACTGCGCAAACTTGGTGGAACGCGCAAGTTACGATACCGGGGCTGGCGGCTGCTATGCCACCCCATGGAATGATTTTAAGGAACCTATCAAACGTGAATACAATAGTTATGATGCCATCCACAAGTTGGAAGTGGAGTCCTTTAACATGAAGATGACGGGGTCAGAGATAGAAGCGTGCACGATAACGATCCAACAAACTGACAATTTTGTGTCCAACTATGGTGGATCCTCCCATAAAGAGCTTTGAGCTGTACCTCAAAGGCTTAGTACCAGAAATTCAAAGCCATGTGATGACTGCTAATCTTGCTGCTATTCAAGATGTTACTCATCTTGCTCATCGTCTCACAGACAAGGCAGTGGGACAGAACAAGCTGCCTCAATGTATCAGCGATACTACCACTACTACTTCAACTACTTCTGCTACCCTCAGTAACAATGGATGAAAGTGGGATGGAACCTCTAGCAAGGGTTCGACTACAATTCCGTCCCAGGCACAGCAGTGAAAGGTCGATGACAACTAAAGTCCTGATCAGCAACATTTAGTATTCAAGGGCAGGGTGGATACAAGGGAAACCACCCTAAGCGCAAACGATGTAACTTGCACCACAGCGGGCGACGCAACCGAATTCATTGTCAATGATGCAACAAGCTTGGCCATGGAGCCAAAGATGGTAGAAACTCACGTCCTGCAAATCAGAACCAGAATCAGAACCACAACCAAGGAAACGGGGACTAGGGGAGACAACGGGGGTAATAACGACGGCAATGGTGCCAGGAGTCGAGTGTTCGTGATTGGTCAGGGTGATACTAGTAATGACCTCAAAGTTGTGATGGTTTCGACATCGACATTGGTATGGATTGGTTACCTCAACACCGAGCAGAGACTCTTTGCAAAGGAAAGATCATTCGTATTCCCCGTTCTGGTAAAGAACCTCTCGAAGTTCAAGGCAACAAGAGTGGTGTCGTGAGTGGCATCATTTCTTTCTTGAAGGCTCAGAAGTGTTTACGAAAGGGCCACGCAGCTGTTTTAGCACTCGTTACGAATACATCGAAGAAAGAGAAAAAGATTGAGGATATTCCTGTGGTACGCGATTCTCCTCAAGTGTTTCCTGAAGAGTTACCTGGGTTACCGCCTCATCGTCAAGTTGAATTTCAGATCGAGCTCGCTCCAGGAGCAGCACCCATAGCTCGAGCACCTTATCGTTTAGCTCCAACTGAACTGGAAGAACTGTCTAAGCAATTGCAGGAACTCTTGGAAAAGGGTTTCATACGTCCTAGCTCTTCGCCTTGGGAAGCTCCAGTGTTATTCGTAAAGAAGAAAGACGGTACGTTCAGGATGTGTATAGACTACCGTGAACTCAACAAGGTGACGATCAAAAATCGTTATCCTCTTCCGCGCATAGATGATTTATTCGATCAGCTGCAAGGGTCGAGCTACTACTCCAAAATAGACTTAAGGTCAGGATATCATCAGCTGAGAGTCCGGGATGAGGACGTCTCCAAAACAGCATTTAGAACTCGCTACGGTCATTATGAGTTTTTGGTCATGCCATTCGGGCTAACGAACGCGCCTGCGGTTTTCATGGATCTTATGAACAGGGTGTGCAAACCTTATCTTGACAAGTTTGTTATTGTTTTCATTGATGACATTCTGATTTACTCGAAGAGTCGGGAGGAACATGAGCAACATTTACGACTTATTTTGGAACTCCTTCGAACGGAACAACTGTACGCTAAGTTTTCAAAATGCGACTTCTGGCTTCGTGAAGTCCACTTTCTAGGCCACGTGGTAAACAAGGATGGGATACATGTTGATCCATCCAAGGTAGATTCGATCAAGAACTGGCCTGCACCTCACACACCAACAGAAATACGCCAATTCTTGGGTTTGGCGGGTTATTACCTAAGGTTCATCAAAGACTTCTCAAAAATTGCTCAGCCGCTTACACTACTGACGCAGAAGGGTGTTGTTTACCGTTGGGGTAATACACAAGAATCAGCGTTTCAACACTTAAAGGATAGACTCTGTAGCGCACCTATCCTCTCATTGCCTGAAGGCACGGACGATTTTGTAGTCTACTGTGATGCATCTATCCAAGGTTTTGGATGTGTGTTGATGCAACGGGATAAAGTTATTGCTTATGCTTCGCGCCAACTTAAGATTCACGAACGGAATTACACTACACACGATTTAGAGCTTGGAGCTGTTGTTTTTGCGCTCAAGATATGGCGACATTATCTGTATGGCACTAAGTGCACCATCTACACCGATCACAGAAGTCTTGAGTATATTTTCAAGCAGAAAGACCTGAACATGCGACAACGTCGATGGGTCGAGTTACTGAACGATTACGAATGTGCTATAAAGTACCATCCAGGCAAGGCCAATGTGGTGGCCGACGCCCTCAGTCGAAAGGATACTATACCTAGGCGTGTACGAGCGTTGCAACTCACTATTCAGTCTAGTCTTCCTTCACAGATACGAGATGCTCAGGTAGAAGCATTGAAACCGGAAAACGTCAGGGCTGAAGCTCTACGCGGCTCTAGGCAAAGGTTAGAACAAAGGGCAGACGGCGCCTACTACGTAACAGGACGCATCTGGGTCCCACTCTATGGCAACCTACGCGAGCTTGTAATGGATGAAGCTCATAAGTCTCGCTACTCAGTACATCCTGGTTCAGATAAGATGTACCACGACCTCAGAACTATATACTGGTGGCCTAGCATGAAGGCCCACATAGCCACATACGTTAGCAAATGCTTGACTTGTGCGAGAGTCAAGGCAGAATATCAGAAACCGTCAGGACCACTCCAACAACCTGAGATACCACAATGGAAATGGGAGCAAATTTCCATGGATTTTGTTACTGGCCTACCTAGGTCTCAACGTGGAAATGATACTATTTGGGTGATCGTGGATCGACTCATAAAGTCTGCTCACTTCTTGGCTATCAAGGAAACGGATAAGTTCTCCACTCTAGCAGACGTATACCTTAAGGAAGTTGTCTCGAGGCACGGGGTGCCCACATCTATTATCTCTGATCGTGATGCACGTTTTACTTCAGAACTGTGGCAAGCAATGCACAAATCTTTTGGCTCTCGATTAGACATGAGCACAGCTTATCATCCTCAGACCGATGGGCAGTCTGAGCGCACTATTCAAACTTTAGAAGACATGCTTCGAGCGTGCGTAATTGACTTT
Source organism: Helianthus tuberosus (assembly GCA_030545235.1). Lineage (NCBI taxonomy): Eukaryota > Viridiplantae > Streptophyta > Magnoliopsida > Asterales > Asteraceae > Helianthus > Helianthus tuberosus. Next base: position 475,665 of record JARYGA010046849.1, on the reverse strand, counting down.
GGAAATGGTTGGGAAAAACATCTGCCACTAGTGGAATTTTCGTACAACAACAGTTACCACACCAGCATTAAAGCTGCTCCATTCGAGGCATTGTACGGGCGTAAATGCCGGTCACCTCTCTGTGGGGCAGAGGTGGGAGATAGTCAAATCACAGGTCCAGAAATGGTAGTTGATACTACTGAAAAGATTGCTCAAATACGACAACGCATGGCGGCAGCTCGTGACCGTCAGAAAGCATACGCTGATAAAGACAGGAAACTACTCGAATTCCAGGTTGGGGATCGAGCGCTACTTAAAGTTTCACCCTGGAAGGGTGTGGTTCGTTTTGGCAAACGAGGCAAGCTCAATCCGCGTTATGTCGGACCTTTCGAAGTTACAGAGAAAATAGGTAAAGTGGCCTACAGATTGAACTTACCAGCTGAACTCAGTGCAGTTCACAACGTCTTTCACGTGTCGAATCTGAAGAAATGTCTGTCAGATGAGACCCACATAGTTCCTTTTAAGGAACTCACTATCGACGAGCGGTTGCAGTTCGTCGAGGAACCAGTTGAAATCACGGACCGGGATGTTAAGGTCCTCAAGAACACTAGAATACCTCTTGTACGAGTTCGTTGGAACTCCCGTCGCGGCCCAGAGTTCACCTGGGAGCGCGAAGATCAAATGGAACTCAAATATCCCCAGTTGTTCGAAAACAATGCAACTACTACTGAGGCTGAAGCTACTACGGAATTTCGGAATGAAATTCCAACTCAACGGGGGAAAGATGTGACACCCCAGGAAAACCAGTAAACGATAACTTACCTAGCTTCCTCAGTAACCGCATGCTAAATTTCGGGACGAAATTTCTTTCAAGTTGGGGATAATGTGACAACTCGAGTTTCCGACTTTCATTTTCGCATTTAGTGCACGTTGACTTTGATTGTGTAGTTGTTTAACTTGTTCAACTTGTAACCGTACACGTTATTTTTTTTTATATTATATTTTATGAACGCATTGTGGTTGCATGATTTTGTGTTTGGCTGTATAACATGAAACCTGTTGAAAACTTAAAACTGTTAGCACATAACAGGACTCGACGAAACAGACAGGACCCGACGAAACAGACTGTTTCGTCATAAGCATCCCGACGAAACAGAAGTCTGTTTCGCCAAGCCCAGTTTCGCCAAGCCCATTAAGGGCCCAGAACGGTAATTCGTTCATATTAACGTGAACCGACTCCCTGTTTCACACTTTTAACAAAATAGAAACCCTAGAACTCTCTCTTTTGAAAAGGCGATACCCATCATCAACCATCATCTTTCTCTCTCGAATCCTCCCTTGTTCATCCCGGATATCTCGGTTAGTGCGTGCTCGTCTAATCGGTTTCTTTGTTCTTTGTTTTCTTTATACATGTTGTGTATATGCTTGATTTCTGGATTATAGGAGTATACGTGTATGATGAATACTTAGGGTTTCATGAACCTCTCAATGATTGTGCATGATAGCGGGTATGCATAGAGTATGGATTTTATGAGTGTTGTTTTGTGATGATTACATGATTTTATTGATGATGATGATGATATGATCCTTGTTTGATTGATGCTTCGGTTGAGATTCATAGATTAATGGTTAGTAACATAAGACTCATTATATTGAGCGAGGATTGAACGTTTTCTGTAAAACTGTTGTATCGGCGATTTGGGGTTTTCTGTGTTATCCGTATCTGCTGTTACTGATGTCTGCGAAGCTGAACTGTCCGACGAAACAGGACTCTCGGCGAAACAGAATGTGTTTCGCCAAGAGTCGTCGACGAATCAGAATCCTGTTTCGCCGAACAAGGCCACGACGAAACTGAAGGTGTTTCGTCAATATCTGTGTTTCGCCAACTTGTGTGTTTCGCCGAATAGCTGATCTGTGCAGGAACTTGAGTTAATTCTGTTAAGTGTTAACTGGAATATGTAACTGCTGTTAAATGTTAAACATGACTGGTATGATTGTGATTACGTGTTACCTGCTTACACATGAACAACTTAAACACAAACTGATTATGTATACGTGCATACCTTAGGACGTGACTGATTAACCGTGAGCACATACTTGGCATACCGAGCGAAACAAGGTGAGTTCACACTCTTTCTAAGGCATGGGATTCCCGGTGGTTTGGGAATGGGTTAAGAAACTAAAATGGAACCTACATATTCTCCTTGGGTAGGATATGTACCGCCATCCTCCTTGGGTAGGATGCCAATATAAATCCTATGTATTCTCCTTGGGTAGAATACATACGTTCGTCCTCCTTGGGTAGGACAACAACCTTAACATACAATGGAACCTACATATTCTCCTTGGGTAGGATATGTACCGCCATCCTCCTTGGGTAGGATGCCAATATAAATCCTATGTATTCTCCTTGGGTAGAATACATACGTTCGTCCTCCTTGGGTAGGACAACAACCTTAACATACAATGGAACCTACATATTCTCCTTGGGTAGGATATGTACCGCCATCCTCCTTGGGTAGGATGCCAATATAAATCCTATGTATTCTCCTTGGGTAGAATACATACGTTCGTCCTCCTTGGGTAGGACAACAACCTTAACGTACGATCGTCCTCCTTGGGTAGGACAACAACCTTAACGTACGATCGTCCTCCTTGGGTAGGACAACAACCTTAACATACGTTCGTCCTCCTTGGGTAGGACAATCACACTCGCTACGGTCCTTGGATTAAGAAGGGCACGTACACATACGACTAGTCAACACTATTTATCGCACGCATGCCTGGACTGGCAGCAAGGACTAACGCGATACAATTTCTAAACTTCGCAAACATGCCTAGAGGGCCGCGATGCTATTACATACGATTTACGAAACGAACATTATAACTAAATAACTAACAGTGAACTCGCTCAACTAGTTGTTGACTCTCTGTTACATGCCTTGCAGGACCATAGGTACTCTTGGAGCTTGCACGGGAGGCGCAGTCGTTGTGGGCACGGACGTGGATGTTTTGTTAAACATTATAACATTTTGTACTTAAACTTATGTTGGGTTTTACAATAATGCTTCCGCTATACACTTGTATATATTTGGTTTTGTAAACACCTATCGTATTGATGAATGACTTTTGATATAATTATGTTCAATATGATTGGTGGCTTGATCCTGGTCATGTCACGCCTCCAAGCGGTGGTACTCCGCGTGTGGATTTTGGGGGTGTGACAGCTGTACTCCCAGACATTATTGCTCAAGTGAACCAAGCCAACAATAACCAGAATGCTCCAGGCAACTTCAAGAGTTTCAATTCGGCTAAACCACTCAAGTTCAGTGGTTCGGAAGGAGCAACTGGGCTCCTACAGTGGTTCGAGAGCATTGAGAGTACTTTTCGTCATGTTCAGTGTCCTGATAATCGCAAAGTCGAGTTTGTTTCCAGCGTATTCCAAAAGAGGGCTCTTACGTGGTGGAATGGAGTTATGAGAGACAGTGGTGCTGAGGTTGCTTTAGCACAAACTTGGGCCGAGCTTAGGGCTCTTATGATGAGGGAATTCTGTCCTCGTCATGAATTGAGAGCTTTAGAAAGGGAGCTTGATGACTTGAAGCAGGATAGTGGTGAGCACCGGGCTTACACTGATAGGTATGAAAAGTTGAGTTTGCTATGCCCTACCATGGTTACCCCACTCGAGAAGGCTATCGAGAGGTATATTGATGGCTTACCTGACTCTGTGCAAGACATCGTCACTGGTAGTAACCCTACCACAGTTCGTCAGGCAATCGAGTTAGCTGCGACATTGACTGAATCGCAGGTCCGAAAGGGGAAACTACATAAGAAGGGTGTCAAGGGTAAGAAACAGTCGTCTGATAAGGGTGAAAGCAAGAAGGGTAAGAGCAAGAAGGGTAAGGAATCTGGTTCATCAAAAGGGTCTAGGAAGCGCAAGGCTTCCCAGAATTTCGCTGTCACTGCCCAAGCTAATCAGGCAGCTCCCAACCAACCTGCACAACCACCAGCAAAGAAACGGTATGCGGGGAATGCACCGTTGTGCAACAGATGCAATAGCCACCATCAACCGCAAGTTCCGTGCCGTTTCTGTACTAATTGTGGGAAGTCGGGTCATCTTTCTGATGTTTGTCGCTTTGCTCCCAATCAAGCTGTACGTAACCCAGCTCAGCAGGCTGCTCAACCGCCTGCTCAACAGCAAGCACAAGCTGCACGACCTCACTTTCCTCCTGGTTCGTGCTACAATTGTGGGGACCTGACTCATTATCGAAACCAGTGTCCAAGGCTGGTCAACGCAAATCAGAATCAGGCTCAGGCCCGAGGTCGAGTCTTCAACATGAATGCTAATGAGGCATGAGCAGACAACGAGGTGGTGAACGGTACGTTCTTTGTTAACAATCAGTCTGCTTCTGTTCTTTTTGATTCAGGTGCCGATAAGAGTTTTGTGTCGTTATCTTTTGAGCCATTGCTTCGCATGTCTAGAACGAAACTAGGAAAGCCTTTGACAGTAGAAGTTGCTAGTGGTGATCCCGTTGTTCTCGATTATGTTCTTCGTAACTGCCAGTTGAACCTTAACAACCATCTTTTTCCTATCGACCTCACACCAATGCAACTTGGGAGTTTCGACGTTATAGTGGGTATGGATTGGTTAGCCAAGCATCACGCAGAGGTAGTTTGTTTCTTTTTTTTTTTTTGGGTAAAGGGTTACCCCGGTGATTCTATTAAAAACCGCAAATTAAGAACAAGTAGTGAGGAAGAGTTCCACACTAGTTCATATACAGGACATGCCCCATATATGTAAGCCAAATAAACAAAAACCTATTTCACCACTTAACCTAGCCTACTTTACATCACATAACGATATCTAGTAGACAAGACAAAATAGCCCATTTGAAAGTATAAGTCTTTCATTTTTATAAAAAAAAACATTTTTATAAAATCCACTAAGTATACTTTTTAGTTAATAAAAACATAATAGTTTTTATAAGTTTCAAAATGTCCGAATTTTGTTAATGGTAACGAAATTTTGGTGTCCGCGTCGAAAGATCGCCTAAACGTCGTAGTAAGTCCTCGGATTGGCGATATGTTCATAGGTTCGTCCGTCGTCCGATTTGACCATAATTTGTATCCAATTATTCGGATCGTCCGTAACTCGTTTTTAAGGCGTATCTATATGAAATCTTGTAATACTTTGATTATTATATCTCATGTGTTCATTAACACCATTGTAATCAAGTTCCTATCTTTGATATATATAACTAATACATCAAGTACCACATAGCACTCAAGTTGTTAATTTAATCAAATATAAATTTTCTCAAAATATATATTTATAACTAACTTTGTTTTTATAATAACCATTCTTTAAATCTTTTTAATCTTGTAAAGGTTTAGCCAAAAATGATGGTTTTGTTAACATATAATTTATAAGAAAATTTGGCCATATAACCTTTGTATTTTCAATCTTTACCATGTTTAATCAAACATATCTTTTTCTTTTCAATTCAACATCAATTTACTCATAACTTTCATAAACAATACACATGAGATTTATAACATAACCTCATCAAGATGATCTCAAAATCATGTAGGATTTTTGGAATGATCCTTTCATATGTTCATTAGTTCAAAAACCAAGTTTACTTCTAGTTTTAACAACTTTTATAAAAAATCTCATGTTGTATGTTACTTTACTTATTTTTTTTTATAATCTTGTAAAAGTCTTGTTTTTAAATAAAAACCTTAAATAATTTAACTACACCATAAATTATGATCATCCATTTATCTTTTAAGTTTAACAAAAACCCTTTTACATATTCATGTATACTTGTTAGATCATATTTTTAAAACCTTATCTAACAAGTTATTCATATCATAATCATCATAACAAGATCAAATATGCAAACAACAAGCTTAGATCACAACATAAACAAACATATATATCATGATTATTATTTTTGCTGCTTTGTATTTTTCATGTTTATTATGTATGATTATTTTTATTATCTCTGGTTATATTAGCAATCATAACATAAACAAGTATGAAAATAAGAGATTTAGAAGCTCACTTCTAGCACTAGGCTAGGGATGATCTAAGTGATGATTAAGAGCTAAGAAGATGAAGATCTTGATGATTGAAGGTTCTTGAGTGGATGAAAGAGTGTCATTTTTCTTGTAAGTGCTTTAGATCTTCTTATGTTCCATAGAAATCCATCTTGATCATGAAGGAGGTGATAAAATAAAATGGGTTTTTGGTGGGTGTTCTTGAAGAAAGATGAAGATGATGAGAGAGTTTGGAAATGGGTAAAGTGATAGTAACTTAGTGGTTAAGTGTTATAATAATTCACCAACATAATCCACTTGCAACTAAGAAATAATATCTAGATATTTAGCAAGGGATTTAAGGGGTGTGGGACCCTTATTTACGGCCCAACATTTGGGGGGGGGGGGGGTGCCTTATGTTGTTTTCAAGTGTTAGTAAATTCAAGGGTTTAAAATGTGATGAAAAGATTAGGATGTTAAGGGTTTTAATTGTTTGCAAATTTTCAAGGTGTTTCTTGTTATAAAATGATCATAAATAGGATGAAAAAGACCAAAAATAATGTTCACTAGTTTGCTAGATGTGCCAAAATATAGTTCGGCTAGTTGTTTAGCGCTCGTTTCGCAAGAAGATAGTCGAAAGGTTAACATATATATGTTATAGGGAAATATTCGGTTATGTATTTATATGATATTCCCTATGTATTTTTATATGAAATTTGTGTTTAAACAACACTTTTGCATCTTGTAATAAAAATACTAATGCTGAATTTTGCGGAAAATTATTGAAATGGTAACTTTTAGCGCTTTTCGGGCAGTTTCTAGTGCTACCGGACATTGGTAATATATTAAACCAAACCCTTGTATTCCCATAAAGGGTTTAATGTATATTTGATGTTGGACTTTCGTCTAAGTCCTAAAGATGTAATTTAGATGGTTTCTGCGGATCCTGAGTTTTCGTCAGCACGCTAGTTTACTAGGTACTACTCTAGTTGTTTCGATGCATTGTTTACACTGTTTCAACTGTAACCAATAAAAATGAATCATGTGCATCATAAATGAATATTCCATGAGTATTCTAAGATGTATATCATGCAATCATGCAGTTCGGATATTCAAAACACATATTTGTATAATGTAATTCATTGTTTTAAATGCACGTAAATTACCCGAAAGTGGCAGTTGTCACATTCTCCCCCTGTTATTGAGAATTTCGTCCCAAAATTCAAGCTTTGTTATTTGTTGTAGGAGTCTTCTTGATCAGATGAGGATATTTGGCTTTAATTTGGTCTTCACGTTTGTCACACCCCCAAAATCCACATGCGGAGTATCACCGCTTGGAGGCGTGACTGACCAGGATCAAACCACTAATCATATTGAACAAGTAAATATTTAATGTAAAGTCCAACCAACACGATTAATGTCCAAAACAAACATAGTTAAGTTATGAGCGGAAGCATAATGTTTAAAACGAAATTAAGAGTTCAAATATCCAAATGCTTAACATGGCACACAGCTGTCCATGTCCCACAACGACTCTCCCTTGCGCAAGCTCCAGCTAAGTACCTATATACCTGCAAAGCATGTAGTAACGAGTCAACAACAAGTTGAGTGAGTTCACGGTTGGGTATTCGTTTTAAGTTGTTCCAAAAACAGTTTCCTTTAACTGGCGTTCCTGCCGTGGGGGTTACCCCATAGTTGAAAACGTGAATTGTTTAACCCTTTGTTTAACCCATTTACTCTGGCAATCCTGCCGTGGGGGCTACCCCATGATAGTTATCTGGCATTTCGGCCGTGGGGGCTACCCCATGTATCCACTAGACTCGTTACCATATCGACTACTGACTGAAGTCATGTTTAAGTGCCCTGAAACTGTCAATGTCTATCAGCATTGACGTGCCCCAGATCCATTAGTTCACGCCCGTCCTCTGCGGCACGGTGTGAGGCTTGTCAGACCTAAATAGCGCTATCTAACTAATGACCCGCTCGCCATTGGCCCGGCGATTAAGTCGATATAAAAAGGAGGGACTTCGTGATAGAGAGTTTTGGTCTAGTAAAGTTATCTGTCCGTGAGGACGAGGAATTACATTCCTGAACCAATACTGTCCTACCCAAGAAAGGACGAGGAATCCATATTCCTTAACCCCATTCCCAACCCCTGGGAATCCCATGCTTTGTAGAGTGTGAACTCGCCTTGGTTTGCTCGGCAGATAACACAGAAAGGTCAAGTCTAGCAGCTAGTGGTCAACCACGTCCTAACATGGTTATCATACAAGTCAGGTTTAGGTTCAAGTATCGCACGTATGTTTACACATAAGCTAACAGTTATGAACACGTATAGATCATGGCAACCACGTAAACACTTAAACAGTTAAGTCCATAAAACGCCCTACTTGTGCGGCCCAAGAGGGTGGGCTCGCACAAGTTCATTAACCCATTTATCTTGTGCGATCACCCAATTGAAACACAATAGAGTAACCCGGCCCAACATACATCTACAGCCCAAACATTAAACAATTAAACGGTTTGTGCGATCCAATACATGTTGTGCGATTGGACTAATCCGGCCCAAACACATACCCGGCCTAATATTCAATTACATTTCACTTGTGCGACTGATCATGACCTTGTGCGACTGGTCATGACTTGTGCGATCAGGTTAACTAATTTCCGTGAATCATGCAATCAGTGATATCTATTCCATAGTTTCCGATTTTAACAATTATCAATTAACAACTTAATAGTTTCCAACCTAACAATTGTTCAATCAATTCATTCAATCATCATCAATCCCTATAAACCTTTACATCATAACAACTCATCATCACCATCATATCGATTCTTTTTATAAAAGACAAAGGCCACCTAAAGTCTATGTGAATAAGCTACAATTCACCAAACCAATTGTTGTCAGTCCTACATCTCCTAATATTTAATAATAGTTGCATGTGAGTTTGGTGATTAGGTTGTCAGCTTCATGTGTGGTCATAACTAGTGTAGTCAAAATTATTGGGATATGTTCAATTAACAATCTCGTCTGACAAGTAACCACATATGATCACATGACTACCAGAATTTATCCTCACATAATCATACAATAAACAGGGATCTAATTACTTATATTCATCTAATATCGGCCCACCTCACACATAGCACCATATTAATCGTTTAAAACTTATGTAATGGATGGCATGTGCATATAAAGTGTACAGTAGTCATCACATGTAAGCAAACCCAAAGCACATTAATTATTCTGTCAATTCACATGCAATATATCCTAGATGAATCATGCAATCATAACAACCCTAGTAATTTAATATGAACAACTCCTCATACCACACGAGTTCAAGTATTACATATCATTACAGAATCATAACTTCCATCACGCATTCAATCGATTTTTACCACCTAACATCATCGTTCATTATGTATGTATCCCTAATCATTCTATCGAATCATCCTAACATAAATGTCAAACCTTTCGGATCTAACATGTATAAAGCCGATTACATATATCCATGATCAATCATATATTATTCATACCAACATCATAGAACATATCATAGAACACTAACCGGTTAGAGAGTGAACAAGGATTGATCCGAATAAGAGAGTGATCCGAACACCATGATCTTCGATAGGAATGGAGGGTTGTTTGGCGTCGGCTTCAAGAGGAGAGAGAGGTATCATAGGGTTTGTGTGTGTTGCAAGTTGTGAGTAGTAACCCTATCTCCTAAGTGTAATGCGTATAAAAGAGAGTGGGCCGAACCCTCACTTGGGCTGCCCATTTGATCCGAATGCAAGGTGTAGCCCAAATGGCTTGTGCGGTCGAGTGTGTTTTGTGCGCTTATAACATACATACATTACACAAGCACGTAATAACATAGTATTCACATAAACATGCACTTTCATAACAGTCACATATCGTACACATACGTTACATCAAAGTACAAAGATCGGTTTGGAAATACGAGTTGTCACAACGTTCCCAAGTATATTCGGGTCCGTGACGAGAGTTCCAACGAACTTTTACTAACTTGATACGACTTCTCCGTGTTTTCTGGACCTTCCAGTCCGTGACCTCAACCGGTTCTTCAGTGAATTGGAGTTTGTCGTCAATGTGAATTTCATCCGCCGGAATTATAACGGTTGCTTGTGTTGGACTCTTTTTAAGATTCGACACATGAAACATGTCGTGCACACTGCTAAGTTCATCTGGTAAATTCAACTTGTAGGCAACAGTGCCAATCTTTTCTAAGATTTCAAATGGTCCAATGTAATGTGGGTTAAGCTTTCCAAGTTTACCGAACCTCGCTACGCCTTTCCAAGACGAGACTTTCAACAAGACTTTGTCTCCGACCTCGAAAGATAATGGTTTTCGTCTTTTATCTGCGTAGCTCTTTTGTCGATCGCGAGCCGCCTTGATACGGTCTCGGATCTGAAAATTTTTATCCGTAGTCTCTTGGACTAGTTCCGGACCAAATAATTGACTATCGCCTGTTTCCGCCCAACATAGCGGAGTGCGACACTTTCGACCATAAAGAGCTTCAAACGGTGCAGCTTGTATACTAGTATGGTAGCTGTTATTGTAGGAAAACTCAACTAAAGGTAGATGAGTATCCCAATTGCCGCCTAAATCCATAACACATGCACGAAGCATATCTTCGAGTGTTTGGATTGTCCGTTCGCTCTGGTCGTCATTTTGTGGATGAAAGGCCGTACTTAGATTCAAATGAGATCCAAAGGCCTGTTGAAATGATTTCCAAATTCTTGAAACAAAACGACCGTCTCGGTCCGAAATGATTGAAATAGGCACTCCATGACGAGCCACTATTTCTTTGAGATAGATTTCCGCTAGTTTCTCGGTACTATCCTTCTCCCGAATCGGTAAGAAGTGTGCGGACTTTGTCAATCTATCGATGATTACCCATATCATGTCATGGCCTCTTGAGGTCCTGGGTAACTTCGTAATGAAGTCCATCGATATTTGTTCCCATTTCCAAGCGGGAATCTCGGGTTGTTGTAACAAGCCCGAGGGTTTCTGATACTCTGCCTTGACCTTCGCGCAGGTTAAGCATTTTCCGACATAGATAGCAATATCCTTTTTGAGGTTAGGCCACCAATAGTACTCCTTTAAGTCTTGGTACATCTTATCTGATCCAGGATGGATCGAGTACTTTGACCTATGTGCTTCCTCAAAAATAAGATCTCGGAGGCCTCCAAAGAATGGAACCCAAATTCTACCTGCAATGTACAAAGTTCCATCCTCCTTTGGCACTAACCGTTTTTCCATGCCTAGAAGTGATTCTGCTAGAATATGCTCTTCCTTGAGCGCTTCTTGTTGTGCATTATGAATTCGTGCGGTAAGATCTGTGTGAATCGTCATTTCTAGTGCTCGCACTCTTAGTGTTTTAACTCGTTCCTTGCGGCTCAAGGCGTCTGCTACAACGTTCGCCTTGCCCGGATGGTACTTGATTTCACAATCATAATCATTCAATAATTCAACCCAACGTCGCTGACGCATATTTAATTCTTTTTGGTTGAATGTGTTGTAGACTTTTATGATCTGTGAAAATAGTGCACTGTGTACCATATAAGTAATGCCGCCAAATTTTCAAAGCAAATACCACTGCGCCTAACTCTAGGTCGTGAGTGGTATAGTTCTTCTCGTGAACTTTCAGTTGGCGAGACGCGTACGCGATAACCTTTTCACGTTGCATGAGTACGCAACCCAAACCTTGATGCGAAGCATCACAGTATACCACAAAGTCATCGGTACCGTCGGAAGATTGGTGCAATGCACAACTTGTCTTTAAGAAGTTGAAATGCTGCTTCTTGTTTCTCTCCCCAATCGAATTTCCTATCTTTCTGTGTAAGAGAAGTTAGCGGTTGAGCAATTTTTGAAAAATTCTCAATAAATCTCCGATAATATCCCGCTAAGCCCAAAAATTGCCGCACTTCAGTAGGAGTCTTGGGCGCTTCCCAATTCTTAATCGATTCAATCTTCGACGGGTCTACTTGAATGCCCTTCTCGTTCACTACATGCCCGAGAAATTGTACTTCGCGAATCCAAAATTCGCACTTGGAAAATTTCGCGTATAGTTTCTCCATTTTTAACAACTCCAAAATGGTTCTCAGATGTTGTTCATGTTCATCAGTCGATCGAGAGTATATCAAAATGTCGTCAATAAACACTATAACGAATTTGTCGAGATACGGCTTGCACACACGATTCATTAAATCCATGAAGACCGCTGGTGCATTCGTTAAACCAAAAGGCATAACGAGAAACTCGTAATGACCATAACGAGTCCGAAAAGCCATTTTCGGTGTGCTTTCTTCTTGAATCCGTAATTGATGATACCCCGATCGTAAGTCTATCTTTGAGTAGAAACTCGACCCTTGAAGTTGATCGAATAGGTCATCAATCCTCGGTAATGGATACCGATTCTTGATGGTAAGTTTATTCAACTCGCGATAATCGATGCACATCTTGAAAGTTCCGTCCTTCTTCTTTACAAACAAGACTGGAGCTCCCCAAGGCGAGTAGCTCGGTCTAATGAATCCTTTATCCAACAACTCTTGAAGTTGTGTGGATAACTCTTGCATTTCAGAAGGTGCTAATCGATATGGAGATTTAGCTACGGGTGCAGCTCCTGGTACCAAGTCGATGTGAAATTCGACTTGTCGATAAGGTGGTAGTCCTGGCAAGTCTTCAGGAAAGACTTCAGGAAATTCTATTACTACCGGAATATCTGTCAACTTCGGCCCATCGGCCTTCTTGTCCACAATATGTGCTAGAAAGGCAATACAACCTTTCCGTAAGCACTTCTGTGCTTTCATGCAATTGATGATCCGCAATGGGGTGTCGCGCTTCTCTCCATGTATCACAAGTGTCTCTTCATTCGATAGTGGTAGGCGAATGATCTTCTCATGGCAAACGACTTCCGCTCGATTATTGGATAGCTAATCCATGCCAACCACTATGTCGAAACTACCCAATTCAACGGGTAAGAGGTCGATATTGAATTTTTGTTCACCAAGTTCTAAGGTACACTCCTTAACAACTTCTCCCATTTCTACTAGTTTACCGTTAGCCAATTCTATAGAATATGGAACATCTAGCTTACTAGGTTCCAAGCCTAGAATATTTTTAAATTCTATAGAAATAAAACTAAAATCGGCTCCGGTATCAAATAATATAGATGCGAAATGATCATTGAGGAGAAACGTACCAGTGACCACATTAGGGTCTTGCCGCGCATCCTTGGCTCCAATCACAAATGATCGACCACGAGCTTGGTTTTCTTTAGGGCAGTCTTTCTTGAAGTGATCTTTGCTCCGCATCCAAAGCATCCTTGACCACGCCCATTTCCGTTCCCATTCTTGTTACCAAATCCACTTCCCGATCCAGTATTATTTCCCGTTCCCCAACATGATTCAGCACGGTGGCCATTCTTGCCACACTTGTCACACTTGATAACCCGACAATCGCCCAAGTGATGATATTTGCATCGCTCACACTTGGGTAAAGTACCAGCGTACTTCTTAGGACCAGTGTCGTTTGTGGCTACAAACGCCCTTGCATCCTTTTGCGAGTTATTCTGTCGCCTGTTGTTGTTGTTGTTGTTGTTGGGGTTATTGTTGTTGTGGTTGTTGTTACTGTTGTTGTTGTTATTACCACGAGTTCCCTTCTTGAAATTCGAGTACTTCCTCTTCCCACTGTTGGAAGACTCGACATGTGTTTCCTTCTTATCATCACCTTTCTCTGAGAATATATTCATCCTGACCCCGTCTTCAGTGAGACTCACGGCTATAGTCACAGCCTGAGTAATAGTTGTGGGTTTAGCTGCAGTAACAAGACTTCGAATCTTTGGAGAAAGTCCCCAAATATAGCGCTCGATACGCTTGTATTCAGGTGATACAAGATAAGGAATCACGCGGGACAGATCGTGAAACCTTTGCGTATATCCCGTGATATCCGCTCCGACCATGGTAAGGTGCCAAAACTCGTTCTCCAACTTCTGGAGTTCAGCACGAGAACAGTACTTATCCCTAATACGTTCCTTCAGTTCATCCCAAGTCAACGCATAAGCAGCGTTATCACCCAAAGTTTGCACTTGTAAGTTCCACCATGTAAAGGCCTCGTTGAGAAACAGGCCATTAAGGAAAGTGACTTGCTGATTAGCGGAACATGTGCTCATTCTGATAGTGGAATTCGTTTTCTCAGTCCATCGCACAAACGCCACAGCACCTCCTGTGCCATTGTAGTTAAGTGGCTTGCAGTCCAGAAACTGCTTGAATGTGCACCCTGAAATGGACAATAAACGGATTAAGAATGAGCAAACAATGAAACGCACGAGTAGTTAAGAAAGGAATTTGATAAGTTGTAACAAATCAACTAAACGTTACCCGTGATATTTGTTCCGCCTGAAGTACCGCCTTGGCCCTGGCCTCCCGATCCGCCGGTGCCACCACTGTGTTCGGCACGGGATGCCTCATACAGTGCGATAGCTTGGGCGATTTTCTGTTCTATTAGCGCATTTAATTCAGCCTCGTTCGTAGGCATCGGTGGAGGTGGGGGTGGATTAACTGTCCGTGAACGTAAAGCTCTCCTCGGTGGCATGATTCTTCCAAAGGAGAAATAGGGTAAAGATTAGACGTTGGTTTGTTAATAAATATTTTTACTAACTAAGAAGAAAGAAAAAGAAAATATTCATAACATTTATAGCAATATCACAAAGAAACATATAATGCGAGTAAATAAGTTAACATAAGCAATAAGATATGTCCAACCAGACCATTCAGATGCATATAAAAGATAACACCAAGTTTTTCATATATATTAGTCAACCGGTTACATAATCGTTTGAAAGGAAACAAAAATGGACTCGGGCTACATAACCCGGTCATAGTAGTCTAGTACAACAAAAGAGATAACAAAATCTTCCTTCCAACTGTGTGATCCGCTGTTTGTCGGTTGTCTTCAAAACTTGGTGGAGCATCAATATGTACACAACAACGGATATAGATACCCGTCTCAAAAGTATGATACATGTAAACACAGTCTATGGTGGAGGAAAGACTGGTGGTGGAATCGGGAACAATAACCTGTGAACATGAGAAACCCTATCCTCCAAATCACGAACCAAACGGTTAAGGAAATCAATCTGCTGCTCGAGTGTCAAAACACGAGCAGGTAAACCAACTGGTGGTATATCAACTGGTGGCATCTGAGGTGGTAGTGGGGGTAATGGTGGTGACCCTGGTGCTGGTGGTGGAGCATGGGGTGATGAATGAGCTGGTGGTGGTGGAGTCAGAAGTACCAAACCATGAAGGTGAGTAAGCTCCTCCTCAAGTTCATGAACTCGACGGATAAGAAAGTCTATCTGCCGCTCGAGTGTCAGCACACGAGCACGTAACTCGGTAGTAACAGCTGGGTAATGCAATGGGTGGTATGGATCTGACATGGGCATAACATGAGGTGGAGAGTGTGGCGCAATAAGAGGCTCGACAGGGACCTGTGGGACAGAGCGAAACTGCTGATAGTATAGGTCCATATCACTGGGTGGTATGTGGGCATGTCCAGATGGTCCGGCCTCATCGGTATGACCCGTAGGTGGCATGATAGGTGCGAAGCGCATGAAGCGAATGTGGTCAGGAGATGTATCTGCAGCAGGGACCTGAACAGGTGCAGGGATGGCTGGCTATGCTGGCATTACGTCATCCCCAAAGTCTGCATTGCACTGTAGGCCAATGGCCTGCAGTACAGATGAAGTAACGGATGCATAAGAGGAAGCATCTGAGTCGGTATCTGCATCAGAAGAAATATCGATCACCGAGACCACTGGTGATGCAATGTCTAAGATAACCACATCGTTAACTTCTCCGTCTCCCAAATCAGCATCCATGTGATCCACCGGAATCACTGGAACGATGCCGTCGTCATCGTCGAGATCGACGATAAAAGGAATGATATCAAGAGGAGCGACGTCAAAGGGTATAATCTCTACCACATGTTCACCCTCCGGGTGACCCAAAATAACGATATCGTAGAGTATAGGGGGAATAGCTAACACATCATCATCGATGATCTCGCCTAGAAGTGCGAACGGATGGAAATCATCCATGTCGCTGTCAGACATAGAGTCGCTATCAGATAAGATGACCTGAACCTCCGGCACGTAGTCATCGTCGGATACAATCTCCATGGGGTCTACATCATCGTATACATTGCTACCTTCAGATGAAGACATGGTGACCTGCGAAATAAGTTGTTCGACACGTATGATTATTTGTTACTTTACATATATACACGAAATGTATTTTTTCACATAATGTTCATTTTAAGTTATCCTAATTGAGTTGTGTGGATTAACTTAAAGTTGCATGTCTACCATTTAGATGACTAAGACACTAATGTCCTTGCTTGATTTGTATGAGATGAATTCTTGTTGAAAATGGACCATGAAAAATGTTTATGCAAATGAAAACATTTGTTTGTGTTTAAATGGTTTTCGTGAGAGATCCCTAGTGATTGTAGACTTAGACTCGAGAAAGAATCCTGGTTCACTACAATCGATGCTCTGATACCAAACTGTCACACCCGCTCATAGCGGAAGCGCGAGGTGTGATCTGTATGGTTTTCATTGCATAAATATCGATGTACATGAACAAACTATATGAATAAAACATATTCCATTGCCATTACATAAGTGTTTCAAAAGATTACAACATAAGTTTAGTGTGTCGGTTATAAACCATTAACATAAAAGTAAAGTAAAGTGTTATTGTTTCATACATCAACATGAAAATAAACTACTAAGGTTTAAACCATCATATTTCCGCAAAGAGGCGGAATATAACAGTTAAACCCTCCAAAAGATGGCATGGAGTTCTGGTACTTGTTATCTTGACTGAGAATCCCGACATGGTCCATTAATTCCCTGAAATACATGTTAAGTTTGGAAAACATCAACAAAAGTTGGCGAATTCATGCAGTTTAGTTGTAAAAGATGTATTTAAAATGTAAGTTGTAGTATGTAAAGCGTCAATGAAATCGTTGATCATTAATGTTTTGCAAGGACATTAATATGTGTGACGAAAAAGGAAGCAATCCAACCCTAGACAATTTTTATGTCGACTACTATCGACTGGGACACAAAAGCACTCTTCTGTATGGGTCCACGACCAAAAGTGGGGCTCACCAAAACCCATTAGATCTAACCACTTGTACCTAGGTCCAAACTGGATTAATGGTGCTTAGATGTATAACCCTAATTCGCACATGATCTAAGGTGTTTCATTCCCTAACTTTAACATACGTTGAACATGTATTTTCCCAGATAGTTGTAATGTAAAACATTTAAATGAATAGGGGACTTGAACTCACAGTATCGCGTCCGTGAATAGAAGTAACTATGATCTCACGTGCGGTCGTCCTGAATAGTGTTGTGACCAACAAATGTTCTTATATATGTTAGACACTTCGGTCTTTGTAAATGACTTGAGTACAAGTCTTCTGTCTTAAATATGTGTAAGACTTGTATGTCTTTGTTGTTCGTTGAACTGTGTATTAGATGTATGAATTGTTAAACTGTTATATATATATTTCACCAAATATATATATATATATATATATATATATGTATATATATGTAATCTTGTATCTTGTAAGTTATATAGTCGGATCTAGTCGTCTTGATTTCGTGTCATAGATGTATCAATTGTATACTTGAATTTCCAATAATGGTGTCATTGGGCTTAGCCCAATAATTCATGTTATTGGGCCCAAATAGGGTTGGGCTAAAATAGTGTTGGGCCTAAATAGTATTGGGCCTAAATAGTATTGGGCATAAATAGTATTGGGCCTACATAGTATTGGGCCTAAATAGTATTGGCTTAATGTTATTGGGCCTTGGCCCATATATTTGGTATTGGGCTTAGCCCATGAGTTTATGTTAAGCCCATTATGAAGATAAGCCCATTAAGAAGTGTAAGCCCATTTGTATAAAATAGCCCATTAAGAAGTGTAAGCCCATTTGTATAAAATAGCCCATTTGAAAGTATAAGTCTTTCATTTTTATAAAAAAATCATTTTTATAAAATTCACTAAGTATACTTTTTAGTTAATAAAAACATAATAGTTTTTATAAGTTTCAAAATGTCCGAATTTTGTTAATGGTAACGAAATTTTGGTGTCCGCGTCGAAAGATCGCCTAAACGTCGTAGTAAGTCCTCGGATTGGCGATATG
Organism: Helianthus tuberosus; assembly: GCA_030545235.1. NCBI lineage: Eukaryota > Viridiplantae > Streptophyta > Magnoliopsida > Asterales > Asteraceae > Helianthus > Helianthus tuberosus. Next base: position 457,396 of record JARYGA010046849.1, on the reverse strand, counting down.
TTTATAGGTTCGTCCGTCGTCCGATTTGACCTTAATTTGTATCCGATTATTCGGATCGTCCGTAACTTGTTTTTAAGGCGTATCTATATGAAATCTTGTAAGACTTTGATTATTATATCTCATGTTTTCATTAACACCATTGTAATCAAGTTCCTATCTTTGATATATATAACTAATACATCAAGTACCACATAGCACTCAAGTTGTTAATTTAATCAAATATATATTTTCTCAAAATATATATTTATAACTAACTTTGTTTTTATAATAACCATTCTTTAAATCTTTTTAATCTTGTAAAGGTTTAGCCAAAAATGATGGTTTTGTTAACATATAATTTATAAGAAAATTTGGCCATATAACCTTTGTATTTTCAATCTTTACCATGTTTAATCAAACATATCTTTTTCTTTTCAATTCAACATCAATTTACTCATAACTTTCATAAACAATACACATGAGATTTATAACATAACCTCATTAAGATGATCTCAAAATCATGTAGGATTTTTGGTATGATCCTTTCATATGTTCATTAGTTCAAAAACCAAGTTTACTTCTAGTTTTAACAACTTTTATAAAAATCTCATGTTGTATGTTACTTTACTTATTTTTTTTATAATCTTGTAAAAGTCTTGTTTTTAAATAAAAACCTTAAATAATTTAACTACACCATAAATTATGATCATCCATTTATCTTTTAAGTTTAACAAAAACCCTTTTACATATTCATGTATACTTGTTAGATCATATTTTTAAAACATTATCTAACAAGTTATTCATATCATAATCATCATAACAAGATCAAATATGCAAATAACAAGTCTTAGATCACAACATAAACAAACATATATATCATGATTATTATTTTTGCTTCTTTGTATTTTTCATGTTTATTATGTATGATTATTTTTATTATCTCTAGTTATATTAACAATCATAACATAAACAAGTATGAAAATAAGATATTTAGAAGCTCACTTCTAGCACTAGGCTAGGGATGATCTAAGTGATGATTAAGAGCTAAGAAGATGAAGATCTTGATGATTGAAGGTTCTTGAGTGGATGAAAGAGTGTCATTTTTCTTGTAAGTGCTTTAGATCTTCTTATGTTCCATAGAAATCCATCTTGATCATGAAGGAGGTGATAAAATAAAATGGGTTTTTGGTGGGTGTTCTTGAAGAAAAGATGAAGATGATGAGAGAGTTTTGAAATGGGTAAAGTGATAGTAACTTAGTGGTTAAGTGTTATAATAATTCACCAACATAATCCACTTTTTTTTTGGGTAAAGGGTTACCCCGGTGATTCTATTAAAACAATCCCAATAAAGTACAAGTAGTGAGGATGAGTTCCACACTAATTCATATACAGGACATGCCCCGTATATGTAAACAAAAACAAAAACCAAAAAACCTAAGACAACCCATAACCTAGCCTACATTACATCATGAAACAAAGTAGGCAAGAGCAAATCACGAAACCAAAAATAACGACTCAACCTCCATCATCAAAGATGAGATTGCCACAAACCAGCAAACCTTTGACTCGAATCAAAACATGTCTAGCCATTGGAACCCTTTGTGGAGGAGTTACTTGCCCGTGCTCTAGAAGATGAAGGATGTGATAACGAAATGTGAACAATGTAATAGAGGTACGGTGGACGCACCAATAACACTTTATATACTTGTATATAAGTGTCCCTCTCACATTGCAAGCATGATGTTATTTAAAGTTACTAGAAGTTCAGGACTCTAACCAGTTTTGTTTGATCTTTTCAACTTCATGTTTCAAACTCTCACAAGTTTCCTCTAAAATAAATTTCGGGACGAAATTTCCTGAAGTAGGGGAGACTGTGACACCTGTGTCACTTCAATCATCAAACAAATACCAAAACAATGAAATATTGTATTTCATACTTGGGATTTGTATAAATATGTGTATCATTTGCACATATCAACTCTTGTTCGATTTCGGGCTCTAAATCGCTTTCTGGAGGGTTATACGCGCCCTGATGTGTAAATATAACCAGTTTAATTCAACAAACACTCCGGAACAGAGACATAGGCTTAACATACCTTAAATAACCTTTACATAACTTAGAAATAAGTTTTGGAAGGTTTGGTATGCCGAAATCAAGTTTATTCGCTTACAGGGACTAAATTCGACAAACTACGAAAGTATGTCAATTCGTACTGTAACGGACATTCTGGAACTTGACCATAAGTTAAACATACCCTAAATATCCTTTACATAGCTTAGATATAGGCTTTGAGGGGTTCGGTGTGCTTAAATAAACTTTTTGGTCATTCAGGGACTAAAAGCGTCAAAAAGTGCATAAGTTTGCATTTTCACGCATAACCTATGTTCTGAATACATCCGGACATCCAAAAATTTATGTAAGCATTAAAATATTTTATTTTAGTGTTTGGCATGATAAAACTTCATTCGTTTCACAATTTGGATCGTTTTCGCGTCCGTTACGACTTCCATCGTAATTAACCAAGTAACGTAACCGTACGGCCAAACGAACCGACATCCGACATATTTTTGAGCATATTTCAAGTTCCCTGTACTTTAACTTCATATTAGAGCCTTAAAATGAGGTTAACGGGGCTTAAAGGTGTCAAAACGCATCAAAAATCAAGTTCGGAGTCACAGGGGCATGTTCTGCCAAAAATCAAACTTTGCTGGTCTGCACAAGGCTTACGGACCATAAGAACTTATCCATATGGTTCGTAAGGACCTCCCAGTTCAGTAGAAATGTGTTCCAGCCATTTCCAGCCTATTCCAGCTAATCCCAGCTCTTGCAAATGGTTTTTGGGCTTTCTAGGGGCTGGTTTTGGGTTCCCATGGTTTCATAAATCTATGGGTGCAAGTGTATGGCCAAGATCTTTCCCTCCTTACCAAGAAATGATCTTAACGGTTTTGTGAAAACTATATAAGGCCATGCTCTTCACCCATTTTCTGCACATTTGGTTTGAGTTTTCTCTAAGTGGTTGTGATTATTCACTACCTACATGAGAATACTTGGAACCAAATCTATTTGGACCCTTTGTAAGTCCTCTTTCGTTCTTTTATCGCTTTCTAGCTTAAAAGTCAAACTCTGTTTGACTTTCTGCTTTGACCACGAGTTGGTCAACACGAAGTTCTTTTGAACTTCGCAACGTGAGCGTAATCACGATAGTTATAGTCCCTAGTGACTACGCCTACTGATTACCACGTTGACTAGGCGTAGTGACGAGTCGTAGTTTCGGCCAAAATGCGTATTGTGCGTATTTTGTAACCAAACTACTATTGGGTATCAAAACCGTTTGTTTTGATACCAAAACTTGTTTTCTAACTTAACTAAACATGTTTTAGCATGTTTAGCTCGTCACTTTTAGATTTGTGCTTGTCTAGGGTCGTAAAGGTAAGCGATCTAATCAATCGCTTATACTTTCGAACCCGACCCATTTGGTCGATCATTAGGATCCGACCAAGCACATTAGGTGACCATAGTTGTATAGGGAATAACCTTCCGAGGTTATACCTTATGGTCACGACGTTTAGTTAGTTGTATGATAGGTAGTTTATATGCCTTAGGTAAATTACCAAAATACCCTTTTTATGCCAAAATTCATTTTAAGCATATGTAACATAACTTTTGACATCTAAACTGATTTAACAACAATAATAGACATGTTAAGGCATATATTACTTGTCATAGGACTAGTTATGTGACACCTGTGTCACTTCAACCATCAAACAAATACCAAACTAATGAAATATTGTATTTCATATAAATATGTGTATCATTTGCACATATCAATTCTTGTTCGATTTCGGGCTTTAAATCGCTTTCTGGAAGGTTATACGCGCACTGATGCGTAAATATAACCAGTTTAATGCAACAAACACTCCGGAATAGTGACATAGGCTTAACGTACCTTAAATAACCTTTACATAACTTAGAAATAAGTTTTGGAAGGTTTAGTATGCCGAAATCAAGTTTATTCACTTACAGGGACTAAATTCGACAAACTGTGAAAGTATGTCGATTCGTACTGTAACGGACATTCCGGAACATGGCCATAAGTTAAACACACCCTAAATATCCTTTACATAGCTTAGAAATAGGCTTTGAGAGGTTCGGTGTGCTAAAATAAACTTTATGCTCATTCAGGGACTAAAAGCGTCAAAAAGTGCACAAGTTTGCATTTTCGCGCATAACTTACGTTCTGAATACATCCGGACATCCAAAAATTTATGTAAGCACTAAAATATTTTATTTTAGTGTTTGGCATAAGAAAATCCATTCGTCGCGCAATTTGGATCGTTTTTCGCGCTTATGTGCATTCCGTCGTAATTAACTGAACATCGCAACCGTACGGCCAAACGAACCGACATCCGTGATGTTTTCAAGCATATTTCATGTTCCCTATGTCTTAACATCATTGTGGAGCTTGAAATTAGGTTTGACGGGTGTTAGAAGTGCCTAAACACGACGATACGCGCACAGGGGCCTGTTATGCCATTTTTGAAAGTTTCAGACCTGCAAGGTCCTTACGGACCTCAACATTATGAATGTTGAGGTCCGTAAGCAGGGGTCAGATAGCAGAATGTTGCAAACAGCCTGTTTTCAGCTGTTATACACACTTTTCTCACTTGCAACTGGTTTCTAGCAATCCTATGGGCTCCCATGGGTTTGTAAATCAGTGGGTATGTGTTGTATGGCTGAGATTAATGCTTGGGAAACAAGAAACGATCCTAACGGCTCAACATTTCCTATATATACCCCTCCTTAGTTCACATTCAAACCCACACATTTGAATCTGATTCAAGCTCTCTAAGTGGAAGTTTATATGCTTCCTACCTGAGAGTGAATCGGGTCAAATACTTGCGGGGACCTTCTGTAAGTATTCTTTCGTTCTTTTCGTTCGTTTTAGCGTTAAAGTCAAACTGTGTTTGACTTTCTGCATTGACCAGTTTATGGTCAATGCGAAGTTCATTTGAACTTCATAACGTGAGCGTAATCACGATGGTTATAGTCCCTAGTGACTATACCTACTGATTACCACGTTATCTAGGCTCAGTGACGAGTCGTAGTTTCGGCCAAAATGCGTTTTCTCGCGTATTTTGTAACCAAACTACTCTAGGGTATCAAAACCGTTTGTTTTGATACCAAACCTATTTTCTAACTTAACTAAACATGTTCTAGCATGTTTAGCTCGTGACTTTTGGATTTGTGCTTGTTTAGGGTCGTAAGGGTAAGCGATCTAATCAATCGCTTATGCTTTCGAACCCGACCCATTTGGTCGGTCATTAGGATCCGACCAAACATTTTAGGTGACCATAGTTGTATAGGGAATAACCTTCCGAGGTTATACCTTATGGTGACAACGTTTAGTTAGTTGTATGATAGGTAGTATATATGCCTTAGGTAAATTACCAAAATGCCATTTTTACGTTAAAATTCATTTTAAGCCTATCTGTTTTTCTCTCTAAACCTTGGCGATCCTGATTCTTCAACTCCTGAAGATTCTCGTAAACCTTGACTCAACCTTGATTCTTCTTTGTGATCTATTGCATAACAGTCTGTGATTGGAGATTTGATTCCTTCAAAGCTCTATAACGAACTTGTTAGCAACTGTGACCAATTTCGAATTAGGGTTTTTCTTTTCGTTTTTTTCCTATCGCCTCCTTAGTGTTTATTTTGATTCTCTGATTTATTAATCTTGTTGTTTTTTATTGCGGTTAACTGAGATTAATTTAGCTAGATCGAAAACTCTAGATTAATCGATTAAGGGTTGACGATTATCACTAGGGTTTTAAAGGTTTAGGGTTCTTGGTAGCTGCATGTTGTTGGGGTTTTTATATGCTTTGATCATTATTTTGTATGCATGGAGGGAAATAGGGATCAAAGTTTGGAGGATTTAGGGTTCCATTCCTTTACCGAAAAACTGCATGGGGATATTTTTATTAAGTCGAAGGGTGCAATGCCGATGCATGTTCAGGAGTCTCGTGATGGTAGGGGCTTGGAGAATTTAGGGTTTCAATCTTTTGCTGATAAGCCTTCATTGTTTAGCAAGCCGATAAACATTGATGGTAAAACTATGGTACCTCGGCGTGGAGTTATTAATGTTATAGATGAATTGGAAAAAGTTACTGTTCCGGTTCCTCTGGTGTCCGATAATGCTGATGTTACGGATGATCAGATTAATTCATCATCTTCTCCGATTTCTTATGCTGAAAAACTTCAGTCTAATGTGCGTAATAAACGAGAGGTTAACTTTAGACTCATGGAGTCAATGGAGACCCTTGAAGATGCTGATGTAGTGATACCTAGGGAAGTTGTTAAAAAAGTTCAAGAAAGATTTGACAATGTCTTGTATGGTTATTTTCTAGGTAATCGGTTTCCGTTTCCTGTGGTAGAGTATTATGCAAAGAATGTATGGGCTAAGTTTGGTTTCGAGAAAATGATGATGAACTCTAACGGATTCTTTTTCTTTAAATTTGATTCCAAAGAGGGAATGGCTAAAGTGCTTGAAGGGGGGCCTTGGTTAATTCGGAAAATGTCGTTATTCTTGAATAGTTGGTCTCCTTCTGTCTGTCTTAAAAAGGAGGGGATCAAATCAGTTCCGGTATGGGTTAAGTTACACAATGTTCCCATTGCGGTATACACGGATGAGGGTTTAAGCTTGTTAGCTTCTAAGATTGGTAAGCCGAAGAGATTGGATAGTTATACTGCAGATATGTGTTTGGATAGTTGGGGTAGGAGTAGTTTTGCTCGTGTCTTAGTTGAAGTCAATGCTGATAATGTTTTGAAAGATCATATTGTAGTGGCTATTCCAAAACTAGACGAAGAAGGCTACATCACTGAGAAAGTGGCTGTGGAATATGAGTGGAGGCCTCAACAATGTTCTATGTGTTGTGTTTTTGGCCATACGGATCAAGCATGTGTGAAGAACGTCAATAACAAAGCAAAACAAGTGGTGGTTGATGATGAGGGATTCGTTATGGATAAAAGGAAGATGGCAAGGCAGGGTGCAGTTTATAAGAAGCAGAAGACTAAGTTTGTTTATAAGCCGAAGCTTTCTAAAACTGGTCCGAGCACCTCGGGTACGAAGAAGGATGATCAAAGAAACATGGGGGAGAGTTCGAATCAAAACCCGAGTGGGGGGTCATTATTCGGAATTCTTTTGAAGCTTTGGATTCAAATGAGGGTAATGACATGGAGAATGCCCAGCAACAGCCGAAGTATGCAAACAAAACTGCTGGAAAAAATGGCCAACCTGATGTCAACATAACAGGTGGAAAGCATGTTCAACCTGAGGAGGTGGTCGATTCTATACCAACTGAAACAGCCAGATTTATGCGGAATGATAACCATGAACCGGTTGCTGAGGGGGCAAGCACTCCCGGTCAGAGTGGTTTTGATGGATAGCTTTCTCACATGGAACATAAGGGGTTTGAACCAACCCCTGAAACAAAATGAGGTTCGTCTTATGCTTTCGGAAAACAAAGTGTCTGTTTGTGCTATCTTAGAATCGCATGTGGATGTTGCTAATCTAAATAGAGTTTGTAAAAAGGTGTTTAGAAATTGGAGTTGGACATCTAATGGGGGTCTTTGTGATCGGGGTACTAGAGTTATCCTTGGGTGGAATAGTGATATTGTGGATGTCATGATTTTGTCACAGTCAGATCAAGTCATTCATGCTCAATTGTGGTCAAAAGCGGATAATACTAGTGTTTTCGGCTCTTTTGTTTATGCAAAGAATAAATATCAAGACCGAAGGGTTCTTTGGGAAAACTTATGTGCGCATGCGATATTGTGTAGGGATAAGCCTTGGTTTGTCATGGGTGATTTCAACGGCTCTTCATATGGATGATTCGCTGTTTGGTACGTCAACTCAAACTATAGGTATGCGAGAGTTTTATGATTGTGTCAAAAACTCAGAACTGATTGATGTTAAGGGGCATGGTATGCAATATACTTGGAACCAGAAGCCGAAGGAGGGGATTGGCTTACTTCGTAAGATTGATAGGGTTATGTGTAACGTTAAGGGTATTGATATGTTTCCAGAAGCTTATGTTATGTATCATCCGTATCGTGTCTCTGATCACACCCCTTGTATTCTAAAGCTGACCAAGGAGACGAAAGTGTCTAAGCCAAAGCCTTTCAAATTCGCGAATTTCCTTACTTCAAAACCTGATTTCAGAATTTGTGTAGAGCGTGAGTGGGTGAAGACGGTTGATGGGATATCTATGTTCTCGGTTATCACTAAGCTGAAGAACTTAAAGCCAGGTCTTAGGAAAATCCTGAATCAGCAAGGGAATTTGCATTTAAAGGTGAGTGAGCTGCGAAAAAAGCTTGATGAGATTCAACGAATGCTAGACAAGAACCCTCTTGATGTGGTGCTTCGTAATAACGAGTCTGAATGCTTAAAGGAGTTCCAGATTGCGGCGTATGATGAGGAGTGTTTTTTGAAACAAAAATCTAAGGTTGAGTGGCTTTGTGCTGGGGATTCGAATACGGAATTCTTTCATAATAGTCTGAAATGCAAAAACGCTAGGAACAAAATTCATTGCATTCGTGATTTGGCTGGAACCCGATATGAAGGAGATGAAGTTACAGACGCGTTAGTTAATCATTATGCTGGTTTTTTAGGCACAGAGGATCAAGTGTCTACTCTGGACTTGACGGACATATGTCTTAATACTCTTAGTCCGGAAGTGGCAAGTAATATGGTCAGACAAGTTACTCCTGAAGAAATTAAAAATGCTATGTTCAGCATTGGTGAGAACTAAGCTCCTGGTCCGGATGGCTACACGTCTGCATTTTTTAAGCATGCTTGGGATATTGTGGGGACCGAGGTTACAAAAGCGATTCTAGATTTTTTTGATAATGGCAAAATTCTGAAACAATTAAATCACACAATTTTGGCTCTGATTCCCAAAGTTGAGACCCCGGATTCGGTCCTGGACTACCGTCCAATCTCTTGTTGGAATGTTCTCTACAAGTGTATCAGTAAAATTATAACGGAGAGATTAAAGGGGTGTTTGGAGATCCTGGTAAGCATTAATCAGTCTGCGTTTGTGCCTGGTAGGAGGATTTCCGATAATATCCTCTTAACGCAAGAACTGATGCATAATTATCATTTGAATAAAGGCCCACCAAGATGTGCTTTCAAAATTGACATTCAAAAGGCGTATGACACTGTTAATTGGTCGTTTCTGGAAAAGATTCTTTATCAATTTGGATTGCATAGAAAGATGGTGAAGTGGATTATGGCGTGTGTTACCACGGCTACCTATTCTTTGAGTATCAACGGTAATCTTCATGGTTTTTTTAAGGGGAGAAGGGGGCTTCGTCAAGGCGATCCGATGTCTCCTTATTTGTTCACTCTTGTTATGGAGGTTCTCACCTTACTTCTACAACATAATGCTCGATCAAGCACGTCTTTTAAGTATCATGCACATTGTGTGAAGCAGAAAATAATTAATGTCTTGTTCGCTGATGACTTATTCATATTTGTTCATGGGAGTGTTTCTTCAGTAAACAAGATAAAGGATGCGTTAGAATTGTTCACTAATGTTTCAGGACTGGTTCCGAGCCATGCAAAGAGTACGGTCTTTTTCTGTAATGTTAGTCAGCAGGTGAGGCAGCATATTCTCAACATTATGCCGTTTCAGGAAGGCATCTTGCCTGTTCGGTATCTTGGTGTGCCGCTGATTACTACGAAGTTAGCAGCAAAAGATTGTAAATTGTTGGTGGATAGAATGGAGAAGAAAATCGATAACTGGATGTCAAAGACTCTATCTTTTGCAGGTAGGTTGCAGCTCATAAACTCTGTTCTTTCAGCAATGCATATCTATTGGGCTTCGGTGTTCATTATTCCGGCCCGTGTGATCAATGAGTTAGAAAAGCGTATGCGGCGTTATCTTTGGAATGCGGGTAATAATGGGAGAGTTAAAGCGAAGGTGGCGTGGAACGATATATGCCTGCCAAAAGCGGAGGGTGGATTGGGTATTAGGCGAATTGCGGATGTCAATAGGGCCCTAATCGCTAAGCATATTTGGAGTATTCTCTCGAAACGGAACTCTCTTTGGGTGCAGTGGATTTATTCTCATAAACTGAAGAATCAGAATTTTTGGGAAGTCCAGTGTAAAGGTAGTATGACATGGGGTTGGAGGAAGATTTTATCTATTCGGAATGCTGTTCGGCCGTTTTTTTGGAGCATTATTCGGAGTGGTATGCAAACGAACGCGTGGAGTGATAATTGGTGTCATTTGAGTCCTCTAAGGTCTTTTATAACGCCAAGGCATATTGCGAACGCGGGTTTTAATCTTCAATCTACGGTGGCCGATTTACTTAATGAGAATGGGCAATGGAAATGGCCCCAAGCATGGTACGATATTTATCCGGTCCTGATTGGGTTAACTGTTAACCAACAGAACTCCCAGTTAGCGGATCGGTTGGTTTGGAAGGATTTGGAGGGTCATGATCAGCACTTTAGCTCCTTGGAAGTGTGGCAAACATTACGGACGCGTGACACTCCAGTTAAGTGGGCTAGCATGATTTGGTTTAGTCAATGTATCCCGAGACACTCCTTTCATTTATGGTTGGTGATTAAAAACAAGCTTAAGACACAAGATCGGTTGGCTGTTTGGGAAGCGGGGAGTGAAACTAACCGAAGACTTATGTGTTGCCCCCTTTGTAAGCATGGCACGGATTCTAGAGATCACTTATTTTTCGTGTGTAGTTTTGCTTCACAGGTCTGGTCAAACATAAAGATGCTGGTAGAATTGGATAACGTTAACGACTCCTGGAACTCTATTTCAGATTGGATGGAAGACAACTCGGAATCCACGAGTCTGAAACACATCATGTGTAAACTAGTCATAGCTGCGTCATCTTACTACATATGGCAAGAGCGGAATAATCGGTTATTCACGTCTACGGAGTGTACGGCTAAACAGGTGACCGAAAAAATCAAAAGTATGGTCCGACTTCGTCTTATGGGTTTTGACTATAGGGGTCATGTTGATTATCGGAGGACTCTTTCAAAGTGGCAGATTCTATGTAGGGCATCGGACGAAGACCTAGGCTAAGGAAGATACTTTAGTTTTTTTTGTAGCAATTGTTGGCTTTGGTAGTGTTTGGGCTTTGTGTTTTGATGTTTGAACATATGATTCTGGTCTTGTTTTCTTGTTGTCCTAGTCTTGGTATGCCAAGTCTAGTTGCGTGTGCTATGTTAGGCACATGCTTTGTTCTTATTGGTTATTTATAAAATTTACCGGGGTAACCCTTTACCCAAAAAAAAACCTAATTTTTGGTATCTAAACTGATTTAGTAACAATATTAGACATGTTAAGGCATATTTTACTTGTCATAGGGCTAGTTAGGCGTTCCGAACACGTTTTACGCGAACGACGCGTTAAAGTAGCGTAAGCTACCTAAACGGGTCGTAACGGGTCAAAAGCACTTAGGATAAGTTTCGTTTTAGTATGTAGGCTTTGTTAAACCATATTATATGAGTTCCTACACTCATTTGGTTTACGAACCCTCATACTACCCGATCTCCCGATTTAGGTCCGGTTATTTATGTAGTTATTTATATAGGGTGCTGTTTGATTCTGTGATCCCTCTAGCTTTACTTGGTTGTTGTTCAAGACTTCTAAGCACCCTCAAGTGAGTACATAGACCCCTCTTTTACTGTTTTTCAAACATTTTGGGGTGAATCACATGTGCCTACTTGTTATTTTCATGCTTTCCAAGCTTTCATATCATATACTTGCTATGTTCATTAGTACATTATTAGTACATGATTTCATTGTGTTTTTGCTATGTATGTCCTTTGTAGCATACTTAGTACATCGTTTTACATGACATTTTATGCTATGTATGTTCATTTAGTTCATACTTAGTACATTGTTTTACATTTCATTTCATGCTATGTATGTTCATCATACTTAGTACATTTATTTTACATTGCATCTCTGTTGCATATGTTCCCGTAACATATGGACACATTGTTTTACATCTCTACCTTGTATGTTTACTTAGCATACTAGGTACATTTTTTTCATCGCATGCTTACATTTTGATATGACATTTGGTTTCTTTAAATGGGACCATATACATTCATTAACATTAGCTACGCCGCTCGTTAGTAGGTAATGGTACCATAGGAATTGACAACTCCCGTTCCTAAAATCCTAGGTTTGTTTGGATGGATGGAATGACCGAATTCGATTAAAACATAAGACAGATAGTCCTTTCATTTATTTAAGGGTTTATCACCACAGTCACAAGGCTTGAATGTATGCATTTTCACAATATCGCATAAATGTTTGTATTCAGTATAGCATGCATTTTCCACAAAACATAACGTTGATTTAAACCTCGTTTTACTTCAATACATTGTTTTGTGCATTTTTACCTATGGCTCGGTGGATATATATATATATATATATATATATATATTTCATTTGCCATACATGACATTTTGTTTACACATTGACATTTGACATAGACATTTTGATATTGATATACATATTTCATAGACTGTATTTTGACAAAGACATTTTGACATGGTTTACACAAAGACATTTGACAAATGGTTTTGACATGGGCAATTTACATTGGTGGTTTGTTTGGGTAAAGTGATTTAAGTAACGAGGCGTGTGTAATATGATACAAGCATGGTGGATATGCCGCTGGTACTTCCTATATATAAGTGCTTGTATGGTATTGCATATCGTAGCGTTATTTAAATCATTTCAGTTTAGACATATAACATTTTTATACAAATAACATATTTTTCACAAGACATTGTTTTACAAACAACTTATCTTATACAAACTCATTTTACTTGGCTATTCATTTAATCTTACATTATTCTTTTACATATCATCTACTTTATCATCGTTTTTCAAATGATTTATAAAACAAAACATTTTACAAGGTTCATGACTAACTTTTGTTAAACAACCTTTTTCTAAACTGATAAGTCATGAATCCTATTTTCACAAAACCTATGTACTCGCCGGCATTTTTATGCTGACGTACCTATTTTCACATGTGTTTTAGGAAATGATGCATAGGATTGATCAAGATACACTTAGGCGGACTTGGGCCTTAGTGACAATAAAAGATGGAAGACTAGTTAATTTTGTTATACTTCATTGTTTGATAAGACATTGTAACTCTTTTAATTCAATAAAACAATATTTCAATTTTCCATGTGTTATGAAACAATGATTCTGTTACAACACTCCCCGACGATTCCGCCACGTTTTGTTGTTTTACGTGGTCGGGGTGTGACAGAAGAGTTGGTATCAGAGCTCATGGTTATAGGGAATTAGGTTATTAGTAATGCTTTGACCTAGTCTATAACCTTCCTAGGACCCTAACGCGAGTTTACTTGCGTTTAGTCATAAAACAATACCGTCACCTATCCTTAGGCGACAACCACAACAAGAACACAAACTTCAAAACCGCTTTGAAAAGCAATCATCTGTTCTAGGATGATTAATTACAAGGTTTTGAACCCTCTAAGTTTTCAAATCTCGTCAAAGTTTGGGTCTTTTGATGTGAACACGTGCAAACTGGAAGGGTGAATGCTTGTACTCTGGCTTTTCTGTCTAAGGCTAGAGTGTTCGTACAAATCCGCAGAATCGGACCAGTCACTCTTACCTGGGAACTCTTGGGGTGAGTGTTCACTTATAGGCGAGCATGTCTTCAGTGATACATTAATATGACCCGTTTACTTTGATTAGTCACCGTCTCATTTGTTTGCCTTAGGTAACAAACAAATGATCGTAAATTCTATGCGTTGTCATTTTGTTTTGATTTTCTGATAACATTTCACTTGTTTCTTCCTATGTCTTTCATTTTCTTCTAGAATGTCTCTTCATCGCGATGACGCCCAGATGTCCGAGCAAACAGCCAAATTTGCCCAGCAAATAGGCGAAGTGATTCTGAAGACTATGGATTTAGGCATTGCCATGTCTTGTCTCAACAATGAAGCCACTCAAGAGTCACTGAAGGAAGCAGAAGTCAAGCCTGCACCAAAATCAAGGAAGCATAATGCTTCAAGGAAACCCGCAGCAGTTACACCTAATCAAGCGGGACCTAGCCAAGTGGCAAGGCCACCAGCTAGGAAGCCATACATAGGAGCTGCCCCATGGTGCAGACGATGCAACCGTCATCATTCAAACCTCATACCCTGCTTCAAATGTACCTACTGTGGACGATGGGGACATTTGGTTGATGTATGCCACTTTGCTATCCAAAACAAAGCTGCTATATGCCTTGCTGCTGCTCAACCTCCTGCCAGGAAACCTTATGACCGTACTGCACTGATGTGCAACAAGTGTTATGCACCTCACCGAGCTTACCTGCAGTGTCGTCTGTGTGCATCATGTGGACGACTCAGTCACCTGGCAAATGCTTGTCAATTCAACCCAATCCATGGTGGTCCAAACCAACCCCAAGTCAACCCTGCTCAAGCTCGTTTACCGTCTGGTACTTGGTACAACTACGGCGAGACGAGCTATTTCAGGAACAAGTGATCAAAGATTGTCAATGCAAATCTGACCCATAGATGAGCATTTGGCTGAGTATAAGATGTTGTTGTTTTAATCTTATGCTTTTAGTTTCTTTGTTTTTCTTGTAATGTGAAACAATCTGTTTTGTTTATAAATAAATTGTTGTTCACAATTCTGATATACAAGTGTAGTTACATGTGTGTATGGCATTTCCCTATGATACCTACATCAAAGAACTATGTTCTTTACAAACTACTCTTGTGATTCTCCCTTTCAAGTGATCGCTCATGATTTCCTCGAAACATTTTAAGTACTCGTTTCATTCTAGGAGACGAAGTACAAGAAATGAAGTGACATTATGAGTAATCGTGCTTTTGCACATCTGTGCCTTTAAATCCTTGGTTAGAAAACTAAGGTATTTTTCAATCTCATACCCATTTATGTTTTGATTTCTTTCAACATGCATAGCATACGTTTTCAAAAACAACCTCCATGATTTCAAATGCATTGTCTATGTTTTCAAAAACAACCCCCATGATTTCAAAAACATTGCCTATGTTTTCAAAAACAACCTCCATGATTTCAAATGCATTATCTATAAAAACAACCCCCATGATTTCAAAAACATTGCCTATGTTTTCAAAAAACAACCTTCATGATTTCAAATGCATTGTCTATGTTTTCAAAAACAACCCCCATGATTTCAAAAACATTGCCTATGTTTCCAAAAACAACCTCCATAATTTCAAATGCATTGTCTATGTTTTCAAAAACAACCCCCATGATTTCAAAAACATTGTCTATGTTTTCAAAAACAACCCCCATGATTTCAAAAAGCATTATTCATATTTTCAAAAACCTTATACATAATTTCAAAATTCATCTCGCATGATTTTAAAACATATTTTTATAAATATACCTACCTAATACACCTACTTTATGATTTCAAAAATATTATATATAAGGTTTCAAAAACATTAAACACATTTTTTAAAAAGAATCCCCATGCATAGTTTTCAAAAACATTTTTCCTCATACATTAACTTAACCTTCAAATTCTGCTTCATATGTCGCCTTGACATATCTAGCATCTCAACTTCAAAAACATTTTTACTTCATGTTTTGACTTAAGCACATCCAGTGCAAGGTTTCAAAACATCTTCGACTTCTAAAATCCATATAGGATCTTTTTATCTTCACATTAGACCCTTGTGGATGATTTTCATTCAAATCAGAATCCTTAATTGGATTCCTTGTGTACCTAAATTCGAACATTTCGATTCCTTATAATCGAAATCGAATTTTCTCTTTAAAAGGATCTTTCTATCTTCATAGTTAAATTCTTGCTAATGTTTAAAGTACCGAATGAAATCCACGGAATGGATTCCTAGTGTGCTTTAAATGCATGTACGCAGTTAACAGAACAAATTAACAAATTAAAGATCTAAGTAAACAATTTTGTGGTTATGTGATTATGTGCTTATACATTTTGTGTTTTCATTATGCATTTTTTTGTGTTTTTGTATACTCTGGATATTCGTTATCCAAATCCTCGTCGAATTCTTCATATCTTCATATGAGAGATTCGTAGTAGGATATTCAAAAAGGTACTACCTTAAAATCCTTATTGGGCTTCTACGTGATAGTCAAGACCCTTGGATTATATAGTACCACTCCTTGATTCATAAGAGACCCTTTTAGCGGTCTAGTAAAAAAGATTGTTTCAGAATCTGGTTAAAAATGACATGTGGTGATATAGCTGAACAGACTCCTTGATGGTCTATTTAAATCATTTATTGATTTAATAAAAGGACCCTATGGTGGTCTAGTCACGCCCATCGCAGGTTTGTTCATTTGGTTTTTCCCTACACATTATAAAATGCACTGTGCGGACTATGCAAGGAATTACATAATTATGGACGCGTACATAATTATGAAATTCAGTGCACAAGAACCCCAGTAAGATTTATCATGTGTAAGAACCTATGGTGGCAACAATAACGAAATGCGAACAATATAACGAAGGTATGGTGGACGCACCAATAACACTTTATATACATGTATATAAGTGTCCCTCTTACATTGCAAGCAAGATGTTAGTAAAGTTACCAGAAGTTCAGGACCTTAACCAGTGTTGTTTTATCTTTTCAACTTCATGTTTCAAGATCTCACAAGTTTCCTCTAAATAAATTTCGGGACGAAATTTCCTGAAGTAGGGGAGACTGTGACACCTGTGTAACTTCAACCATTAAACAAATACCAAACTAATGAAATATTGTATTTCATACTTGGGATTTGCATAAATATGTGTATCATTTGCACATATCAATTATTGTTCGATTTCGGGCTTTAAATCGCTTTCTGGAAGGTTATACGCGCACTGATGCGTAAATATAATCAGTTTAATGCAACAAACACTCCGGAATAGTGACATAGGCTTAACGTACCTTAAATAACCTTTACATAACTTAGAAATAAGTTTTGGAAGGTTTGGTATGCCGAAATCAAGTTTATTCACTTACAGGGACTAAATTCGACAAACTGTGAAAGTATGTCGATTCGTACTGTAACGGACATTCCAGAACATGGCCATAAGTTAAACACACCCTAAATATCCTTTACATAGCTTAGAAATAGGCTTTGAGAGGTTCGGTGTGCTAAAATAAACTTTATGCTCATTCAGGGACTAAAAGCGTCAAAAAGTGCACAAGTTTGCATTTTCGCGCATAACTTACATTCTGAATACATCCGGATATCCAAAAATTTATGTAAGCACTAAAATATTTTATTTTAGTGTTTGGCATAAGAAAATCCATTCGGAGCGCAATTTGGATCGTTTTTCATGCTTATGCGCATTCCGTCGTAATTAACCGAACATCGCAACCGTACGGCCAAACGAACCGACATCCGTGATGTTTTCAAGCATATTTCATGTTCCCTATGTCTTAACTTCATTGTGGAGCTTGAAATTAGGTTTGACGGGTGTTAGAAGTGCCAAAACACGACGATAAGCACACAGGGGCCTGTTCTGCCATTTTTGAAAGTTTCAGACCTGCAAGGTCCTTACGGACCTCAACATTATGAGTGTTGAGGTCCGTAAGCAGGGGTCAGACAGCAGAATGTTGCAAACAGCCAGTTTTCAGCTGTTATACACTCTTTTCTCACTTGCAACTGGTTTCTAGCAATCCTATGGGTCCCATGGGTTTGTAAATCAGTGGGTATGTGTTGTATGGCTGAGATTAATGCTTGGGAAACAAGAAACGATCCTAACGGCTCAACATTTCCTATATATACCCCTCCTTAATTCACATTCAAACCCACACATTTGAATCTGATTCAAGCTCTCTAAGTGGAAGTTTATATGCTTCCTACCTGAGAGTGAATCGGGTCAAATACTTGCGGGGACCTTCTGTAAGTATTCTTTCGTTCTTTTCGTTCGTTTTAGCGTTAAAGTCAAACTGTGTTTGACTTTCTGCATTGACCAGTTTATGGTCAATGCGAAGTTCATTTAAACTTCATAACGTGAGCGTAATCACGATGGTTATAGTCCCTAGTGACTATACCTACTGATTACCACGTTATCTAGGCTCAGTGACGAGTCGTAGTTGTGGCGGTGAAAATGCGTTTTCTCGCGTATTTTGTAACCAAACTACTCTAGGGTATCAAAACCGTTTGTTTTGATACCAAACCTATTTTCTAACTTAACTAAACATGTTCTAGCATGTTTAGCTCGTCACTTTTAGATTTGTGCTTGTTTAGGGTCGTAAAGGTAAGCGATCTAATCAATCGCTTATGCTTTCGAACCCGACCCATTTGGTCGGTCATTAGGATCCGACCAAACATTTTAGGTGACCATAGTTGTATAGGGAATAACCTTCCGAGGTTATATCTTATGGTAACAACGTTTAGTTAGTTGTATGATAGGTAGTATATATGCCTTAGGTAAATTACCAAAATTCCCTTTTTACGTTAAAATTCATTTTAAGCCTATGAAACCTAATTTTTGGTATCTAAACTGATTTAGTAACAATATTAGACATGTTAAGGCATATTTTACTTGTCATAGGGCTAGTTAGGCGTTCCGAACGCGTTTTACGCGAATGACGCGTTAAAGTAGCGTAAGCTACCTAAACGAGTCGTAACGGGTCAAAAGCACTTAGGATAAGTTTCGTTTTAATATGTAGGCTTTGTTAAACCATATTATATGAGTTCCTACACTCATTTGGTTTACGAACCCTCATACTACCCGATCTCCCGATTTAGGTCCGGTTATTTATGTAGTTATTTATATAGGATGCCATTTGATTCTGTGATCCCTCTAGCTTTGCTTGGTTGTTGTTCAAGACTTCTAAGCACCCTCAAGTGAGTACATAGACCCCTCTTTTACTGTTTTCAAACATTTTGGGGGGAAACACATGTGCCTACTTGTTATTTTCATGCTTTCCAAGCTTTCATATCATATACTTGCTATGTTCATTAGTACATTATTAGTACATGATTTCATTGTGTTTTTGCTATGTATGTCCTTTGTAGCATACTTAGTACATCGTTTTACATGACATTTTATGCTATGTATGTTCATTTAGTTCATACTTAGTACATTGTTTTACATTTCATTTCATGCTATGTATGTTCATCATACTTAGTACATTTATTTTATATTGCATCTCTGTTGCATATGTTCCCGTAACATATGGACACATTGTTTTACATCTCTACCTTGTATGTTTACTTAGCATACTAGGTACATTATTTTCATCACATGCTTACATTTTGATATGACATTTGGTTTGTTTAAATGGGACCATATACATTCATTAACATTAGCTACGCCGCTCGTTAGTAGGTAATTGTACCATAGGAATTGACAACTCCCGTTCCTAAAATCCTAGGATTGTTTGGATGGATGGAATGACCGAATTCGATTAAAACATAAGACATATAGTCCTTTCATTTGTTTAAGGGTTTATCACCACAGTCACAAGGCTTGAATGTATGCATTTTCACAATACCGCATAAATGTTTGTATTCAGTATAGCATGCATTTTCCACAAAACATAACGTTGATTTAAACCTCGTTTTACTTCAATACATTGTTTTGTGCATTTTTACCTATGGCTCGGTGGATATATATATATATTTATATATTTCATTTGCCATACATGACATTTTGTTTACACATTGACATTTGACATAGACATTTTGATATTGATATACATATTTCATAGACTGTATTTTGACAAAGACATTTTGACATGGTTTACACAAAGACATTTTGACATGGTTTACACAAAGACATTTGACAAATGGTTTTGACATGGGCAATTTACATTGGTGGTTTGTTTGGGTAAAGTGATTTAAGTAACGAGGCGTGTGTAATATGATACAAGCATGGTGGATACGCTGTTGGTACTTCCTATATATAAGTGCTTGTATGGTATTGCATATCGTAGCGTTATTTAAATCATTTCAGTTTAGACATATAACATTTTTATACAAATAACATATTTTTCACAAGACATTGTTTTACAAACAACTTATCTTATACAAACTCATTTTACTTGGCTATTCATTTAATCTTACATTATTCTTTTACGTATCATCTACTTTATCATCGTTTTTCAAATGATTTATAAAACAAAACATTTTACAAGGTTCATGACTAACTTTTGTTAAACAACCTTTTTCTAAACTTATAAGTCATGAATCCTATTTTCACAAAACCTATGTACTCGCCGGCATTTTTATGCTGACGTACCTATTTTCACATGTGTTTCAGGAAATGATGCATAGGATTGATCAAGATACACTTAGGCGGACTTGGGCCTTAGTGACAATAAAAGATGGAAGACTAGTTAATTTTGTTATACTTCTTTGTTTGATAAGACATTGTAACTCTTTTAATTCAATAAAACAATATTTCAATTTTCCATGTGTTATGAAACAATGATTCTGTTACAACACTCCCCGACGATTCCGCCATGTTTTGTTGTTTTACGTGGTCGGGTGTGACAAGTTAGGCGTTTCGAACGCGTTTTACGCGAACGACGCGTTAAAGTAGCATAGGCTACCTAAACGGGTCGTAATGGGTCGTAAGCACTTAGGTTAGGTTTCATTTTAGTATGTGGGCTTTGTTAAACCACATCATATGAGTTCCAATACTCAATTGGTTTACGAAACCTCATACTATCCAATCTCCCGATTTAGGTCCGGTTATTTATGTAGTTATCTATATTAGGTGCCGTTTGTTAATTTCAACCCTATGCATCATTTCCTGAAACACATGTGCCTACTTGTTAATTTCATGCTTTCCCATGCTTTCATATCATATACTTGTTATGTTCATTAGTACACTATTAGTACATGATTTCATTTTGTTTTGCTATGTATGTTTACTTAGCATATTTAGCACATTGTTTTACATTACATCATCTTTTGCTATGTATGTTTACTTGACATGATAGCACATTGTTTTACATTACATTTTCTGCTTTGTATGTTAACTTAGCATATTTAGCACATTGTTTTACTTTACTTTTTCTGCTATGTATGTTGACTGAGCATGCTAGCACATTGATTTACATGACTTTTCTGTTTTGTATGTTAAATTAGCATACTTAGTGCATTGTTTTACATTGCATCTCTGTTGCATATGTTCTCGTAACATATGGACACATTATTTTACATCTCTACCTTGTATGTTTTCTTAGCATACTAGGTACATTATTTTCATAAAACATGCTTACATTTGGTATATCATTTGGTTTGTTTAACGGGACTAAATTACATTCATTAACACCGATCATGCCGCTCGGTAGTAGGTAATGGTACCATAGGACTTGACATCTCCCGTTCCTAAACCCTAGGTTTGTTTGGGTGGAAGGAATAACCGAATCCGAAAACATTTTCTTTGATAACCTTCACTCTAAGGTTATTCGTCTGTCTCAAGGCTTGAATGTAGGCGTTTAACATTACCGCATAAATGTTGTATCAGTAAAGCATGCATTATTCTACAAAGCATAACTTTTGATTTATTCAAATACTTTGTTTTGTACATTTTTACTTGTGGTTTAAGTAGTCTCGTTTTACTTACCATACATAACTTTTGATTACACATTACATGATTTACATTTGATGGTTTTCACACAAACATTTGACATTTGACTATACATAAACATTTTTACATTGGTGATTGGTTTTGTTTAAGTGATTTAAATAACGAGGCGGGTGTAATAAGATAAAAGCATGGTGGATACGCCGCTGGTACTTCCTATATATAAGTGCTTTTATAGTATTACATATCGTAGCGTTATTTAAACCATTTCAATATTTGACATATAACATTTTACACAAATGACATATTTTCACTAAACAATTGTTTTACAAAACAACTCATTTTATACAAACTCATTTTACTTGGTTATTCATTTAACCTTACATTACTCTTTTACATATCATCTACTTTATCATCGATTTTCAAATGATTTATAAAACAAAACATTTTACAAGGATCATGACTGACTTTTGTTAAACAACTTTTTCTAAACTTATAAGTCATGAATCCTATTTTCACAAAACCTATGTATCTCACAGGCATTTTTATGCTGACGTACCTATTTTCACATGTGTTTCAGGAAATGATGCATAGGGTTGATCAAGATACACTTAGGCGGAGGGGTCTAGTAAAAAAGATTGATTCAAAAATCTGGTTAAGAATGACATGTGATGCTATAAACTGAAAAGACTCGATAGGAGCACCTCTCCCTTTGGCGATTCTGGTTCCTCATGAAACCCTAGGTTCTTCTTTGCGATCTTTTGTATAACAGTCTGTCATTGGAGATGCGTTTCATCGTTTCTCTATAACGAACTAGTTAGCAATTGTGACCAATTTCGAAATTAGGGTTTTCTTTCTGTTCTTTCTTTCAATCGCCACCTTAGTGTTTCAATTTGAAAGTCCTGATTTATTAATCTAGTAGTTTTTGATTGCGGTTAACTGAGATTAATTTAGCTAGATCGGAAACTCTGGATTAATCGATTAAGGGGTGAAGATTAACACTAGGGTTTTAAGGATTAGGGTTTTATTGGGGGCTGCATGTTTTTGTCGTCTGGTTGAGATTGAATTGTACGTGGTGCATGGAGAGAAATAGGGATCAAGGTTTGGAGGACTTAGGGTTTCGGTCGTTCACTGAAAAGCTGCATGGAGATATTTTTATCTCTTCAACCAATGCTAAGCCTGTGAGTTCACATGAAGGGCGAGGTAACTTCACTAAGTTTGGGAATAGTCATGATGTCAGATCTTTAAAAATCGATGGAAACACGCTGCTGCCGAGACGTGGAGTTGTTCCACAGGAGCCGAAAGTGATAAACATCATTGATGAGTTGGAAAAGGTTTCGGTACCAGTCCAAGAGACAACTGTTTTGCCTGGTCGTAATATGGAAAAAATATCTGAACCGATTCATTTGGTTAGTGCTGAACCTGATTGTAAAGATGATCAGAATCAGGAAAGATCTATGCCATTCTCTTATGCTGAAAAGCTGCAAACTAATGTGCGGATCAAAAAGGAAATTAATTTTCGTCTGATGGAGCCATTGGAGACACGTGAGGGTGCGGATGTGGTTATTCCTAAAGAGGTAGTTAAAAAGGTTCAAGATAGTTTGATAATGTTCTCTATGGTTATTTTTTAGGGAATAGATTACCGTTTCCTGTAGTAGATTACTACGCGAAAAATGTCTGGGCTAAGTTTGGGTTTTCTAAGCTAATGATGAACTCTAACGGCTTCTTTTTCTTCAAGTTTGAATCTAAGGATGGTCTCATGAAAGTTCTGGAAGGGTGCCCATGGTTGATAAGGAAAATTCCGTTATTCTTGAACATATGGTCACCGAAGGTTAGCCTGAGAATAGATGGTATCAAATCTGTTCCACTTTGGGTTAAACTGCATAATGTGCCGATTTCGGTGTACACAGATGATGGTTTAAGCTTGTTGGCTTCTAAGCTGGGTGTCACACCCCCAAAATCCACATGCGGAGTACCACCGCTTGGAGGCGTGACTGACCAGGATCCAGCCACCAATTATACTGAGCATTGATAATAGACATCACAGTTTAAAGTCTTAAATGTTTCAATTCGAAATTTAGTTTAAGTAAGCAGCGGAAACACAGACCAAACAGTTTTCAAAACAAGGTTCATAGTTTAAAGATTATTTAAAACCCAACACACGGGTTAAGACGACCACTACACATCCCCAAGCTGCAAGCTCCTGATTCACTGGTTACCTGCAAAGCATGCAGTAGGGTGTCAACAAAAAAATGTTGGCGAGTTCACGAGATGTCCAGTTTTAGCTTTTCAGAAGAAAATGTAGGTTGTTTAGGTAAAGCATTTATAATCACATCATGGGGAGCTACCCCATATGAAAGCTACTAAACTGGAATTACCGAAACTGTTGACGAGAAGATTTTTGTGCCCCAGGTCAATGTCTATCGTCATTGACCAAGATGCAAGGTCTACTAGTTCACGCCCGATCTCCCCCGGTCACGGTCTGAGGTTGTCAAACCTAATAGCGCTATCAACTAATAACCCGTTCGCCCCCGGCGATTAATCGGTACTATAAGCAGGGACTTTTCATGATAGAGATTCGTTTAGTGTTGCTAGTTGTGATTTATAAATATTACCCAAACGTATCTCCCCCGGATGTAGTAGTACAAGAGTACCATTTGCATATTCCCCCGGAAATTACCAGTTTGAAAACATTCTTTAGTTTGTTCGTGTCCCTCCCTGGGACGCATGCTTTTAGTGTGTGAACTCACCTTGGGTTGCTCGGCAGTTTAGTTTACTTGGTTAAGTGTGCTGGTCACCTCGTCCTAATATGGTTATTGGTATAAGTCAGGCTCGAACACAAGTAATCACGTATATGGTACACGTATTTGACACATAGCATGCATAACATATATTTATCCCCTAAGTTATTGGGCCTGTCAAATTCTTAAACAATAACAGTTAACACATAGTTCACTTTAACAGTAACAAGCATGAATAGTTTGTATACTTTGGCCCAATAACGAAAACAAACAGTCCAGTCGAGACCAGGTGGTCTCGACTCGAGAGTGTAAGGTCTCGAGTCGCAACCGGAGGATCTCGTGTGGTGCATGCATGAGTCGCAACCTCGAAGGTCTCGAGTTCAGTCTCGAGTCGGGATCAGGAGATATCGAGTCGCAACAGTGTTGGTCTCGACTCATGAGGCGCATGTCCTGGTCTCAAGTTGTCCACTTGACGGTCTCGAGTAGCAATCTCCGCAGTCTCGAGTCGAGACAGGAGGTCTCGACTCGCACACTTGATGACCGGAAACCTTCCAGAACCTGTCTAATGGTACTATCCAATAGGATTGGCATTTCATGAAAATTGTGTACTATCCCATTAAACATGTTTTGTTGTCTAAATTCCAAACAATTCAGATCAAACATCAACAAATTTCAAATATTTTCAATGATCTTCAAATAGTTCATCAAGCACATTCATCACATATTCATATCATATTCATATAGTTCATCACTAGGGTTTTATCATTCATTTCTACATTCGAAGCATATGCATAGATCCTCAATTTTTTTACAACATAAAGCATAAGAGTTGTGAACAAGAATCATGTGACAAATATCCTAAATATCAAGACAATCTCGTAAAAATACTATGGAAATAATATTTTTCTTACACCTTCTAGCATGATTTCATTATTCGAACACACTAAGCTCATCCATTTATTACTCATTATTTCCATCATTCATTCGGTTTCAATCATTCATTCGGTTTATAAGAAACACTTTGTTTCACACAAGTTATTTCAACATTGCTAATGAATCTATTACCTAATATGCAACAATCTATTATCCAACTATCAAAACAATTGTCATGCATTCATAAATCATCATTTTTGACCAAACAACCACAAGGAAACTAACCGGCTAGATGAAAGGGTATGAAGGATTGATGAACTAAGTTCCGAGTGACGATCTCGAGTTAACCCAAGAGCCCTTTGGTTGTCGCCGGTTTGATCCGAGAAAGAAGGAGAGGAGAGGTTGTGTTGTTAGGGTTTAAGGTTTTCTAGAGAGGGAGAGTGTGAGAGTGAGGATGAAGTGGGAGAGAGAGAGTAAAGGAGAGTGTGTGAGGGTTTTAGGTTCTTATAAAAGGGTGGTGCACCCTAAGTGGGTTTTCGAGTGGGCTTCAAGGGGATATCGGCCCAACCGATTTGAGTTGAGATGGGGAAGGCCCAACCGGCCCACTACTTTATTGTTTACTCGAGACCGAGTGGTCTCGAGTCGTGGTCTCGGTTCCCTAGCACTTATATATATATATAATACACATACTTATATTATACATTCATACACCACATAGCATAACAAGATAATCGCAACTTTCATTTAATACACACAATGTAATTACAAGATATTAGCTCGGGAAAGCCTAGAGTGTCACATTATCCCCAAGTTTTAAGAACTTTCGTCCCGAAAGTTAAGGCAGCAACTGACAAGCTAGTATGAGTGAGAGCGTTTCAACGGGGTGTCACATCATTCCCCCGTTAGTTTGGAATTTCGTCCCGAAATTCGGTTGTAGCTTCAGTGCTGGGGGTTTCATTAGGGAACAGCTGGGGATACTTGTGCTTCATCTGGTCTTCCCGCTCCCAGGTAAACTCTGGGCCACGTCGTGAGTTCCAACGAACTCGTACGAGAGGTATCTGGCTACGTTTGAGGGTTTTGATTTCACGATCCGTGATCTCAATCGGTTCCTCAGTAAAGTGTAGCTGTTCGTCAATAGTGAGTTCCTTGAAAGGGATGATGAGTGTTTCATCTGATAGACATTTCTTCAGATTAGACACGTGGAAGACGTTGTGCACAGCACTTAGTTCTTCAGGCAGATTCAATCTGTAAGCGACCTTACCGATCTTTTCGGTAACTTCAAAGGGTCTGACATATCTCGGATTAAGCTTGCCCCGTTTTCCAAAACGAACCACACCCTTCCAGGGTGAGACTTTAAGTAGAGCCCGGTCACCAACCTGGAATTCTAGCGGTTTCCTATCCTTATCAGCGTAGCTCTTTTGACGGTCACGAGCTGCCGCCATGCGTTGCCTAATCTGGGCAATCTTTTCCGTAGTGTCTACCACATGCTCCGGGCCTGTGATCTGGCTGTCACCAACCTCCGCCCAGCAGAGAGGCGATCGGCATTTACGACCGTACAATGCCTCAAAGGGTGCTGCCTGAATGCTGGTGTGGTAGCTGTTGTTGTAGGAGAATTCCACTAAAGGTAGGTGCTTCTCCCAATTCTTGCCAAAATCGATCACACATGCCCTAAGCATCTCTTCGAGGGTTTGGATGGTGCGTTCAGATTGCCCATTCGTTTGCGGATGATAAGCGGTGCTCATGTCTAAACGTGAGCCAAAAGATTTGTGCATAGCTTGCCACCATTCAGAAGTAAAACGCGCGTCTCGATCGGAAATAATAGAGGTTGGCACCCCGTGTTTCGAAACCACTTCTTTTAAGTATACCTCTGCTAAGGTAGAGAACTTGTCTGTTTCTTTAATAGCCAAAAAGTGGGCAGATTTAGTTAATCGATCTACTATCACCCAAATGGTGTCATTTTCGCGTTGAGACCTAGGCAAGCCGGTAACAAAGTCCATGGAAATTTGCTCCCATTTCCACTGTGGGATTTCTGGTTGTTGGAGTAGGCCCGATGGTTTCTGATACTCGGCCTTGACTGTTGCACAAGTCAAACATTTTCTGACATAGGCTGCTATGTGAGCTTTCATGCCAGGCCACCAGTATGTAGTCTTTAAGTCGTGGTACATCTTATCCGAACCGGGATGTACTGAGTAACGGGACTTATGGGCTTCATCCATCACAAGGTCACGTAAATTTCCATAAAGCGGAACCCATATGCGCCCGGCTACATAGTAAGCACCATCTTCTTTTTGTTCTAAACGTTGTTTCGATCCTCGTAGGGACTCAGCCCTGATGTTCTCGGCTTTCAACGCTTCGACCTGAGCATTTCGGATCTGATTGGGGAGGTTCGAGTGGATGGTGAGCTGTAAGGCACGAACACGCTTGGGTTTGGTCTCTTTTCTGCTGAGGGCATCGGCTACCACATTAGCCTTGCCTGGATGATATTTAATCGCACACTCATAGTCATTTAGGAGTTCGACCCATCGGCGTTGCCGCATATTCAACTCCTTTTGTTCCATTATGTGCTGGAGACTCTTGTGATCAGTGTAAATCGTGCACTTGGTGCCGTACAAGTAGTGTCTCCAAAGCTTGAGCGCGAAGACCACAGCTCCAAATTCTAAGTCATGCGTCGTGTAGTTCCGTTCGTGGATCTTGAGTTGTCGCGAAGCGTAAGCAATAACCTTCTCGCGTTGCATCAACACGCAACCAAGCCCTTGAATAGAAGCATCGCAGTAAACAACAAAGTCGTCGGTACCTTCAGGTAAGGAGAGAATAGGAGCACTACAAAGGTTCTTCTTTAGTTCCTGGAAGGCAGATTCCTGAGCATCATTCCATTTGTAAGCAACACCCTTCTGAGTGAGGGTCGTAAGTGGTTGAGCGATCTTAGAAAATCCCTTGATAAATCTTCGATAGTATCCTGCCAATCCCAAGAATTGGCGGACTTCGGTCGGAGTCTTAGGTACAGGCCAATTCTTAATGGATTCAACCTTAGCGGGGTCAACATGAATCCCTTCCTGATTGACGATGTGCCCAAGGAAATGGACTTCTCTAAGCCAGAAATCATATTTCGAGAATTTGGCGTACAGTTGCTCATTGCGAAGGAGTTCGAGAATAAGACGCAGGTGTTGTTCATGCTCCTCTTGACTCTTCGAGTAGATTAAGATGTCGTCGATAAACACAATTACGAACTTGTCGAGGTAGGGTTTGTGTAACATCTGTGCTTGTAATCATTGTGAACAGTTCTATTATCAATAAAACAATTTTATTTGATCCCAATGTTTGTTTGGTTGTGTTTTACATTTTTCATGTTTTGACTTTTATGTAATTTCAAACTCTATATCACTTTCTGGAGAGTTATACGTAAACTGATGCGTAAACGTAACCATTTTAATGCGACAAATACTCCGGAACTTCAACATATACTTAACATACCTTAAATAACCTTTACATAACTTAGAAATAAGTTTTAAAGGCTTTGGTATGGCAAAAGCAAGTTAATTCGCTTACAGGGACTAAACTTGACAAACTGCGAAAGTATGCCAATTTGAACTGTAACAGACATTCCGGAACATGACCTTATAACATACCATAAATATCCTTTACATAGCTTAGAAATAGGCTTTGAGGGGTTCGGTATGCTAAAATAAACTTTTGGGTCATTCAGGGACTAAAAGTGTCAAAAAGTGCACAAGTTTGCATTTTCGCGCATAACTTGCGTTCTGAATACATCCGGACATCCAAAAATTTATGTAAGCATGACTATATTATGATTTAGTGTTTGGCTTGCCAAAAATCCATTCGTTGCGTCATTTGGATCGTTTTTCGTGCTTATGCGCATTCCGTCGTAATTAAGCAAACATCGCGTTCGTACGACCAAAAGAACCAACATCCGGCATATTTTTGAGCATGTTTCATGTCCACAATGTTTAGGCATCATTTTAGGGCCTTAAAGTTGGCTTTACGGGCCTTAGAAGTGTCGGAAATGGCCTTAAACACGTGCAGGGACCAAAACTGTAATTTCTGAAACTTGTTTTCTGATCAGAAGGGCCAGGCGGCCCGCCTCAGTTTCTGAACATCCTCACGCGGCCCGCGTCCCACTATCAGACCAGATTAACTGCATTTAACAGCAGATTGCAGCTGTTTGATCCTCACCCACACATTCTCAATTGCTTAGTCAGATGATAAGGACCATTTTTAGGCACCATAACTTTCCAACACTTGTACGGTTACGATTAAAGCACGGTTTCCATGAAACGATCTTAACGGTGGACCGAAAACTATAAATACCCCATACCCCCCATTGCTTAAATCACTAGAATTTTGATTTGAGAAACTCTAAGTTGAAACTATTGTTTCATACCTGAGATTTTTGAATCGAAATTAGCATTCGGGGACCCTTCGTAAGTATTCTTTCGTTCTTTTATTGCTTTTCGAGTCTTTCGAGTCTGAAAGTCAAACTTTGTTTGACTTTCTGCGTTGACCAGTTATGGTCAATGCGAAGTTCGTTTGAACTTCGCAACGTGAGTGTAATCACATTGGTTATAGTCCCTTGGGACTATGCCTACTGATTACCACGTTGTCTAGGGTCGTAGGGTAAGCGATCTAATAAATCGCTTATACCTCGAACCCGACCCATTTGGTCGATCATTAGGATCCGACCAAACACATTAGGTGACCATAGTAGGTAGGGAATAACCTTCCGAGGTTATACCCTATGGTCACATCGTTTAAGTAGTTGTATGATAGGTAGTTTATATGCCTTAGGTAAATTACCAGAATACCCTTTTCATGTATAATTGGTAATTAAGCATATGAAACCTAAACCTTTGTCACATAACTGATTATGTAACATGTTTAGGCATATTCTACTTGTCATAGGACTAGTTAGGCGGTCCAAACGCGTTTCACGCGAACGACGCGTTAAAGTAGCATAAGCTACCTAAACGGGTCGTAATGGGTCGTAAACAATTATGTTAGGTTTCATTTAGTATGTAGGCTTTGTTAAACCATATTACACGAGTTTCCATACTCGTTTGGTTTACAAACCCTCATGCTACCCAATCTTCCGATATAGGTCCGGTTTATTAACATAGTTACCTATATTAGGTGCCGTTTGATTCCGTGATCTCTAGCATTGCTTGGTGGTTATCTTAGGACTACTGAACAATCTCAAGTGAGTACATAGACCCCTCTTTTAATGTTTTCCAAACTGTTTTGGGGTGGAACACATGTGCCTACTTGTTACTTTCCTGCTTTTCATGCTTTCACATCATCTGCCTGCTATGTTCGTTAGTACATTATAGTACATGATTTCATTACATTTCATGCTATGTATGCCCATTGTGTGCGTACTTAGTACATCGTTTTACATTACATTTCATGCTATGTATGCCCATTGTGTGCGTACTTAGTACATCGTTTTACATTACATTTTATGCTATGTGTGCCCATTGTGTGCATTACTTAGTACATCGTTTTACATTACATTTCACGCTATGTATGTTCATTTGATTACATACTTAGTGCATTGTTTTCACATGTTTACATTTTGGGTATGACATTTGGTTTGTTTACAATGGAACAATACATTCATTAACATTGATCACGCCATTCGTTAGTAGGTAGTGGTACCATAGGAATTGACAACTCCCGTTCCTGAAATCCTGGGTTTGTTTGGATTGGAAGGAATGACCGAATTCGATATACATAACTTAGATAAACCTTTAATTTGTTTAAGGGTTTATCGCCACAGTCTCAAGGCTTGGATGTATGCATTATAACAATACCGCATAAATGTTTGTATCAGTACAGCATGCATTTGTTACACAAAACATAACTTTGATTTAAACTGTGTTTTACTTCAATACCTTGTTTTTGTGCATTATACATATGGTTTAGTTGATATATTTCACTTACCATACATGACATTTTTGGTTACACATTACATGATCTACATTAAACATAAACATTTTGACATTGATATACATAGTTGGTGGTTTACATTGGACATAAACATTTCGGTATGGTGTACACATTAACACATGACAATTCATTTATACATAAACAATTTACATTGATGGTTGGTTTGAGTAAGTGATTTAAGTAACGGGGCGTGTGTAATATGATACAAACATGGTGGATACGCCGCTGGTACTTCCTATAAACAAGTGTTTGTATGATATTACATGTCGTAGCGTTACTTAAATCATTTCAATATTTGACATATTACGTTTTACATAAACAACTTATCTTCACAAGACATTGATTTATAAAACAACTTATCTTATACAAACTCATTTTTCTTGGTTATTCATTTAACCTTACATTATTTATATATATCATCTGATCTTATCGTTTTTCAAATAATTTACAAGATAAAGCAAAGTACGGGGTTCATGACTAAACATTTTCTTAAAAATAAGTCATGAACCTTATTTTCATAAACCTATGTATCTCACAGGCATTTTTATGCTGACGTACCTATTTTCACATGTGTTTTCAGGAGCTTTTCCGTAGGATGTTGATCATGACACTAGGGCGGACCTGTGCCTTAGAGACTAAAAATGGAGATAGACTTGTTTAATTATGTTATAAACTCTATGTTTCCTGTTTAAGACAATGTAACACTCTTGTTTAATAAATAAAATATAACTTTGTATGCCATGGTTGTGAAACAATAATTCTGTTACAACACTCCCCGACGTTTCCGCCACGTTTTGTATGTTACACGTGGTCGGGGTGTGACAGAAGAGTTGGTATCAGAGCCAATGGTTATAGGGAATTAGGTTATTAGTAATGCTTTGACCTAGACTATAACTTTTCTAGGACCCTAACACAAGTTATCTTGTGTTTAGATCTTAAAACATGTACATCACCTATCCTTAGGTGATTATCAAAACAAGAACCAAATTTTTCCGAAACGATTTTTGAAAAACAATCATCTGTTTTTGAATGATTTATTACATGGTTTTGAACCCTCTTTTGTAAGGTTTTGAACCCTTCCTGTTTAACTAAAATCTTTGGCCTTGTGCCTTCAAATTTTCAAAATCCCGTCAACGTTTTGGGTTTTAAATAATGTGAACACGTGCAAACTGGAAGGGTGAATGCCTGTATTCTGGGTTTTCTGTCTAGGCAAGCACTTCGTATATATCTCATCAGACGCGAGACCAGTTGTGCTTACCTGGGAATTCTTGGGATGAGTGTTCACTTATAGGCGAGCATGTCTTCATTATACATTATTTTTGACCCATTTACTTTGATTAGTCACTGTGATTCGTTTGTTTGCTTGGTAATGCGGACGAATGATCACCATCTTTGCTTTTGTTGATTTTGTTTCATCTCATTCTCTTCATCCAATCATCTCACTCGTTTCCTTTCATGTTTTCCTCTTTTAGAATGCCTCCTCGACGCGAGAACCAGATAGCGACTGCCGAACTGGCAGAAATTATTGCGCAGCAGATGGCTGCTCAATTCCCAAATCTCTTTGCTCAATGGAATCAAGCCAACAATAACAACAATGTTCCATGCAAATACAAGGATTTTAACCAGGCTAAACCACTCAAGTTTAGTGGTTCTGAAGGAGCAACTGGGCTTCTTCAGTGGTTCGAAAGCATTGAGAATACTTTTCGCCACGTGCAGTGCCCGGATAATCGCAAGGTCGAGTTTTCTTCGAGCGTGTTTCAGAAGAGGGCTCTTACATGGTGGAATGGGGTAATGAGAGACCGAGGTGCAGAAGTTGCTCTCGCACAGACATGGGCTGAACTTAGAGCCCTTATGATAAGGGAATTCTGTCCTCGTCATGAGCAGCGAGCGTTGGAGAAAGAGTTTGATGTTTTGAAGCAAGATAGTGGTGAGCACAGGGCATATACTGATCGGTTTGAAGAGTTGAGTCTGCTTTGCCCGACTATGGTTACCCCACTCGACAAGGCTATCGAAAGATACATCGACGGCCTACCTGACTCGGTACAAGACATCCTTACTGGTAGTAACCCTGCCACACTCCGTCAGGCGATCGAGTTATCAGCGACATTGACTGAGTCGCAGATTCGGAAGAATAAGTTGCACAGGAAGGGTGACAAGGGCAAGAAACAGTCGGCTGACAAGGAAGATAGCAAGAAAGGTTAAAACAAGAATGGAAAGAACTCTGGTTCTTCGAGAGGGTCAAGGAAGCGTAAGGCTTCCCAAAACTATGCTGTCACTGCCCAAGCTAACCAGCCAGCTCCCAACCAAACCGCACAGCCTCCAGCAAGGAAACCCTATTCAGGGAATGCACCTTTGTGCAACAGATGCAACAGTCACCATCAGCCGCAACATCAGTGCCATTTCTGTGCTAGCTGTGGGAAGTCAGGTCATCTTGCCGATGTTTGTCGGTTTGCTCAGAATCGCGCAGTTCAAAACCCGGCTCAACAAGTTGCACAGCCTCCTGCTCAGCAACAGGGTCAAGCTGCACGACCACAATACCCACCATGTGCTTGTTACAATTGTGGGGATCTGACCCACTACAGAAACCGATGCCCAAGGCTAGCCAACCAGAATCAGGTTCAGGCTCCGGCTCGAGGCCGAGCCTTTAACATGAATGCCCAAGAGGCGCAGGCGGACGATAATGTGGTGAACGGTACGTTCTTTATTAATAATAAGCCTGCATCTGTTCTTTTCGATTCTGGTGCCGATAAGAGTTTCGTGTCATTGTCTTTTGAGCCAATGCTTCGCGTGTCTAGAACGAAACTAGGCAAATCTTTGACAGTAGAAGTTGCTAGTGGTGAACCCATTATTCTTGATTCTGTTCTTCGCAACTGCCAGTTGAACCTTAACGACCATCTTTTTCCTATCGACCTCACGCCAATGCAACTTGGAAGCTTCGACGTTATTGTGGGAATGGATTTGTTATCCAAGCATCACGCAGAGATAGTTTGTTCTGAGAAGATTGTTCGTGTGCCGCTTTCAACAGGCGAGATCCTACAGGTTCAAGGTGAGAAACCTGCCGGTGGTCTCAAACTCATGTCTTGTTTTAAAGCTCGGAAATATCTGCGGAAGAACTATGTGGCTTTCTTAGCACATGTTACAGAAGATAAAGGCAAGGGTAAGTCTATTTCAGATATTCCTGTCGTTCGGGATTATTCTGAAGTATTCCCTGAAGATTTACCTGGTCTACCTCCAGCACGCCAAGTCGAGTTCCGCATTGATCTCGTACCTGGTGCAAATCCCATTGCCAGAGCTCCATATCGTCTTGCACCGTCTGAGATGCAAGAGTTGTCTAATCAGCTTCAGGAACTCTCTGACAAAGGTTTTATCCGTCCTAGCTTTTCACCCTGGGGTGCTCCCGTTCTTTTTGTCAAGAAGAAGGATGGATCCTTTAGGATGTGTATCGATTATCGTGAGCTTAACAAGCTTACCACCAAGAATCGATATCCCCTACCGTGCATAGACGACCTCTTTGATCAGTTACAGGGCGCTTCTTATTTTTCAAAGATTGATCTGCGATCTGGATATCATCAACTTCGGGTGCATGAAGAAGATATTCCCAAGACGGCGTTCCGCACTCGGTATGGGCATTATGAGTTCACAGTCATGCCATTTGGTTTGACTAATGCTCCTGCTGTTTTCATGGACTTAATGAATAGGGTCTGCAAACCTTATTTGGATCAGTTCGTCATTGTTTTTATTGATGACATCTTGATATACTCTAAGACGCAAGCTGACCACGAGCAGCATCTTCGTCTTACTCTAGAACTCCTAAAGAAAGAGCAACTTTTCGCCAAATTCTCCAAGTGCGAATTTTGGCTTAAAGAAGTTCAATTTTTGGGGCATATTATCAACGAACGAGGTATTCATGTAGATCCCTCCAAGATCAGTGCGATTAAGGATTGGGATACACCTTCTACTCCTACTGAAGTTCGTTCTTTTCTTGGTCTAGCGGGTTATTACCGCCGCTTCATTGAAAACTTCTCAAAGATTGCAGTTCCTTTAACTGCTCTAACTCAGAAGAACAAACCCTTTGATTGGGGATTCAAACAAGAGGAAGCTTTTCAACACTTGAAACAGAAGCTTTGCGATGCGCCTGTTCTATCATTGCCTGAGGGTGACGATGATTTTGTCGTGTATTGTGATGCATCGAAATTGGGTCTTGGTTGTGTTCTGATGCAAAGGAACAAAGTCATAGCCTATGCATCGAGGCAGTTGAAGATTCATGAGAAGAACTACACCACTCATGATCTTGAGTTGGGTGCAGTTGTTTTTGCTCTAAAGATCTGGAGACACTATTTGTACGGTACAAAATGTGTGGTTTTCACGGACCACAAAAGTCTTCAGCACATCTTCAACCAGAAAGAACTCAACATGAGGCAACGACGTTGGGTTGAGCTTTTAAACGACTATGACTGCGAAATTCGCTACCATCCTGGTAAGGCGAATGTCGTAGCCGATGCATTGAGTCGTAAGGAACGTACTAAGCTTCATTGTGTACGTGTTCAATTTGTTATTCAAGCTCGATCCGATATTCAAGCACGCATTGTAACACCTGTGCCTCCACGGCCATCAATCAAATGCCAAACCAATGAAATATTGTATTTCATACTTGGGATTTGTAAAAATATGTGTATCGATTGCACATATCAACTCTTGTTCGATTTCAAGCTCTAAATTCACTTTCTAGAAGGTTATACGCGCACCGATGCGTAAATATAACCAGTTTAATCCAACGAACACTCCGGAATAGTGAAATAGGCTTTACATACCTTAAATAACCTATACATAACTTAGATATAAGTTTTGGAAGGTTTGGTGTGGTGAATTCAAAGTTAAATCGCTTACAGGGACTAAAGTTGACAAACTGCGAAAGTATGCCAATTTGAACTGTAACAGACATTCCGGAACATGACCATAAGTTAAACATACCATAAATAGCCTTTACATAGCTTAGAAATAGGCTTTGAGGGGTTCGGTGTGCTAAAATAAACTTTTGGGTCATTCAGGGACTAAAAGTGTCAAAAAGTGCACAAGTTTGCATTTTCGCGCATAACTTACGTTCTGAATACATCTGGACATCCAAAAATTTATGTAAGCATGACTACATTATATTTTAGTGTTCGCCATAAGAAAAATCCATTCGTCGCGTCATTTGGATCGTTTTTCGCGCTTATGCGCATTCCGTCGTAATTAAGCGAACATCGCGTTCGTACGGCCAAACGAACCAACCTCCGGCATATTTTTGAGTATGTTTTGAGTTCCCTATACTTTAACTACATTTTAGAGCCTTGAAATGAGGTTAACGGGGTTCAAACGCATCGAAAAATGGCTTAAACACGTGCAGGGACCATTTCTGCCAAGTTTGAAACAATTCTGGAACTGGGAGGCAGTCGCGTAGCGCGAGCCCTAAGGCTCTACCTGTCGCGCTACGCGAGTGAGTGATCTGGACCAGATTCAATGTCTTTTTAGCAAGTTGCAGCTGATTGATTCGTGTCCACACATTCTAAACGGGTCTAGTCAGCGGATAAGAACAAGTTTCTAGCCACCACAACTTTGTGACAAGTGTACGGCTCGGATCGTGGCACGATATTCAAGAAACGATCCTAGCGGCTCTACTTTTTCTATAAATACCCACCCCCCTTTGGCTTAAAAACCCACAAATCTGATCATTTGGGCTCTAAGTTGGAACCTTCGTTTCATACCTGAGCTATTTTGATCTGGGTTAGCATTCGGGGACCCTTCGTAAGTATTCTTTCGTTCTTTTCCTTATTTTTACTGCTTTTCGAGTCAGAAAGTCAAACTTTGTTTGACTTTCAGCGTTGACCAGTAATGGTCAATGCGAATTTCGTTAGAACTTCGCAACGTGATTGTAATCACGATGGTCATAGTCCCTTGGGACTATGCCTACTGATTACCACGTTGTCTAGGGTCGTAGGGTAGGCGATCTAATAAATCGCCTATACCTTCGAACCCGACCCAGTTTGGTCGATCATTAGGATTCGACCAAATACATTAGGTGACCATAGTGTAGGGAATAACCTTCCGAGGTTATACCTTATGGTCACGACGTTTAAGTAGTTGTATGATAGGTAGTTTATATGCCTTAGGTAAATTACCAGAATACCCTTTTCATACATAATTGGTAATTTAGCATATGTAACCTAAACTTTTGTCACATAACTGATTATTTAACATGTTTAGGCATATAACACTTGTCATAGGACTAGTTAGGCGGTCCGAACGCGTTTCACGCGAACGACGCGTTAAAGTAGCATAAGCTACCTAAACGGGTCGTAATGGGTCGTAGACACTTAGGTTAAGTTTCATTTAGTATGTAGGCTTTGTTAAACCATATCATATGAGTTCCTACACTCATTTGGTTTACAAACCCTAATGCTACCCGATCTTCCGATCTAGGTCCGGTTAATTAACATAGTTACCTATATTAGGTGCCGTTTGATTTCCGTGATCTCTAGCATTGTTTGGTTGTTACTCCAGGACTATTGAGCAATCTCAAGTGAGTACATAGAACCCCTATTTTACTGTTTTCCAAACTGTTTGGGGTGGAACACATGTGCCTACTTGTTACATTCATGCTTTTCCTGTTTTCACATCATATACCTGCTATGTTCGTTAGTACACTATAGTACATGATTTCATTACATTTCATACTAGGTGTGCCCATTGTGTGCATTACTTAGTACATCGTTTTACATGACATTTCATGCTAGGTGTGCCCATTGTGTGCATTACTTAGTACATCATTTTACATGACATTTCACGCTATGTATGTTTATTTGATTACATACTTAGTGCATTGTTTTCACATGCTTACATTTTGGTATGACATTTGGTTTGTTTACATGGGACAATACATTCATTAACAATGATCACGCCGTTCGTTAGTAGGTAGTGGTACCATAGGAATTGACAACTCCCGTTCCGGACATCCCAGGGAAAGGGGACAGAAAGGAATGACCGAATTCGATGATATTTACACAGATAGACCTTTAATTTGTTTAA
Source organism: Helianthus tuberosus (assembly GCA_030545235.1). Classification (NCBI taxonomy): domain Eukaryota; kingdom Viridiplantae; phylum Streptophyta; class Magnoliopsida; order Asterales; family Asteraceae; genus Helianthus; species Helianthus tuberosus. The sequence continues at coordinate 419,170 of JARYGA010046849.1, read as the reverse complement.
GGGTTTATCACCTCAGTCGCAAGGCTTGGATGTATGCATTATAACAACACCGCATAAATGTTCATATTCAGTATAGCATGCATTTACACATTACATGATTGACCTTGATCATGCATTTACACATTACATGATTGACATTGATCATGCATTTACACATTACATGATTGACCTTGATCATGCATTTACACATTACATGATTAACATTGATCATGCATTTACACATTACATGATTGACCTTGATCATGCATTTACACATTACATGATTGACCTTGATCATGCATTTACACAAGACATAATATTGATTTAAACACAGTTTTACTTCAATACTTTGCTTTTGTGCATATGGTTTAGTTGAGACATTTCACTAGCCATACATGACATTTTGACATAGACATTTGACATAGACATTTCGACATAGACATTTTAACATGATTGACATTGATCATGCATTTACACAAAACATAACGTTGATTTAAACCAAGTTTTACTTCAATACTTTGTTTTTGTGCATTTCACCTATGGTTTTGTTGATGCGTTTTCACTAGCCATACATATCATTTAGGTTACACATTACATGATTTACATTGATCATGCATTTTGACATATTATTCAATACATTGACCATTGGATTAAACATAGACATTTTACATTGATTGGTTTGGTTTGATTAAGTGATTAAGTAACGATGCATGTGTAATATGATACAAGCATGGTGGATACGCCGCTGGTACTTCCTATATATAAGTGTTTGTATGGTATTACATGTCGTAACGTTATTTGAATCATTTCAGTTTGAGACATAGAACATTTCATACAAATAACATACTTTTCACAAGACATTGATTTATAAACAACTTATCTTATACAAACACATTTTACTATGGTTATTCATTTAACCATACATTATTCATTTATTTATACTTATCATCTGATCTTATCGTTTTTCAAATGATTTACAAAACAAGGCAAATAACAAGGTTCATGACTAAACATTTTCTCAAGCATAAGTCATGAAACCTATTTTCACAAAACCTATGTATCTCACCGGCATTTTTATGCTGACGTACCATATTTTCACATGTGTTTTTCAGGAAATGAAGCATAAGATGATCAAGATACACATAGGCTGACTTGGGCTTTAGTGACAATAAAAGATGCAAGACTAGTTAATTATGTTGTATTTCCTTGTTTGTTAAGACATTGTAACACTTCTATTGAATAAAACAAAATTTCAATTGCCATGGATTTGAAACATTAATTCTGTTACAACACTCCCCGATGTTTCTGCCACGTTTTGTATGTTCCACGTGGTCGGGGTGTGACAGAAAAGATGGTATCAGAGCCAATGGTTATAGGGAATTAGGTTATTAGTAATGCTTTGACCTAGTCTATAACTTTCTTAGGACCCTAACGCGAGCTTACTTGCGTTTAGTCATAAAACAATACTGTCACCTATCCTTAGGCAACAACCACAACAAGAACATAAATTTCAAAACCGCTTTGAAAGCTAATCATCTGTTCTAGGATGATTAATTACAAGGTTTTGAACCCTCTGTTATATGGTTTTGAACCCCTTTGAATTTTCAAAATCTCAGCAAAGTTTTGGGTTTTAAATAATGTGAACACGTGCAAACTGGAAGGGTGAATGCCTGTATTCTGGGTTTTCTGTCTAGGCAAGCACTTCGTATACATCTCATCAGACGCGAGACCAGTTGTGCTTACCTGGGAATTCTTGGGATGAGTGTTCACTTATAGGCGAGCATGTCTTCGCGATACATTATTTTCGACCCATTTACTTTGATTTGTCACTGTGTGTCGTTTGTTGCTTTGTAGTAACAAACAAATGACCACTATCCTTGCTTTCATCAGATTTGTTTCATCTCATTCTTTTCGTCTAATTCTCTCTCTCGTTTCCTTTCATGTTCCCTCTTTCAGAATGCCTCCTCGACGCGAAAGCCAGATAGAGACTGCCGAGCTGGCAGAAATTATTGCGCAGCAGATGGCTGCTCAATTTCCAAATCTCTTTGCTCAATGGAACCAAGCCAACAATAACAACAACAACAATGTTCCATGCAAGTACAAGGATTTTAATCAGGCTAAACCACTCAAGTTTAGTGGTTCTGAAGGAGCGACTGGGCTTCTTCAGTGGTTCGAGAGCAGTGAGAATACTTTCCGCCATGTGCAGTGTTCGGATAATCGCAAAGTCGAGTTTGCTTCGAGCGTATTTCAGAAAAGGGCTTTGACATGGTGGAACGGGATTATGAGAGACAAGGGTGCAGAAGTTGCTCTTGCACAGACATGGGCTGAGCTTAGAGCCCTTATGATGAGGGAATTCTGTCCTCGTCATGAGCAGCGAGCTTTGGAGATGGAATTTGATGATTTGAAGCAAGATAGTGGTGAGCACAGGGCTTATACTGATCGGTTTGAAGAGTTGAGTCTGCTTTGTCCGACTATGGTTACCCCACTCGACAAGGCTATCGAGAGATACATCGACGGCCTACCCGACTCGGTACAAGACATCCTTACTGGTAGTAACCCTGCCACACTTCGTCAGGCAATCGAGTTATCAGCAACGCTGACTGAGTCGCAGATCAGGAAGAACAAGTTACACCGGAAGGGTGACAAGGGCAAGAAACAGTTGGCTGACAAGGGGGATAGCAAGAAGGGTCAAAACAAGAATGGAAAGGACTCTGGTTCTTCGAAGAGGGCAAAGAAGCGTAAGGCTTCCCAAAACTATGCTGTCACTGCCCAAGCTAACCAGGCAGCTCCCAACCAACCCGCACAGCCTCCAGCGAAGAAACCCTATTCAGGGAATGCACCGTTGTGCAATAGATGCAACAGTCACCACCAGCCGCAACTTCCATGCCGTTTCTGTACTAACTGTGGGAAGTCAGGCCATCTTGCCAATTTTTGTCGGTCTGCTCAGAATCCCGCGGTTCAGAACCCGGCTCGACAAGTTGCTCAGCCTCTTGCTCAGCAACAGGGTCAAGCTGCACGACCACACTACCCACCTGGTGCCTGTTACAATTGTGGGGATCTGACCCACTACAGAAACCAATGCCCAAAGCTAGCTAATGCAAATCCGACCCACGGATGAGCATTTAGCTGAACAAAGGATGTTGCTGTCTTATGCCTTTGTTTCTTTTGTTTTCGTGTATTGTGAAACAATATGTCTCGTTCATAAATAAAAGTTGTTGTTCACAATTCTGATATACAAGTATAATTACATGCGTGTATGACTTTTCCTATGATACCTACATCAAAGAACTATGTACCTTACAAACTACTCTTGTGATTTCTCTCTTTCAAATGATTGCTCATGATTCCCTGGAAAATTTTAAGTACTCGTTTCACTCTAAGAAACAAAGTACAGAAAATTAAGTGACATTATGAGTAATCGTACTTTTCGCACATCTGTGCTTTTAAATCCTTGGTTAGATACCTAAGGGTATTTTCAAATCTCATACCCATTACGTTTCGATTTTTTCAACATACACAGTACCAGTATTTCAAAAACAATCTTCGTGATCTCAAAACATTTCATATAGTTTGAAAACAATTTTTCTAGATGCATTGTCTATGTTATTTCAAAAACATTGGCCATGTTATCAAAACCAACCTTTCTAATTTCAAAATATTTCATATAGTCTGAAGACAATATTAACACAATACATTTTCTGATCAAGTGCATGATTTCGAAAAGCATCATTCATGTCTTTTAAAAACCTTATACATAATTTCAAAATTCATCTCGCATGATTTTAAAACATTTTTGTAAATATATCTATCTAATACACCTACTTTATTTCAAAATATTATATATAAGGTTTCAAAAACAATTTTTTTCCCATGCATAGTTTTCCAAATATATTTTCCTCACACATTTACTTAACCTTCAAATTCTGCTTCATATGTCGCCTTGACATATCTAGCATCTCAACCTCATAAGCATTTTACTTCATGTTTTGACTTAAGCACATCCCGTGCAAGAATTCAAAGCATCTTCAACTTCTAAAATCCATATGGGATCTTTTTATCTCCATAATTAGACCCTTGTGGATGATCATCATATTCAAATCAGAGTCCTTAATTGGATTCCTTATGTACCTTAATTCGAACATTTCGGTTCTTTATAATCGAAATCGAATTCTCTTCAAAAATCTTTCTATCTTTATAGTTAGATTCTTGATAACGTTTAAAGTACTAAATGAAATCCGCTGAATGGATTCCTAGTGCGCTTTAAATGCATGTACGCAAGTAACAAGACAAATTAACAAACAATTTTGTGGTTATGTGACTATGTATTTACATATTTTGTGTTTTCATTTATACATTTTTGTGTTTTTGGTATACTCTGGATATTCGTTATCCAAATCCTCGTAGAATCTTTCATATCTTCATATGAGGGATTCATAGTAGGATATTCAAAAGGTACTACCTTAAATCCTTAATGGGCTTCTATGTAATAGTTAAGACCCTTGGATTATATTGTACCGCTCCATGATTCATAAGAGACCCTTTAGTTGTCTAATAAAAAAAGATTGATTCACAATTTGGTTAAAGAACGACATTTAGTGATGTAGCTGGACAGACTCCTTGATAGTCTATTTAGATCATTTATTGATTTAATTAAAAGGACTCTATGGCGGTCTAGTCACACTCATCACAGGATTGTTCATTTGGTTTTCCCCTGCACATTATAAAATAGACTGTGTAAACTGTGCAAGGAATTGTCTGATTATGGACGCGTACATAATTATGAGATTCGGTGCACGGTAACCACAGTAAGATTTATTATGTGTTAGAACCGATAGTGACAACACTAACGAAATGAGAACGATGTAATGGAGGTACGGTGGACGCACCAATGACGCTTTATATACTTGTATATAAGTATCCCTCTTACATTGCAATCATGATGTTATTAAAGTTACTAGAAGTTCAGAACCCTAACCAATGTTGTTCGATCTTTTCAACTTCATGTTTTCAAGCTCTTACAAGTTTCCTCTAAATAAATTTCGGGACGAAATTTCCTAAAGTAGGGGAGACTGTAACACCTGTGCCTCCACGGCCATCAATCAAATGCCAAACCAATGAAATATTGTATTTCATACTTGGGATTTGTAAAAATATGTGTATCGATTGCACATATCAACTCTTGTTCGATTTCAAGCTCTAAATTCACTTTCTAGAAGGTTATACGCGCACCGATGCGTAAATATAACCAGTTTAATGCAACGAACACTCCGGAATAGTGAAATAGGCTTTACATACCTTAAATAACCTATACATAACTTAGATATAAGTTTTGGAAGGTTTGGTGTGGTGAAATCAAAGTTAAATCGCTTACAGGGACTAAAGTTGACAAACTGCGAAAGTATGCCAATTTGAACTGTAACAGACATTCCGGAACATGACCATAAGTTAAACATACCATAAATAGCCTTTACATAGCTTAGAAATAGGCTTTGAGGGGTTCGGTGTGCTAAAATAAACTTTTGGGTCATTCAGGGACTAAAAGTGTCAAAAAGTGCACAAGTTTGCATTTTCGCGCATAACTTACGTTCTGAATACATCTGGACATCCAAAAATTTATGTAAGCATGACTACATTATATTTTAGTGTTCGCCATAAGAAAAATCCATTCGTCGCGTCATTTGGATCGTTTTTCGCGCTTATGCGCATTCCGTCGTAATTAAGCGAACATCGCGTTCGTACGGCCAAACGAACCAACCTCCGGCATATTTTTGAGTATGTTTTGAGTTCCCTATACTTTAACTACATTTTAGAGCCTTGAAATGAGGTTAACGGGGTTCAAACGCATCGAAAAATGGCTTAAACACGTGCAGGGACCATTTCTGCCAAGTTTGAAACAATTCTGGAACTGGGAGGCAGTCGCGTAGCGCGAGCCCTAAGGCTCTACCCGTCGCGCTACGCGAGTGAGTGATCTGGACCAGATTCAATGTCTTTTTAGCAAGTTGCAGCTGATTGATTCGTGTCCACACATTCTAAACGGGTCTAGTCAGCGGATAAGAACAAGTTTCTAGCCACCACAACTTTGTGACAAGTGTACGGCTCGGATCGTGGCACGATATTCAAGAAACGATCCTAGCGGCTCTACTTTTTCTATAAATACCCACCCCCCTTTGGCTTAAAAACCCACAAATCTGATCATTTGGGCTCTAAGTTGGAACCTTCGTTTCATACCTGAGCTATTTTGATCTGGGTTAGCATTCGGGGACCCTTCGTAAGTATTCTTTCGTTCTTTTCCTTATTTTTACTGCTTTTCGAGTCAGAAAGTCAAACTTTGTTTGACTTTCAGCGTTGACCAGTAATGGTCAATGCGAAGTTCGTTAGAACTTCGCAACGTGATTGTAATCACGATGGTCATAGTCCCTTGGGACTATGCCTACTGATTACCACGTTGTCTAGGGTCGTAGGGTAGGCGATCTAATAAATCGCCTATACCTTCGAACCCGACCCAGTTTGGTCGATCATTAGGATTCGACCAAATACATTAGGTGACCATAGTGTAGGGAATAACCTTCCGAGGTTATACCTTATGGTCACGACGTTTAAGTAGTTGTATGATAGGTAGTTTATATGCCTTAGGTAAATTACCAGAATACCCTTTTCATACATAATTGGTAATTTAGCATATGTAACCTAAACTTTTGTCACATAACTGATTATTTAACATGTTTAGGCATATAACACTTGTCATAGGACTAGTTAGGCGGTCCGAACGCGTTTCACGCGAACGACGCGTTAAAGTAGCATAAGCTACCTAAACGGGTCGTAATGGGTCGTAGACACTTAGGTTAAGTTTCATTTAGTATGTAGGCTTTGTTAAACCATATCATATGAGTTCCTACACTCATTTGGTTTACAAACCCTAATGCTACCCGATCTTCCGATCTAGGTCCGGTTAATTAACATAGTTACCTATATTAGGTGCCGTTTGATTTCCGTGATCTCTAGCATTGTTTGGTTGTTACTCCAGGACTACTGAGCAATCTCAAGTGAGTACATAGAACCCCTATTTTACTGTTTTCCAAACTGTTTGGGGTGGAACACATGTGCCTACTTGTTACATTCATGCTTTTCCTGTTTTCACATCATATACCTGCTATGTTCGTTAGTACACTATAGTACATGATTTCATTACATTTCATACTAGGTGTGCCCATTGTGTGCATTACTTAGTACATCGTTTTACATGACATTTCATGCTAGGTGTGCCCATTGTGTGCATTACTTAGTACATCATTTTACATGACATTTCACGCTATGTATGTTTATTTGATTACATACTTAGTGCATTGTTTTCACATGCTTACATTTTGGTATGACATTTGGTTTGTTTACATGGGACAATACATTCATTAACAATGATCACGCCGTTCGTTAGTAGGTAGTGGTACCATAGGAATTGACAACTCCCGTTCCGGACATCCCAGGGAAAGGGGACAGAAAGGAATGACCGAATTCGATGATATTTACACAGATAGACCTTTAATTTGTTTAAGGGTTTATCACCTCAGTCGCAAGGCTTGGATGTATGCATTATAACAACACCGCATAAATGTTCATATTCAGTATAGCATGCATTTACACATTACATGATTGACCTTGATCATGCATTTACACATTACATGATTGACATTGATCATGCATTTACACATTACATGATTGACCTTGATCATGCATTTACACATTACATGATTAACATTGATCATGCATTTACACATTACATGATTGACCTTGATCATGCATTTACACATTACATGATTGACCTTGATCATGCATTTACACAAGACATAATATTGATTTAAACACAGTTTTACTTCAATACTTTGCTTTTGTGCATATGGTTTAGTTGAGACATTTCACTAGCCATACATGACATTTTGACATAGACATTTGACATAGACATTTCGACATAGACATTTTAACATGATTGACATTGATCATGCATTTACACAAAACATAACGTTGATTTAAACCAAGTTTTACTTCAATACTTTGTTTTTGTGCATTTCACCTATGGTTTTGTTGATGCGTTTTCACTAGCCATACATATCATTTAGGTTACACATTACATGATTTACATTGATCATGCATTTTGACATATTATTCAATACATTGACCATTGGATTAAACATAGACATTTTACATTGATTGGTTTGGTTTGATTAAGTGATTAAGTAACGATGCATGTGTAATATGATACAAGCATGGTGGATACGCCGCTGGTACTTCCTATATATAAGTGTTTGTATGGTATTACATGTCGTAACGTTATTTGAATCATTTCAGTTTGAGACATAGAACATTTCATACAAATAACATACTTTTCACAAGACATTGATTTATAAACAACTTATCTTATACAAACACATTTTACTATGGTTATTCATTTAACCATACATTATTCATTTATATATACTTATCATCTGATCTTATCGTTTTTCAAATGATTTACAAAACAAGGCAAATAACAAGGTTCATGACTAAACATTTTCTCAAGCATAAGTCATGAAACCTATTTTCACAAAACCTATGTATCTCACCGGCATTTTTATGCTGACGTACCATATTTTCACATGTGTTTTTCAGGAAATGAAGCATAAGATGATCAAGATACACATAGGCTGACTTGGGCTTTAGTGACAATAAAAGATGCAAGACTAGTTAATTATGTTGTATTTCCTTGTTTGTTAAGACATTGTAACACTTCTATTGAATAAAACAAAATTTCAATTGCCATGGATTTGAAACATTAATTCTGTTACAACACTCCCTGATGTTTCCGCCACGTTTTGTATGTTCCACGTGGTCGGGGTGTGACACGCATTTCTCAGGCTCAACAATCTTGTGTTTCACAAGGTTTGATGGATAAGGAATTTCCTTACCACATAACACCTGCTCTTGAACTGAAGGACAATGGATCATATTACTTCATGGACCGTTTGTGGGTCCTAAGCTAGGATGATCTTCGTGCCTTGCTTATGGATAAAGCCCATAAGTCTCGTTATTCTATTCATCCGGGCTCAGATAAGATGTATAAGGATCTTCGTATTCACTGTTGGTGGCCTGGTATGAAGAAAGACATTGCCTTATACGTATCAAAATGCCTTACTTGTCTTAAGGTTAAGGCTGAACATCAGCGTCCTTCGGGTTTATTGGTGCAACCAGAGATCCCAGTTTGGAAATGGGAAAACATTACTATGGATCTCATTACTAAACTTCCACGCACCAAGAAAGGTCATGATGCCATCTGGGTAGTCGTTGATCGTCTTACAAAGTCAGCACATTTCTTGCCAATCCGTGAGGATTTTACTGCTGACAGACTTGCTAAAATCTATGTGGATGAAATTGTAGCTCGACATGGTGTTCCTTTGAACATCATTTCTGACAGAGATGCTCGTTTCACTTCTCATTTTTGGAGAACCATGCAATCTGCTATGGGGACCCAACTTAATCTGAGCACAGCTTATCATCCGCAAACGGATGGTCAATCTGAGAGAACAATCCAGACTCTGGAGGATATGCTTAGAGCTTGTGTGATCGATTTTGGTGGTAGTTGGGATTCACATCTTAAGTTGATTGAATTCTCCTACAACAACAGTTATCACACCAGCATCAAAATGGCTCCTTTCGAGGCTCTCTATGGTCGAAAATGTCGTTCACCAGTCTGCTGGAATGAGATCGGCGAGGCTCAACTTACTGGACCTGCCCTCATTTTAGAGACAACTGACAAGGTCAAGAAAGTTCGTGATAACCTTCAGACAGCTATGAGCCGTCAGAAGAGTTACGCGGACCCAAAACGCAAACCCTTGGAATTTCAAGTCGGTGATCGAGTATTACTTAAGGTCTCACCTTGGAAAGGTGTGATCAGATTTGGAAAGAAAGAAAAACTTGCACCTAGATACGTTGGACCATTCAAGATCGTCGAAAGAATCGGAAAGGTAGCCTACAGACTTGAGTTACCTCCTGAACTTGGAAATGTTCATTCAACTTTTCACGTATCCAATCTCAAGAGGTGTTTAGCTGATGAGAACCCCCACATACCACTTGACGAAATTCGTGTTGGTAAAACACTGAAATTTGTTGAGAAACCTGTGGAAATCATGGAACGTGAAGTCAAGTGGCTTAAACGCAAGCGCATTCCTTTTGTCAAAGTTCGCTGGGAAGCTAAACGTGGACCCGAGTTTACTTGGGAACGCGAAGATCAGATGAAAGCGAAATATCCACATCTTTTCCCACGAGTTTCCTCTAAATAAATTTCGGGACGAAATTTCCACAAGTAGGGGAGAATGTAACATATGTGCTTGTAATCATTGTGAACAGTTCTATTATCAATAAAACAATGTTATTTGATCCCAATGTTTGTTTGGTTGTGACAAAGGCACTAGAATCATTATTGGGTGGAATCCGGCTATATTTGATGTCATGATCTTGGCTCAGTTGTCTCAGGTTATGCATCTCGAACTTGTTTTTAAACTGGATAAGAGAAGGGTTTTTTGTTCTATTGTTTATGCAGCCAACTATTATGTGACACGTGGAGAGTTATGGCACCAATTGTCTATGCATAAAATTCTTGTTGCTGATAGTCCGTGGTTTATTATGGGTGATTTTAATTCGGCGCTAAATATAGAGGATAAATCTATGGGAACGTCTTCCATAACTACTGGTATGAAGGAGTTTCAATCTTGTGTAGATGATATTGAAGTCGTTGATATTAATCGGTCAGGTATTCATTTCACTTGGAATCAAAAACCAAAGCAAGGGATTGGGTTACTAAAGAAGATTGATCGGGTAATGGAAAACACTCATTTTTTGGCTGAATACCCGAACTCTGTTGCTATTTTCAAGCCGTCTCGTCTTTCGGATCATTGTCCATGTATTCTTTCTATTCCGGAAGCTATGAAAATGAAGCCGAGGTCGTTTAAATTTGCAAATTTTCTGGTTTTTAAACCAGAATTCTTAGAGATTGTTAAGAATTGTTGGGATACGCATGTTGAGGGTGTGCATCAATTCAGAGTTGTTAAAAAACTACGTTTGCTGAAAAAACCGCTGAGGTTGTTGCTGTTTAAGCAAGGGAATCTTCATAGGAAAGTAGATAGTCTCAGATTGAAGTTGGATGGGATTCAACAGAATATTGATCAGAACCCATTGAATGTTGATCTTCGGGCCGAGGAGGCTTTGACTAGCCGTGACTTACAGGTGGCTTTATTGGATGAGGAGCGCTTTCTGAAACAAAAATCAAAAGTGGATTGGCTAGCTACGGGTGATATGAACACGGCGTTTTTTCATTCTTCTTTGAAAGCTAGAAACCACTTTTCCAGAATTGAGGTTATTACAGATTCGGGAGGTATTACCTATGAGGGTGATATGGTATATAAAGCATTTGTTCAGCATTATGAAAATTTTTTTGGTTCTCAAGGTGACATTTCGCTTCAGCCGGCTCCAGAGTTATTCCCCAAAACGCTATCTTTTAATGTGGCGTCTCATATGGTCCGAGATGTAACGACGGAGGAGATCAGAAAAGCGATGTTTTCTATTGGTAACGATAAAGCCCCTGGGCCGGATGGTTACACGGCCGCCTTTTTTAAAAGTGCTTAGTCGTTAGTTGGTGATGATGTATCTAATGCGATTAAAGACTTCTTTGAAACGGGTAACATGCTGCGGGAATTGAATCATACCCTCATTGTTCTTATTCCAAAGGTTTCGACCCCTATGCAAGTTACTGATTTTCGGCCGATTGCTTGTTGTAATGTTTTTTACAAATGCATTAGTAAGATTGTTGCTGAGAGAATTAAAGGAGCTCTTAATGATATTGTTAGTATCAACCAATCTGCCTTTGTTCCTGGTCGGAAGATATCGGATAATATTCTGCTGACCCAAGAGCTTATGCATAATTATCATCGAGATGCGCGTCCACCGAGATGTGCGTTTAAGGTAGATATTCAGAAAGCGTATGATACTGTGGATTGGGAGTTTCTGAAAAGTGTGCTGATTGGTTTTGGTTTTCATAGTAAAATGGTGGAGTGGATTATGGTATGTGTGTCTACTACCTCTTTCTCGGTCTGTGTGAATGGCTCAGTGCATGGTTTCTTCAAAGGCAAACGTGGGCTAAGGCAAGGGGATCCAATGTCCCCATACTTATTTACTCTGGTGATGGAGGTCTTAATGAGCATTTTGCATCATTCGGTTCGAATTGATTCGTCTTTCAAATTCCATAATAGATGTGAAAAGCAGAAGATTATTAATCTTTGTTTTGCAGATGACTTATTCCTTTTCGCTAGAGGTGAAGTAAATTCGGCCAACTGTATTATGTCTTCTCTCGCTAAGTTTACCAAGATGTCGGGGTTAGTGCCTAGCAATCAGAAAAGCACGGTTTTCTTTTGCAATGTTAAAAATCAAACAAAACAAGCTATTCTAGATATCATGCCATTTACGGAAGGAAAGTTGCCTGTCAAATACTTGGGGGTTCCCCTGATTTCGGCTAGGCTGGGGTACAATGACTGTCGTGTGCTAGTTGATAGATTAGAGAAACGTATTATGCATTGGAGGAACAAGATGTTATCTTTTGCGGGAAGACTTCAGCTTATTATTTCTGTGCTTTCTTCTATGCATATTTATTGGGCCTCGGTTTTTGTCTTACCGGTTCGGATTATTAAAGAGCTTGAAGCTAAAATGAGAAACTTTCTATGGTCTCAAGAATCTGCGTTTAATAAAGGTAAATCTAAAGTTTCTTGGAAGTTGGTTTGTACGCCTAAGTATGAAGGTGGTTTGGGTATTAGAAGGATTGGGGATATGAATAAATCATTGATGTCGTCTCATATTTGGAGCATTGTCTCCAAGCGAGAATCCTTGTGGGTGTACTGGGTGCATGCGTATCGTTTAAAGGGCAAGAGTTTCTGGGTGTGTAAAACGCCCTCTAATAGCTGTTGGTCTTGGCGAAAACTCACTCAGATTCGGCCTATGGTTAGAAAATATATATGGTCGGATTTAGGTAATGGTACCAACACATCAGCCTGGTATGATAACTGGAACGAATTGAGTCCTCTTGGTGATTTTTTATCGTCTAGAGTGATCACTGATGCTGACTTTAGATTGGATGATTCGGTTGCTGATGTGTATTCGAATGGAGCATGGAGATGGCCTACAGCCTGGAGGGATTTATTTCCTGTCCTTATTCAAATTGATCAAGTTCGGTTGGATCCCATGAAAACAGATAGGCTGCTATGGAAGGATGGTGATGATCTTAATGGTTTTTCAACGTCCGGGGTTTGGCATTCGTTGCGTCATAGAGAGCCGGATGTTAATTGGTTTAACATTGTTTGGTTCGCCCAGTGTATTCCTAAACATGCTTTCATGATGTGGTTGATTATGAAACGTAAGCTCCTTACGCAAGACAAGATTTTGCAATGGAATTTGTCTCGTAGAAAAAACATGAATATGATGTGTTGTTTATTGTGCTTTGAGAATGTTGATTCTCACCCTCACTTATTTTTTGAATGCAAGTACTCATCGCAAGTGTGGGCTCAAATTAGGAATAGGGGGGATGAACTCGGTTTGTCCGAAATGGTCGGAGATTATTGACTGGCTTTGTGCTCGTGCTCATCAAAAGAGGGCTGATACTTATGTTGCTAAGCTTCTTGTTTCGGCTGCTGCTTATAATATTTGGCAAGAGAGGAATGCCAGGTTGTTTAAAGATCAATTGAGACCTCCTGAGACGGTTAGTGATGTTATTATAAAAACGGTGCGATACAAGTTGATGGGAGCAAAGTTGAAGGATACCGTTAGGGTGCGGAAGATTCTTGAAGAATGGGAGATCCATGCGTTTGAGAAGAGTGACGATGGAGGCTGATTAGTTTTTAGTTGTTTTTGGTTATTCGGTCTAGATATTTTGTCTAGTTGTTTATCTTCTTTGTGTTGGTTGGACGTTTGTTTGTTGTTTGGTGTTTCGGGTTTACTTTCATGAGGCATGTCTCATGATTGAACTAGTGTAGACACTCTACACTACTTGTTTCGTTTTGGTTGTGAATATATAGAATCACCGGGGTAACCCTTTACCCAAAAAAAAAATGTTTGTTTGGTTGTGTTTTACATTTTTCATGTTTTGACTTTTATGTAATTTCAAACTTTATATCACTTTCTGGAGAGTTATACGTAAACTGATGCGTAAACGTAACCAGTTTAATGCGACAAATACTCCGGAACTTCAACATATACTTAACATACCTTAAATAACCTTTACATAACTTAGAAATAAGTTTTAAAGGCTTTGGTATGGCAAAAGCAAGTTAATTCGCTTACAGGGACTAAACGTGACAAACTGCGAAAGTATGCCAATTTGAACTGTAACAGACATTCCGGAACATGACCATAAGTTAAACATACCATAAATATCCTTTACATAGCTTAGAAATAGGCTTTGATGGGTTCGGTATGCTAAAATAAACTTTTGGGTCATTCAGGGACTAAAAGTGTCAAAAAGTGCACAAGTTTGCATTTTCGCGCATAACATACGTTCTGAATACATCCGGACATCCAAAAATTTATTTAAGCATGACTATATTATGCTTTAGTGTTTGGCTTGCCAAAAATCCATTCGTTGCGTCATTTGGATCGTTTTTCGTGCTTATGCGCATTCCGTCGTAATTAAGCAAACATCGCGTTCGTACGACCAAAAGAACCAACATCCGGCATATTTTTGAGCATGTTTCATGTCCACAATGTTTAGGCATCATTTTAGGGCCTTAAAGTTGGCTTTACGGGCCTTAGAAGTGTCGGAAATGGCCTTAAACACGTGTAGGGACCAAAACTGTAATTTCTGAAACTTGTTTTCTGATCAGAAGGGCCAGGCGGCCCGCCTCAGTTTTTGAACATCCTCACGCGGCCCGCGTCCCACTATCAGACCAGATTAACTGCATTTAACAGCAGATTGCAGCTGTTTGATCCTCACCCACACATTCTCAATTGCTTAGTCAGATGATAAGGACCATTTTTAGGCACCATAACTTTCCAACACTTGTACGGTTACGATTAAAGCACGGTTTCCATGAAACGATCTTAACGGTGGACCGAAAACTATAAATACCCCATACCCCCCATTGCTTAAATCACTAGAATTTTGATTTGAGAAACTCTAAGTTGAAACTATTGTTTCATACCTGAGATTTTTGAATCGAAATTAGCATTCGGGGACCCTTTGTAAGTATTCTTTCGTTCTTTTATTGCTTTTCGAGTCTTTCGAGTCTGAAAGTCAAACTTTGTTTGACTTTCTGCGTTGACCAGTTATGGTCAATGCGAAGTTCGTTTGAACTTCGCAACGTGAGTGTAATCACGTTGGTTATAGTCCCTTGGGACTATGCCTAATGATTACCATGTTGTCTAGGGTCGTAGGGTAAGCGATCTAATAAATCGCTTATACCTCGAACCCGACCCATTTGGTCGATCATTAGGATCCGACCAAACACATTAGGTGACCATAGTAGGTAGGAAATAACCTTCTGAGGTTATACCCTATGGTCACATCGTTTAAGTAGTTGTATGATAGGTAGTTTATATGCCTTAGGTAAATTACCAGAATACCCTTTTCATGTATAATTGGTAATTAAGCATATGAAACCTAAACCTTTGTCACATAACTGATTATGTAACATGTTTAGGCATATTCTACTTGTCATAGGACTAGTTAGGCGGTCCAAACGCGTTTCACGCGAACGACGCGTTAAAGTAGCATAAGCTACCTAAACGGGTCGTAATGGGTCGTAAACAATTATGTTAGGTTTCATTTAGTATGTAGGCTTTGTTAAACAATATTACACGAGTTTCCATACTCGTTTGGTTTACAAGCCCTCATGCTACCCAATCTTCCGATATAGGTCCGGTTTATTAACATAGTTACCTATATTAGGTGCCGTTTGATTCCGTGATCTCTAGCATTGCTTGGTGGTTATCTTAGGACTACTAAACAATCTCAAGTGAGTACATAGACCCCTCTTTTAATTTTTTCCAAACTATTTTGGGGTGGAACACATGTGCCTACTTGTTACTTTCCTGCTTTTCATGCTTTCACATCATCTGCCTGCTATGTTCGTTAGTACATTATAGTACATGATTTCATTACATTTCATGCTATGTATGCCCATTGTGTGCGTACTTAGTACATCGTTTTACATTACATTTCATGCTATGTATGCCCATTGTGTGCGTACTTAGTACATCGTTTTACATTACATTTTATGCTATGTGTGCCCATTGTGTGCATTACTTAGTACATCGTTTTACATTACATTTCACGCTATGTATGTTCATTTGATTACATACTTAGTGCATTGTTTTCACATGTTTACATTTTGGGTATGACATTTGGTTTGTTTACAATGGAACAATACATTCATTAACATTGATCACGCCATTCGTTAGTAGGTAGTGGTACCATAGGAATTGACAACTCCCGTTCCTGAAATCCTGGGTTTGTTTGGATTGGAAGGAATGACCAAATTCGATATACATAACTTAGATAAACCTTTAATTTGTTTAAGGGTTTATCGCCACAGTCTCAAGGCTTGGATGTATGCATTATAACAATACCGCATAAATGTTTGTATCAGTACAGCATGCATTTGTTACACAAAACATAACTTTGATTTAAACTGTGTTTTACTTCAATACCTTGTTTTTGTGCATTATACATATGGTTTAGTTGATATATTTCACTTACCATACATGACATTTTTGGTTACACATTACATGATTTACATTAAACATAAACATTTTGACATTGATATACATAGTTGGTGGTTTACATTGGACATAAACATTTCGGTATGGTGTACACATTAACACATGACAATTCATTTATACATAAACAATTTACATTGATGGTTGGTTTGAGTAAGTGATTTAAGTAACGAGGCGTGTGTAATATGATACAAACATGGTGGATACGCCGCTGGTACTTCCTATAAACAAGTGTTTGTATGATATTACATGTCGTAGCGTTACTTAAATCATTTCAATATTTGACATATTACGTTTTACATAAACAACTTATCTTCACAAGACATTGATTTATAAAACAACTTATCTTATACAAACTCATTTTTCTTGGTTATTCATTTAACCTTACATTATTTATATATATCATCTGATCTTATCGTTTTTCAAATAATTTACAAGATAAAGCAAAGTACGGGGTTCATGACTAAACATTTTCTTAAAAATAAGTCATGAACCTTATTTTCATAAACCTATGTATCTCACAGGCATTTTTATGCTTTTCAGGAGCTTTTCCGTAGGATGTTGATCATGACACTAGGGCGGACCTGTGCCTTAGAGACTAAAAATGGAGATAGACTTATTTAATTATGTTATAAACTCTATGTTTCCTGTTTAAGACAATGCAACACTCTTGTTTAATAAATAAAATATAACTTTGTATGCCATGGTTGTGAAACAATAATTCTGTTACAACACTCCCCGACGTTTCCGCCACGTTTTGTATGTTACACGTGGTCGGGGTGTGACAGTTTGCATACTCGGTTCATGAGATCCATGAAGATCGCAGGTGCGTTGGTCATTCCGAAAGGCATAACAAGGAATTCGTAGTGACCATAGCGGGTTCTGAAAGCGGTCTTAGAGATGTCCTCATCGCGGACTCTCAGCTGGTGATAACCCGACCGTAGATCGATCTTGGAATAGTAGCTCGACCCTTGCAGCTGGTCGAACAGATCGTCGATACGGGGAAGTGGGTAACGATTCTTGATGGTAACCTTGTTCAGTTCGCGGTAATCAATGCACATTCGGAATGTGCCATCCTTCTTTTTGACAAAGAGTACTGGGGCTCCCCAGGGTGATGAGCTAGGACGGATAAAACCTTTGTCCAGAAGTTCTTGTAGTTGAGTAGAAAGTTCCTTGACTTCTGCGGGGGCTAGACGATAAGGTGCACGAGCTATAGGCGCTGCTCCGGGGGTTAGCTCGATTTGAAATTCGACCTGACGGTGAGGAGGGAGTCCAGGTAGTTCTTCGGGAAATACCTCAGGATAGTCGCGTACAACAGGAAAATCTTCAATTCCGCTTTCCTTTTTCTGTGTGTCGGCAACAAGTGCTAAGATAGCGGTGTGCCCCTTTCGTAGACACTTCTGGGCCTTTAAGAATGAAATGATGTCTGTGACTTCTCCGCTCTTGTCGCCTTGGACTATAAGAGGTTTGCCAGGAGGACGGGGAATACGAATAGCTTTCTCTTGACAGAGGATTTCAGCTAGATGTTTGGATAACCAATCCATACCAATGATGACATCGAAGCTTCCAAGAATGATGGGGAAGAGATCGATACGGAAGGTCTGACCAGACAATTCTAAGTTGCAGTTTCGAATAACGTGTGAGGCCTCGATGTTTCTACCATTAGCTATTTCAACGATGTGCTTAGAGCTTAGCGGCGTAAGAGTGGACTTAAGTTTCTTACTAATACGTAGGGATACATAACTAGCATCTGCTCCAGAATCAAACAATACGGAAACATAACGATCATTAAGTAGGAATTTACCCGCTACAACGTTGGGGTCATTCCTTGCTTCTCCAGCTCCAATCACAAAAGCCCTTCCTCTTGCACCATTCCCAGCATTGTTGGCGTTGTTGTTGTTATTTCCCGCACCCTGATTGGGGTTGTTCTGGTTTAACTGGGGACAATTCTTCTTAATGTGCCCCTCGGCTCCGCACTGGAAACAACCCTTGATGTTCCCATGATGCTGCTGCTGCTGTGGTTGATTCTGCCTTGCGGGATGAGGGCTCCTACAATCCTTGGCCTCATGTCCCATCTTGTTGCACCGCTAGCACTTGTTCTTCGCACAGGGCCCATTGTGATGTCGACTGCACTTGTTACATTTGGGGAGATGGCCCTGATAGCCGCCCTGCTGCTGAGGGCCCTTGTTGTTTTCAGTTTTCCTTTGCTGAGCCGGGGCCTGAGTAGAGTTAGCATCCTTACCCTGGTTTCCATCCCACTTTCGTTTGTTGTCATTAGAAGTTCCAGCAGTAGCACTGATCCTTTTGGGCAGCTTGCCCTCCTCCACAGCCTGATTGGTGAGTTTGTGAGCAAGACGGACCACGGGCTGTATGGTATTGAGGTTGGCTGAGGTTACATGGCTCCGGATTTCTGGGACCAAACCTTTGATGTACAATTCGATCCTTCGATACATAGGTTGGGACATGTTTGGGCAGAGTGCAGCATAGTCGTTGGACTGTTTGGTGTAGGTCTCAATCTCTGATCCAACCATCTTGAGCTCATAGTACTCGTTCTCGAGTTTGTGGATGTCATCCTTGTGACAGTACTCCTCTTTGATCATGTCCTTGAAATCTTCCCACGTAGTAGCATTTGCAGTTTCCAGACCAAGCATCTGAACCTGTGCTTTCCACCATGAAAGCGCGTTTCCTTCAAGCGTACCAGTCGCGAACTTTACCCAGTTAGCAGGGGGACACTCGCAGACAGCAAAGACAGCTTCGGCCTTTTCAATCCAGTGCAGAAGGCCTATGGCACCCTCAGTGCCGTTGAAAGGGAGAGGCTTGCCATCCATGAAGGTTTTAAAAGTACAAACACGTGGTTGCGCAGGCGCTGGCTGACCTGTTGTGAGAAGCGAAGCGAATAGGCTTAGAGGTGAAAAGATTTTGTGGGGGTAGGATCTAAACATCCTAAAGTAACTAGTTTACCTCCAGGGTGAGCTACGAAAGCTGCAGCCACCGTGTTGAGCAAGTTGGTAAACTGAGCCTGAGTCATGTTAACGTTTCCTCTTCCGCGTCCACTCATTGTCTTCATAACCATAAAAACACAGTATGAGTGTGATGTCGTAACGTAGCGAGAATGAGATAGAAGAGGGATGTGGATCTATCTAATTAAGCACACTAGTATGTATAGTAGAGCAGTCAACGTAAGATAAACAAGCAAGTAAACACAAGTCCGAGCTATGAGGTCTAACATGTTGAGTCTTGCCCTTGGAGTGTAGTGTCGTCACGAGTCACGGGTTATAGTCTGGTTTTTCTCAAAAAGACTTTCTTCTTTTTAAAACCAAGTTCACTATAACCAATGGCTCTAATACCAATCTGTCACACCCCCAAAATCCACATGCGGAGTACCACCGCTTGGAGGCCTGACTGACCAGGATCCAGCCACCAATTATACTGAGCATTGATAATAGACATCACAGTGTCTTAAATGTTTCAATTCGAAATTTAGTTTAAGTAAGCAGCGGAAACACAGACCAAACAGTTTTCAAAACAAGGTTCATAGTTTAAAGATTATTTAAAACCCAACACACGGGTTAAGACGACCACTACACATCCCCAAGCTGCAAGCTCCTGATTCACTGGTTACCTGCAAAGCATGCAGTAGGGTGTCAACAAAAAAATGTTGGCGAGTTCACGAGATGTCCAGTTTTAGCTTTTCAGAAGAAAATGTAGGTTGTTTAGGTAAAGCATTTATAATCACGTCATGGGGAGCTACCCCATATGAAAGCTACTAAACTGGAATTACCGAAACTGTTGACGAGAAGATTTTTGTACCCCAGGTCAATGTCTATCGTCATTGACCAAGATGCAAGGTCTACTAGTTCACGCCCGATCTCCCCCGGTCACGGTGTGAGGTTGTCAAACCTAATAGCGCTATCAACTAATAACCCGTTCGCCCCCGGCAATTAATCGGTAATATAAGCAGGGACTTTTCATGATAGAGATTCGTTTAGTGTTGCTAGTTGTGATTTATAAATATTACCCAAACGTATCTCCCCCGGATGTAGTAGTACAAGAGTACCATTTGCATATTCCCCCGGAAATTACCAGTTTGAAAACATTCTTTAGTTTGTTCGTGTCCCTCCCTGGGACGCATGCTTTTAGTGTGTGAACTCACCTTGGGTTGCTCGGCAGTTTAGTTTACTTGGTTAAGTGTGCTGGTCACCTCGTCCTAATATGGTTATTGGTATAAGTCAGGCTCGAACACAAGTATTCACGTATATGGTACACGTATTTGACACATAGCATGCATAACATATATTTATCCCCTAAGTTATTGGGCCTGTCAAATTCTTAAACAATAACAGTTAACACATAGTTCACTTTAACAGTAACAAGCATGAACAGTTTGTATACTTTGGCCCAATAACGAAAACAGACAGTCCAGTCGAGGCCAGGTGGTCTCGACTCGAGAGTGTAAGGTCTCGAGTCGCAACCGGAGGATCTCGAGTGGTGCATGCATGAGTCGCAACCTCGAAGGTCTCGAGTTCAGTCTCGAGTCGGGATCAGGAGATCTCGAGTCGCAACAGTGTTGGTCTCGACTCATGAGGCGCATGTCCTGGTCTCGAGTTGTCCACTTGACGGTCTCGAGTAGCAATCTCCGCAGTCTCGAGTCGAGACAGGAGGTCTCGACTCGCACACTTGATGACCGGAAACCTTCCAGAACCTGTCTAATGGTACTATCCAATAGGATTGCCATTTCATGAAAATTGTGTACTATCCCATTAAACATGTTTTGTTGTCTAAATTCCAAACAATTCAGATCAAACATCAACAAATTTCAAATATTTTCAATGATCTTCAAATAGTTCATCAAGCACATTCATCACATATTCATATCATATTCATATAGTTCATCACTAGGGTTTTATCATTCATTTCTACATTCGAAGCATGTGCATAGATCCTCAATTTTTTTACAACATAAAGCATAAGAGTTGTGAACAAGAATCATGTGACAAATATCCTAAATATCAAGACAATCTCGTAAAAATACTATGGAAATAATATTTTTCTTACACCTTCTAGCATGATTTCATTATTCGAACTGTTGGGATTTTAACATGTTTATCAAAGTAATTTCATCCATATGAAATAAAAACGCAGCGGATAATAAGTTTAAAACATGTTACTTTTATAAGATATAAAACCATTTATATGCAAAATCCCAAAACCCGGATCCATATATGAGATGTATACTTACAAACACAACCATAGGATGTTTAGAAAACTACCTTCTTGAAGTGCAAGGATTATGAAACGGATGATGCTTCTTGAAATGGTTGTCTTCAAGAGTAGAAGACCTCAAGCTTGTATACCCCAAGCTTCCAACAAACACCACAAGTATAGCTAGGATTTAACACTTGAAGATCAAAATATGAACACTTGAAAGAACCCTCTAATGGCCGAAATTTTTGAGTAAAAATTCAGCTCATTTTTTTATTTTGTCATCCATAAAGTTTATATATAATTTGAGAGAAATGTCCACCTCCTTTTTCACCCAATGGAATCATCTCTAACTCATGCAAAAGCATGTACATGCATTGGACCAAAGTCTTTGGATAGACCACCCAATCTAAATCCATGCATATGCATGAAATATGATTGGAACAAGACTTTGGATAGAGACAAAAGGGGGGGGGGGGGGCGGCCCCATGTGGGTTTTATAAAAAAAAAAAATTTCTTTTATAAAATTAAGTCTTGGTACATATATATATATATATTTATAACTTTTATAAATATAACACTATATTTGCAAGACTTTATATAATCTTTTATAATGTTATTTAACCTATTAAATAACAAAATAAAATATTCTCTCAAAATAAATTATCCACATAATTTATTGGTTTCTCAAGTGTAATTATTTAGAAAACCAATTTCTAAATATTGTAAGTGTTAATATTTATTTGTTTGATCATATCACAAATAAATAATATAAGTGTTTGTCTAGCTTGTTATTGGGTATGACTCGACTTGGATCATAACGTACTAGCCACATCAATTTATTATGTGTCTTGGGCATACAGAGTCCAACAATCTCCCACTTGCACAAGATACATAGAAGATTGATGCAAGCAGTACATGACGCCTAACTACGGTTTACTACCCCCAATACGTATGACTATATTTGCCATTCAATAACATCATCCCTTTCAAGTCCCTTACTTGAACATGAGTTAGGTGAATCTATCATTTATCCTTTCGTTACAGATGTCATGTTAAATCCAGAGACACAGAGTGATCACTCTCTGTTGATTTAACTTTAGCAGGCCTTAGACATCTTACTCTCAACGAATAAGAGGAACAAATCCCATCTTGACTACATACGTCTCTTACAATCACCTTGTATCACACCTGAGCTTAGCCTTATGTACTGTCATATTACTGACAGTGAAGAAATAAGTCAAGGTATAATATTTGGTGAATATCAAGACCCAATATGTATCTCAGGTCAGAGGATACTATGATATTCGCCTTTACTCAAAATTTACTTATGATCAATCACAAATGATTCCATGCAGTAATATTTGAGAGCGAGCCAGTCCAATATTTGTATCCCACAAATATCTATGAACTTTGGCAGCAACACTTTGCTCTATATTCATTCTAAATGAATATCCACCAATCCAAGTTCATAATAGTCTTACATTCATATTTGTTCCCACAATTATGATCGACTACGGACATTTAGAATAATTAACTTATTCATGGATTTAAACATGCTAATATGAAACATAACTCAAAATACCATAAAAGAGTTAAATTAACAATTGTTTCAATATCCAAATACAAAATTAGATCAAATCCAATCACTAGAATATCGAAGTCCTAAGGAACATGTATAACCCTCATGTTTTCCCCTGTCAAGGAGCTTCGTGAGTGGATCCGCAATGTTTTGATCTGTGTGAACTTGGCGGATACATATCTTTCCCTTTTCAACTTCATCCCTTATGTAGTTGAATCTCCGCTCGATATGTCTAGTCTTTTGGTGTGCACGAGGTTCCTTGATTTGAGCAATCGCACCCTCGTTATCACAAAAGATCTCTAGGGGGTCTTGAATGGTAGGGACCACCCCTAGGTCGGCTATAAATTTCTTCAGCCATGCAGCTTCCTGGGCTGCCAATGAAGCGGCGATGTATTTTGATTCTGTAGTGGACAATGCTACCACGTCTTGTTTTGAGCTCTTCCAAGAGACTGCTCCACCATTTAAAATGAAGACATACCCCGATTGCGATCGAGAATCACTTCGATCGGTTTGGAAACTCGCGTCCGTGTAACCCTTTACAACGAGTTCCTCCTCACCAGATCCATATATTAAGAACATATCCTTAGTCCTCCTAAGATATTTCAATATACTTTTAACAGCCATCCAATGACTGTTACCTGGATTCTGCTGGTATCTACTCGTCATGCTCAAGGCGCATGAAACGTCCGGTCTGGTGCATATCATTGCATACATGATGGATCCTATAGCTGACGCATATGGGATTCTTTTCATTTTCTCTTGCTCATCCTTTGAGCTTGGACATTGAGATGTATTCAATATTGTCCCCTTTTGAATAGGTACAAAACCTTTCTTAGAGTTCTCCATTTGGAACCTATTCAAGACTTTATCAATGTATGCACTTTGGTTTAAACCTATCAAGCGCCTTGATCTATCCCTATAGACCTTTATTCCCAAAATGTAGGCTATTTCACCAAGATCCTTAATGGAAAAACAACTTCCAAGCCAAGCTTTTACACCTTCCATGGTTGGAATGTCATTCCCAAATAGTAGAATGTCATCTACATACAGTACTAAGAAAGTGATGATGCTCCCACTAGCTTTCTTATACACACAAGCTTCATCACCGTTCTTGATGAATCCAAAATTCTTAATTTCTTCATCAAAACGATGATTCCAACTTCTAGATGCTTGTTTCGATCCATAGATTGATTTCTTTAACTTGCATACTTTGTCAGGATGTTTTGGATCGACAAAACCTTCAGGCTGAACCATATAGACATCTTCATCAAGATATCCATTAAGAAAAGCCGTTTTGACATCCAATTGCCAGATCTCATAGTCATAATATGCAGCTATGGCAAATAATATCCTGATTGACTTTAGCATCGCCACAGGCGAGAAGGTCTCATCATAATCAATCCCTTGAGTTTGAGTGAAACCTTTTGCTACAAGTCTTGCTTTGTAAGTGTCCAAGTCACCATGCATATCTGTTTTCTTCTTGAAAACCCACTTACTTCCAACTACTTTGGAGTTGAGTGGTGGCACAACCAATTCCCAAACTTGGTTGTCATACATGGATTGCATCTCTATGTTCATGGCTTCAAGCCATTTGTCACAATCGGATTTTGACATTGCATCATGGTATGTGGTTGGTTCATCTGAATCTACCACGTAGCATCCATCCATGAAAAATCCATATCTTTCAGGTGGATTACTAATTCTACCAGATCTGCGAACATTTTGTGTGTTCTGAACAACCTTTTGATCGTTTTCAACAACCTCTTGTTGAGTGCTAGTATCAACCAAACGTGTATCGTCTTGTGGTTCTTGATCATCTTCAAGTTCCACTGTTCTACTACTAGTTCCTTCCATAAGGAATTTAGCTTCTAAGAACTTACCCTTTCGAGCAACAAATACCTTTTGCTCGGTTGGATCGTAGAAATAATATCCTATATCATCTTTAGGATATCCTACAAAGATACACTTAGTAGATCGGACTTCCAATTTATTTGGAGTGTATTGCTTAACATAAGCTTCACAACCCCAAACCCTTAAGAATGATAATGATGGAGGGTTTCCATGCCATATTTCAAAAGGTGTCCTTTCTACTTTCTTGGTAGGGGCCATATTTAGTATACGGACTGCGGAGAGCAAAGCGTAACCCCAAAATGATAGAGGTAATGTGCTTCTAGCCATCATAGATCGAACCATATCTAATAGAGTTCGATTTCTCCTTTCGGACACACCATTGTGTTGTGGTGTTCCTGGTGGAGTAAGTTGTGAAATGATTCCACAACTTCTAAGATGATCTTGAAAGGCACCACTTAGGTATTCACCTCCTCTATCGGTACGAAGGACTTTAATTGTTTTCTTGAGTTGATTTTCTACTTCACTTTTGAAGTCTTTGAACATTTCAAATGCTTCATCCTTGTGTCTTAGTAAGTACACATATCCATAACGACTATAGTCGTCGGTAAAGGTAATGAAGTATCTTTCACCATTCCTAGTCATCGGCTTAAAAGGACCACATACATCTGAATGTATGATGCCTAGTATGTCTTTTGCCCTTTCAAAAGTTCCACTAAAGGGTGTCTTGGTCATTTTTCCTTGTAAACAAGATTCGCATACATCAAATGAATTATCTTCATTTGTATTCAGAAGACCATTTTTCTGAAGTGTATGCATGCGATTCTTGCTTATATGTCCAAGGCGACAATGCCAAAGGTAGGAATCACTCAAATCCATTTTGAGTTTCTTGTTGGTTACTTGGTACATTGAGCTATCATATGATGCGTTATCATGATCTAATTCATAAATACCATTTAAAGACATAGCTTTAAAATAAAACACATCATTCATAGAAACATAAATGTCTTGGTTAACAAAATCAAATTTAAAACCACATTGTCTCAAAAGGGAAACTGAAATTATGTTCCTAGTCAAACTAGGAGCATACAAAACATTCTTCAAAATCACTTCCAAACCACTTGGAAACTTTAAAACGTAGTCTCCTTGAGCTTCGACTTCAACTTTTGCTCCGTTGCCCATAAAGAGACTACTGTCTCCCTTCTTGTAATGTCTACTTCTTCTGAACCCCTGCAACGAATTGCAAATATGAGTTCCACATCCGGTATCTAGTACCCATGTGTTAGAAGAAATAACATTAAGCTCAACATGTATCATAAAGATAGTACCTGAGGTTTGCCCTGCATCCCTCTTGTTTTTCAACTCCTTGAGATAGGTTGGACAATTTCTCTTCCAATGTCCTATCTCACCACATTCAAAACATGGGTCATTTGTAGCAACCTTTTGCTTCTTCTCCTTCGGTTTGGTGGGTTCTGCTTTAGCTTTTCCCTTCCCTTTTCCTTTGACGTGTCCCTTTCTCTTAGCATAGGTTGCTTTAGAGTCGGGGTGGGGCCTCTTCTTGTTGCCTCCTTCATTGATCGCTAGGACGGGTAAAGCCTTTTTGCCCATACTTGCTTCGGCCGTCTTGAGCATTGCATGAAATTCACCAATGCTCTTGTCCCATCCATTCATGTTGTAATTCATTACAAAACTCTCAAATTTCTTTGTTAAAGAGTTGAGGATCAAATCTGTAGCCAACTCTTTAGAGACGGGACAATTTAGCCGTTCGAGGCGATCAATGTGGCTTTTCATCTTGAGAACATAAGATGATACCGATTGGGTTTCCTCCATTCGACATGCATGAAGTGCCCGAACAGTTTCGAAGCGTTCTACCCTTGCTTGTTGTAAGAACATTTCCTTTAACTGGGTAATCAGGTCGTATGCCCCGTGATGTTCAAAATCCTTTTGAATTTCGGGAATCATAGTTCCCAACATGAGGCATGAGGCTTGCATGGAGTCCTCGGTATACTTAACCCAATCGTTGTAGGCTTCCACATCTTCCACGTTAGGTTCATCGGGAATAGGATCGTCCAACACATAGGATATCTTCTCTTGCTTGAGAACGATTCTCAAGTTTCGAAACCAATCCATGAAATTGTTATGGTTGAGACGATCCTTTTCAAGAATGGTTCTTAGTGACAGGTTTCGGACGGTTTGGTTAATCGGGTTTGCATTGTTAGCGGCCATCTACAAAATTTAACAAGTTCAATTTTAGTATTTTCGATATTATTATATTTTAATCATTAATACCCTTTTGTGTCTTAAAGACAATTAATAATTAAAATCTAGAATCCAACGTTACATTTAAATATTGGTTAGGTGACCTTTATCCCTTTATTTAAATCAACAAGGTAGTCAACGTTTGACAATTGCAACTCTTTGCAATTTCTAGCCATATGGGATCGGTTAAACATCTTTATGTTTAGTTGGCATGTTTAATCCCATCAACACCTTTGTTCCCCATGCTTTGGTGACCCTAAGTTCATGGTTTCCAAATCAAGTCGTCCAACTTACACACACGTGTGAGTTTATACACATAAGTGGTTAGGTGACCTTTATCCCACAAACATGGTAAACCCACCTCGAACATACAAGTTCCCTCAAATGTGGTTAGGTGACCTTTATCCCACAATAAGAGTTCCCAAGTGTTTCGAGTGTTGCATAAAAGGATGGTGTTTGACTTGTTTTATAAAAGGGTTTTTAATATTTCAAAATTCTAGTTTAGAAAATATTATGTACCATACATTTGCATGCATTCAAATCAATGGTACTTTAGTGAAAACTAATTTTCATGGTTCTTTTTAATAAAACCCATTTTATTATAAAATCATTATTTTTTAATAAAACCTTTATTAATCATTTTAATGATTTTGTCAAGAACCAATTTTACGCTTGTTGTTGATTATTAGTTTGTTAAGTCATGCATATCTACATATCATCTAAACAACAAAATAAACAACCACACAAGCATAACAATAGGTGCATAACCATAGCCAACTATTTTGACAACACTTGTTAGCCGAAACAAGTGTGTCAAAAGGTCCTTCCTAAAGGGTGAAAATGACACAAGTGATGTGTCGATGAACTCCCACTTGATCTCGCATCCAAATGCTTCAAGTCTCCATCTTGTGTTGTGATTTCTCCACCTTCTTTGAGCTTCCAAAAGTCTTTTATTTTCAGCTCCAAACTCCTTTGGACTTCAAAATGTGTTTTGGTTATCGGGTTAAAATCCCGTAGAGAACGATGAAGTTCTTTGGACCGAATATTATGGTCCAAACCAAAACCGCATTTTTGTGTGCATCTTCTTTTACAAAATATATCCTAATACATTTTTTCTAGTAAAATAAAATGCACCTAATCTATTTATTTTACATACCAAATGAAATAAATAAATTACATATCTTCTAATGGAAGAACAAAATAATTATTACAACCCATAATAAATCACAACACAATCATTCAACACAAGGTCATGGCTAGGTCACATGCACCAAAATATATATCCAAATATATATATATTAATTTCAAGAAGCATAAAAAAAAATGGTTCCCTTTTATAAACATTTTCGGCTATTTAGTTGTGTCTTGAGAACAAGTTCTAAGTATGATGTGGTTGTATCTAGAAGTTGATATGTGTTTATGATTATTTATCCAGTTGTATAAAACCCTATGCTCTCTCTCCTTTGGGCGATTTTCAGTTCATCATGAACCCTAAGTTTTTTGTTGTGATCTTTTGCATAACAGTCTGTGATTAGAGGTTTGATCCTTCAAAACTCTATAACGAACTAGTTAGCATTAGGGATCGATCTGAAACTAGGGTTTTTTCTGTTTTTCTTTCAATCGCCACTTTAGATTTAATTCTGAAACCCTGATTTATTAAACTGGTTGTTATTGATTGCGGTTAACTGAGATTAATTTAGCTAGATTGATACTCTGGTTTAATCGATTAAGGGTTGAGGTTTTAATCTAGGGTTTAAAGGATTAGGGTTTTACTTTCTTCTTTGTTGATTTCATCTGGTGTGGCGTCGGTTTTGTGCATGGTTCTTTGTTGTTTTGGTTTGAGGGAGAGTTGACGGATTAGGTATGGATGATCGTAACAAACCTGGTGACTCTGCAAAGGGTGATTCGGGTAAACCTCCATTACCTTTTAAGGGTTTGGCTAGTCGGGTTGTGAAGATTGATGGGAATCCGATGCTTCCAAGGAGAGGTGTAGTGCAATCGGAGCCGAAGAGGATTAATGTTATAGACGAGTTAAACAAGATCACAATTCCGGTTCAGTTGCCAGAGGAATTCTACGCTATGGAGAACAAGTTGGCTGGAAGTCAAGGGGTTCAGGTTGTTTCTACGGATCAGGGTAGTACATCTAAGCCGAAATCTTATGCAGAATCGGTGGTAAGCAATAACACTAAGGTGAACTTTCGTTCTTTTGAAAATCCGGATGTACATGATGGATGTGATGTTGTCCTCCCTAGGGAGTCGGTTCGTGTGGTTAGAGATAAACTGGCAAACACTTTATACGGGTATTTTCTAGGGGATCGGGTTGCCTTTCCAGTTGTAGACTACTATGTAAGAAACAATTGGAAGAAATATGGTTTGGAAAAGACAATGATGAATGCAAATGGCTTTTTCATTTTCAAGTTCAAGGATGAGGATGGTATGTTGAAGGTGATTAAGGATGGCCCTTGGATAATAAGGTCGCAACCTTTGTTTCTTAATAGCTGGACTCCAACGACAAAATTGGAGAAAAAAGAGGTAAAGACGGTCCAAGTTTGGGTTAAAATTCATGAAGTTCCGTTAGCCGCTTACACGGAAGATGGTCTTAGCTTAATAGCCACGAAGATTGGGGAACCAAAGTTGCTGGATTCGTTTACTACGTCTATGTGTATGGATGCATGGGGTAGAAGTAGCTATGCAAGGGCATTGATAGAAATTTCGGCTGACAAAGATTTGCGTGAAGAGATTACAATGGCAATCCCAGAAGATAAGGGAGAGGGGTTCATAAAAGAAACGATGTATGTGGAGTACGAATGGAGTCCGCATAGATGTGCTACATGTTGCGTGTTTGGGCATGCCTCGGATACTTGTCCGAAACAGATTATGAAGACGAGGAAAACCGTTCAGGAGGATTATAACCGGAATATTCAAAAACAGAAACCAGCTAAGAAAATCTCTACTATAGATCAAGATGGTTATATCGGTGTGTATGGTAAGAAAGTAGCGAAAAGGGTTGGAGTCCCTGTGAATAAACAAAAGAATAAGTTTGAATACCGGCCTGTGGTATCGAAACCGAAGAGTGACAATTATAGAGCTTCATCATCTGGCACGGTAAAGTCTTCTAATCCGTTTGATATTCTGAATGAGGTGGATGCGGATACGGGGGAAACCAAGAAGGATTCAGGTTTGGATGATGAGGAAAAGGATGATGATGAGGTAGAGGAGGTGTATAATGAAATGGATGAATTCATGACACGTGGAGCACAAAATCTGAATAGTAACAAAGGAGCAGGCACTCCTGATCAGGAGGTTCATGATGATTAGTTTAGCAGCGTGGAATGTAAGGAGGTTGAACCGCCCTCTGAAACAAAAGGAGGTTCGGCAAGTGGTGAAGGAAAACAACTTAAATTTTTGTGCTATTTTAGAATCTCATGTTGATGTAAACAATCTGGGTAGAGTTTGTAAGTCAGTGTTTCGGAACTGGGATTGGACTTCTAATGGGGGCCAGTGTAAGAAGGGTACTAGAATTATTCTTGGGTGGAACCCGGATATTTTTGATGTTATGGTTCTAAATCAGACGTCTCAAGTGATGCATGTTCAAGTTTTTTTCAAGTCTGATAAGAAAATGTTCTTTTGTTCCATAGTTTATGCTGCGAACTACTATATATCCAGAAGGGAACTGTGGAAACATCTGTCTATGCATAAGCCGATAGTAGGAAGTATGCCGTGGGTCATAATGGGTGATTTTAACTCGGCTCTAAATCTTGAAGATCAATCGATGGGAACTTCGGCTATCTCGGTTAGTATGCGTGAATTTCAGGCTTGTCTCAATAATATTGAGGTTTTTGACATCAATCGTTCTGGATTTCATTTTACTTGGAGTCAAAAGCCTAAGGAAGGTATAGGTTTGCTAAAGAAGATTGATAGGGTGCTGGGTAATACGGCATTTGTGGTTGATTATCCGGATTCGGTCGCTGTTTTTAATTCATATAGGCTTTCGGATCATTGCCCATGCATCTTAAAGATTCCCAAGGGTGGAGAGGTAAAGAGGAAATCATTTAAATTTGCTAATTTTTTGGTGTTTAAACCAGAATTTATTAAGATTGTTCAGAAATATTGGGAGACGAATATTGATGGTGTTCATCAGTTTCGTGTTGTTAAGAGGATGCGCTTGCTAAAATCTCCATTACGAGCTCTTTTATATCAACAAGGAAATCTCCATAGTAAGGTTATTGAGCTGCGTACAAAATTGGATTCTATTCAGCAATCTATTGATGCTGACCCGTTAAATGTCGAGCTTCGGATTGATGAATCAAAAGTAACTAAGGCGTATCGGAAGCATTCTTGGATGAGGAAAGATTCCTTAAACAAAAGTCTAAAGTGGACTGGTTGTGTTCTGGGGATATGAATACGGCATTTTTTCATTCGACGCTAAAAAACAGGAACCATAGGAGTCGGATTAATGTAATTAAAGATGCTGATGGGATCGTGTATGAGGGGGACCAGGTTCAGTTAGCGCTAGTAAAGCACTATGAGAAGTTTCTGGGCGGTCACGTTGAGACTTCGCTAACTCCCACTCCTGATTTGTTTTCGGATAAGTTGCAACCGGATGTGGCTAGTCATATGGTTCGTCAAGTTACGGAGGAGGAGGTGAAGAATGCAATGTTCTCGATTGGTATTGATAAGGCGCCGGGTCCTGATGGGTACACTTCAGCTTTTTTTAAAAATGCTTGGTCTATCATTGGGCATGATGTGTCTTTGGCGGTTATGGATTTTTTCTCTACGAGTAGAATGCTTCGTGAGTTGAATCACACTCTCATTGTTCTAATTCCTAAAATTGCTACACCAGCTTATGTCACAGATTATCGGCCGATTGCGTGTTGCAATGTGATCTATAAATGTATTAGTAAGATTATAGCGGATCGAATTAAAGTGGGGTTAAATGGGATTGTGAGTGTTAATCAGTCGGCTTTTGTTCCAGGTAGGAAAATTTCTGACAATATTTTTCTGACTCAGGAATTAATGCACAACTATCATAGAAACTCGGGCCCTCCTAGGTGTGCATTCAAAGTTGACATCCAGAAAGCATATGATACTGTAGACTGGAGATTTCTTAAATCAACGTTAATTGGGTTTGGTTTCAATAGTCGGATGGTGGATTGGATTATGGTTTGTGTGGGTACTCCATCTTTCTCGGTTTGTGTCAACGGCAATGTTCATGGCTACTTTAGAGGCCAAAGAGGGTTAAGGCAAGGGGATCCTATTTCTCCATACCTTTTCACTCTTGTTATAGAGATTTTGACGGCTATTCTAAAACGCGAGACTTCGATAGATACGTCGTTCAGATTCCACAATAGATGTGAGCGTCAACAGATTATAAATCTTTGTTTTGCGGATGATCTTTTCATGTTTGCGAGAGGTGATGTGAATTCAGCTAAATGCATTATGTCTTCTCTTACAACATTCTCCAACATGTCAGGTTTAATTCCTAGTATTCCAAAGAGCACGGTTTTCTTTTGCAATGTTCCTACTAATGTTAAACATGCTATTCTTAATATCTTACCTTTTGTGGAGGGTTCGTTACCGGTTAGATATTTGGGGGTTCCATTGATTTCGTCAAGACTTCTTTATAAGGATTGCAATGTCCTTATTGAGAAATTGGAGAGTCGTATAATGAGTTGGAGAAATAAGCTTTTGTCTTTCGCAGGGAGGTTGCAATTAATATTGTCGGTTTTATCATCAATGCATATATACTGGTCCTCTGTGTTTATTCTTCCGGCTCGGGTTATTCGCGACTTGGAGGCTAGAATGAGGAATTTTCTATGGTCTCAAGATGCCTCGTTCCGTAGAGGTAAGGCGAAAGTTTCAAGGAGTTCTGTTTGTCTTCCAAAATTTGAAGGGGGTTTGGGGATTAGGCGTATTGGGGATGTAAACAAAGCTCTTATGGCGAATCATATCTGGAGTATTATCACTAAACGTAATTCTCTTTGGGTGGATTGGGTGCATGAGTATAGACTAAAGGGTAAAAGTTTTTGGATTAGTAAGATGCCGTCTAACTGTTGCTGGAGTTGGCGTAAACTCCTTCAATTGTGGCCGATTATGAGAGACCATTTTTGCTCTCGGATTGGGGATGGTAGAAGGACATCGGCGTGGTATGACACTTGGTCCGATTTGGGGCCACTGGGTAATTTTTTATCTCCAAGGATTATAACAAATGCAGGTTTTAGATTGGAGGCTTCGGTTGCTGATGTTAACATGAATGGTTCGTGGTTATGGCCTATGGCTTGGCGTGATTTATTTCCGGTGCTTATACAGTTAGATCAAATCCAAGTAGAAACTGATAAACAAGATACGTTACAATGGAAAAGTGGGGATGTTGTGTCAGAAGTTTCGGCTGCAAATATTTGGAATATGGTCCGACATAGTGACTTAGAGGTGGGGTGGAGCAAGATTGTTTGGTGTGCACATTGTATTCCGAGACACGCGTTCCTTTTGTGGCTGATTATGAGAAAGAAATTATTAACTCAAGACATCATCCTTAAATGGGATTTATCGAGAAGAAAGAATATGAATATGATGTGTTGCTTGCTATGCTATGAAAACCATGATTCTCATGAGCATCTATTTTTCGAGTGTAAGTATTCAGCAAAGATTTGGAATAGTGTTCGTGATAAAGCTGGTATGTATGATGTTGCCCCTAAATGGGAGGATATTGTGGAATGGCTCTTGGATCGTGCAAATTCAAAATCGGCTGCTAACTATGTGAGTAGAATTTTGGTGGCGGCTACGGCTTACTTTATTTGGCAAGAACGGAATGCTAGGTTGTTCAAGAATCAAGTGAGGCCTCCGGATCAATTATGTCAAATTATCTTTAACACTATTCGGTATAAGCTTATGGGAGTTCGGCTGAAGCGGACTCACAATGTGTTGGAGCTGTTGCGTAACTGGGATATTCAAGATGGTGATCGACCAGATGATGGTGGCTAGATAGCTGTTTTGTTTTTTCGAGTGGTTCTAGTTTTTAGACTAGTTGTCTTGTTTTTTCTTATGGTTGTTTTGTGGTGCTACATTCATGAGGCATGTCTCATGTTTGAACTAGTGTAGATTCACTACACTACTTGTTTCAGTTTTTTTGTGAATATATAGAATCACCGGGGTAACCCTTTACCCAAAAAAACATTTTCGGCTATTTTCAAAAAACCGAAAAGTTAAGTTTTGTCCAAACAAACAAATCATCCGTATGAAATAAATTTTTCAAGATTCTCTTATGCATGTAAGAAAATAATCTTGAAAAACAAAGGGTTAACCAAGTTAAAATTTTCGGCCATAGGGTTTTCTTCAAACCCGAAACCCGAAATTTTTAATCTATTGAAGTATGCACTCATATAAGCGGCTCTGATACCATTGTTGGGATTTTAACATGTTTATCAAAGTAATTTCATCCATATGAAATAAAAACGCAGCGGATAATAAGTTTAAAACATGTTACTTTTATAAGATATAAAACCATTTATATGCAAAATCCCAAAACCCGGATCCATATATAAGATGTATACTTACAAACACAACCATAGGATGTTTAGAAAACTACCTTCTTGAAGTGCAAGGATTATGAAACGGATGATGCTTCTTGAAATGGTTGTCTTCAAGAGTAGAAGACCTCAAGCTTGTATACCCCAAGCTTCCAACAAACACCACAAGTATAGCTAGGATTTAACACTTGAAGATCAAAATATGAACACTTGAAAGAACCCTCTAATGGCCGAAATTTTTGAGTAAAAATTCAGCTCATTTTTTTATTTTGTCATCCATAAAGTTTATATATAATTTGAGAGAAATGTCCACCTCCTTTTTCACCCAATGGAATCATCTCTAACTCATGCAAAAGCATGTACATGCATTGGACCAAAGTCTTTGGATAGACCACCCAATCTAAATCCATGCATATGCATGAAATATGATTGGAACAAGACTTTGGATAGAGACAAAGGGGGGGGGGGGGGCGGCCCCATGTGGGTTTTATAAAAAAAAATAAATTTCTTTTATAAAATTAAGTCTTGGTACATATATATATATTTATAACTTTTATAAATATAACACTATATTTGCAAGACTTTATATAATCTTTTATAATGTTATTTAACCTATTAAATAACAAAATAAAATATTCTCTCAAAATAAATTATCCACATAATTTATTGGTTTCTCAAGTGTAATTATTTAGAAAACCAATTTCTAAATATTGTAAGTGTTAATATTTATTTGTTTGATCATATCACAAATAAATAATATAAGTGTTTGTCTAGCTTGTTATTGGGTATGACTCGACTTGGATCATAACGTACTAGCCACATCAATTTATTATGTGTCTTGGGCATACAGAGTCCAACACGAACACACTAAGCTCATCCATTTATTACTCATTATTTCCATCATTCATTCGGTTTCAATCATTCATTCGGTTTATAAGAAACACTTTGTTTCACACAAGTTATTTCAACATTGCTAATGAATCTATTACCTAATATGCAACAATCTATTATCCAACTATCAAAACAATTGTCATGCATTCATAAATCATCATTTTTGACCAAACAACCACAAGGAAACTAACCGGCTAGATGAAAGGGTATGAAGGATTGATGAACTAAGTTCCGAGTGACGATCTCGAGTTAACCCGAGAGCCCTTTGGTTGTCGCCGGTTTGATCCGAGAAAGAAGGAGAGGAGAGGTTGTGTTGTTAGGGTTTAAGGTTTTCTAGAGAGGGAGAGTGTGAGAGTGAGGATGAAGTGGGAGAGAGAGTAAAGGAGAGTGTGTGAGGGTTTTAGGTTCTTATAAAAGGGTGGTGCACCCTAAGTGGGTTTTCGAGTGGGCTTCAAGGGGATATCGGCCCAACCAATTTGAGTTGAGATGGGGAAGGCCCAACCGGCCCACTACTTTATTGTTTACTCGAGACCGAGTGGTCTCGAGTCGTGGTCTCGGTTCCCTAGCACTTATATATATATATAATACACATACTTATATTATACATTCATACACCACATAGCATAACAAGATAATCGCAACTTTCATTTAATACACACAATGTAATTACAAGATATTAGCTCGGGAAAGCCTAGAGTGTCACACTGGGGGTCCCGAAAAGGTTGGATTCTTATACGGCGGATATGTGTGCTGACATTTGGGGTAGGAGTAGTTATGCTCGTGCTATGATTGAGGTTAGTGCGCAGAAGGAGCTTAAAGATCATATTACTCTTACTATCCCTAAAATGGATGAGGAGGGATATATTATGGAACAAGTGAAAGTGGAGTATGAATGGAAACCATTACGGTGTGCTACTTGCTGTTTATTTGGTCATGATGAGGCCACGTGTAGTAAAGTTGATAAGGGTAAAGCAAAACAGGTGGTTATTGATGACGATGGCTTTGTAACAGATAGGAGGCGAGTGGCAAAACAATCTTTTCCTCAAAAAAAGCAAAAGGCTAGGTTTATGTATAAACCAAAGATGAGCAAATTTGGAGCTGGTACTTCTGGAACGAAGAAGGATGATCAAACATCTAGCAGTGGGCCGTCAACGGTGAAAGTGGCAAACTCGTTTCAGGCTTTAGCTGAGGATGGAGATGGAGGGGTATCGAAGGATGATAATGTTAATGTTACTAAGTCGGCACCAATAGGAAGTTGTAAAAAGGATGATGTGGTCATGGAGCAGCTTCAAACTGAAATTTCTGATTATATGAGTGCTGATACGAATGGGAGAACTTCTGAGGGGGCAAGCACTCCCGGTTTAGTAGGTGTTAATGGATAGTATAGCGGTCTGGAACATAAGGGGATTGAACCTTCCCCTGAAACAAAGAGAGGTTCGGATGCTTATTTATGAGAAGCGGCTTAAAGTTTGTACTATTTTGGAATCGTATGTTTCTGTTTCTAATCTTGATAGAGTTTGTAAGAATGTGTTTCGTTCGTGGGATTGGACATCTAATGGTGCTTGTTGTGCTCATGGTACTAGAATTATTGTCGGCTGGAACAATAATGTGGTGGATCTCATGGTTATCGCTCAAACGGATCAGGTAATACATGTCAAGATTCGTTCTAAGTCTGATGCCAAAATTATTTTCTGTTCTTTCGTCTATGCTGAGAATAAATATCAAGTTCGAAGGGACCTTTGGGAAAATTTAAATAGACATAAGTTGTTTGTGGCTGATAGGCCTTGGGTGGTGCTAGGGGATTTCAACTCTGCATTGTCGCTGGATGATTGCTTGGTTGGGTCGTCTGCTATTTCGGTTGGTATGCGAGAGTTTTATCAGTGTGTTTAGCATAACGAGTTGATGGATATCAAAGGTCATGGTATGCAGTATACTTGGAACCAAAAACCGAAACATGGTGTGGGTATTCTGAAAAAGATTGATAGAGTTATGGGCAACATTCACTTTCTAGATGCTTATCTGGATGTCTTTGTTTTGTACCACCCATTTCGGGTCTCGGATCACACTCCATGTATTGTGAACCTTTTTACGCTAAAACATAATCGGCCCAAACCCTTTAAATTTGCGAACTTCTTGGTTAATAAAGATGGCTTCTTGGATAGTGTGAATGCAGTTTGGTCAAAAACGGTGCAAGGTGTTTCTATGTACTCGGTTGTAAAGAAACTTACTTGAAATCTCCGATGAGACGTCTTCTTTTTAGACAAGGTAACCTTCATGATCGTGTCAATCTGTTAAGGAAAAAGCTGGATGAGATTCATATGGCTATTGATGCTAACCCGTTGGACATTTCTCTTAGAGAATCTGAATCTAAGTGTCTTCAAGAGTTTCAATCTGCTTCTTATGATGAAGAATGTTTTATGAAACAGAAATCTAAAGCGGAATGGTTGGCAGCTGGTGACTCGAACACGAAGTATTTCCAAAATTGTGTCAAAATGAGAAATGCTTGCATGAAGATTCATAGCATTAAAGATGTGTATGGTAATCGATTCCATGGTGATGATGTGTATGGGGCTTTGGTTTCACACTATTCGGAGTTCTTGGGTGTGCAGGATCAGGTGGATTCTTTAGCAAGTGATTTTATTTTTCCTAATGTCCTGGATCCGATTGCTGCCAGTAATATGGTGCGTCCAGTGACTCGGGAAGAGGTTAAAAATGCTATGTTTTCTATAGGTGAGAATAAGGCTCCGGGCCCGGATGGGTATAC
Organism: Helianthus tuberosus; assembly: GCA_030545235.1. Classification (NCBI taxonomy): domain Eukaryota; kingdom Viridiplantae; phylum Streptophyta; class Magnoliopsida; order Asterales; family Asteraceae; genus Helianthus; species Helianthus tuberosus. Next base: position 380,337 of record JARYGA010046849.1, on the reverse strand, counting down.
TTCGGCATTTTTTAAAAATTCTTGGGAGATTGTGGGAGATGAGGTTACAAAAGCGATCCGAGATTTCTTTGAAAATGGTAAAATTCTGCAGCAAATTAATCATACGATTATAGCTCTAGTCCTGAAAGTGCTTACGCCTAATTCAGTGGTTGATTACCGCCCGATTTTGTGCTGCAATGTGATTTATAAATGCATTAGTAAAATCTTAACGGATAGAATCAAAGGTAGTTTGGATGTGCTAGTTGATATCAACCAGTCGGCATTTGTGCCGGGTAGAAAGATCTCTGACAATATATTAATTACTCAAGAGTTGATGCACAGTTATCATCTAAGGATTGGTCCTCCGAGGTGTGCCTTCAAAATTGACATACAAAAGGCATATGACACTGTTAGCTGGTCTTTCCTAGAAAGTATTCTTCGTGCATTTGGGTTCCACCATAAGATGGTGGATTGGATCATGGTTTGTGTCACCACTGTGTCTTATTCGTTGAGCATTAATGGTAACCTTTATGGGTTTTTCAAAGGTAAAAGAGGGTTGCGGCAGGGGGATCCAATATCGCCCTATTTTTTTACATTGGTGATGGAGGTCTTATCGTTATTACTCAAAGATGCAGCCAGCAAAAGTAATGCTTTCAGATACCATCTTCATTGCAAAAAACAAAAGATTATTAATGTGTCTTTTGCGGATGACTTGTTTATGTTTGCAAATGGTGATTTAGCATCGGTTAAAGTGTTAAGGGATACGCTTCAGCATTTCACGAAGATCTCGGGTCTTGTCCCTAGTATGCCAAAGAGTACGGTTTATTTTGGTAATGTCCCCCAACCGATTAAACATGATATTCTTCACATTATGCCATTCAAAGAGGGTGCGCTTCCTGTTCGTTACTTGGGAGTTCCTTTAATATCTTCTAAACTCTCTTACAAGGATTGCAAAATATTAGTTGAAAAAATGGATAAAAAGATTGATAACTGGATGACGAGATCGTTATCTTTTACGGGTAGGCTGCAATTGGTTAACTCTGTGACAACTCGTATTTTCCGAACCTATCTTCGTACCTTGATGTAACGTAAACATTATGTGACTATGTGAATCGGATGATTTAATGGAATGTTATGCTATTAAATGTTATGTGAATATGTGTTGTGTTTGTTTATATGTATGTGTTATCACACGAAAGAAACCGATTGCACAATCCCGAACGCACAAGCCTTTGGGCTTTATTACTCTCGGCCCACACCTCTCTTGTGAGTGAACCGAATGGGCAGCCCCTTTAGGAGGGTTAGGCCCACCTCCCTTTGTGTCGCATAACCCATGAGTGGTGGGTATGCTTCTCAATTGTTGCAAAACACCCCCACACACAAAACCCTAGTTCTCTCCTCTCTCTCTAAGCCAACGGCAAGCATCCCCTTTCTCTCGAAGATCATTCCTTGAATCGGATCACCCTTTTCTCAATCGGTTAGTGTTTATGATTTATGTTTAGTTACACGATTGTTATGATTGCATGATTTGATTAAATGGTTAGGGTTGTATGAATGATGAACAATGATGTTATGTGTTGAGGTTTAAACAAATTCGATTTGCATGATTATGATCTGGAACTAAATGCTTGTTAATCGGCTGTTATGTTATATGTTTCGGATTGTTAATCATATGATGATGTTCTAGTCAATCAAATAAGTATGGTGGTGTTAATCGGCTAGCATGTTATGCTCTCGGATTGTTTTCATAATGATTAGGATTGAAGGTTTGTAATCGGCTAAGGTATATTACGATTAGAATGAATTTTTGTGTTGTCATAATCGGATATATGTTGGTGAATCGAGATCCATGTTAATATGTTTATGTGTTGATAGGTTGTTGTTCATAATTATGATGTTAGGGTGTATGTGAATCAATTGTTAAAAATAGTGATTTGATCGACTTCTGTTTGATATGGAAGTTGTTAGCAATTATTAGTAAAATGTAAATAAGGAAACAATTGAATGGTTGTAACTGATTTACATAAGTTTTGGATGTCTAAACTGGTCGCACAAGACTCCTGGTCGCACAAAGAGTCCATTCGCACAAGACTCCTGGTCGCACAAGGAGTCCAGTCGCACAAGAGGTTCTCAGTCGCACAAGGCTGTTGGATCGCACAAGTTGTATGATTGTTTAACTGTTTGGGCCGGATGATCATGTTGGGTTGGGCCAGTTCTAATCGCACAACCCAACCGGATCGTACAAGATGCCCGGATCGCACAAGTTTAGATTTAATTGATTTGGGCCGTGTTCATGTTTTGTTTTGGGTCGGGTATTTGTGGGCTCCAACGGATGACTCGCATAAGACCACTAAGCTTGTGCGAGCCCAATCTTGAATACGTTATTAATGGTTGAATGTGATGATGTATGTTGCCATGATCTGTGTGAGTTTCTTATATGCTATCTTATGTGATATTTATGTGCACTGCTTGAAACCAAAACCTGACTTGTATGGTAACCATGTTAGGACATGGTTGACCACTAGCATCTAGACTTGACCTTTCTGTGTATCTGCCGAGCAAACCAAGGTGAGTTCACACTCTACAAAGCATGGGATTCCCAGGGGTTGGGAATGGGGTTAAGGAATATGGATTCCTCGTCCTTTCTTGGGTAGGACAGTAATGGTTCAGGAATGTAATTCCTCGTCCTCACGGACAGATAACTTTACTAGACCAAAACTCTATCACGAAGTCCCTCCTTTTTATATCGACTTAATCGCCGGGCCAATGGCGAGCGGGTCATTAGTTAGATAGCGCTATTTAGGTCTGACAAGCCTCACACCGTGCCGCAGAGGACGGGCGTGAACTAATGGATCTGGGCACGTCAATGCTGATAGACATTGACAGTTCAGGGCACTTAAACATGACTTTAGTCAGCAGTCGATATGGTAACGAGTCTAGTGTATACATGGGGTAGCCCCCACGGCCGAAATGCCAGATAACTATCATGGGGTAGCCCCCACGGCTGGATTGCCAGAGTTAATGGGTTAAACAAATCATGTTTTCAACTATATGGGGTAACCCCCACGGCAGGGATGCCAGTTAAAGGAACTATTTTTGGAACAACTAAAACCAACACCCAACTGTGAACTCGCTCAACATTATTGTTGACTCGTTACTACATGCTTTGCAGGTCAATAGGTACTTAGCTGGAGCTTGCACAAGGAAGAGTCATTGTGGGACATGGACAGCTGTGTGCCATGTTAAACCTTTGGATATTTAAACTTATGTTTTGGTTTTAAACATTATGCTTCCGCTCATAACTTAAACTATGTTTGTTTTGGACACTAATCGTGTTGGTTGGACTTTTACAATTAATTACTTGCTTGTTCAATATGATTAGTGGTTTGATCCTGGTCAGTCACGCCTCCAAGCGGTGATACTCCGCGTGTGGACCCTCCAATTAAGCGTATTGAACTTTTTCTCAAGGGCTTAGTGCCAGAAATCCAAAGTCATGTGACTTCAGCAAACCTCGCCACCATCCAGCAGGTTATTCAGTTGGCTCACCGTCTCACTGATCAGGCGGTGGAGCAGAACAGGTTACCCAAGCGTATAAGTGCTACAGCTACTTCGGATGCTCCTAGTGACAACAAGAGAAAATGGGATGGAGTTTCAAGCAAAGGTTCAACTTCTGTGCAATCTCAGTCTCAGCAGAGAAGGACTGACGACTATAGGAGTCCTAGTCAGCAATCATCTGGTAGCCAAAGTCATGGTGTGTACAAGGGGAATCACCCTAAATGCAATCGCTGTAACCTACATCACAGCGGGCCATGCACCAGGGGTAACTGTCATCGGTGCAACAAGCCAGGCCACGCAGCAAAGGATTGTAGAAGTTTATACCCCGCAAACCAGAATCGTCAGCAACAACAAGTTCAACAGAATCAACGCCAGCAATAGCAGCCGCAGGGTAACAACAAAGGGTGCTTTCAGTGTGGAGCTGAAGGCCACTTCAAGAGAGATTGTCCCCAACTGAACAGGAACCAGAACAACAATAATAACAACAATCAGGGAAATGGGAACAACGGGGGTAACAATGGCAATGGTGCAAGGGGTCGTGTGTTCGTTATTGGCCAGGGAGAAGCTAGGAATGATCCCAATATTGTGACGGGTAAGTTCCTTCTAGACGACTTTTACGTTACTGTCTTATTTGATTCGGGTGCTGATACTAGTTATGTGTCCCTAAAAGTTAGTCAACTGCTTAAGCGTACCCCAACACCTTTAAACCCCAAGCACGCTGTAGAGTTAGCTAATGGTAAAAGTATAGAGGTCACACACGTAGTCAAAGGTTGTAATCTTGTTCTTGCTGATCACACTTTCTCGATTGACCTCCTTCCTATCACTCTGGGTAGTTTCGACGTTGTCATTGGGATGGACTGGTTATCCCAACACCAAGCAGAGATTCTTTGCAACGAAAAGATTGTCCGTATTCCTCGCCCAGGTGATGAACCCCTTATGATTCGTGGCGACAAGAGTGGTGCGGTTGTGAGCATCATCTCTTTCCTTAAGGCCCAAAAGTGTTTGCGTAAGGGCCATACTGCTATTCTGGCCCTCGTTACTGACACCTCGAAGAAAGAAAAGAAGATAGAAGATTTTCCAATTGTACGCGACTATCCTGAGGTATTTCCTGAGGAACTACCTGGCCTCCCGCCTCATCGCCAGGTCGAGTTCCAAATCGAGTTAGCTCCTGGAGCAGCGCCCATAGCTCGTGCACCATATCGTTTAGCTCCATCAGAGTTGAAAGAACTCTCTACGCAACTACAAGAACTATTGGATAAGGGTTTTATTCGTCCTAGCTCATCGCCTTGGGGAGCTCCAGTGCTATTCGTAAAGAAGAAGGATGGTACTTTCAGAATGTGCATCGACTACCGTGAACTTAACAAGGTGACTGTGAAGAATCGCTACCCTCTTCCACGCATTGACGACTTGTTCGACCAGCTGCAAGGGTCGAGCTACTATTCAAAGATTGATTTGAGATCAGGATATCACCAGCTGAGAGTCCGAGAAGAGGACATCTCCAAAACAGCCTTTAGAACCCGTTATGGACACTATGAGTTTTTGATCATGCCTTTTGGGCTGACAACGCACTTGTGGTCTTTATGGACTTGATGAATCGAGTGTGCAAGCTGTACCTAGACAAATTCGTTATTGTATTCATCGACGACATCCTGATCTATTCTAAGAGTCAGGAGGAACACGAACAACATTTACGGCTCATTTTGGAACTCCATCGAGCAGAACAGCTATATGCCAAGTTTTCAAAATGCGACTTCTGGCTTCGCGAAGTCCATGTCCATTTCTTAGGCCATGTAGTGAACAAGGATGGGATTCACGTTGATCCATCCAAGGTAGATTCGATCAAGAGCTGGCCTGCACCTCGTACGCCAACGGAAATTCGCCAATTCTTAGGATTGGCAGGTTACTACAGGAGGTTTATTAAGGATTTTTCCAAGATTGCACAGCCTCTCACCTCACTAACGCAGAAGGGCGTTGTTTATCGTTGGGGAAATGCACAGGAGTTAGCGTTTCAGCACTTAAAGGATAGACTTTGCAGTGCACCTATCCTTTCATTGCCAGAGGGCACAGACGACTTCGTGGTTTACTGCGACGCATCTATTCAGGGCCTTGGTTGTGTATTGATGCAGCGGGATAAAGTTATAGCCTACGCCTCACGCCAACTCAAAGTTCATGAAAAGAACTACACTACACACTGTTAGGCCCTATAGGTTTATGGATTAGTAGATTAATTGCTTAATGGATCAAGTTCTAGAAGTGGGGGTATTAGAGTGTGGGCTTTGGGGGAATTATGGGCCTAGGGTTTTGGGGGAAACCCCTTACTATAAATAGAAGTTAGAAATTAGGAACATGGTTGGTTGGTTCATTTGTTTTAGAAGCTTGTATTAGACAATTAGAGATTGTATGCAAGTTTAAGCATTGAATCAATAAACATTCAAATCTTCATCTTTGTGTTCTTGATTTCTTGAAGATCATCAAGTTTGGATTCCACCCATCCTTGGTGATTGTTTGATATCGTTGTTTGATCCGTATTTTCAGGACTTACAATTGGTATCAGAGCCACTTTGATATCAAACTCTCAAGAAAAATTTGAATTTTGGTTGAAGATCTTCATAGTGTTCTTCAGGTTGTTCATCGTGTTCTTCAAAGAATCACTATATTTTGCTTTTTGATCCGTTTGGAAAAGTGTTAAAAATATTCATATCTTCATCAGATATCATCAGTGACATCATCATATCTATCCGAAATCATCATCATCTCATCATCACAGACATCATCTTATCTACAACTGACAACATCTGTTATCAATCATCAACACATAATCATCACAAATGTGTCTCTGACTGCATTTCGGATCGTATGCTTGAACATCTCGAAGACATCTCGGATAAAACACAATACATCTCGGACCAACATCTTCATCCGTAATCAATCCATGATCTATCATCTAATCCGTAATACCTCGTCCACTTCTTCATCATTCCATCCGAAATCAACCGTTTTCATCCGTAATATATCTCCGTTTTCATCCGTAATACATCTTCACTTTCATCCGCAATCATCTTCATCACCGGCCACCGTTCAACCCACCTTGATAATCACCGTCGTCATCTCCTTCTTCTCCGGCGACAACCACCATCGACCTCCTTTCCTCCGCTGAACTCTTCTCCTGTTACGACCATCGTTCACCGACGCAAACTACCTCCACTGTTCTTCTTCGTCACCACCCACGACCACCATCGCACTCCGTCATCTCCGACACTTTCCGTCGTCATCAACAGAAACCTGCAACTCCCCTCGACAACCTCCGGCTCACCTTTCAACCACACTCAGTCCACCTTTATTAGCTCCGGACAGCTGCAACTGTCTCCTCCGACCATCACCACCGTCTCACCATTTCTGTCACTCCAACAATCACCATCATCTTTCACTCCGTCGTGTCTTCACTTTTGTTCATCGTTCATCACTGCCACCGCCGATCTCCTTCACCACCTCCGTTCATCACTGACTCGAACCGTCGTCTGTCGTCATCATCCACCACCGTTAATCGGATTTTCTTTTGTGGCGGCTGGTTTTGAAATCAGGGTTGGTGTTGGTTCAACGTAGAAGACGTACAGGACTCTAGGTTTTTTTTTTTTTTAATTACTAAGTTTATAATATTAATTATAACATAATGATTAGGTAATGATTAGTTAATCATTAATATTATTAAAGGGTTTTTTACTAAAATATATCATTATGATATTATAATAATATATGTTTATTTTAAATTTAATTAAAATTTAAAAAAAGGGGTTTATACCATTAAAAAAAAGGGTGTTTGTTTGTTTTGGGGTAAAAATTTTACAGGTTTTTGAGGTGCAGTACAGGAAACCGGTTCATACGTTTGCGGAGTGCTTGAGTTAGCAAGTTTACGGGTTATCACTTGATTCAACGATGAATTCTCCGAGCACTGTATCTCAACGTGAGTTGGTCTGGAAAGAACTCGATAGTTTCGGATATACTGAGGGTGAAACTGTAGAAGACGTGATCAGAAGGTTTACGCAGCTGCTTTCTGAGATCGAGAAGAGCGGATTAAATGTAACACTTGGTAGGATTAACAGGGCTTTTCTGTACGGTTTGCCACGTAGCAAGACATGGGACTATCGCGTTGCAGTTATCATGGGAACATACAATCATTCAACAACGGAAACAAAAGATGTGATCTCCTTAGTCAATGAATATGTCCAGGAGGACAAACAGAGGAGTCAGAATCATGCAAGCACATCGTCACCTATTTCTAACTGTCAGAAGGCCATTGCTACTGATCCCAACGCTACTCAGATTCCCTCAGCTTCACCGTCACCTGTGGCTGCTACATCATCTGATTTGAAGGCCCCACAATCAACAGTATCTCATCCTGATGAAGTGGCCAAACCAGCACCCCAAGCCCAAGTCCAAACTCAGCCAGACAAACCAAGATCGCTCATTGACACTGTCAACTATCTGTTGTGTACTGAACCTTGCAGGAATAGGGTTGCACAACTTAGGGCACTCAATTCTAAAATGATGGATGATTACAACAGTGTCATGGCAAAGTACATCGGTCTTCGAGAGAACAATAAAATTCTCTATGAAAAGATTGATGCACTTAAGAAGGCCATAGCTCAACTTCACAGAGACGTGAATCAACAACAATGTTGGGTTCATGACTACAAACATAGACTCACAGTTAAAACTCTTGAATGTGACTCTGTGAAGGGTGAGCTAGAGCACCTCACTGGAAAGTATAAACAAAACGAGTTAAGCATTAAAAAGTTTGATACTTCCAGTGACACTGTTCGTAATCTGTGCGATGTGCAACTTGCTTATAAAGAAAATAAGGGTAAGGGTTTGGGCTACAAACAGGTTCCACCGCCATATAATCATAATTACTCAAGATTGCCCACTACTGAGCAAGAAAGGAAAATGAACAAGAAAATGAATCAGAACCAGTGAAAACATCCGCAAATGAGCCCCAAGAAACTTTGTCAAATTCTGATTCTGATTCCGTAGAAAATAATAACTGTTCTAGTTCATGTGCAGAATCGGTGACAATTGAAGAGCTGTCTGCAGTGGATGATAAATCGCATTCAAAAGTTGCTGATGTTGCTGATGATTCGGATGCTACCAAACCAGATCATTACGCTTGGAACTGTGTTATGTCTTGGTATACTGAGAGTCGGGGTATTCTGATTAAAACTGATGATTCAGGTGCTGTGGTTTTAGATTATGATCATGACGAAAATGCTTTAATAGGGAGATCTGATGTTTTGTCTGATAAACTTGAAACACCTGTTTCAAGTGACTCGGAAATCAGTTCTGCTGATTCGGGTAACTATTCTAGTGTGCCTGAAACATCAACTGATACATCAGAAACTTATAAACAGGATAAAGATGAGAAAGTTGATATGTTTAACTGTGTTAGTAAAGAAATTGATGAACATGGATCATCTGATGAACCTGACATTCAAGTTGCAGATTCTGGTAGGTCAGATAATGAGCGTAGCGCTTCTGGGAATTTTGAGTATGATAAACACTCAGAACCAAGTAGTGCAACGCCCGAAGAGAGTCAAACAGTTTCAAACATAGATTGCTCTTCGTCTGTGAAACCAGAATCAGCTGATGTTAGAAACTCAGAGGTTGATGAAGCTGAAGAAGAGATATTCGTAGAAACCAATTCTGAGGAAACTTATGAGATCTCGGAGCCTGAAGAAAAGGGATCCATGAAAATCAATTCAACAGTTGATTCAACTGATGAAACTGAAGAAGAGATATCTGTGGAAACCAATTCTGCAGAACCTCCTGAGAACATAGTTTCTAAGGAAAAGGAATATGTGGAAGTCAATTCAACAAATGATTCAACTCTCGATCCCAAAGGATCAGATTCGGAAGAAAGCATTTCAAATAAAGCAAAGTCTACTGAATCTGCTCCTCTAAAGAAAAGACGGTAACGTAAAAACAGAAGACCACAGAAAAAGAAAGTTCGAAAGGAAAACCCGACTCTCAAGCAAACTAAACCTAAGCTGAAGGGTAAAGCTGTCGATACTTGCTCTTGTGCTGATAACTGTAAGCAGGGTTCTTCAAAGACAAAACATACACACAAGCAGTCAGCATCAAAAGAAAAGAAAGGACTTGATCAGTTCCCTGGAATAACACAAGCAGAGCTAAATGTCTTTTTCTCAAAGAGACAAACCTGTTTTAATTGTGGAATTCCGGGGCACATTGCTAGAAATTGTGTTAGTCGGCCTTTCGTGCCTCACTACTCTGGTAACACACATCATCAGAAGGCTATGCATTATCGATCGGACGGAAATCGATTTTCTCGAGCCAAGCCTTCTGATGGAGACTGGAATCTAGCGAAAAAGAACAACCAAAAGTTTTCAAACACATATGGGTTCCAAAGCCAAAAAATGGAGTCAAAAGTCACATCTGTAAAGAAAAATATTTCGAACAACAACACCGACTCTAAGATTTGGAAGCCCACGGTTCTTGCTGGATCCCAGTCTCACTGTTCACAACCGTCAACATCCACATCTTCACCTCAAACCTCAAATTCTATCAAAAATCATATGATTTTTCGTGAGGTTTCATATACAGATAGCAATGGTCAACTCAGGTCAACAATGGCCTGGGTTCCAGTTTCTAATTAATCCCGCTAAGTGTGCAGGAACGGCTATGGAGGGCGATCGTTAGACCTTGGTTTATCAATTGTAGTTGTTCCAGACATGTGACAGAAGACTTATCCCAGTTGAAAAAAAAGGTATTCGACAGTGGATTTGTCAACTTCACGGGAAGGGAAACTGGAAGAATAACCATGAAGGGCACTGTCAAATACGGAGTTCTCATCTTCTCAGACGTCAATTATGTCCCTAATCTGAAGCACAACCTTTTTAGCGTATCTCTGATATGCGACAAAAGAATGGAGGTTCTCTTCACCAAGAGTGGCTCGCAAATTCTTTCTTCGACTGTTCAGAAGCTGATTTCTGAACCTGCTATAGTTATCCCTGATGGTGCAGTCCGTAACACTGAAGTCTCCTCAAGACTCTCAAACATTTAAGGAACTTCTCTGTTTCTAGGAGCAATTCCCTCAGATTGCACTGTAGATCCACCGGTGATCAACAAAGCTACGGCACCAAATGAGGGGGAGCAATCTAGAATAGCATCAAGAAGTTTCTGAATCACAAATATAATTGGCCTAGTAGCTACTGGTGTACAAAGTCGCAGCAAATCGAGGGACATCAACACATGCCTATTCAGAAACAAACAAAATGACACCAGCATGATAATGAGGAACAAGGCACGAATGGCAGTTCAAGGTTTCGAACAAGTTGAAGGTCTGGATTATGATGAGGTACACGCACCGATGGCACGTCTGGAGGCCATTTGTATTTTCGAATGATGAGATAGAAGTTCGAAATGAGCTCATTGAGAGAAGTGATAATGTTTCTGGGCTTGCAAGTTCGTCAAAATAATCAAGTAATCTTGATTTGTCAAAGCAAATATGTTCATGACGTTCTTGCCAAATTCGATATGTCAGAATCAAGGATAGACAGGGATATGAAGTGTACATCAGCTGGATGCCAATTCTTGGGGGACAGTCTCATCTCATGGCAGTGCAAGAAGCAACAGCTCACTTTTGCAGCGGAAGCAAAGTGTGTTACAGCATCTACCGCCCACTGCTCTCAGGTTCTTTGGATACAACACCAGCTCAAGGATTACGGTTTGACTTATATAAACTCTACTACTTATTTTGATAATGATGCCGTTATCCATATTATCAAAAACCCTGTCTTTCAGTATAAAACCAAGCACATTGACATCAAGGTGCACTATATTCGAGATTGCTATGACAGAGAATTGTGTAAACTTGAACAGATCCACACTGATTACAGCGGATCTTTTTACAAAACCTGTCAGCATCTTGAGATTCAATGTGCTTGTAGATCTTTTGAAAATGATACGTCTCACCGACTGAGCAATCAAAAAAAAAAGACTAAGGTTTCTATACTAACGTAGTTAAATAAGTAAATTTGCGCATAAAGTGTGATGCACAAATTTAGGGGGGAGAGGGACATATATGTACATATGCATAGATTGAGGGGGAGAAAAGCAAAAAAAAAAAAAAAACCATATATGTACATACGCATCGTTTGAGGGGGAGAAATAGTTGCTTGGGAAATGAAATGATTTTTCGTGTTAAAGAACTTGATTAACACACGTAAGGTTTCAAAGTTAAACTGGTTCGGCTCCACTGCGATGTGTTGATAGGTCTGCCGCTCGAAAAGCAAAAGAAGCAAAGTGATACAAACATAATGGACTGGACATCTCGTGGGTAACAGGCCAACGGTGTATGATTTCATGGTCTTAAATCCTGCGTTGATAGATACCCAACATCTGAAGTTTCGGGTTTTTATACTGATGATTCATCCAGGATATCAGGGCTCTCCCTCTGTTGCATCCAGATTATATGCAGACCTGGACACAGTCAGGATATCTTGCTAAAAGAGCCACAAAAAGGGCCAAAACCTGTCTCGCCCTCGTCAGATCTTCCTTGGTCTCTCTGCTGTACGGAAGTACTGACCTGTTCACCAGGAAGTCTAGCATTAAAAAAATAGAATAAAAGCGCCCTCGTCAGATCTTCCTTGGTCTCTCTGCTATACGGAAGTACTGACCTGTTCACCAGGAAGTCTGGCGTTGAAAAAAAAATAAAAAATAGAATAAAAGGATGATCTCAGTATACTCACCTGCTACGATGAACCGTTGTGCTTACCTTGATCGCAGGGGTATGCCTTGGAATGGGACACACAGATGTCACAGTATAAAACTACCTAAAAGCGTATCACAAAGCAAAAAGTTGAAGTTTGAGCGGTGGATTTAAGAGGACAAACATATCAACAATTGCGTGGACCAGCCTAAGTAAACAAAGAGCTGAAAAGTGTCCCTTAATCAGTTCGAGAATGATTTTGATCCCATGGCAGGTTCTCCCTATATTACTCCTCCATTAGTTTTCTACTATTAATTTGTTTTGTTTTGATTATCTCTTTGCTAAAAAAGGTTGCTCGGTTGGTTGGATCGTTGATTTTGAAAGGGATGTTTTCAGTCTTGAAAAAGCAAAACATTAAAACAATAGTTTGGCCCACTGTTTCGGATTGGGGCCCACTGTTTTGGATAAAACGAACCTGATCCGGCCCATTGTTCCGAGTTGGGGCTTGGCCGTTTGATCTCAGGCTCAATCCGAAACTCTATTAAATCGTCAACATTTCTCATTCGAGTCGCATATTCGAACTAATTTCTTTTCCTAAGTATTTCGTATTCTCTCATTGTCTTCCCGGACCACTTATTCGAATTACGAGGTTTTGTAGGTTCTCATACTTTTCAAACCAAAGCCTTTGAATGCCACAGTTGCCGAAGAACATGGCGTGCAACTTATGAATGCTGCTGCTAAAGCTAAGATAGAAACAGAAATTCTAGATTTAGACGAAGAAGAATCTGAAGACGATAGTGATGCGGAAGTGATCGTCTCTGAGAAAGTTGAGGAACCCGTTTGAGAATCAACGTAAATGACGACTGGAGACCTTCAAGCCCTGATTGAATCATTGAAGAATAGTGTCGGAAACCCTCCTTCTGTACCTATTCCTGAAACTGAAGATTACTCGAAAGATGATGCTGAAAAGGAATCCAACAAGAAACGAAGAACCGAAACAGCTCCTGATTTTCATTCTTCTAGCCCAAGCTCAGAACCAGAGCCTACTATGCCTACCGATCCACAAGTCACTGCTTCTACTCGAGAAACAAGCACACAAGATCTAGATTTTGATTCTAATTTTGATTTTGATCTGCTGAAACAACTCACTCGCAACCAGAAAGCTCAAGCAGCATCAGGTTCGATGTAGGAAGTTCCAGTGGTGCCGCTTTCTCTGAGCATGATGAAGCAGCCATGCGCTTTGCAGTCAACAAGATGAAATTTATTGAAGAAAGAAATAATGATGACAATATGACAGTTGATGTAGCGAAGTTGCAAAGAAGAGTGATTGTGTAGGAACAAGATACTGCCCTGAAAGAAGCTCAGATCTCATCTTTGCAAGCTCAAAAATCAAGCAAAGATTAGACGATCGAGTAACTACAAAGCGATGCGGGTATGCTGATGTCTGTTGAAAGCTAAGCTGGAAAGGAAGTTCAAGATCGTAATCAAGAATCGTTTGTTTGATGATCCGGCTCCGTTGCAAGGTGGTCCTCCAAGCGGATTCAACAACTAATCCAGTAAACCTAGGGGGAGATTGTTAGGCCATATAGGTTTATGGATTAGTAGATTAATTGCTTAATGGATCAAGTTCTAGAAGTGGGGGTATTAGAGTGGGCTTTGGGGGAATTGTAACACCCCGTCCCGGAACGGGCCGGCGTGTCACTATAACAGTAGTCAGATCAAAAACATAATTCCATTTATACTTAAATGTATTACAAGGCTTTACAGCTTAATGAAGGATATTTAATCCATTACAATTATTTCTACCGTCTTTTCTAAACACTCGAGCACTCTTCCATATTCCGTCCCAGCTTGTCTTGATAACCTGACGTAAAGAAGAAAACAACAACAAAAACGTACGTCTGAGAAAAATTTTGATAAAGTTTTGCCCAGTGTGCGGATAGAGGAAAACAAAAGCTTATTTTATTTTGATAACCGGATGGAACTTGACGATGCAAATAACTTATAATTTCATAATCATATCTTACGGATGTACCCATGAGCAAACTGAAAACGTGACAATACACAGGTAGCTACTCCTGCATACTTATCACACGAAATGGCAAGTTGGCATACCCGTTATCCATTTCCTGAAAACTTAAATCCTAGGATCCGATCCATACGCCTCCTAATATATGTACCACACTTGTACTTAAGAGACGCCGTGAACTAATCTCTCCGTCACGGATGGAGCACATGATGTCGATTGTCACACCCCCAAAATCCACATGCGAAGTATCACCGCTTGGAGGCGTGACTGACCAGGATCTTAACCATCAATCACATTGAACTCATAAGCATAGATAAAATAATACTTTTATTTATAAACAACAAGTGTTACAATATTTCACAGTTTACAGCGGAAGCATATATAACTCGTTAAGTGTTTATAAAACCATATGTAAGCTCTTAGTCTTAAATTGCGTTTCCATGTGTCTCGACCCATGACCACTCCAGCTTCTCAGACAGCAAGTCCCTTTGATATGCACCTAAAGGCCTGCAAGGCATGTAACAACGATTCAACAACAATGTTGAGCGAGTTCACAGTTGGTTATTTGGTTATAGTATTCATTTCGTAAATCGTTTGTTCGTTTTGAAAACCATGTATCGTATTAATCCTTATCGCGGCCAATCCAGGCATCCGTGCGAAGATTAGTGGGGGCTTCCCATGTGTTACTAGACCACGCGTATCGACTGCTACGAAAATATAAGAGGTGCCCTAAGTCAATGTCTATCAGCATTGACCCTTTGCCCATAGTCCATTAGTACACGCCCGTTCGGACGACACGGTGTGAGGTTTGTTAAACCTAATAGCGCTATCTACTAATGACCCGCTCGCCATAGGCCTCGGCGATTAAGTCGATAAATGAGGGACTTCCTTTGATAGAACTGATGGTCTTATGATCGTGTACGTAGGTTTTACGTACGTGCCCTTCAATCC
This sequence comes from Helianthus tuberosus, assembly GCA_030545235.1. NCBI lineage: Eukaryota > Viridiplantae > Streptophyta > Magnoliopsida > Asterales > Asteraceae > Helianthus > Helianthus tuberosus. The sequence continues at coordinate 365,101 of JARYGA010046849.1, read as the reverse complement.
GAGGACAGTAATAAGTATAACTGTACGTAGGTTTTACGTACGTGCCCTTTAATCCGAGGACAGAAATAATTTGTTTAATAGAAATAGTTGTACGAGTAGTTATTCAATCCCATTCCCAACCCCTGGTAATCCCATGCCTTGGCTAGTGTGAACTCACCTTGGTTTGCTCGGTATGCTAAGTTAAGTGCTCACAATAAATCAGTCAAGTCCTATAGTGCACGTATACTCAATCAGTTCACGTTCGTAATATTTCACATGTAATTATTATCACAGTACTATCATAGGGTGTGTTTGGCAGTTAATCATACATCACATAACAGTTAATTGCCTGTGCACAATTCGTGTTTCACATAACAGCCTTTCACAGTTTAATCTAACATAGTTAACTAACAACACACTTAGTAGAGCTAGCACGCTTAACTGGACTAACATATACAAACAGGAATGACAAACCACAGTGCTAGTTAACTAGCAGAGTTAACAAACTAGTAAGGTTATGTATACTTGACAGTGTTAATAAGGTTAATAGAGTTAACAACCTAACTCAGTTAACAGACTCTCCAGAGTTATGGACTTAACAGAATTTAATAAACTTAACTGGGTTTATATTCGTAACATGCATAGCATAATTAACCAACTTAACATGGTTAGCACTTAACAAGGTTAACATACTTAATTAAGTTAATCAACTTAACAGTGTTAACAACTAACAGAGTTACAAACATCATATAACCAGTTTGCTGTACAAAGTCTTGGACGAAATCACTAATTGCCGAAAACCCCTTTAGCCGAAATCCCCTTTGGGCCGAAATCACTTGGGCCTTAAACACCTTGGCCGAAATCCATCATTGGGCCGAAATCACTCTTGTGATTTCGTCCAGCATGTTTAAAAGATTAATACCTATGCCGAAATCCAATAAGTGCCGAAAACACTTTGGGCTTGAATAGTAACAAAATCACTTTGTTAACTAACTATTGTTTGGGCCGTAACTGATTGGGCCGAAAACACTATGTGGGCCGAAATCACCTTATGTGATTTCGTCCAGTTTACATTTATGGGGGTGTTTTCGTTACTATTCATCATCTTCAACAACACTTACAGTAGCTTATAAAAAACCCAGCAACTCTAATCGACTAATAGTTACATGATCTGTTATAATTGAAATCATTAAATCAAATTATGACATGTAACAAATACACTACCAAATCATCTAAAACAGATTATATCAAGATCATACGATAAGCATCCAAAGTTAACTGAACATGTATAACATTAACCAGAGATCAAACAAGGAGGGTTTGCCTTCGATCGAGAGGGGGCTGCCGTCAAGTTCCAAGGGTAGAGAGAGAGAGTGTGTGTGAGTTGTGGTTAGGGTTTGCCAAATAATGTTCACACAAAGGTAACCAGATATTTATTAAATCACAACTGGGCCAAAGCCCATTTATCAGATTGGGGTGATTTCGTGGGTGGGGTTTCTAGCCCAAAAATCCATGTTTAGTTATAAGATACCAATTAACACCAGATTCCCTCATTAACATATACTACAAACACATTTAATCCACACACCATATAGATCATACACATCATATAAATTACAATACGATTTAGCGTTTTACAAATGTAAGCGTTGTGAAGCAAACAAGTCGAGTAACAAACAACATAAAAAAAAAAATTTTAACGTGCAATAAATGCGAAGATAGAAATCTTGAAAATTCGAGTTGTCACATTATCCCCAACTTGAAAGAAATTTCGTCCCGAAATTTAGCTCATGGTTACTGAGGAAGCTAGTTGTGTTGTGTAGTTTACTGGTTTTCCTGGGGTGTCACATCATCCCCCCGTTTGATTTGGAATTTCATCCCGAAATTCTGTAGTAGCTTCAGCCTCAGTAGTGGTTATAATGATTCCTAATAACTGGGGATATTTGAGTTTCATTTGGTCTTCGCGTTCCCAGGTAAACTCTGGTCCACGACGGGAGTTCCAACGAACCCGAACTAAAGGTATTCTGGTGTGCTTTGAGGACCTTAACATCCCGGCCCGTGATTTCAACTGGTTCCTCGACGAATCGCAACTGATCGTCGATAGTGAGCTCCTTCAAAGGAACTATGAGGGTCTCATCTGGCAGACACTTCTCCAGATTCGACACGTGAAAGACGTTGTGAACTGCACTGAGTTCAGCTGGTAAGTTCAGTCTGTAGGCCACTTTGCCTATTTTCTCAATGATTTCGAATGGTCTGACATATCGCGGATTAGCTTGCCTCGTTTTCCAAAACGAGCCACACCCTTCCAGGGTGAAACTTTGAGTAGCACTCGATCCCCAACCTGGAACTCGAGTAGTTTCCTGTCTTTATTGGCGTATGCTTTCTGACGGTCACGAGCTGCCGCCATGCGTTGTCGTATCTGAGCACCCTTTTCTGTAGTAACAACTACAAGTTCTGGACCTGTGATTTAACTATCCCCCACCTCTGCCCAACAGAGAGGTGACCGGCATTTACGTCCGTACAATGCCTCGAATGGAGCAGCTTTAATGCTGGTGTGGTAGCTGTTATTGTACAAGAATTCCACAAGTGGCAGATGCTTTTCCCAGCCCTTGCCAAAGTCAATTACGCATGCCCGAAGCATGTCTTCTAGAGTTTGAATAGTGTGCTCAGACTGCCCATCTGTCTGAGGATGATAAGCTGTGCTCATGTCTAAACGAGAGCCAAAAGAATTGTGCATTGCTTGCCACAGTTCTGAAGTGAAACGTGCGTCACGATCAGAGATAATCGAGGTTGGCACCCCGTGCCTTAAAACACTTCTTTTAAGTAGGTGTCTGCTAAGGTAGAGAACTTATCTGTTTCCTTAATAGCCAGGAAGTGTGCAGACTTAGTGAGTCGATCCACGATCACCCAAATAGTATCATTCCCACGTTGGGATCTAGGCAGGCCAGTAATAAAATCCATGGAAATTTGCTCCCATTTCCATTGTGGTATCTCTGGTTGTTGGAGTAGGCCTGATGGTTTCTGATATTCAGTCTTGACTCTTGCACAAGTCAAGCACTTGCTGATGTAAGTTGCTATGTGAGCTTTCATGCTAGGCCACCAGTATGCAGTTCTGAGGTCGTGGTACATCTTATCCGACCCAGGATGTACTGAGTAGCGAGACTTATGAGCTTCTTCCATTACAAGCTCTCGTACGTTGCCATAGAGTGGGACCCAGATGCGTCCTATTACATAGTAGGCTCCGTCTGCCTTTTGTTCTAACCGTTGTCTTGAGCTGCGTAGGGCTTCAGCCCTGACGTTTTCTGGTTTCAATGCTTCTACCTGAGCATCTCGTATCTGAGAAGGAAGACTAGACTGAATAGTGAGTTGCAATGCTCGTACACGCCTAAGTGTAGTATCCTTTCGACTGAGGGCGTCGGCCACCACATTGGCTTTGCCCGGATGGTACTTTATGGCACATTCGTAATCGTTCAGTAGTTCGACCCATCTACGTTGTCGCATGTTCAATTCTTTCTGCTTGAAATATACTCAAGACTCCTGTGATCGGTGTAGATGGTGCATTTAGTGCCATACAGGTAATGTCGTCATATCTTGAGCGCAAAAACAACAGCTCCCAGCTCTAAATCATGTGTAGTGTAATTTCGTTCGTGAATCTTAAGTTGGCGCGAAGCATAAGCAATAACTTTATCCCGTTGCATCTACACACATCCAAGACCTTGGATGGATGCGTCACAGTAGATTACAAAATCGTCCGTGCCTTCCGGCAATAAGAGAATAGGTGCGCTACAAAGTCTATCCTTTAAGTGCTGAAACGCTGTTTCCTGTGTATTACCCCAAGGGTAAGCAACACCTTTCTGTATCTGTAGTGTAAGTGGCTGTGCAATCTTTGAGAAGTCTTTGGTGAACCGTCTGTAATAGCCCGCCAAACCCAAGAATTGGCGTATTTCGGTTGGTGTGCGAGGTGCAGGCCAGTTCTTGATCGAATCTACCTTGGATGGATCGACATGAATCCCATCCTTGTTCACCACATGGCCTAGAAAGTGGACTTCACGAAGCCAGAAGTCGCATTTCGAAAACTTGGCGTACAGTTGCTCCGTTAGAAGAAGTTCCAAAGTAAGTCGTAAATGATGCTCGTGTTCCTCCTGACTCTTGGAGTAAATCAAAATGTTGTCGATAAATACAATGACGAACTTGTCAAGATAAGGTTTGCACACCCTGTTCATAAGATCCATGAAAACCGCAGGCGCGTTCGTTAGCCCGAGTGGCACGACCAAAAACTCGTAATGGTCGTAGCGAGTTCTGAATGCTGTTTTGGAGGCGTCCTCATCCCGGACTCTCAGCTGATGATAACCTGATCTCAGATCAATCTTGGAGTAGTAGCTCGACCCTTGCAACTGGTCGAATAAGTCGTCGATGCGTGGAAGTGGATAGCGATTTTTCACGGTCACCTTGTTCAGTTCGCGGTAATCTATGCTCATGCGAAAAGTACCGTCTTTCTTTTTCACAATTAATACTGGAGCTCCCCAGGGCGAAGAGCTAGGACGTATGAAACCCTTTCCCAAGAGTTCTTGTAATTGCTTAGACAGTTCTTCAGTTGGAGCTAAGCAGTAAGACGCTCGAGCTATGGGTGCTGCTCCAGGAGCTAGCTCGATCTGAAATTCGACCTGGCGATGGGGCGGTAACCCAGGTAACTCTTCAGGAAACACTTGAGGAAAGTCGCGTACAACAGGAATATCCTCTAACTTCTTCTCTTTCGTCGATGTATCTGTAACGAGTGCTAATATAGCCGCGTGGCCCTTTCGCAAACACTTCTGAGCCTTTAAGAAGGAGATGATGCCGCTCACGACACCACTCTTGTCGCCTTGAACTTCGAGAGGTTCTTTGCTAGTACGGGGAAAAATGAATGACCTTCTCCTTGCATAGGATCTCTGCTTGCTGTTGGGATAACCAATTCATCCCAATGACGATGTCGAAACCATCACAACGTTGGGGTCATTTCTAGCATCACCCTGACCAACCTTGAACACTCGACCCCTGGCACCATTGCCGTCGTTATTACCCCCATTGTTATTCCCGTTACCCTGAGTATTGTTGTTGTTGGTTCTGCAGTGCTTGCTGTTGCTGCTGACGATTCTGATGTGCAGGTTGTGAACTCCTGAAATCTTTGGCTTCATGATCAATCGTGAGACACCTCTGACAACGAACCTTGTTCCACTGACCACTGTGGTGTCTGTTGCATCTGTTGCATTTTGGGTGATTTCCTCGATATCCACCCTGCCTTTGACTACCAGAAGACTGCTGACTGGGGCTCTGGTAATCATCAATCTTTCGCTGCTGTGCCTGGGACTGAACTGAAGTCGAACCCTTGCTGGAGGTTCCATCCCATTTTTGCTTGTTATCACTAGGAATAGCAGAAGTAATAGTAGTGGTAGTAGTAGTAGTACTGATACGTTTAGGCAGTCTGTTCTGTGAGACGATGAGCAAGACGAGTAATATCTTGAATAATAGCAAGGTTAGCAGAAGTCACATGACTTTGAATTTCTGGTACTAAGCCTTTGAGGTACAGCTCAATGCGCTTGATGGGAGGATCCACCATGGTTGGATATAACACTGCCACTTCATTGGACCGTTTCGTGTATGCTTCTATCTCTGACCCCGTCATCTTCAGGTTAAAGAACTCCCAAAACTGTCATTGTTCCTTGGGTTGATGATATTTTAACCTAACCCGTACAGAGGTCGGTAAGGCACTACGCTCATCCTCCTGTCCGTCGTCGTTACAAGTGGTTCAAATGGTTCGCTATCTGATACGAGAGTGTTGCGGAAGTGATCACACTTCGGGATCGGGGACGTCAATCCATGAGTTTCAGGAGACGAGGAGGGGCAGGAAAGGGTATCGTTCAATCATTCTACGCAGGGACATCCAACTCAAGGACGTTTGTATAAGCACCTAACATTCTACGCGGTTTGCTAGACGTTCTAATGGGTGCTCAGGTAATACTCGTCAACACCGAGTTTCGAAGGGATCCAACTATAATTGAGAAGTTCACGTTTATGTTTGAGTAGGGGGGACAATTACTGCTATGGCCCCTATAGGTTGGTCATGTTTCATATTGATCAAATAACGGGACAGAACCCCTTTTCCACTTGTTAAGCCTTACTGGGACTCACATGCACCCCACATTATTATTATGTGTGCACCCACAATAATATTGTGATTTGCATGTTCATCTCAGCTCCTCTTAACTCATGTCAAATGGTTCCCCACACTCAAGTAGGAATCAAAGAGTATCACATAGCGTATGTTATGAAGGTTTAGGGAAAGACCACCCTATCGGTCACTTAGTACGTGAAAGTGTTCATGAATTCATATCGGTGTGCTAAACGTGCTATCACATGCATTATCGTATGTAGGTGTTCACTAGCTATGTAGTACAACGAGTATAAGAGGGATGAACCTTGCAATCTGGAGCTGAGTGTCATGGTCGTATTCCCGTTTTCAGAATCTGTCCGGTTATAGTCTGGTTTTACAAAAACAGTTTCCCCTTTTTAAAACCAAGTTCACTATAACCAATGGCTCTGATACCAATCTGTCACACCCCCAAAATCCACATGCGGAGTATCACCGCTTGGAGGCGTGACTGACCAGGATCTTAACCATGAATCACATTGAACTCATAAGCATAGATAAAATAATACTTTTATTTATAAACAACAAGTGTTACAATATTTCACAGTTTACAGCGGAAGCATATATAACTCGTTAAGTGTTTATAAAACCATATGTAAGCTCTTAGTCTTAAATTGCGTTTCCATGTGTCTCGACCCATGACCACTCCAGCTTCTCAGACAGCAAGTCCCTTTGATATGCACCTAAAGGCCTGCAAGGCATGTAACAACGATTCAACAACAATGTTGAGCGAGTTCACAGTTGGTTATTTGGTTATAGTATTCATTTCGTAAATCGTTTGTTCGTTTTGAAAACCATGTATCGTATTAATCCTTATCGCGGCCAATCCAGGCATCCGTGCGAAGATTAGTGGGGGCTTCCCATGTGTTACTAGACCACGCGTATCGACTGCTACGAAAATATAAGAGGTGCCCTAAGTCAATGTCTATCAGCATTGACCCTTTGCCCATAGTCCATTAGTACACGCCCGTTCGGACGACACGGTGTGAGGTTTGTTAAACCTAATAGCGCTATCTACTAATGACCCGCTCGCCATAGGCCTCGGCGATTAAGTCGATAAATGAGGGACTTCCTTTGATAGAACTGATGGTCTTATGATCGTGTACGTAGGTTTTACGTACGTGCCCTTCAATCTGAGGACAGTAATAAGTATAACTGTACGTAGGTTTTACGTACGTGCCCTTTAATCCGAGGACAGAAATAATTTGTTTAATAGAAATAGTTGTACGAGTAGTTATTCAATCCCATTCCCAACCCCTGGGAATCCCATGCCTTGGCTAGTGTGAACTCACCTTGGTTTGCTCGGTATGCTAAGTTAAGTGCTCACAATAAATCAGTCAAGTCCTATAGTGCACGTATACTCAATCAGTTCACGTTCGTAATATTTCACATGTAATTATTATCACAGTACTATCATAGGGTGTGTTTGGCAGTTAATCATACATCACATAACAGTTAATTGCCTGTGCACAATTCGTGTTTCACATAACAGCCTTTCACAGTTTAATCTAACATAGTTAACTAACAACACACTTAGTAGAGCTAGCACGCTTAACTGGACTAACATATACAAACAGGAATGACAAACCACAGTGCTAGTTAACTATCAGAGTTAACAAACTAGTAAGGTTATGTATACTTGACAGTGTTAATAAGGTTAATAGAGTTAACAACCTAACTCAGTTAACAGACTCTCCAGAGTTATGGACTTAACAGAATTTAATAAACTTAACTGGGTTTATATTCGTAACATGCATAGCATAATTAACCAACTTAACATGGTTAGCACTTAACAAGGTTAACATACTTAATTAAGTTAATCAACTTAACAGTGTTAACAACTAACAGAGTTACAAACATCATATAACCAGTTTGCTGTACAAAGTCTTGGACGAAATCACTAATTGCCGAAAACCCCTTTAGCCGAAATCCCCTTTGGGCCGAAATCACTTGGGCCTTAAACACCTTGGCCGAAATCCATCATTGGGCCGAAATCACTCTTGTGATTTCGTCCAGCATGTTTAAAAGATTAATACCTATGCCGAAATCCAATAAGTGCCGAAAACACTTTGGGCTTGAATAGTAACAAAATCACTTTGTTAACTAACTATTGTTTGGGCCGTAACTGATTGGGCCGAAAACACTATGTGGGCCGAAATCACCTTATGTGATTTCGTCCAGTTTACATTTATGGGGGTGTTTTCGTTACTATTCATCATCTTCAACAACACTTACAGTAGCTTATAAAAAACCCAGCAACTCTAATCGACTAATAGTTACATGATCTGTTATAATTGAAATCATTAAATCAAATTATGACATGTAACAAATACACTACCAAATGATCTGTTATAATTGAAATCTTGATAACCTGACGTAAAGAAGAAAACAACAACAACAAAAACGTACGTCTGAGCAAAATTTTGATAAAGTTTTGCCCAGTGTGCGGATAGAGGAAAACAAAAGCTTATTTTATTTTGATAACCGGATGGAACTTGACGATGCAAATAACTTATAATTTCATAATCATATCTTACGGATGTACCCATGAGCAAACTGAAAACGTGACAATACACAGGTAGCTACTCCTGCATACTTATCACACGAAATGGCAAGTTGGCATACCCGTTATCCATTTCCTGAAAACTTAAATCCTAGGATCCGATTGTGACAACTCGTATTTCCGAACCTTTCATGTATTTTGAAGTAACCTGTGTGAGCGCTATGTGAGTAACTATTTTGATTGTTTGCGATAAAATGTTATGTTCTATTATGTGATAAGTGTTATAAGATTAGTGTGTTATGTATATACGTGTAACATATGTGTGGATCGCACAATGAATAACCAATTGCACAATACACCCCGAGTCGCACAACACTCTTTAAATCATCTTGGGCTAGCCCTCGGCCCAAGCGAAACCCGAGTTTTGGGCTCGGCTCACATCCAGCGATTAAATAATTAGTTTTGTGAAAACCCTCTCATTAAGTTAGTATTTGAAATAACCACAAAACCCTAAAGCTCATACTCTCCCTCTCTCTTTTCAACCTGACGGCAGCCCTCTCCTCATTCGAAGCCAGATTCCTTGTTGATTATTCTGAGTCGGTTAGTGACTTTCACAATTAATTGTTTCAGATCTGATTACATTGTTATGTTGTTGCTTGTGTTCATGAAGTATGCGAAACACATGTTGATCAGGATTGTAAACAGCTTTACATGCCTATAGTGTTCGATTATGTTATATGTTATGTTAATCAACTGGATGTTATACGTATATATGTTTGATAGTTGAACTGAAGAATGATCTTCTGTACATGACATATAGATGGTGGTTCAGATTGTATCGATAATTGTTGAATGAATAAAGTGGTTGTATGATTAGGTCCAATGGTTGTCAAGTAACCATGTGAGTGTCAGTATGTATCAATTGTTAAAAGGCCACTTTCATTTACTTTGTGTGCATCATGCATGTAATCAGACCTTATATGGTCCAATCATTCTACTACATCCAATATTGTTGTCATATCATCACATGAAAGGCTTTACAAATTGGAATTTAATTGTTACATAGTAAAGTCAACTGTGTTAGATCTATTATTTTCGGTCCAATAGATTTGTAGTAAGTTGGTGTTGGTCAAATCAAAATCAAGATATGTGAAGTGATTAAGTGTATTGCATGTTGACTAAAGAATTTTGGTGATTACTTTACTGCTAATTCGATGAAGATGATGATGAGTTGTTATGCACTAGGGTTCATATGAATTAATAATGATTTAATTATTTGATGTTGATCCGATTTGATTGGAGTAATAAGTGTTGCTGATGATTGATTTGCGAGATAAAAACTATGTAACTGCTTTCCATAAAATTTGGATTTCAAAATAAGTCACACAAGGCCGAACACACAAGCCCAGCCGCACAAGGGGACCCCAGTCGCACAAGACTGCTGGGTCGCACAAGTTGATTTTTATTGATTAACTGTTGGGCCGGGTACACTTGTTGGGCTGGACTGGATCCGATCGCACAACTTAAATGTATCGTACAAACCTAACCGGATCGCACAAGACAATTTCATGTTAATGCTTGGGCCGTGTATTTTATTGTTTGGGCTTTTGATTATTTGGGCCGGGTAGTTAATTGAATCGCACAACATGATGTGGGTCGCACAAGGCTGTGCCGACCGCACAACATGTTGGGCCAAGTGCTATTGGGCTTATTTAAATCGCACAAGTTGAATGTGTTGTTTATGCTGCCATGATCTATACGTGCTTGAAACCTGTTAGTTATGCGTAAACTTATGTGCCTTAATTGAGTCAAAACCTGACTTGTATGGTAACCCTATTAGGACGCGGTTGACCACTCATAGTTCAAGAAACCCTTTTGTGTATCTGCCGAGCAAACCAAGGTGAGTTCACACAGCCAAGGCATGGGATTCCCAGGATGGGAATGGGTTGGATTATTTATTCGTTCAGTTTATGGAACTTAGATATATGATTCCCGGTAGAGGAAGGATTATGGATAAGAACAAGACTAGACTGGTTATACTAATTTAAACGATCTTCGCACACACGCCAAGGGTCGGCCGCGATATTATGACAATCTTCGCACACATGCCTAGAAAGGGCCGCGAACTATATACTCTAATCTTCGCAAACATGCCAGGAAGGGCCGCGATACTACTATACCTAGTCTAGCAAACATGGGAAATCCCCACTATACTTCGCAAACATGCCTAGAGGGCCGCGATACGATATATACGATTCACGATTACTAAATGAACATACGAACTACTTTATGAACACTATAACTAAACAAACTCACTGTGAACTCGCTCAACTAGTTGTTGATCCTCTGTTACATGCCTTGCAGGACCTTAGGTACATATGGAGCTTGCACAGGGAGGAGCAGGTCGTTGTGGGACATGGATCGATGATGCCATGTTAATTATCTAAACGTTTGAATTTACGATTTACATTGGGTTTACATACTTATGCTTCCGCTACACACTTGTTGATGTTTGGTTTTGAAAACACCTTTCGTATTGATGAATGATTTTTGGTATTTACTTATATGTTCAATATGATTGGTGGCTTGATCCTGGTCAGTCACGCCTCCAAGCGGTGATACTCCGCGTGTGGATTTTGGGGGTGTGACAGATTGGTATCAGAGCCATTGGTTATAGAGAACTCGGTTTTAATAAGGGGAAGATGTTTTTATTAAAACCAGACTATAACCAGTACAGTGCTCAACGATCCACAACGACGCTTCGCTCCACGTGCAAGACTCAACATCTTAGGTAATATGGTACATGTTTTATTGCCTACTTGCTAGAATTGCATAGAACTTTGCTCAGGGTATGTTTAGATTAACGTAACACTATTGCATGAGAACACTTATGTGCTTACTCTTTTCTGTCTTCGCACTATTCGCGAACCTCTCACCCACATGTTCTCCTTGATGTCAAGATCATGAGTGGACGCGTTAACCTAACTCAAGCCCAGTTGGCGGCTTCGATCACTGAACAAGTTACTGCAGCACTCGCAGCTGCCCAGGCGGGAGGTGTAACCTGCCATCACCACTTACTCTAGGATCTTTAGATCCTACTCTCGTAAACCAACACTCGTGCTTAAGTATCTTTACTCTTACGCACACGACAGGTCAACACGCTCAGCCATCTGTGTGCACGTTCAAAACTTTCATGGACTGTTGTCCTAGTACTTTTAGTGGCACTGAAGGGGCCATTGGATTCCTCCATTGGTTTGAAAAGATCGAATCGGTCTTCGAGATGTGTGAATGCCCTGAGGCTCATAGGGTGAAGTATGCCACTGGTACTCTCGAAGGCACTGATGCTGGGCTGGCGGCTGCTAATGCCACCCCATGGAATGATTTTAAGGAACTGATCAAACGTGAATACTGTAGTCGTGATGACATCCACAAGCTGGAAGTGGAGTTCTTTAACTTGAAGATGACGGGGTCAGAGATAGAAGTGTACGCGAAACGATCCAATGAACTGGCAGTGTTATGTCCAACTATGGTGGATCATCCCATCAAGCGCAGTGAGCTGTACCTCAAAGGCTTAGTACCAGGAATTCAAAACTATGTGATGACGGCTAATCTTGCTACTATTCAAGATGTTACTCATCTTGCTCATCGTCTCACAGACCAGGCAGTGGGACAGAACAAGCTGCCTCAACGTATCAGCGATACTACTACCACTACTACTTCCACTACTTATGCTACCCTAAGTGCAAACGATGTAACTCGCACCACACCGGGCAGTGCAACCGAAATCATTGCCAATGATGCGACAAGCTTGGTCATGGAGCCAAAGATGGTAGAAACTCACGTTCTGCAAGCCAGAACCAATAACAACAGACACAAGATCTTTAAGAATCAGCAACAACAAGCAGAGATCCTATGCAAGGAGAAGATCATTCGCATTCCTCGTTCTGGTAAAGAACCTCTCGAAGTTCAAGGCGACAAGAGTGGTGTCGTGAGTGGCATCATTTCTTTCTTGAAGGCTCAGAAGTGTTTACGAAAGGGCCACACAGCTGTTTTAGCTCTCGTTACGGATACATCGAAGAAAGAGAAAAAGATTGAGGATATTCCTGTAGTACGCGACTTTCCTCAAGTGTTTCCTGAAGAGTTACCTGGGTTACCGCCTCATCGTCAGGTTGAATTTCAGATCGAGCTCGCTCCAGGAGCAGCACCCATAGCTCGAGCACCTTATCGCTTAGCTCCAACCGAACTGGAAGAACTGTCTAAGCAACTGCAAGAACTCTTGGAAAAGGGTTTCATACGTCCTAGCTCTTCGCCCTGGGGAGCTCCAGTATTTTTTTTTGTAAAGAAGAAGGATGGTACCTTCCGCATGTGTATAGACTACCGCGAACTGAACAAGGTGACTGTGAAGAATCGCTATCCACTTCCACGCATCGACGACTTGTTCGACCAGTACAAGGGTCGAGCTATTACTCGAAGATCGATCTAAGGTCAGGTTATCACCAACTGAGAGTCCGGGATGAGGACGTCTCCAAAACAGCATTTAGAACGCGCTACGGTCACTACGAATTTTTGGTCATGCCATTCGGGCTAACGAACGCGCCTGCGGTTTTCATGGATCTTATGAACAGGGTGTGCAAACCTTATCTCGACAAGTTCGTCATTGTTTTCATCGACGACATCCTGATCTACTCGAAGAGTCAGGAGGAACACGAGCGTCACTTACGACTTATTTTGGAACTCCTTCGAACGGAACAGCTATACGCTAAGTTTTCAAAATGCGACTTCTGGCTTCGTGAAGTCCATTTCCTAGGCCACGTGGTAAACAGGGATGGGATCCATGTCGATCCATCCAAGGTAGATTCGATTAAGAACTGGCCTGCGCCTCGTACACCCACCGAAATACGCCAATTCTTGGGTTTGGCGGGTTATTACAGAAGGTTCATCGAAGACTTCTCGAAGATTGCTCAGCCGCTTACACTACTGACACAGAAAGGTGTTGTTTACCGTTGGGGTAATGCACAGGAAACAGCGTTCCAACACTTAAAGGATAGACTATGTAGCGCACCTATCCTCTCATTGCCTGAAGGCACGGACGATTTTGTAGTCTACTGCGATGCATCTATCCAGGGTCTTGGATGTGTGTTGATGCAACGGGATAAAGTTATTGCTTATGCTTCGCGCCAACTTAAGATTCACGAACGGAATTACACTACTCACGACCTAGAGCTGGGAGCGGTTGTTTTTGCACTTAAGATATGGAGACACTACTTGTACGGTACCAAATGTGCTATCTACACTGACCACAGAAGCCTCGAACATATATTCAAACAGAAGGAACTGAATATGCGACAGCGACGATGGGTCGAACTGTTGAATGACTATGAATGCTCAATCAGGTACCACCCAGGCAAAGCCAATGTTGTGGCTGACGCCCTCAGTCGAAAGGACACCGCGCCTAAGCGCGTGCGAGCTTTACAACTCACTATACAGTCTAGTCTTCCTTCCCAGATACGAAATGCTCAGGTAGAAGCATTGAAACCAGACAACGTCAGGGCTGAAGCCCTACGCGGCTCAAGGCAACGCTTAGAACAGAAGGAAGATGGTGCTTACTACGTCACAGGACGCATCTGGGTCCCACACTATGGTAACTTACGCGAGCTGGTAATGGATGAAGCTCATAAGTCTCGGTACATCCAGGTTCGGATAAAATGTACCACGATATCAAAACTACATACTGGTGGCCTAGCATGAAGGCCCACATAGCAACTTACGTTAGCAAGTGCTTGACTTGTGCGAGAGTCAAGGCGGAATACCAGAAACCTTCAGGCCCACTTCAACAACCCGAGATACCACAATGGGGATGGGAGCAAATTTCCATGGATTTTGTTACTGGCCTGCCTAGATCTCAACGTGGTAACGATACTATTTGGGTGATCGTTGATCGACTCACAAAGTCTGCTCACTTTTTGGCTATCAAGTAAACGGATAAGTTCTCCACACTAGCAGACGTATATCTTAAGGAAGTTGTCTCGAGGCACAGAGTGCCCACCTCTACTATCTCGGATCGAGATGCGCGTTTTACATCAGAACTGTGGCAAGCAATGCACCAGTCATTTGGCTCACGATTAGATATGAGCACAGCCTATCACCCGCAAACGGATGGACAGTCGGAATGTACCATCCAGACCCTCGAAGACATGCTTAGGGCATGTGTGATTGACTTTGGCAACGGCTGGGAAAAGCATCTGCCACTTGTGGAATTTTCGTACAACAATAGCTACCACACCAGCATTAAAGCTGCTCCGGTTGAGGCATTGTATGGGCGTAAATGCCGGTCACCTCTTTGTTGGGCAGAGGTGGGGGAAATGTCAGATTACTGGTCCAGAACATGTGGTTGACACAACAGAGAAAATTGTTCAGATACGACAACGAATGGCGGCAGCTCGTGACCGTCAGAAAGTCTACGCCGATAAGGGCAGAAAACCACTAGAGCTCCAGGTTGGGGAGCGTGTACTACTCAAAGTTTCACCCTGGAAGGGTGTGGTTCGTTTTGGCAAACGGGGCAAACTTAACCCACGATACGTTGAACCTTTCGAAGTCATTAAGAAAATAGGCAAGGTGGCCTACAGACTGAACTTACCAGCAGAACTCGGTGCAGTTCACGATGTTTTCCATGTGTCAAGTCTGAAGAAGTGTCTGTCAGATGAGACCCACGTAGTTCCTTTGAAGGAGCTCACGATCGACGAGCAGTTACGATTCGTCGAGGAACCTGTTGAAATCACGGACCGGGATGTTAAGGTCCTCAAGCGTACTAGAATACCTCTCGTTCGAGTTCGTTGGAACTCACGTCGCGGCCCAGAGTTCACCTGGGAACGCGAAGATCAAATGGAACAAAAGTATCCCCAACTATTCGCAAACAGTACAACCACTACTAAGGCTGAAGCTACGGAATTTCGGGACGAAATTCCAGATAACGGGGGGAGGATGTGACACCCCAGGAAAACCAGGGAAACCACGCAACTTAACTAGCTTCCTCAGTGAGTACGTGCTAAATTTCGGGACGAAATTTCTTTCAACTTGGGGATAATGTGACAACTCGTATTTCCGAACCTTTCATGTATTTTGAAGTAACCTGTGTGAGCGCTATGTGAGTAACTATTTTGATTGTTTGCGATAAAATGTTATGTTCTATTATGTGATAAGTGTTATAAGATTAGTGTGTTATGTATATACGTGTAACATATGTGTGGATCGCACAATGAATAACCAATTGCACAATACACCCCGAGTCGCACAACACTCTTTAAATCATCTTGGGCTAGCCCTCGGCCCAAGCGAAACCCGAGTTTTGGGCTCGGCTCACATCCAGCGATTAAATAATTAGTTTTGTGAAAACCCTCTCATTAAGTTAGTATTTGAAATAACCACAAAACCCTAAAGCTCATACTCTCCCTCTCTCTTTTCAACCTGACGGCAGCCCTCTCCTCATTCGAAGCCAGATTCCTTGTTGATTATTCTGAGTCGGTTAGTGACTTTCACAATTAATTGTTTCAGATCTGATTACATTGTTATGTTGTTGCTTGTGTTCATGAAGTATGCGAAACACATGTTGATCAGGATTGTAAACAGCTTTACATGCCTATAGTGTTCGATTATGTTATATGTTATGTTAATCAACTGGATGTTATACGTATATATGTTTGATAGTTGAACTGAAGAATGATCTTCTGTACATGACATATAGATGGTGGTTCAGATTGTATCGATAATTGTTGAATGAATAAAGTGGTTGTATGATTAGGTCCAATGGTTGTCAAGTAACCATGTGAGTGTCAGTATGTATCAATTGTTAAAAGGCCACTTTCATTTACTTTGTGTGCATCATGCATGTAATCAGACCTTATATGGTCCAATCATTCTACTACATCCAATATTGTTGTCATATCATCACATGAAAGGCTTTACAAATTGGAATTTAATTGTTGCATAGTAAAGTCAACTGTGTTAGATCTATTATTTTCGGTCCAATAGATTTGTAGTAAGTTGGTGTTGGTCAAATCAAAATCAAGATATGTGAAGTGATTAAGTGTATTGCATGTTGACTAAAGAATTTTGGTGATTACTTTACTGCTAATTCGATGAAGATGATGATGAGTTGTTATGCACTAGGGTTCATATGAATTAATAATGATTTAATTATTTGATGTTGATCCGATTTGATTGGAGTAATAAGTGTTGCTGATGATTGATTTGCGAGATAAAAACTATGTAACTGCTTTCCATAAAATTTGGATTTCAAAATAAGTCACACAAGGCCGAACACACAAGCCCAGCCGCACAAGGGGACCCCAGTCGCACAAGACTGCTGGGTCGCACAAGTTGATTTTTATTGATTAACTGTTGGGCCGGGTACACTTGTTGGGCTGGACTGGATCCGATCGCACAACTTAAATGTATCGTACAAACCTAACCGGATCGCACAAGACAATTTCATGTTAATGCTTGGGCCGTGTATTTTATTGTTTGGGCTTTTGATTATTTGGGCCGGGTAGTTAATTGAATCGCACAACATGATGTGGGTCGCACAAGGCTGTGCCGACCGCACAACATGTTGGGCCAAGTGCTATTGGGCTTATTTAAATCGCACAAGTTGAATGTGTTGTTTATGCTGCCATGATCTATACGTGCTTGAAACCTGTTAGTTATGCGTAAACTTATGTGCCTTAATTGAGTCAAAACCTGACTTGTATGGTAACCCTATTAGGACGCGGTTGACCACTCATAGTTCAAGAAACCCTTTTGTGTATCTGCCGAGCAAACCAAGGTGAGTTCACACAGCCAAGGCATGGGATTCCCAGGATGGGAATGGGTTGGATTATTTATTCGTTCAGTTTATGGAACTTAGATATATGATTCCCGGTAGAGGAAGGATTATGGATAAGAACAAGACTAGACTGGTTATACTAATTTAAACGATCTTCGCACACACGCCAAGGGTCGGCCGCGATATTATGACAATCTTCGCACACATGCCTAGAAAGGGCCGCGAACTATATACTCTAATCTTCGCAAACATGCCAGGAAGGGCCGCGATACTACTATACCTAGTCTAGCAAACATGGGAAATCCCCACTATACTTCGCAAACATGCCTAGAGGGCCGCGATACGATATATACGATTCACGATTACTAAATGAACATACGAACTACTTTATGAACACTATAACTAAACAAACTCACTGTGAACTCGCTCAACTAGTTGTTGATCCTCTGTTACATGCCTTGCAGGACCTTAGGTACATATGGAGCTTGCACAGGGAGGAGCAGGTCGTTGTGGGACATGGATCGATGATGCCATGTTAATTATCTAAACGTTTGAATTTACGATTTACATTGGGTTTACATACTTATGCTTCCGCTACACACTTGTTGATGTTTGGTTTTGAAAACACCTTTCGTATTGATGAATGATTTTTGGTATTTACTTATATGTTCAATATGATTGGTGGCTTGATCCTGGTCAGTCACGCCTCCAAGCGGTGATACTCCGCGTGTGGATTTTGGGGGTGTGACACCGATCCATACGCCTCCTAATATATGTACCACACTTGTACTTAAGAGACGCCGTGAACTAATCTCTCCGTCACGGATGGAGCACATGATGTCGATGCCGCAACAACATGCTCGTGGGACACTCCACGAGAAGCGATACTCAGGGTATCAGAGTACAAATGGTCTTATTCACATAACTTATAAAACTTATTTTCAGAACAGAACGGAACATATATTGGAACATGCGATAATGAGTACAACTTAACAGAAAACTATCGCATGACATGAGAGCTAAAATCAAGGTTATGATTAGAATAGGAATTCAACGGACTGTCAAATGAATCGATAATCAAAGACGTGAGGAGTTTTAAAAACAAGACATAGTAATTTAAAACAATTTGACTTGAGTAACATAATACTTATATATCATATTATACTTGTAACTTATTTACTTATAACTTATAAGTCTTAAGATATTTAAATTGTAACTTGTAAAATACGAATCTTTGGCGAGATTGAAAATATAAGAGTGGAACCAGTCACCAAGGTGTGGATATCAATCCTATCTTGATAATTTCGTCCCCAAAATGTGGTTTATTTAAACGAAACAAGATAAAACCTTGACTCGTTAATAAGGAACCACTAGAGTATGAATTTTGATTTATAAACAATTTACTCACAAACATGTATACTTGAAAATAATATTTTTCATAAACCATTTTCTAAATAACTGATGTAAAATAAAACCTTTTTCAAAACGTTTGTAACTTCCAACACATATTTCATAACTTAATCTTAATACGTAACTAAGGAGTTTATCCGTACGGAACTTATAACTTATTTCATAACTTAATCTTAATACGGAACTTAAAATCAGAAATGATATACTTATATCAAAACGACATAAATCGACAGAAAGAATTCTATCCGTACCCAACGGACATAAATCGAAAGAAAGGAATTCTATACGTACCTAACTGACATAAATCGAAAGAAAGGATTCTATTCGTACGGAACTTATAACTTATTTCATAACTTAATCTTAATACGGAAATTAAAATCAGTAATGATATACTTATATCAAAACAACATAAATTGACAGAAAGGATTCTATCCGTACCCAACGGACATAAATCGAGAGAAAGGATTCTATACGTACCTAACTGACATAAATCGAAAGAAAAGAATCTATTCGTACGGAACTTATAACTTATATCTTAAATCTTAATACGGAATTTAAAATCAGAAATCTTATATTCAAACGACGTAAATCGAAAGAAAAGAATCTATCCGTACCTTAAAATTTCCAAGTGATGCTGCCTTGTTTTCAATTGTAGATTTATACGGGCAGAGTTTAGCCTACTGATTATCCTCTTAACCTAATTTGCACACAAACTAGGTAAGTAACTTAATACAGCATTTACGATAACTCACGAGATCAACCCTCACAACGAATGACAAAGTGCAATACTTCATCCATCGAATTAACGATGATCCGTCAAATTAATGACGAACGATAAAGTACAATACTTCATCCATCGAATTAACGATGATCCGTCAAATTAATGACGAACGATAAAGTATAACCCTAATGTGGGCGGCACTTAAACATCCATTGGATATATTGATCGATCGGACAATGAATCGTATCAGCGATTGAGTTATTACCCTGTTCTGCAGCAGCACCCCCTACTAATTAGTGTTTTGTGTGTGTTATTGGTGATAAACAGAACATAACTCGGTGTATTTTGTGAATTTCTTCGTCGTTTTTGTGCCTAGAATCAAGTCCCAAGCTCCTGTATTTATAGGTGAATTTTGACCCTTAGGCGGCCCGCGTGAGAATTAAGCTAACTTGAGGCGGCCCGCGAGAGAACTTATTTTATGTATATGGTTGCCACGTGTGGGACTAGGCTAGCTGAGTCGACGAAATCATTAAATTCAACTTCGTCCGCAAGTTATGAAGATAATCGTCAAGTAGGTAATACCCCCCCTGAGTTTTAGGGGCCCTAATCCTGATTCTGAAAATTCTGAAAATCTTAGGGTTTGTGCAGAATTACTTGGGTGTCTTAATTAGGGTTTCCTATTGGACTATAAATCATAAGGGTTGTTACATTTTTGTTTTAAAATTTTCGGGTGTTACAAATCTACCCCTCTTAAAAAAAATTTCGTCCTCGAAATTATTACATACATATATATATATATTAATAATCATACTTGAACGTGACCCACTATGATCAATAGTCATACTTGAAATAAATCTAGAGTAAAAACAATGAAGATGACGAAATACTTATGTTCGAGACTATCATGAAGTGTAAAGAAAAGTCACTAACCAATGTATCGACTGATTGGACATCGAAATCCTAACCCAATGTCTACCCATTACCTCACAGGTCTTATCTTATGTTTAAGTTTTCTACAGGAAAGAGCCTTTGCTCTGATACCATAGCTGTAACACCCCGTCCCGGAACGGGCCGGCGTGTCACTATAACAGTAGTCAGATCAAAAACATAATTCCATTTATACTTAAATGTATTACAAGGCTTTACAGCTTAATGAAGGATATTTAATCCATTACAATTATTTCTACCGTCTTTTCTAAACACTCGAGCACTCTTCCATATTCCGTCCCAGCTTGTCTTGATAACCTGACGTAAAGAAGAAAACAACAACAACAACAAAAACGTACGTCTGAGCAAAATTTTGATAAAGTTTTGCCCAGTGTGCGGATAGAGGAAAACAAAAGCTTATTTTATTTTGATAACCGGATGGAACTTGACGATGCAAATAACTTATAATTTCATAATCATATCTTACGGATGTACCCATGAGCAAACTGAAAACGTGACAATACACAGGTAGCTACTCCTGCATACTTATCACACGAAATGGCAAGTTGGCATACCCGTTATCCATTTCCTGAAAACTTAAATCCTAGGATCCGATCCATACGCCTCCTAATATATGTACCACACTTGTACTTAAGAGACGCCGTGAACTAATCTCTCCGTCACGGATGGAGCACATGATGTCGATGCCGCAACAACATGCTCGTGGGACACTCCACGAGAAGCGATACTCAGGGTATCAGAGTACAAATGGTCTTATTCACATAACTTATAAAACTTATTTTCAGAACAGAACGGAACATATATTGGAACATGCGATAATGAGTACAACTTAACAGAAAACTATCGCATGACATGAGAGCTAAAATCAAGGTTATGATTAGAATAGGAATTCAACGGACTGTTAAATGAATCGATAATCAAAGACGTGAGGAGTTTTAAAAACAAGACATAGTAATTTAAAACAATTTGACTTGAGTAACATAATACTTATATATCATATTATACTTGTAACTTATTTACTTATAACTTATAAGTCTTAAGATATTTAAATTGTAACTTTTAAAATACGAATCTTTGGCGAGATTGAAAATATAAGAGTGGAACCAGTCACCAAGGTGTGGATATCAATCCTATCTTGACAATTTCGTCCCCAAAATGTGGTTTATTTAAACGAAACAAGATAAAACCTTGACTCGTTAATAAGGAACCACTAGAGTATGAATTTTGATTTATAAACAATTTACTCACAAACATGTATACTTGAAAATAATATTTTTCATAAACCATTTTCTAAATAACTGATGTAAAATAAAACCTTTTTCAAAACGTTTGTAACTTCCAACACATGTTTCATAACTTAATCTTAATACGTAACTAAGGAGTTTATCCGTACGGAACTTATAACTTATTTCATAACTTAATCTTAATACGGAACTTAAAATCAGAAATGATATACTTATATCAAAACGACATAAATCGACAGAAAGAATTCTATCCGTACCCAACGGACATAAATCGAAAGAAAGGAATTCTATACGTACCTAACTGACATAAATCGAAAGAAAGGATTCTATTCGTACGGAACTTATAACTTATTTCATAACTTAATCTTAATACGGAAATTAAAATCAGTAATGATATACTTATATCAAAACAACATAAATCGACAGAAAGGATTCTATCCGTACCCAACGGACATAAATCGAGAGAAAGGATTCTATACGTACCTAACTGACATAAATCGAAAGAAAAGAATCTATTCGTACGGAACTTATAACTTATATCTTAAATCTTAATACGGAATTTAAAATCAGAAATCTTATATTCAAACGACGTAAATCAAAAGAAAAGAATCTATCCGTACCTTAAAATTTCCAAGTGATGCTGCCTTGTTTTCAATTGTAGATTTATACGGGCAGAGTTTAGCCTACTGATTATCCTCTTAACCTAATTTGCACACAAACTAGGTAAGTAACTTAATACAGCATTTACGATAACTCACGAGATCAACCCTCACAACGAATGACAAAGTGCAATACTTCATCCATCGAATTAACGATGTTCCGTCAAATTAATGACGAACGATAAAGTACAATACTTCATCCATCGAATTAACGATGATACGTCAAATTAATGACGAACGATAAAGTATCCCCAGCTGTTCCCAAATGAAACCCCCAGCACTGAAGCTACAACTGAATTTCGGGACGAAATTCCAAACTAACGGGGGGATGATGTGACACCCCGTTGAAACGCCCTCACTTTTACTAGCTTGTCAGTGGCTGCCTTAACTTTCGGGACGAAAGTTCTTAAAACTTGGGGATAATGTGACACTCTAGGTTTTTCCGAGGGAACACCTTGTAATTTCGTTAGGCGTATATATGTGTTATTAAATGAAAAGTTGCGTTTTACCTTAATGTGCTATGTGTGGTATGTATATATATAATGTGTGGTATGTATATAGATATATATGTGGGAACCGAACCCGACTCGAGACCACTCGGTCTCGAGTAAACAAAAACGGTTGGGCCGGATTGGGCCATATACCCCCCTTCGAGCCCACTCGGAACCATTATAGGGTGCACCACCCAAACCGAGTATAAAACCCATGCCCAAGCCCTCCTTCTCTCATTTGACACTCCCACCATTCACACACCCTCCTACATTCCTCCAAACCACTAAAACCCTAAGGTTCTAACATCAAACTCACCTCCTCTCCTCTCCCTCTCTCGGATCTAACCGGCGACAACAAAAGGGGCTCCCGGATCATCTCGGATTAGCTCATCATCACCACTCGGAACTTAGTCCATCAATCCTTCACACCTCTTCATCTAGCCGGTTAGTGCCTTTAGTTATTAGGTTAAAAATGATGATTTATGATATATAGAAACTATGTGATTTGTTGGATGTTTGAAGGAGTATATTGCTTATTAGATAATAGATTGTTATCAACGTTTGAATGATGAATTGATGAACAATGTGTTTTATTCATAAACCTTATGAATGCCTTGAAATAACTATATGATATGGATAAGCTAGTGTGTTTGAATAAATGATTCATGCTAGAAAGTGTAAGGGAAATATTGTTTTGATAATATCTTGCTAAGGTGTTTTGTAGGATAAATGGCTATGTTATCCAAATTATGTTAATCCGATTTATGTTAACCGATTTATGTGGTATGATCTTGTTACCCGATTTATGCTAGATGTTTTGGGACAAATGTGTGTTCAATAAGATGATGCAAGATTTACTTGATCTTTATATTTCATGCTTAAGTGATCTCATGAAGAACCTTATGAATATGTGCCAAAAGTGATATGAACACATGATGAACAATGTTGAATGTGAGATGAACATTTGAATATGCTATGAATGTGTTTTAAATGTGCTTTGAACATGAAAAGATGCTTGGTTTGATCTGTTTTGAATTGCATTTAGACAAGAAAACATGTTTATTGGAGATAGTACACAATTTGCATGAAATCTCAATTCTATTGGTTAGTACATCAGAGGTTCTAGAAGGATTCTTGTGCACGTATCCAAGGTTGCGACTCGCAACCGAAACATGACAAGTCGAAACATCCAGTTACGACTCGCAACCGAAACATGACAAGTCGAAACATCCAGTTACGACTCGCAACCGAAACATGACAAGTCGAAACATCCAGTTACGACTCGCAACCAGAGCATGACAAGCCGAAACATCCGGTTGCGACTCGCAACCGTGTGTTCTCGAGTCGAAACCGCCCTTGTCTCGACTGGGCTGCCTAAGTGTTATTGGGCCAAAAGCTTGTTGGACTATGTGACAACCCGAGTTTCCGACTTTCATTTTCGCATTTAGTGCACGTTGACTTTGATTGTGTAGTTGTTTAACTTGTTCAACTTGTAACTGTACACGTTATTTTTATATATTTTATGAACGCATTGTGGTTGCATGATTTTGTGTTTGGCTGTATAACATGAAACCTGTTGAAAAGTTAAAACTGTTAGCACATAACAGGACTCGACGAAACAGACAGGACTCGACGAAACAGACAGGACCCGACGAAACAGACTGTTTCGTCATAAGCATCCCGACGAAACAGAAGTCTGTTTCGCCAAGCCCAGTTTCGCCAAGCCCATTAAGGGCCCAGAACGGTAATTCGTTCATATTAACGTGAACCGACTCCCTGTTTCACACTTTTAACTAAAATAGAAACCCTAGAACTCTCCACTCTGTGAAGGCGATACCCATCATCAACCATCATCTTTCTCTCTCGAATCCTCCCTTGTTCATCTCGAATATCTCGGTTAGTGCGTGCTCGTCTAAATCGGTTTCTTTGTCCCTTGATTTCTTTATACATGTTGTGTTTATGCTTGATTTCTGGATTATAGGAGGGTATGTTGATGATACTCGGTTCTGAATGTTGTTTATATGGCCAGATTCTGAATACACATTAGTATCTTGATAGGAATCGATGATATGATGTTGTATGTTAATCTATATGTTGTACACATAACCTAGGGTTTGTGCTAGACGTTAAGAACTGTGATACTTATGTTATGATGATGTTGCGATGATTCTGCGTTGAATGATTACTGTATGATTGAGGAATTGCTGTTTTACGGCTGTTAGGGTTTATGTGTTTTTCGCATCTGCTGTAACTGATGTCTGCGAAACTGACTGATCGACGAAACAGAACTCTCGGCGAAACAGGATGTGTTTCGCCGAGAGTAGTCGACGAATCAGAAGTTCTGTTTCGCCAGGGGACACCTCGACGAAACAGAATGTGTTTCGTCACTATATGTGTTTCGTCACTATATGTGTTTCGCCACTATCTGTGTTTCGCCAACATGCGTGTTTCGCCGAATAGCTGATCTGTGCAGTAACTTGAGTTAATTCTGTTAAGTGTTAACTGGGTTAGTTAACTGCTGTTATGTATAAAGTATTACTTGTATGATTGCAAATACGTGTATTGTGATTGATGCGATGTTCATGATGATTATGTTTACGCACAAACAACTTTAATACAAACTGATTATGTATACGTGCATACCTTAGGACGTGATTGATTAACCGTGAGCACATACTTAGCATACCGAGCGAAACAAGGTGAGTTCACACTCTTTCTAAGGCATGGGATTCCCGGTGGTTTGGGAATGGGTTAAGAAACTAAAATGGAACCTACATATTCTCCTTGGGTAGGATATGTACCGCCATCCTCCATGGGTAGGATGCCAATGTAAATCCTATGTATTCTCCTTGGGTAGAATACATACGTTCGTCCGGTAGGACAACAACCTTAACATACGTTCGTCCGGTAGGACAACAACCTTAACATACGTTCGTCCGGTAGGACAACAACCTTAACATACGTTCGTCCTCCTTGGGTAGGACAACAAACCTTAACGCATGCTCGTCCTCCTTGGGTAGGACAATCACACTCGCTACGGTCCTTGGATTAAGAAGGGCACGTACACATACGACTAGTCAACACTATTCATCGCATGCATGCCTGGACTGGCAGCAAGTACTAACGCGATACAATTTCTAAACTTCGCAAACATGCCTAGAGGGCCGCGATGCTATTACATACGATTTACGAAACGAACATTATAACTAAATAACTAACAGTGAACTCGCTCAACTAGTTGTTGACTCTCTGTTACATGCCTTGCAGGACCATAGGTACTCTTGGAGCTTGCACGGGAGGCGCAGTCGTTGTGGGCACGGCCGTGGATGTTTTGTTAAACATTATAACATTTTGTACTTAAACTTATGTTGGGTTTTACATTAATGCTTCCGCTATACACTTGTATATATATTTGGTTTTGTAAACACCTATCGTATTGATGAATGACTTTTGATATAACTATGTTCAATATGATTGGTGGCTTGATCCTGGTCATGTCACGCCTCCAAGCGGTGGTACTCCGCGTGTGGATTTTGGGGGTGTGACAGATTGGTATCAGAGCCATTGGTTATAGAGAACTCGGTTTTAATAAGGGGAAAACATTTTTATTTAAAACCAGACTATAACCAGAACAGTGCTCAACGATCCACAACGACGCCTCGCTCCACGTGCAAGACTCATCACTCTAGGTAATATGGTACATGTTTTATTGTCTACTTGCTAGAATTGCATAGAACTTTGCTCCGGGTATGCTTAGGTTAACTTAACACTATTGCATGAGAACACTTGTGTGATTATTCCCTTTTGTTATCGCACTACTCTCGAACCTCTCTCACTTATGTCATATTTGCTATGAAGATCATGTCTGGACGTATTAACATGACGCAAGCCCAACTGACGGCTCTCATTAACGAGCAAATTGCTGCGGCACTTGCAGCCGCACAAGCAGGAGGTCAGCACGCTCAGCCACCTGTTTGCACCTTCAAAACGTTCATGGACTGTCGTCCTACTACTTTTAGTGGCACGGAAGGAGCGGTTGGACTCCTCCATTGGTTTGAAAAGCTCGAGTCGGTATTTGAAATGTGCGAATGCCCTGAGGCTCGCAGGGTGAAGTACGCCACTGGTACACTAGAAGGCATTGCGCTGACTTGGTGGAATGCGCAAGTGCAGATGTTAGGGTTGGCTGTTGCTAACGCCACACCCTGGAATGATTTCAAGGATTTGATTAAAGAGGAATACTGTAGCCGTGATGATATTCATAAACTGGAGGTAGAATTTTACCATTTGAAAATGACGGGGTCAGAAATTGAAGCGTACACCAGAAGATCGAATGAATTGGCTATTCTGTGTCCTACTATGGTGGACCCTCCCATTAAGCGTATCGAACTGTATCTCAATGGTCTGGTGCCGGAGATTCAAAGCCACGTAACTTCAGCGAATCTGGGCACTATTCAACAGATCGTTAAGCTAGCTCATCGCCTCACTGATCAGGCGGTGGAACAGAACAGGCTGCCTAAACGTATCAACGCTACTACTACCGCTACCACTCCAATTACTCCTGCTATTCCCAGTGACAACAAGCGGAAATGGGAAGGGGATTCCAGCAGGGGTTCAGCTATTGTACAGTCTCAAGCAGCAACAGCGCAAGACTAGTGATTATCAGAGTTCGAGTCAGCAATCGTCTGGTGGTCAGGGGCAGAGTGGATATCGGGGAATTCATCCACTGTGTAACAGGTGCAACAAACACCACAGTGGTCAGTGTCGTAGAGGCCGCTGTCAGAGATGTCTAAGAGTAGGTCATGAGGCTAAAGATTGCAGGAGCTTAAGGCCTGCGAGTCAGAACCAGCAACAACAGTCACCCGTTCCACGAAACCAGTCACAGCAACAACAGCAAGGAAATAAGACATGCTTTCAGTGTGGGGCTGAAGGTCATTTCAAGCGGAACTGTCCCCAATTAAACCAGAATCAAAGCAACAATAACAATAATCAGGGCAGTGGGAACAACAATGGGGGAAACAACAACAACAATGGTGCAAAAGGTCGTATGTTTGTGATTGGCCAGAGTGACGCAAGGAACGATCCTAATGTGGTTACGGGTAAGTTTCTTCTCGACGACTTTTATGTTACCGTATTATTTGATTCGGGTGCGGATACCAGTTATATGTCTTTGAATGTTAGTCAAATGCTTAAACGAGCACCAACCCTGTTGAACACCAAACATGTCGTAGAGTTAGCTAACGGTAAAAGTTTAGAAGCCACACACATAGTTCAGGGTTGTAATCTTATCCTCGCCGGTCAGACTTTCTCTATCGATCTCATTCCTATAACTCTGAGTAGCTTTGATATCGTCATTGGTATGGATTGGTTATCCCAACAACAAGCAGAGATCCTATGCAAGGAGAAGATCGTTCGTATTCCTCGTTCTGGGAAAGAACCTCTCGAAGTTCAAGGTGACAAGAGTGGTGTCGTGAGTGGCATCATCTCTTTCTTGAAGGCTCAGAAGTGTCTGCGAAAAGGCCACGTAGCTATTTTAGCACTCGTTACTGATACATCGACGACGGAGAAAAAGATTTGGGATATTCCTGTAGTACGCGACTTTCCTCAAGTGTTTCCTGAAGAGTTACCTGGGTTACCGCCCCATCGCCAGGTCGAATTTCAGATCGAGCTAGCTCCAGGAGCAGCACCTATAGCTCGAGCACCTTATCGCTTAGCTCCAACTGAACTGGAAGAACTGTCTAAGCAATTGCAAGAACTTTTGGAAAAGAGTTTCATACGTCCTAGCTCTTCGCCATGGGGAGCTCCAGTATTATTTGTGAAGAAGAAAGACGGTACCTTTCGTATGTGCATAGATTACCGCGAACTAAACAAGGTGACCGTGAAGAATCGCTATCCACTCCCACGCATCGACGACTTATTCGACCAGTTGCAAGGGTCGAGCTATTACTCAAAGATTGATCTAAGGTCAGGTTACCATCAACTGAGAGTCCGGGATGAGGACGTCTCCAAAACAGCATTCAGAACTCGCTACGGTCATTACGAGTTTTTGGTCATGCCATTCGGGCTAACGAACGCGCCTGCGGTTTTCATGGATCTTATGAACAGGGTGTGCAAACCTTATCTTGACAAGTTTGTTATTGTTTTTATTGATGACATCCTAATTTATTCGAAGAATCGGGAGGAACACGAACAGCATTTACGACTTATTTTGGAACTCCTTCGAACGGAACAACTGTACGCTAAGTTTTCAAAATGCGACTTCTGGCTTCGTGAAGTCCACTTTCTAGGCCACGTGGTAAACAAGGATGGGATACATGTTGATCCATCCAAGGTAGATTCGATCAAGAACTGGCCTGCACCTCGCACACCAACAGAAATACGCCAATTCTTGGGTTTGGCGGGTTATTACAGACGGTTTATCAAAGACTTCTCAAGGATTGCACAGCCACTTACATTACTGACACAGAAAGGTGTTGCTTACCGTTGGAGTGATACACAGGAAACAGCGTTTCAGCACTTAAAGGATAGACTCTGTAGCGCACCTATCCTCTCATTGCCTGAAGGCACGGACGATTTTGTAGTCTACTGTGATGCATCTATCCAAGGTCTTGGATGTGTGTTGATGCAGCGAGATAAAGTCATTGCTTATGCTTCGCGCCAACTTAAGATTCACGAACGGAATTACACTACGCACGATTTAGAACTTGGAGCTGTTGTTTTTGCGCTCAAGATATGGCGACATTACCTGTATGGCACCAAGTGCACCATCTACACCGATCACAGAAGTCTTGAGTATATTTTCAAGCAGAAAGACCTGAACATGCGACAACGTCGATGGGTCGAGTTACTGAACGATTACGAATGTGCTATAAAGTACCATCCAGGCAAGGCCAATGTGGTGGCCGACGCCCTCAGTCGAAAAGATACTACACCTAGGCGTGTACGAGCGTTGCAACTCACTATTCAGTCTAGTCTTCCTTCACAGATACGAGATGCTCAGGTAGAAGCATTGAAACCGGAAAACGTCAGGGCTGAAGCTCTACGCGGCTCTAGGCAAAGGTTAGAACAAAGGGCAGACGGCGCCTACTACGTAACAGGACGCATCTGGGTCCCACTCTATGGCAACCTACGCGAGCTTGTAATGGATGAAGCTCATAAGTCTCGCTACTCAGTACATCCTGGTTCAGATAAGATGTACCACGACCTCAGAACTACATATTGGTGGCCTAGCATGAAGGCCCACATAGCAACTTACGTTAGCAAGTGTTTGACTTGTGCGAGAGTCAAAGCAGAATATCAGAAACCATCAGGCCCACTCCAACAACCTGAGATACCACAATGGAAATGGGAGCAAATTTCCATGGATTTTGTTACTGGCCTACCTAGGTCTCAACGTGGGAATGACACTATTTGGGTGATCGTGGATCGACTCACAAAGTCTGCTCACTTCTTGGCTATCAAGGAAACGGATAAGTTCTCCACTCTAGCAGACGTATACCTTAAGGAAGTTGTCTCGAGGCACGGGGTGCCCACATCTATTATCTCTGATCGTGATGCACGTTTTACTTCAGAACTGTGGCAAGCAATGCACAAATCTTTTGGCTCTCGATTGGACATGAGCACAGCTTATCATCCTCAGACAGATGGGCAGTCTGAGCGCACTATTCAAACTCTAGAAGACATGCTTCGGGCGTGCGTAATTGACTTTGGCAAAGGCTGGGAAAAACATCTGCCACTTGTGGAATTTTCGTACAACAACAGTTACCACACCAGCATTAAAGCTGCTCCATTTGAGGCTTTGTACGGGCGTAAATGCCGATCACCTCTTTGTTTGGCAGAGGTGGGTGACAGTCAGATCACAGGTCCGGAAATGGTAGTTGATACTACTGAAAAGATTGCTCAAATACGACAACGCATGGCGGCAGCACGTGACCGTCAGAAAGTATACGCTGATAAAGACAGGAAAATACTCGAATTCCAAGTTGGGGATCGAGCACTACTCAAAGTTTCACCCTGGAAGGGTGTTGTTCGTTTTGGCAAACGAGGCAAACTCAATCCACGATATGTTGGACCATTTGAAGTCATAGAGAAAATAGGCAAAGTGGCCTACAGACTGAACTTACCAGCTGAACTCAGTGCAGTTCACAACGTCTTTCATGTGTCGAATCTGAAGAAGTGGCAGTCAGATGAGACCTTTATAGTTCCTTTGAAGGAGCTCACTATCGACGAACAATTGCATTTCGTCGAGGAACCAGTTGAAATCACGGACCGGGATGTTAAGGTCCTCAAGAACACCAGAATACCACTTGTTCGAGTTCGTTGGAACTCCCGTCGTGGCCCAGAGTTTACCTGGGAACGCGAAGACCAAATGGAACTCAAATATCCCCAGTTGTTCGAAAACAATGCAACTACTACTGAGGCTGAAACTACTACAGAAGTTCGGGATGAAATCCCAACTCAACGGGGGGATGATGTGACACCCCAGGAAAACCAGTAAACGATAACTTACCTAGCTTCCTCAGTAACCGCATGCTAAATTTCGGGACGAAATTTCTTTCAAGTTGGGGATAATGTGACAACCCGAGTTTCCGACTTTCATTTTCGCATTTAGTGCACGTTGACTTTGATTGTGTAGTTGTTTAACTTGTTCAACTTGTAACTGTACACGTTATTTTTATATATTTTATGAACGCATTGTGGTTGCATGATTTTGTGTTTGGCTGTATAACATGAAACCTGTTGAAAAGTTAAAACTGTTAGCACATAACAGGACTCGACGAAACAGACAGGACTCGACGAAACAGACAGGACCCGACGAAACAGACTGTTTCGTCATAAGCATCCCGACGAAACAGAAGTCTGTTTCGCCAAGCCCAGTTTCGCCAAGCCCATTAAGGGCCCAGAACGGTAATTCGTTCATATTAACGTGAACCGACTCCCTGTTTCACACTTTTAACTAAAATAGAAACCCTAGAACTCTCCACTCTGTGAAGGCGATACCCATCATCAACCATCATCTTTCTCTCTCGAATCCTCCCTTGTTCATCTCGAATATCTCGGTTAGTGCGTGCTCGTCTAAATCGGTTTCTTTGTCCCTTGATTTCTTTATACATGTTGTGTTTATGCTTGATTTCTGGATTATAGGAGGGTATGTTGATGATACTCGGTTCTGAATGTTGTTTATATGGCCAGATTCTGAATACACATTAGTATCTTGATAGGAATCGATGATATGATGTTGTATGTTAATCTATATGTTGTACACATAACCTAGGGTTTGTGCTAGACGTTAAGAACTGTGATACTTATGTTATGATGATGTTGCGATGATTCTGCGTTGAATGATTACTGTATGATTGAGGAATTGCTGTTTTACGGCTGTTAGGGTTTATGTGTTTTTCGCATCTGCTGTAACTGATGTCTGCGAAACTGACTGATCGACGAAACAGAACTCTCGGCGAAACAGGATGTGTTTCGCCAAGAGTAGTCGACGAATCAGAAGTTCTGTTTCGCCAGGGGACACCTCGACGAAACAGAATGTGTTTCGTCACTATATGTGTTTCGTCACTATATGTGTTTCGCCACTATCTGTGTTTCGCCAACATGCGTGTTTCGCCGAATAGCTGATCTGTGCAGTAACTTGAGTTAATTCTGTTAAGTGTTAACTGGGTTAGTTAACTGCTGTTATGTATAAAGTATTACTTGTATGATTGCAAATACGTGTATTGTGATTGATGCGATGTTCATGATGATTATGTTTACGCACAAACAACTTTAATACAAACTGATTATGTATACGTGCATACCTTAGGACGTGATTGATTAACCGTGAGCACATACTTAGCATACCGAGCGAAACAAGGTGAGTTCACACTCTTTCTAAGGCATGGGATTCCCGGTGGTTTGGGAATGGGTTAAGAAACTAAAATGGAACCTACATATTCTCCTTGGGTAGGATATGTACCGCCATCCTCCATGGGTAGGATGCCAATGTAAATCCTATGTATTCTCCTTGGGTAGAATACATACGTTCATCCGGTAGGACAACAACCTTAACATACGTTCGTCCGGTAGGACAACAACCTTAACATACGTTCGTCCGGTAGGACAACAACCTTAACATACGTTCGTCCTCCTTGGGTAGGACAACAAACCTTAACGCATGCTCGTCCTCCTTGGGTAGGACAATCACACTCGCTACGGTCCTTGGATTAAGAAGGGCACGTACACATACGACTAGTCAACACTATTCATCGCACGCATGCCTGGACTGGCAGCAAGTACTAACGCGATACAATTTCTAAACTTCGCAAACATGCCTAGAGGGCCGCGATGCTATTACATACGATTTACGAAACGAACATTATAACTAAATAACTAACAGTGAACTCGCTCAACTAGTTGTTGACTCTCTGTTACATGCCTTGCAGGACCATAGGTACTCTTGGAGCTTGCACGGGAGGCGCAGTCGTTGTGGGCACGGCCGTGGATGTTTTGTTAAACATTATAACATTTTGTACTTAAACTTATGTTGGGTTTTACATTAATGCTTCCGCTATACACTTGTATATATATTTGGTTTTGTAAACACCTATCGTATTGATGAATGACTTTTGATATAACTATGTTCAATATGATTGGTGGCTTGATCCTGGTCATGTCACGCCTCCAAGCGGTGGTACTCCGCGTGTGGATTTTGGGGGTGTGACAGATTGGTATCAGAGCCATTGGTTATAGAGAACTCGGTTTTAATAAGGGGAAAACGTTTTTATTTAAAACCAGACTATAACCAGAACAGTGCTCAACGATCCACAACGACGCCTCGCTCCACGTGCAAGACTCATCACTCTAGGTAATATGGTACATGTTTTATTGTCTACTTGCTAGAATTGCATAGAACTTTGCTCCGGGTATGCTTAGGTTAACTTAACACTATTGCATGAGAACACTTGTGTGATTATTCCGTTTTGTTATCGCACTACTCTCGAACCTCTCTCACTTATGTCATATTTGCTATGAAGATCATGTCTGGACGTATTAACATGACGCAAGCCCAACTGACGGCTCTCATTAACGAGCAAATTGCTGCGGCACTTGCAGCCGCACAAGCAGGAGGTCAGCACGCTCAGCCACTTGCAGAGCCATTGGTTATAGTGAACTTGGTTTTAAAAAGAAGAGTCTTTTTGAGAAAAACCAGACTATAACCCGTGACTCGTGACGACACTACACTCCAAGGGCAAGACTCGGCATATTAGACCTTATAGCTCGGACTTGTGCTTACATGCTTATTTATCCTATGTTAACTGCTCTACTATACATACTAGTGTGCCTGATTAGATAGATACACCTCCCTCTTCTATCTTATTCTCGCTACGTTACGACATCACACTCATACTGTGTTTTCTGGTTATGAAGACAATGAGTGGACGCGGAAGAGGAAGCGTTAACATGACTCAGGCTCAATTCGCCAACTTGCTCAACACGGTGGCTGCAGCATTCGCAGCTCACCCTGGAGGTAAACTCGTTGCTATAGGATGTTTGGATCCTACCCCCCCCCCCACATCGTCTTTTCACCTCTAAAACCTATTCGCTCCATTTCTCACAACAGGTCAGCCTGCGCCTGCGCAACCACGTGTTTGTACTTTCAAAACCTTCATGGATGGCAAGCCTCTCCCTTTCAACGGCACTGAGGGTGCCATAGGCCTTCTGCATTGGATTGAAAAGGCCGAAGCTGTCTTTGCCGTCTGCGAGTGTCCCCCTGCTAACTGGGTTAAGTACGCAACTGGTACGCTTGAAGGAAACGCGCTTTCATGGTGGAAAGCACAGATTCAGATGCTTGGTCTGGAAACTGCTAATGCTACGGCATGGGAAGATTTCAAGGACATGATCAAAGAGGAGTACTGTCACAGGGATGACATTCACAAACTCGAGAACGGGTACTATGCGCTCAAGATGGTCGGATCAGAGATTGAGACCTACACTAAGCAGTCCAACGACTATGCTGCACTTTGCCCAAACATGTCCCAACCTATGTATCGAAGGATCGAGTTGTACATCAAAGGTTTGGTCCCAGAAATCCGGAGCCATGTGACCTCGGCCAACCTCAACACCATACAGCCCGTGGTTCGTCTTGCTCACAAACTCACCAATCAGGCTGTGGAAGAAGGCAAGCTGCCCAAGAGGATCGGTACTACTGCTGGAACTTCTGGCGATAACAAGCGAAAGTGGGATGGAAGTCAGGGAAAGGATACTAACCCCACTCAGGCCCCAGTTCAACAAAGGAAGACTGAAAACAACAAGGGCCCTCAGCAACAGGGTGGTTATCGAGGAAACCACCCTAAGTGTAACAAATGTAACCGACATCACAGTGGGCCATGTGGAAAAGGTCAGTGTCAGCGATGCAACAAGATGGGGCATGAAGCCAAAGACTGCCGAAGCCAATTCCCAGCTAGGCAGAATCAGCAACAACCACAGCAACAGCAGCAACAAGGAAACAACCGTGGATGCTTCAAGTGTGGAGCAATGGGGCACATGCGAAAGGATTGCCCTGAACTGAATCAAAACAACAACAATCAAGGTGCTGGGAACAATAACAACAATGCTGGAAATGGTGCTAGAGGAAAAGCTTTTGTGATTGGAGCTGGGGAAGCAAGGAATGACCCCAACGTTGTGGCGGGTAAGTTCCTACTCAATGATCGTTATGTTTCCGTACTATTTGATTCCGGAGCAGATGCTAGTTATGTATCCCTACGTATTAGAAAGAAACTTAAGCTCACTCTTACGCCGCTAAGCTCTAAGCACACCGTTGAAATAGCTAATGGTAGAAACCTCGAGGCCTCACACATAATTCGTAACTGCAAATTAGAGTTGTCTGGTCAGACCTTCCGTATCGATCTTTTCCCCATCGTTCTTGGAAGCTTCGACGTCATCATTGGTATGGATTAGTTATCCAAACATCGAGCTGAAATCCTCTGCCAGGAGAAAGCTATTCGTATTCCCCGTCCCCCTGGCAAACCTCTTATAGTTCAAGGCGACAAGAGCGGAGAAGTCACAGGCATCATTTCATTCTTAAAGGCCCAGAAGTGTCTACGAAAAGGGCACCCTGCTATCTTAGCACTCATTACCGACACACAGAAAAGGGAAAACAGGATTGAAGACTTTCCAGTTGTACGCGACTATCCTGAGGTATTCCCGGAGGAACTACCTGGACTCCCTCCTCACCGTCAGGTCGAATTTCAAATCGAGCTAGCTCCCGGAGCAGCGCCTATAGCTCGTGCACCTTATCGATTAGCCCCCGCGGAGCTCAAGGAGCTTTCTACTCAACTACAAGAACTTTTGGACAAAGGTTTTATCCGTCCTAGTTCATCACCCTGGGGAGCCCCAGTGCTCTTCGTCAAAAAGAAAGATGGCTCATTCCGAATGTGCATTGACTACCGCGAACTTAACAAGGTTACCATCAAGAATCGTTATCCACTTCCCCGTATCAACGACCTGTTCGACCAGCTGCAAGGGTCGAGCTATTATTCCAAGATTGATCTGCGATCGGGTTATCACCAGCTGAGAGTTCGCGATGAGGACATCTCTAAGACTGCTTTCAGAACCCGCTATGGTCACTACGAATTCCTTGTTATGCCTTTCGGAATGACCAACGCACCTGCAATCTTCATGGATCTCATGAACCGAGTATGCAAACCCTACCTCGATAAGTTCGTAATTGTGTTTATCGACGACATCCTAATCTACTCGAAGAGCCAAGAGGAGCATGAACAACACCTACGTCTTATTCTCGAACTTCTTCGCAATGAGCAACTGTACGCCAAATTTTCGAAATGTGATTTCTGGCTTAGAGAGGTCCATTTCCTTGGACACATTGTCAATCAGGAAGGGATTCATGTTGACCCCGCTAAAATTGAGTCCATTAAGAATTGGCCTGTGCCTAAGACTCCGACCGAAGTTCGCCAATTCTTGGGATTGGCGGGATACTATCGAAGATTTATCAAGGGATTCTCTAAGATCGCTCAACCACTTACGACACTCACTCAGAAGGGTGTTGCTTACAAATGGAGCGATGCTTAGGAATCTGCCTTCCAGGAACTAAAGAAGAACCTTTGTAGTGCTCCTATCCTCTCCTTACCCGAAGGTACCGACGACTTCGTCGTTTACTGTGACGCTTCTATTCAAGGACTTGGCTGCGTATTGATGCAACGCGAGAAAGTTATTGCTTACGCCTCGCGACAACTCAAGGTCCACGAACGGAACTATACGACGCATGACTTAGAATTTGGAGCTGTGGTCTTCGCGCTCAAGCTTTGGAGACACTACTTGTACGGCACCAAGTGCACGATTTACACTGATCACAAGAGTCTCCAGCACATAATGGGACAAAAGGAGTTGAATATGCGGCAACGCCGATGGGTCGAACTCCTAAATGACTACGAGTGTGCAATCAAATATCACCCAGGCAAGGCTAATGTGGTAGCCGATGCCCTCAGCAGAAAGGAGACCAAACCCAAGCGTGTTCGTGCCTTACAGCTCACTATCCACTCGAACCTCCCTAACCAAATTCGGAATGCTCAGGTTGAAGCATTGAAAGCCGAAAACATCAGGGCTGAGTCCCTACGGGGATCGAGACAACGATTGGAACAAAAAAGAAGACGGTGCTTACTACGTAGCCGGACGCATATGGGTTCCGCTTTATGGAAATTTACGTGACCTTGTGATGGATGAAGCTCATAAGTCCCGTTACTCAGTACATCCAGGGTCAGATAAGATGTACCACGACTTGAGGGCTACCTATTGGTGGCCTGGCATGAAAGCCCACATAGCAACCTATGTCAGAAAATGTTTAACCTGCGCAAGAGTCAAGGCTGAGTATCAGAAACCATCAGGCCTACTCCAACAGCCAGAGATCCCGCAATGGAAATGGGAGCAGATTTCCATGGATTTTGTTACTGGCCTGCCTAGGTCTCAGCGCGGAAATGACACCATTTGGGTAATAGTGGATCGCCTAACTAAGTCTGCACACTTCTTGGCTATTAAAGAAACAGACAAGTTCTCTACCCTAGCAGAGGTATACTTAAAAGAAGTGGTCTCGAAGCACGGAGTGCCTACCTCTATTATTTCTGATCGAGATGCACGCTTTACTTCTGAATTGTGGCAAGCTATGCACAAATCTTTTGGCTCGCGTTTAGACATGAGCACCGCTTATCACCCGCAAACGGATGGGCAGTCTGAACGCACCATCCAAACCCTCGAAGACATGCTTAGGGCATGTGTGATCGATTTTGGCAAGAATTGGGAGAAGCACCTACCGTTGGTGGAATTCTCCTACAACAACAGCTACCACACCAGCATTCAGGCAGCACCCTTTGAGGCATTGTACGGCCGTAAATGTCGATCGCCTCTCTGCTGGGCTGAGGTTGGTGACAGCCAGATCACAGGCCCGGAACATGTAGTCGACACCACAGAAAAGATTGCCCAGATTAGACAACGCATGGCGGCAGCTCGTGACCGTCAAAAGTACTACGCTGATAAAGATAGGAAACCGCAAGAGTTCCAGGTTGGTGAACGGGCTCTACTTAAGGTCTCACCCTGGAAGGGTGTGGTTCGTTTTGGAAAACGGGGCAAGCTTAATCCAAGATATGTCGGACCCTTTGAAGTTACCGAAAAGATCGGTACGGCCGCTTACAGGTTGAATCTGCCGGAAGAACTGAATGCTGTGCACAACGTCTTCCACGTGTCTAATTTGAAAAAGTGCCTGTCAGATGAAACACTCGTCATTCCTTACAAGGAACTTACTATTGACGAACAACTACACTTTACTGAGGAACCGGTTGAGATCACGGATCGTGAGATCAAAACCCTCAAACGTAGCCAGATACCCCTCGTGCGAGTTCGTTGGAACTCACGCCGTGGCCCAGAGTTTACCTGGGAGCGGGAAGACCAGATGAAACGCAAGTATCCCCAGCTGTTCCCAAATGAAACCCCCAGCACTGAAGCTACAACTGAATTTCGGGACGAAATTCCAAACTAACGGGGGGATGATGTGACACCCCGTTGAAACGCCCTCACTTTTACTAGCTTGTCAGTGGCTGCCTTAACTTTCGGGACGAAAGTTCTTAAAACTTGGGGATAATGTGACACTCTAGGTTTTTCCGAGGGAACACCTTGTAATTTCGTTAGGCGTATATATGTGTTATTAAATGAAAAGTTGCGTTTTACCTTAATGTGCTATGTGTGGTATGTATATATATAATGTGTGGTATGTATATAGATATATATGTGGGAACCGAACCCGACTCGAGACCACTCGGTCTCGAGTAAACAAAAACGGTTGGGCCGGATTGGGCCATATACCCCCCTTCGAGCCCACTCGGAACCATTATAGGGTGCACCACCCAAACCGAGTATAAAACCCATGCCCAAGCCCTCCTTCTCTCATTTGACACTCCCACCATTCACACACCCTCCTACATTCCTCCAAACCACTAAAACCCTAAGGTTCTAACATCAAACTCACCTCCTCTCCTCTCCCTCTCTCGGATCTAACCGGCGACAACAAAAGGGGCTCCCGGATCATCTCGGATTAGCTCATCATCACCACTCGGAACTTAGTCCATCAATCCTTCACACCTCTTCATCTAGCCGGTTAGTGCCTTTAGTTATTAGGTTAAAAATGATGATTTATGATATATAGAAACTATGTGATTTGTTGGATGTTTGAAGGAGTATATTGCTTATTAGATAATAGATTGTTATCAACGTTTGAATGATGAATTGATGAACAATGTGTTTTATTCATAAACCTTATGAATGCCTTGAAATAACTATATGATATGGATAAGCTAGTGTGTTTGAATAAATGATTCATGCTAGAAAGTGTAAGGGAAATATTGTTTTGATAATATCTTGCTAAGGTGTTTTGTAGGATAAATGGCTATGTTATCCAAATTATGTTAATCCGATTTATGTTAACCGATTTATGTGGTATGATCTTGTTACCCGATTTATGCTAGATGTTTTGGGACAAATGTGTGTTCAATAAGATGATGCAAGATTTACTTGATCTTTATATTTCATGCTTAAGTGATCTCATGAAGAACCTTATGAATATGTGCCAAAAGTGATATGAACACATGATGAACAATGTTGAATGTGAGATGAACATTTGAATATGATATGAATGTGTTTTAAATGTGCTTTGAACATGAAAAGATGCTTGGTTTGATCTGTTTTGAATTGCATTTAGACAAGAAAACATGTTTATTGGAGATAGTACACAATTTGCATGAAATCTCAATTCTATTGGTTAGTACATCAGAGGTTCTAGAAGGATTCTTGTGCACGTATCCAAGGTTGCGACTCGCAACCGAAACATGACAAGTCGAAACATCCAGTTACGACTCGCAACCGAAACATGACAAGTCGAAACATCCAGTTACGACTCGCAACCGAAACATGACAAGTCGAAACATCCAGTTACGACTCGCAACCAGAGCATGACAAGCCGAAACATCCGGTTGCGACTCGCAACCGTGTGTTCTCGAGTCGAAACCGCCCTTGTCTCGACTGGGCTGCCTAAGTGTTATTGGGCCAAAAGCTTGTTGGACTATCTGTTGACTGGACTGCATATGTATCTGTACTGTTTGTTTGTGGAATGTTAGGGCAGGCCCAATAACCCAAGTGTTTGTATGAATGCATGCTATGTGTGACTGTACGTGTTTGCTATACGTGTTTACTTGTACCCCAACTTGACCTATATTGGTAACCATGCTAGGACGTGGTGACCAACATGATCGACCGGGTAATTAATCTACCGAGCAACCCAAGGTGAGTTCACAACCTAAAGCATGTATTCCCGGTGGTTTGGGAAACGGAACTAAAAACAACACTATCCCCTTATGAGGGATACAACTTACTTTTCTTCCCTTGTTATTGGGAACCTTTTAGTTAATTACTGTTTATACGGATTGCAACAAACGGCACTAAACGAAACTCTATCACTTAAAGTCCCTACTACATAATACCGATTAGTCGCCGGAGCCAGGCGAACGGGTTATTAGTTGATAGCGCTATTTAGGTCTTACCAGCCTCACACCGTGCCAAGGTATGGGATCGGTCGTGAACTAATGTACTCAGGCATCCGTCAATGATGATAGAACATTGACATCGGGGCACTCTGCGGATACGCAACGGTCACCTAGTGTTCGGTATTGGAAAAACAGTTTAGTCGCTAACTTTTGGGGTAGCTCCCCATGGCATGTATAAACGGATAAATTAACTGGTGAAACAAGTTTTTGGTAATTAAAACTGGACAACTAGTGAACTCACTCAGCATTATTGTTGACCCCTTACTGCATGCTTTGCAGGTAACCAGTGACTCAGGAGCTTGCTGCTTGGGAAGTGTAGTGGTCGTCTAAACCCGCGTGTTGGGTTCCAAATAACTTGAACTATGAACTTCGTTTAAACTATTTTGCCTATGCTTCCGCTATTACTTAAACTGTTATTAGAATCTAACTTTCAAACTTTAAACTTTGATGCTTGCGAACTATTAAGTTGGTGATCATCTTTATTATTACTCAATTACTCAGTATAATTGGTGGCTGGATCCTGGTCGGTCACGCCCTCAAGCGGTAGTACTCCGCATGTGGAATTTGGGGGTGTGACATACGCGGCTCAAGGCAACGCTTAGAACAGAAGGAAGATGGTGCTTACTACGTAACAGGACGCATTTGGGTCCCACTTTTTGGCAACCTACGAGAGCTTGTGATGGATGAGGCACACAAGTCTCGCTACTTAGTACATCCTGGTTCGGATAAAATGTACCACGATATCAAAACTACATATTGGTGGCCTAGCATGAAGGCCCACATAGCAACTTACGTTAGCAAGTGCTTGACTTGTGCGAGAGTCAAGGCGGAATACCAGAAACCTTCAGGCCCACTTCAACAACCAGAGATACCACAATGGAAATGGGAGCAAATTTCCATGGATTTTGTTACTGGCCTGCCTAGATCGCAACGTGGTAACGATACTATTTGGGTGATCGTGGATCGACTCACAAAGTCTGCTCACTTCCTGGCTATCAAGGAAACGGATAAGTTCTCCACCCTAGCAGACGTATATCTTAAGGAAGTTGTCTCGAGGCACGGGGTGCCCACCTCTATTATCTCGGATCGAGATGCACGTTTTACTTCAGAACTGTGGCAAGCAATGCACAAGTCCTTTGGCTCACGTTTGGATATGAGCACAGCTTATCACCCGCAAACGGATGGGCAGTCTGAACGCACCATCCAGACCCTAGAAGACATGCTTAGGGCATGTGTAATTGACTTTGGCAACGACTGGGAAAAGCATCTGCCACTTGTGGAATTTTCGTACAATAATAGCTACCACACCAGCATTAAAGCTGCTCCGTTTGAGGCATTTTACGGGCGTAAATGCCGGTCACCTCTTTGTTGGGCAGAGGTGGGGGATAGTCAGATTACTGGTCCAGAACTTGTGGTAGACACAACAGAGCGAATTGCGCAGATACGACAACGAATGGCGGCAGCTCGTGACCGTCAGAAAGTCTACGCCGATAAGGGCAGAAAACCATTAGAGCTCCAGGTTGGGGAGCGGGTACTACTCAAAGTTTCACCCTGGAAGGGTGTGGTTCGTTTTGGTAAACGAGGCAAACTTAACCCACGATATGTTGGACCTTTCGAAGTTATTGAGAAAATAGGCAAGGTAGCCTACAAACTGAACTTACCAGCGGAACTTAGTGCAGTTCACAACGTTTTCCTCGTGTCAAATCTGAAGAAGTGTCTGTCAGATGAGACCCACATAGTTCCTTTGAAGGAACTCACTATCGACGAGCAGTTGCGATTCGTCGAGGAACCAGTCGAAATCACGGACCGGGATGTTAAGGTCCTCAAACGTACTAGAATACCTCTCGTTCGAGTTCGTTGGAACTCATGTCGCGGCCCAGAGTTCACCTGGGAACGTGAAGATCAGATGAAACAAAAGTATCCCCAACTGTTCGCAAACGGTACAACTACTACTGAGGCTGAAGCTACGGAATTTCGGGACGAAATTCCAGATCAACGGGGGGAGGATGTGACACCCCAGGAAAACCAGGAAAACCATGCAACTTAACTAGCTTCCTCAGTGAGTACGTGCTAAATTTCGGGACGAAATTTCTTTCAACTTGGGGATAATGTGACAACTCGTATTTTCCGAACCTATCTTCGTACCTTGATGTAACGTAAACATTATGTAACTATGTGAATCGGATGATTTAATGGAATGTTATGTTATTAAATGTTATGTGAATATGTGTTGTGTTTGTTTATATGTATGTGTTATCACACGAAAGAAACCGATTGCACAATCCCGAACGCACAAGCCTTTGGGCTTTATTACTCTCGGCCCACACCTCTCTTGTGAGTGAACCGAATGGGCAGCCCCTTTAGGAGGGTTCGGCCCACCTCCCTTTGTGTCGCATAACCCATGAGTGGTGGGTATGCTTCTCAATTGTTGCAAAACACCCACACCCACACACACAAAACCCTAGTGCTCTCCTCTCTCTCTAAGCCGACGGCAAGCATCCCCTTTCTCTCGAAGATCATTCCTTGAATCGGATCACCCTTTTCTCAATCGGTTAGTGTTTATGATTTATGTTTAGTTACACGACTGTTATGATTGCATGATTTGATTAAATGGTTAGGGTTGTATGAATGATGAACAATGATGTTATGTGTTGATGTTTAAACAAATTCGATTTGCATGATTATGATCGGGAACTAAATGCTTGTTAATCGGCTGTTATGTTATATGTTTTGGATTGTTAATCATATGATGATGTTCTAGTCAATCAAATAAGTATGGTGATTTTAATCGGCTAGCATGTTATGCTCTTGGATTGTTTGCATAATGATTAGGATTGAAGGTTTGTAATCGGCTGAGGTATATTACGATTAGAATGAATTTTTGTGTTGTCATAATCGGATATATGTTGGTGAATCGAGATCCATGTTAATATGTTTATGTGTTGATAGGTTGTTGTTCATAATTATGATGTTAGGGTGTATGTGAATCAATTGTTAAAAATAGTGATTTGATCGACTTCTGTTTGATATGGAAGTTGTTAGCAATTATTAGTAAAATGTAAATAAGGAAACAATTGAATGGTTGTAACTGATTTACATAAGTTTCGGATGTCTAAACTGGTCGCACAAGACTCCTGGTCGCACAAGGAGTCCATTCGCACAAGACTCCTGGTCACACAAGGAGTCCAGTCGCACAAGAGGTTCTTAGTCGCACAAGGCTGTTGGATCGCACAAGTTGTATGATTGTTTAACTGTTTGGGCCGGATGATCATGTTGGGCTGGGCCAGTTCTAATCGCACAACCCAACCGGATCGTACAAGATGCCCGGATCGCACAAGTTTAGATTTAATATATTTTGTTTTGGGCTGGGTATTTGTGGGCTCCAACGGATTACTCGCACAAGACCACTAAGCTTGTGTGAGCCCAATCTTGAATACGTTATTAATGGTTGAATGTGATGATGTATGTTGCCATGATCTGTGTGAGTTTCTTATATGCTATCTTATGTGATATTTATGTGCACTGCTTGAAACCAAAACCTGACTTGTATGGTAACCATGTTAGGACGTGGTTGACCACTAGCATCTAGACTTGACCTTTCTGTGTATCTGCCGAGCAAACCAAGGTGAGTTCACACTCTACAAAGCATGGGATTCCCAGGGGTTGGGAATGGGGTTAAGGAATATGGATTCCTCGTCCTTACTTGGGTAGGACAGTAATGGTTCAGGAATGTAATTCCTCGTCCTCACGGACAGATAACTTTACTAGACCAAAA
The DNA here is from genome assembly GCA_030545235.1 of Helianthus tuberosus. NCBI lineage: Eukaryota > Viridiplantae > Streptophyta > Magnoliopsida > Asterales > Asteraceae > Helianthus > Helianthus tuberosus. The sequence continues at coordinate 320,277 of JARYGA010046849.1, read as the reverse complement.
CTCTATCACGAAGTCCCTCCTTTTTATATCGACTTAATCGCCGGGCCAATGGCGAGCGGGTCATTAGTTAGATAGCGCTATTTAGGTCTGACAAGCCTCACACCGTGCCGCAGAGGACGGGCGTGAACTAATGGATCTGGGCACGTCAATGCTGATAGACATTGACAGTTCAGGGCACTTAAACATGACTTTAGTCAGCAGTCGATATGGTAACGAGTCTAGTGTATACATGGGGTAGCCCCCACGGCCGAAATGCCAGATAACTATCATGGGGTAGCCCCCACGGCTGGATTGCCAGAGTTAATGGGTTAAACAAATCACGTTTTCAACTATATGGGGTAACCCTCATGGCAGGGATGCCAGTTAAAGGAACTATTTTTGGAACAACTAAAACCAAAACCCAACTGTGAACTCGCTCAACATTATTGTTGACTCGTTACTACATGCTTTGCAGGTCAATAGGTACTTAGCTGGAGCTTGCACAAGGAAGAGTCGTTGTGGGACATGGACAGCTGTGTGCCATGTTAAACCTTTGGATATTTAAACTTATGTTTTGGTTTTAAACATTATGCTTCCGCTCATAACTTAAACTATGTTTGTTTTGGACACTAATCGTGTTGGTTGGACTTTTACAATTAATTACTTGCTTGTTCAATATGATTAGTGGTTTGATCCTAGTCAGTCACGCCTCCAAGCGGTGATACTCCGCGTGTGGATTTTGGGGGTGTGACAAACTTGGTTCTTTCAGCTATGCACATATATTGGGCTACAGTTTTTCTCTTGCCAGCTAAATTAGTGAGTGATCTTGAAAGACGTATGCGTGCTTTCTTATTGACTGGTAAGTATCAGCAGATTGTCAGACCGAAGGTTGCTTGGAAGGTAGTTTGTCTTCCCAAAAGTGAGGGTGGGTTGGGTGTTCGTTGCATTGCGGATGTCAATAAAGCTCTAATTTCGTCTCATATTTGGAGTATGCTGACTAACAGAAAGTCGCTATGGGTTCAATGGGTTCACATCTATAAACTGAAGGGTAGAAGTTTCTGGGAACTTCCTTGCAGGGGTAGTATGACATGGGGTTGGAGGAAAATTCTTGCTTTACGTGATTTACTCCGGCCTTATATGTGGAAGTCTATCGGTAATGGCACTAATACAAATGTGTGGAGCGATACTTGGTGTAGTGCATGTCCGATCCGTGCTTATGTCAGTCCGAGAACTATTGCTAATGCGGGTTTTAATTTGCAATCTACTGTGGCAGATCTGGTGGATTCTAGCGGTCATTGGAGGTGGCCGGTTGCTTGGTTAGACTTGTTTCCAGTTTTAATTAACATTCAGGCTCCGGCTCTTCATGATGCACAAGATCGGTTGGTTTGGATTAATTCTGAGGGAAAAGCATGCCATTTTTCATCGTGGGAGGTATGGAATAATATTCGTCATCGTGAGAATATCGTTGCTTGGTTCAATATGGTTTGGTTTAAACAGTGTATTCCGAGACACTCATTTAACTTGTGGCTGGTTATTAGAAATAAACTTAAAACTCAAGATAGATTGACCATTTGGGAGGCGGGTAGTGCTACGAATCTGAACCTCATGTGTTCCCCTTTGTGTAACCATGGTAGGGACTCGAGGGACCATTTGTTCTTTGAATGCTCATACTCTTTGGAGGTGTGGGATAGCATTAGGGATATGGCTAGTATGGGTGACGTTAATGGCCGATGGATTGACATTATGGAATGGATGAATGAAAACTCTAATATTCAATGACCGGGTAACGTTACTAGCAGACTTGTGGTTTCAGCAGCATCTTATTTTGTATGGCAAGAAAGAAATACTAGGCTTTTCTCTCGGAACCAACGTACAGCGAGGATTTTGGCTCAGGAGATCATCAATATCGTCCGTATGCGGCTCATGACTCTAAAATTCAAGCAGGGTTCTGTGAACAGAAGTTTTCTTGAGAAGTGGAAGATTCCGACCAGTAACTTGGTCAACGACCCTGGCTAGATAGTTGTTAGTGTGTTTTGTATGGGCCGGTTTAGTGGGCTTGGGTTATGTTTGTTTGGTTGCTTTGTTGGCAGTTGTTTTCTGGGGTTTGGTTGTTTGTTGTTTTTGTTCTAGTCTTGGTATGCCAAGTCTAGTGGGTGTGTAACATTTCAGTTGCGCTTGTGTGCTTTTTTGTTGGTTATAAAATTTACCGGGGTAACCCCTTTACCCAAAAAAAAGATACACTTAGGCGGACTTGGGCCTTAGTGACAATAAAAGATGCAAGACTAGTTAATTATGTTATACTTCTTTGTTTGTTAAGACATTGTAACTCTTTTAATCAATAAAACTAAATTTCAATTTTCCATGTGTTATGAAAACAATGATTCTGTTACAACACTCCTCGACGATTCCGCCACGTTTTGTTGTTCTTTTTTTTTGGGTAAAAGGGTATACCCCGGTGATTGTATTACTATCAAAATAAAACAAGTAGAATGGCTGAATGCCAAACTAGTTCAGTAGTGTGACATGCCACACTAATGTAAACAAGCTATAAAAGCAAAACGACAAACCAAACTCAACATCTAAACACTAAACATAAAACGACAAAGATTGCGAGATGTTAGGTGCTATCAGTTTCATCCAACGATGAAATCTTCCAAATCTTCAACAGTCTTGTAACCCGATCATTCATCTTGAACTTAAACGAGTGTAGCTTCAAACGAACTGTCTCTGTAATCTGTTCTTCCAACTTCTCCGGCGGCCTTAACTGATTATTAAAAAATCTAGCATTCCTTTCTTGCCACACAAAATAAGCAATAGCAGCCACCACTAACTTTCGGATAACCCAAATTGCTAATTTAGATGCTGCATTCGGAATTAACCGTGCTAGTACATCCTCCCATTTTCCATCAATCTGAGACATGTCAACTTTTGAACGAAGCGAACACCAAATTTTATTGGAGTATGGACACTTGAAGAATAAATGCTCATGCGATTCTAGTCCCCTGTTGCACAAGAGACAAGACATTAAATTCATATTACATGCTACATTATTCCACACTTGAATCCGATCCTGTGTAGCTAGCTTCCTTCAGCAAATCAACCAGCATAAGAATGCATGACGCGGAATAGAAAACGAGGACCACACCATTCTATACCAATCTACCACTTGACTCGAGTTTCGCAGAGAATTCCACGCCGTTTTTGTAGAAAATTCTTCTGTAATATTCGGCTCCTTTTCCCATACAATCATGTCCATCTTATTTGGCATTAGAGAAATCGGGTTCAGCTGAAATAGAATAGGAAACAAGTCTCGCCAAGCATCGGGCCAAACCCATCTATTTTCATGGATAACATCAGCCACTTTTGAGTAAATATTTAACCCTTCTCTATTCATTTGTCTAGGGGTAATATACGAGCTAAGAGGACACCGATCACACCACTTATCATGCCATAAGAACGTGTGCTCGCCATTACCTATTTTGGATACAAAAAAACTTAGAACTATTGGTCTTAGTTGAAGCAATTTCCTCCAACTCCAACAATTGTTTACTTTTGTAGGAATATCCCAAAAACTTCGACCTTGCAAGTGATACGAGTACACCCATTCAACCCAAAGAGATCGTCTATAAGAAAGAATGCTATATATATGGAACGCCATTAAAGCTTTATTAACGTCGGTAATGCGTCTAATCCCCAAGCCGCCTTCTTTCTTTGGTAAGCAAACAATATTCCATGAAACTTTAGCTCTCCCCTTAACAATACGGCCTTGACACCAAAGAAAACTTCTTAGTTTTTGCTCAAGCTGTTTAACTATACCTGCTGGAAGGATAAAAACCGAGGCCCAGTAAACATAGAAAGCTGATAGGACTGATATCACCAATTGAAGTCTACCCGCAAAGGAAAGATACTTAACTTTCCAATCCGAAATTCTATTCTCCATTTTTTCCACTAACACTTTGCAATCAGAGTGAAGGAGTCTTGTAGCGATTAAAGGAACACCAAGATACTTTATTGGAAGCGATCCTTCTTCAAAAGGCATGATAGTAAGAATGTTAGTCTTCACTAAATTAGGAACATTGTAAAAGAAAGCCGTACTCTTCGCAAGACTAGGAATTAATCCAGACATGTCTTTAAAATCATCCAAGGTATCCATAATAATCTTCACAGATTGAACCTCTCCTCTAGAAAAAAGAAAGAGATCATCTGCAAAACACAAATTAACAATCTTTTGCTTCTCGCATTTCCTATGGAATCGAAACGAAGAGCCAACAGATGTTGCAACTTGAAGCATAGACGTAAGAACTTCCATAAACAGTGTAAAGAGGTAGGGGGACATTGGATCCCCTTGTCTGAGACCTCGTTTACCTTTAAAATATCCGAAAAGATTACCATCTACGCACACAGAGAAAGAGCAGGATGTGATACATTCCATAATCCAATCGATCATATTTTGATGAAAACCAAAACCATTCAGAATAGCACAAAGAAAATCCCAATCAACCGTGTCGTACGCCTTTTGAATGTCCACTTTAAAAGCGCATCTCGGGGGACCAATGTCTCTGTGATAATTGTGTATAAGGTCTTGAACTAAGAGGATGTTGTCCGTTATTCTCCTACCCAGCACAAAGGCCGATTGGTTTAGATTCACCGCCTTATCCAAACCCTCTAAAATTCTAGTAGAGAGAATTTTAGTAATACATTTATAAAGAACGTTACAGCAAGAAATAGGCCGGTACTCCGTCACACGACAAGGTGTAGTCACCTTAGGAATGAGAGCTATAACTGTATGATTTACCTCCTTGAGCATTCTCTTAGAGTTGAAAAAATCTTTTATAGCATCACAAACATCAGTTCCCACAATCGGCCACGCCTTTTTAAAGAAAGCCGATGAATAACCATCCGGGCCTAGAGCTTTATTATCATCTATAGAAAACATGGCCGCTTTAATTTCTGCATTCGTTATTTCTCGAACCATATGCTCAGCAACATTAGTATCCAAAACATTCTGGAACAATTCCGGTGTAGGCATGCTTGTAGTATCACCCTTCTGACCTAGAAAAGTAGTAAAATGATTCACAAAAGCATTCGGAACATCATCTTTGATAATGTCAACCCGGCTTCTATGATTCCTACATTTTACAGAATTATGGAAGTATGCTGAGTTAGCATCACCAACTTCCAACCAGTCAACCTTAGATTTTTGCTTCAAGAACCGTTCTTCGTCAAGTAACGCCTCTTGATAAGAAGCCAAAATAGCCGATTCACTTTCTCTAATCAGCAAGTCAGTCGGGTTTGAATCCATTTTCTTTTGAACCTCATCCAACTCTTCCCGTAACGATTTAAGTTTTTTATGTAGGTTACCTTGCTTAAACAGAAGACTTCGGATTAGGAGTTTAAGAGCTCTCATCTTCTTCACCAATTTAAACATTGGAACCCCATCAATATGCTTCGACCACTCTGCTTTTACAATATCTCCAAATTCTTTCTTGTGAACAATAAAATTTGGAAATTTGAAAGGCTTCGGTTTAGACATTCTCGTTCCTGAAATTTTTAGAATACATGGAGTGTGATCCGAAATTCTATATGGTTGAAATACCGCACAAGCACTCGGAAACTCATCCGTAAAGTAAACATTAGCCATAACACGATCAATCTTCTTTAGAATGCCAACTCCCTTTTTCGGCTTTTGAGTCCAAGTAAAATGTAGACCTGAACTATTTACATCAAAAACTTCTAACCGATCAACACATTCTTTGAAATCTCTCATACCTGTCGAGATTTTAGAAGTTCCCATAGCCATATCTTCAAGGAACAACGACGAGTTGAAATCACCCATGATCACCCACGGCTTGTTCTTAACAAACTGTTTATGCATACATAAACTTTCCCATAGTTTTCTTCGTTCCATATAATAATTATCCGCATACACAAAGGCGCACATCATAGCTTTTTTAGATTCTTTGAAAATCAGCTGAACATGCATGACTTGTGGGGTAATAGATATAACCATAACATCAACAAAATCTGAATTCCAACCCAAGAGAATACAAGTACCTTTCGAGCAGATAGTTCCATTTGAAGACCACCTCCAAGTTCGGCATATTGTTTTGCAAACTCCCAACAGTTTAGAAACATTAACATGGGATTCCAATATAGCACATACCTGAATATTGTTAGCAGAAAGTACACCATGAACCTCTCTTTGATTAAGGGGACGGTTCAAACCCCTTATGTTCCAACTAGCAATACTATCCATTGAAAACCACATCAGCAGGAGTGCTTGCCCCTGATTTGTCATTTCCAATTTGCATAAAATCTGATGTTTCATTTGTTTCAATTACTTCGTCATAATCCGAGTCTTCACCATCTATCTTCTCGTTACTAGCGCTGAGACATCCGAAATAGTTACCAAGTTTTATGGTATTTGATGTTGTAGGGGTATCACGAATAGTAGCTGAATTAACAGCTGAATTAGTACTATTAGCACGATCATTTGGTTCCTTTATTACCAGGTTACCTTGTTTCTTAATTGGCCTATACTCAAACTTCGGTTTCTCCTTGATAGCAATACCTTTTTTAGCTATTTTCTTCTTGTTCACATCCATAAAACCATCCCCATCTATATGTTCCTTTCCCTTTCGTTTATCCACTACCTCCTGTTTGATTTGTTTCGGACAACTTTCTTTTGTATGACCAAACACACAGCATGTTGGGCATCTAGGAGGAGAACACTCGTATTCAACTTTTACCGAGCTCATTAAGAAACCCCCATCCTCCACATTAGGGATAGCAACCGAAATTGTTTCATGTAGATCCTTTTGAGCATCCAGTTCTATCACCACCCTAGCGTAGCTACTTCGTCCCCAAGAATCCAAACACATGTTCGAAGTTTCGTTATCTAGAAATTTCGGAGAACCAATTTTAGACGCTATCAGACTTAAACCATCTTCCGTATATGCAGCCAAAGGAACATCATGCATCTTAACCCATACCGGGACCTTTTTAAATTCCTCCTTCTTAATCTTCGTTTTAGATGACCAAGGTTTTAGAAATATGGGTACATTTCGAATTAGCCATGGTCCTTCATGAAGTACCTTGTCCATTCCCTCTTTCGACTCAAAGTTGAAAAAGAAGAAATCCCTTGCGTTCATCATACTTTTTTGTAATCCATATTTTTTCCAACGATTCTTCATGAAATACTCTACCACGGGAAAGGCTAATCTCTTACCAAGAAAATAACCATACAGAACATTACTACATTTTTCTTGCACCTTCTTGACAGATTCTATCGGTATAGTTACATCAGCATCCTCATGGCTTTCAAAATTTTCGAGAAAACGAAAATTTACCTTCTTTGAATTCTGCCCAGCTTTAAGTTTTTCCACATATGAAATCGCTCCAGATTTAGATGAATCAACCGTTGTAGGGTTTGCATGGGGAAACTCCGTATTCTCAAGGATAACAGGTTTGGATATAGCAGCCAATCCATCAATAATCGACACATTATTCGTAGACTACATACCTCTCCGCGACATCATAGTATTTCCTTCTATATTCGTGACCCTTAATCCAATACCGCGAACAGGAGCCGTTCCTGGAGTTGTTTCACCGTCCTCATTTATTATCTCCGTGTCTAAGCTTTTTAGATTATCAGGTATGGGGTAATCGTCCCCATGAAAATCAGCACCTCTCTCATTCATATCAGACTTGTTCAAGTTAACAACAACATTACTCAAATCAGGGTATCCATCCGAATCAGAATTGCCTACTCTCTCCTTCATCACGTCTAACTTTCAACCATGCACCAGAAGAACACGAATCACAAGTACACCAAGAACCGAAAAACCCTAGACTCCTGTAACCCTAGACATCGATCTTCAATCCTTAATCGATTAGACTAGCGTATCCATCTAGCTAAATTAATCTCAGTTAACCGCGATCAATAACAGCCAGTATAATAAATCAGGATTTCGATAGATTCCTAGGGCGGCGATTAAAAAAAAAAAAACACAAACCCTAAATTTAAATCGTTCACTCTTGCTAACTAGTTCGTTATAGATGTTTGATTGGATCAAACTTCTAATCACAGACTGTTATACAATCAGTCACAAAGAAAATTAGGGTTTCATGAGAGAACAGAAATCGCCAAAATCGCCAGGAAGAAGAGAGATTATAGTTCACGTTTATGGTGGTTAACCGATGTTTGGAAAGCTATTTGAGGTGTAACTGAGATTAATTTAGTAACATGTTTAGTTAGCTATTTGAGGTGCAAAAGAGAGATTATAGTTTTGTTGTTATACGTGGTCGGGGTGTGATATTTTTGACATATAATCTGATTTAGTAACATGTTTAGGCATAATTGGGCATGTAAGACTTGACATAGCTCATAGTTAACCATCCGAACATAGTTTTACGCAAACGACGCATTATAGTGGCTTATACTACCATAATGGGTCGAATCGGGTCAAAAGCACATAGGTAGACTTTCAAATCAGAATGTAAGGTCTATTAAATCATACCATATGAGTTCAAATACTCATTTGATTTATAGAACCTCATTCTATCCTATCTCCCGATTTAGGATCCGATTATAACATAGTTACCTATATTAGGTGCCTGTTGATTCGTGATCCTTGAAGCCTTATTTGGTCTTATTCTCAAGACTATTAGGCAATCCCAAGTGAGTACATAGTTCCTCTCTTTTACCGTTTTCAAATACTTTGGGGTGATACACATGTACATACGTGTTACTTTCGTGCATTTCATGCTTTTATGACATAAACATGCTAGTTTCACCTAGTACATATCTAGTACATGTTTTCAATTATGTTTTGCTATGTATGTTAAGCATGCTAGCACATTGATTTATTGCACACTTGTTGCATATGTTTACTTAAGCATATGTACACATTGTTTTACATGACATTTCTGCTATGTATGTTTACTGAGCATGCTAGCACATTGTTTTACATGAACATTTCTACTAGGCATGTTTACTTAGCAATCCTAGTACATGGTTTTCACATGCTACATTGGTTATGACATTTGGTGTGTTTAATCGGGACAATAATACATTCATTAACAATGATCACGTCGCTCGGTAGTATGTAATGGTACCATAGGACTTGACAAATCCCGTTTCCGACTTCCTAGGTTTGTTTGGGAGTTGGGAATGACAGAATCCGATATACATAACTTAGATAAACCTATAATTTGTTTAAAGGCTTGTCGCCATAGTCACAAGGCTTGAATGTATGCGATTAACATTACTGCATAAATGTTTGTAATCATAAAGCATTGTTTTCTGCAAAACATGGAATTTGATTTAAACTTAGGTTTATTCAAAAACCTTGTTTTGTACATTTTCCTATCGGGTTGAGTAATTACTAGTTATTCACCATACATGACATTTGTTTTCACATTGATATCATTACATAGTTTAAGTAGATGTCTTCCTACTTGCTATGCATTTCATTGGTTATACATGATACATGTTACACATGACATTAAACATGGTTTATGCATGAACATTTTGACATTGAACATGACATTTTGGTTGGTTATTGATAAGTGACTTATGTAACTGGGCTATGTGTTATATGATAAAAGCATGGTGGATACGCCGCTGGTACTTCCTATATATAAGTGCTTTTATTGTATTATACATTGTTGCGTTATCTAAACCACTTGGACAAGAACATGAAACATTTTTACAAGAACATGACATCGTTTTACAAATTTCACATTTTATACAAAATCACTTTTACCTGGTTATTCATTTAACCATGCATTGTCCTTTTATTATCATTTGATTTTCATATCGATTTTCATATGATTTATAAAGGAAAACATTTTACAAGGTTCATGACTACATTTTTATTAAACACTTCTTTTAAACTACAAGTCATGAATCCTGCATAAACAAAACTTATGTATCTCACATGCATTTTTATGCTGACGTACCTATTTTTACATGTGTTTCAGGTGCTAATGCATGATGATGTTTGTGCTTCACTTAGGCGGACTCGGGCCTTAGTGACTTAAAAGACTGTTAATTATGTTAATTTAGTTTGAACTAAAAGACAATGTGAACTCTTTATTCAATAATACATAACTTTAATTACCATGGTTGTGGAAATAATAATTCTGTCGCATCACTCCCCGACGTTTCCGCCGCGGTTTGTTGTTTTAACGCGGTCGGGGTGTGACATGTGGCGTGACGCCACCTTGTACCAGGTCCAGAAACTTTCGAATATTGACAGTTTTGGTCCCCGCAACACAATTAAGCCATTTTTGACGCGTTTAAAGCCCGTTAAGCCATTTTCAAGGCTCAATAATGAAGTTTAAGTATAGGGAACATGAAACATGCTCAAAAACATCTCAGATGTCGGTTCGTTTGGTCGTACGGTTGTGTTGTTCGGTTAATTACGACGAAACACGAACGGACGCAAAAAAACGATCCAAATTACGCGACGAATGGAGTTTTATCATGCCAATCACTAAAATAAAATATTTTAATGATTACATAAATTTTTGGATGTCCGGATATATTCAGAATGTAAGATATGCGTGAAAATGCAAACTTATGCACCTTTTGACGCTTTTAGTCCCTGTTGATCAAATAAGTTTATTTTTGCGCACCAAAAACCTCTAAGCCTATTTCTAAGCTATGTAAAGGATATTTAGGGCATGTTTAACTTATGATCATATTCCAGAATGTTCGTTACAGTACGAATCGGCATACTTTCATAGATTGTCGAAATTAGTCCCTATAAGCGAATAAACTTGATTTCGACACACCAAACCTTCCAAAACTTATTTCTAAGTTATGTAAAGGTTATTTAAGGTATGTTAAGCCCATGTCACTATTCCAGAGTGTTTGTCGTGTTAAACTGATTACGTTTATGCATCAGTTCGCGTATAACTTCCTAGAAAGCGATTTAGAGCTCGAAATCGAACAAGAATTGATATGTGCATATGATACACATATTTATACAAATACCAAGTATGAAATACAATAGTTCATTGATTTGGTGTTTGTTTGATGGCCGTGGAGGCACATGTGTCACACATTTTACCTCATGTTTTGACTTAAGCACGTCTAGTGCAAGGTTTCAAAATGTCTCCCGATTTTCAAATTCCAAAAAATCCATATGGGATCTTCTTATCTTCACAATTAGATCCTTGGGATCTTCTTATCGCTTAAATCGGAGTCTTTAATTGAATTCTTTGTATGCCTCAATACGTACATTACGATTCAATAAGGAAAAAGCCGAATTCCTGTTAAGATCTTCCTATCTTCATAGTTAGATTCTTGAAGATGTTTAAAGTGCCAAATGAAATCCCCGGATTGGATTCCTGGTGTGCTTTAAGTACATGTGCACAATTAACAAACAAATTAACAAAATGATAACAAATTGAAGATCAAGTTAAACAATTTTGTGATTATGTGTTATGTGTTTTTCTTTTGTGTTTTTGTGTAATCTAAATTTTCGTTATCCAAATCCTCGTAGAATCTCCCATATCTTCATATGAGGGATTTATAGTAGGATATCCAAAGGTACTACCTTAAATCCTGAATGGGCTTCTACGTAATAGTTAAGACCCTTGGATTATATAGTACCATTCCATAATTCAAAAGAGACCCCTTGGGTGGTCTAGTTAAAAAGATTGATTCAAAAATCTGGTTAAAAATGGCCTGTGATGATATAGCTGAAAAAACTCCTTGGTGGTCTATTTAAAGAGATCATTTATTGATTTAATTTAAAAGGATCCTATGGTGGTCTAGTACACTCATCACAGGTTCGTTCAATGTTTTCTTCCCCTACACATTATAAAATGCACTGTGTGGACTATGCAAGATATTAGTAATTATGGATGCATACATAATTATGAAATTCAGTGCACGGAAACCACAGTAAGATTTGTCATGTGTAAGAACTAATAGTGGCAACAATAACGAAATGTGAACAATGTAATGGAGGTACGGTGGACGCACCAATGGCGCTTCATATATTTGTATATAAGTGTCCATCTTACATTGCAAGCATGATGTTATTTTAAGTTACTAGAAGTTCAGAATCCGAACCAGTGTTGTTTTATCTTTTCGACTTCATGTTTCGAGCTCTCACAAGTTTCCTCTAAATAAATTTCGGGACGAAATTTCCTGAAGTAGGGGAGACTGTGACATCTATGCCTCCACGACCATCAAAAAATACCAAATCAATGAAATATTGTGTTTCATACTTGGGATTTGTATAAATATGTGTATCATTTGCACATATCAATTCTTATTCGATTTCGAGCTCTGAATCGCTTTCAGGAAAGTTATACGCAAACTGATGCGTAAACGTAATCAGTTTAACGCGACAAACACTCTGGAACAGTGACATGGGCTTAACATACCTTTAATAACCTTTACATAACTTAGAAATAAGTTTTGGAAGGTTTGGTGTGTCGAAATCAAGTTTATTTGCTTACAGGGACTAATTTCGACAAACTGCGAAAGTATGCCGATTCGTACTGTAACGAACATTCCGCAACATGATCATAAGTTAAACATGAACTAAATATCCATTACATGGCTTAGAAATAGGCTTTGAGGTGTTTGGTGCGCAAAAATAAACTTATTTGATTAACAGAGACTAAAAGCGTCAAAAAGTGCATAAGTTTGCATTTTCGCGCATATCTTACGTTCCGAATATATCCGGACATCCAAAAATTTATGTGATCATTAAAATATTTTATTTTAGTGATTGGCATGATAAAATTCCATTCGTCGCGTAAATTTGGATCGTTTTTCGCGTCCGTTCGTGTTTCGTCGTAATTAACCGAACAACGCAACAGTACGGCCAAACGAACCGACATCCGAGATATTTTTGAGCATGTTTTATGTTCCCTATACTTTAACTTCATTTTAGAGCCTTGAAATGGGGTTAACGGGGCTTAAATGTGACGAGAAAGCATCGAAAACCAAGATTTACAACTTTAGGGACCTAAATTGCAAATCTGCCAAACCTGGCTCAGGCGGGGCGCGTAAGAAGAATCTACCTCTTACGCGGGGTGCGAGAGCTGCCCAGTTCTGCAAAAACCAGTTTCTGCAATCAGCAACTGGTTTCTGGCTTTGGTTCTTGGTTTTTCAACACCATGAGCTTGTTTTGGGGCACCCATAGGTTTGTAAAACAATGGGCACACATGGAGGGCCAAGATTGAAGCTCGTAAATCTAGGAACGATCCTAACGGTGACCTAAAATCTATAAATACCCATCATGTTTCATTTGCAACCTCACACCTTGATTCATTTCTGCTCTAAGTTGGGGTTTCCACACCTCATACCTGAGTAACTTGAATCAAATCTCCATTGCTTGGAACTCTTGTAAGTTTCTTTCATGCTTTTATGCGTTTTTAAGCGTAAAAGTCAAACAGTGTTTGACTTTCTGCTTTGACCGGTCAATGGTCAACACGAAGTTCATTTGAACTTCGCAACACGAGCGTAATTACGATGGTTATAGTCCCTTGTGACTATACCTACGGATTACCACGTTAATTATGTGTAGTGACGAGTCATAGTTTCAGTCAAAATATGTGTTCATGCGTATTTTGCAACCAAACTATTCTTGGGTATCAAAACCCTTTGTTTTGATATCAAACTTGTTTTTTTTTTGGTAAAGGGTTACCCCGGTGAATCTATTATAAACAACCGCAAATAAGTACAAGTAGTGAGGATGAGTTCCACACTAGTTATATACAGGACATGCCCCATATATGTAAGCCAACAAACATAAAAGTACCTATAACATCACATCAACCTAGCCCACTATACATCATGAAAAGATATCTAGTAGACAAAAAAATACATAACCAAAACCTCATCCTCCATCAAAAATGAAGTTGCTACGAAACTGTAGCCCCTTCACACGAACCAAAAACACTCTATCCATTGGAGAACTTCGTAGAAGAGGTGCTTTCCCCTTGTCTTGAAGACGAAGGATACATACCCGAAGTAATAAAGTTGTTGGATTCATCATAGACAACCTCAACCTCTTCCTCGTTTGCATCCTCATGAACATGGGTACCCCCTTTCTTTCTCCCTTGGACTGAAACACCATTTCCCCCAACAGAAGCAAGAGCAGAAAGCGGATTATGAGTTTGAATTTTAGGAGAAGTAGTAACCTGCTGATTTGCAACGGCCTTTTTCTTCCTATCGACCGGTCTATACTCAAATTTGGGCTTCTGGTTATTAACTTGAAAGCCATTCTTCTTTGCATTCTTCTTAGCCTTAATTTCAGTGAAACCATCCTCATCTACTTTCGGCCTATTACTAGGAGGTTTAGATGTTGAGCCAATACATTAATGCATCCCTCAGAGTCATGCCCGAACACACAGCATTGAGCACATCTCGAGGGTTCCCATTCATACTCCACCATAATGGTCTCCGTAACATATTTGTTTCCGTCCAATTCAGGAATAGCCATGGTTAGATTCCCTTTCAACTCCTGATCAGCCGATATTTCAATCACAGCCCTAGCATAACTGCTTCTTCCCCAAGCCTCATTACACATATCAGTTGTATACGAATCAAGGCGTACAGGGGACCCAATTTTGGACGCCAGCATGCTTAACCCTTCAGCAGAATACGCCACTAGAGGGACATCGTGCAATTTAACCCAAACTGCAACCTTTTTAAACTCTTCTTTTTTAAGGGTTTTTGTAGGGGACCAAATGTTGAGAAACATAGGTTTTTAACGGATCATCCAAGGTCCCCCTTCAAGAACAACATCCATACCCTTTCTATCTTCAAACTTGAAGAAAAAGAACCCATTTGCATTCATCATAGTTTTCTGAAGACCATGTTTCTTCCAATTTGTTCTTACAAAGTAATCAACTACTGGATATGCAATTCTATCACCCAGAAAATACCCATAAAGAGTGTTAGCTAACCTGTTATTAACCTGGCGAGCATAATCGACCGGCAGCACTACATCCACACCATCCAATGAGACATCTGATTTTAGCGATCTAAAATTAACTTTAGGAACTTGATCCGCCGTCTCGTTGGCCTTCCTATCTATTCCATCAATATTCTGATGTTGATCAGAAATAACAGCCTGCTGAATACCTACCTGCTCGACCACATCCGCATAAGATTGCTTTTGAACATGAGCATTATCACCCTGTTCCTTTTTCCGAGGGCGGGCAGGGCTGACATCATTTAGCTGTAGCACAAATTTTACCTTTCGCTTGTCAAAAACCACTGCATAATCCTCATCTGGAGAATCAGAACAACCAAGAACATAGTCCTTATCATACAGCGGTAACATGAATCTTACCTTCTTATTCCCCACTTCTGAAACCGTAGGCATCTGTGATGTTTTTCTTGGCTCAAAAGGTTTTCCATCAATGTTCTTAATTCTAGTAGCAAACACCTTGGAGTTGTCTGCTGAATCATCCATATCCATGGCGAATGAAAGCAAAAGCTGTCGAAACCCTAATGCAAATCGAACTACTGCTGAAGTTGAATCACAAATCGCCGAACATGTATTAAGAATCAGCCGACAGAAAACCCTAATTTGATCTTTAGTCGATCAAATCCCGTAATCTGATCTTTATTCGACCGGAAGACAAAATAAACAGAAACCCTAAAATTCGAAACCCTAATTTGACTTCAATTGATTAGAAACGAGGAGTAATTCGGGATTCCTTACCAGAAAAGAAATCAAGCACCCTAGTTGCTAAGCAAAATCAATCAAGATCAGGATTGGATTGAGAGACTTAGAGTTTCACGAGTTCGCCCAATTCGCCCAGAGCTCCTCATGACTTTTTTCTTTCCAAGTTGGTCAACCCAGAGCTCCTCAAACTTGTTTTCTAACTTCGTTAAACATATTTTAACATGTTTAACACGTCACTTTAGGTTTAGTGCTTATATAGGGTCGTAAGATAAGCGGTCTAAACAACCGCTTAGACTTTCGAACCCGACCCGTTTGGTCGATCATTAGGATCCGACCAAACATGTTTTGTGACCATAGTTGTATAGGGAATAACCTTCCAAGGTTATACCTTATGGTCACATCTAAAAAAATTAGGTAACATTATTAGACATGTTAAGGCATATAATACTTGTCATAGGACTAGTTAGGCGGTCCGAACGCATTTTACGCGAACGACGCGTTAAAGTAGCGTAAGCTACCTAAACGGGTCGTAATGGGTCGTAAGCACTTAGGATAGGTTTCGATTTAGAATGTAGGCTTTGTTAAACCATATTACATGAGTTTCTATACTCATTTGGTTTACGAAACCTCATTCTATCCGATCTTCCGATTTAGGTCCGGTTTATTAACTTAGTTACCTATATTAGGTGCCGTTTGATTTCATGATCCCTCTAGCTTTGCTTGGTTGTTATTTAAGACTTCTAAGCATTCTCAAGTGAGTACATAGGCCCCTCTTTTACTGTTTTTTATTTTGGGGTGAAACACATGTGCCTACTTGTTACTTTCGTGCTTTCATAATATATACTTGCTATGTTCATTAGTACGCATATAGTACATGATTTCCATTATGTTTTGCTATGTATGTATGTTCACTTAGCATGCTAGCACATTGATTTACATTGCATTTTTGTTGCATATGTTCACTTAGCATATGGACACATTGATTTACATTGCATTTTTGTTGCATATGTGTTGGTGCATATTTGTGACAACAGCTTAGATTTGGTCTTTGGATATCTTGTAATTAGTTAAATGATAAACGGTTAGTGGGTTTAGCTTTGTATTAGTGAAATAATAGAGTTTGGGCTAAACAAAACCCACATTGGGTCTAGGGGGACGAATTGGGCTTGTCCATGTAGGAATCCCTAGTCCAAGTTGTAAACCTTATGTTATATAAACAAGGTTAGGCTTTAGGGTTTAGGTTAATCAGCCAAAAACAGAGTTTGTGAGAATTTCATGAGAGCATTAGGGCTTGGACGAATTTGAGTGTTGGTTAGGGTTTTGATTGATTGTAATTCGTGAGATTGATAATCAATAAAAACCCGGTTTGATTGTGAATTGCTGATTTCTGTTCCTACACGTTTTCTGCTATATTCTGATCAAGAGGATTCCGCACTCTTGATTGGATTGACAATTATGTTAAAGATCCATACATCAAGGGGACATACAATATGTTCACTTAGCATATGGACACATTGATTTACATTGCATTTCTGTTGCATATGTTCACTCAGCATATGGACACATTGTTTTACATTTCTACTTTGTATGTTCATTTAGCATATTAAAGTACATTATTTTCATAAAACACGCTTACATTTGGTATGACATTTGCTTTGTTTAACGGGTCATAAATACATTCATTAACACCGATCATGCCGCTCAATAGTAGGTAGTGGTACCATAGGACTTGACAACTCCCGTTCCTGAAATCCTAGGTTTGTTTGGGTGGAAGGAATGGCTGAATCCGAAAACATTTTTGGTAGACCTCTGGCTTGTTCTAGGGTTTATCCTACAGTCTCAAGGCTTAGATGTATGCGTTGAACATTACCGTGTTGATGTTTGTATCAGTAAAGCATGCATTTATTCTACAAAACATAACTTTTGATTATAATTTATCAAATACATTGTTTTGTACATTTCATTCATATAGGGTTGAGTAAATGTTTTATTTAGTAAATGCTTTTATTCACTATACATTACATTTGGTTATACATGAACATTTTTACATTGGTGGTTTGTTTGAGTAAGTGATTTAAATAACGAGGCGTGTGTAATATGATAAAAGCATGGTGGATACGCCGCTGGTACTTCCTATATATAAGTGCTTTTATGATATTACATATCGTAGCGTTATTTAAACAATTTCAAGTTAGACATATTACATTTTACACAAATATCATATCTTCATGAAACATTGTTTTACAAACAACATATTTTATACAAACTCATTTTACATGCTTGTTTATTTATCTATGCATCTTTCATTTATATCATCTGATTTCATATCACTTTTTGTATGATTTATAAAAGAAAACATTTTACAAGGTTCATGACTAACTTTTGTTAAATTTTTTTTCTTTAAACTTAAAAGTCATGGATCCTATTTTAATAAAACCTATGTATCTCACAGGCATTTTTCTGCCGACGTACCTACTTTCACATGTGTTTTCAGGAGTTGTTGCATCGGATTGATCAAGATACACTTTGGCGGACTTGGACTTTAGTGACAATAAAAGATGCAAGACTAGCTAATCATGTTATGTATTTTTGTTTTTAAGACATTGTAACATCTTTTAATTAAATAAAACAAAACTTCAAATTTCCATGTGTTATGAAACAATGATTCTGTTACAATACTCCCCGACGTTTCCGCCGCGATTTGTTGTTTTACGTGGTCGGGGTGTGACAGTTAAGGACTTTGAGAAGGCAAAGGCTGCACTCACTGAAGAGAAGGCCGCCTTTGATGCGGAGAAAAAAACTGAGGAGTGGGGGCGCGAGGGCCTAAGGAGCAAACTCCGTGCTGCTGAAGAGCTCCTGTCAAAAGAGCGTGCTGACTGGATGGAGGTGTGCGAAAAGGATAATCAGCGAATGTATGCAGCTCGCGCCAAGATTACCGACCTTGAGGCTCAAAATGCCACATTAACAAAGAAGGTTGAGGACGTTGAAGCTGACAAAGAGCGCGTTGAGGTTCAGCAACTTTAGCCTTTCTTGTTTGTTGTTTTTTTTTTACTTGTCAAAATATTACTAAGTCATTATGTCATCACTCGCAGGCTGAGTTAAAGGCGCAGGTGGCCAGCAAGGACAAGGACCTGCATGCCAAGGATGTGGAGATTGCGGAGTTAAAACGTAGATTGCGCGGGCAAACTGACAAGAGTGAATCCTTGGAGATTGATTTGGAGGCTGAAAAAGTAAAAGCTGCTACTGCTGAGGAGGCCAAACAGAGGGCCGAAAAGGCGCGAGATATCAGCACTTCTGCCCTCAACGTAGTACAGAACAATTACTCTGAAGCCCAAGGCATCGTTGACACGCTGGTCTCCGAGGCTGAATGGATGTGCAATAGAGGGGTAGCTCTGGTAAGGTTCCCCTCTCTTAACTTAGGCATTATTTACGTGGTCTTGATCTAATACGTTGCCCTCTTTGTAGATGGCTAACTCTATTTTAAATGCCTGTGAGCTGGATGCGGCTGTTGCTGCCCTCATAGATGCCTCACATGCTGCTAGGCATCGTGGAGGTTATCTACAATGTGCTCATCATGTCGAGGAGGTCTTTGGCCAAGAGTTTGATGTCAGCCATTGCTCGGTGACAGATCAGGCTGATGCTGCGTTAGCCCGTGCTGAAGAAGTTTATGATCATCTATCGTTGGCTGTGATGGATCTGGCTACTGAAGCGCTAAAGCACGACAATTGGTGTGGGCGCCTGAAGCCAATTCTAGACCCTCCACAGACTATGGAGTTATCTGATGAAGAAGAAACAGCCGGCGGAGATGGCGATGATGATGGAGAAGGCGAAGGTGGTGGTAATCAATAGATGATGTTTATGGGCTGATGCCTTGTACTTTTTTGCTTTTGACTTATGTAATCGTTGCAAGGGTGTGCTTTTTCAACTGAACTGATGATGTTTGTCACTTTTTATGTAATTATTACGCGGTCGCGCTTTTTTGAATGTAACGTTTATGTTTGCTTTCTATTTGCCCAGTTACAATTATTGCATTGTTGTTAGAAACTTTGGTTAAGTTAGCGCGAATAAATGTAAGTGTGGCTCGTGTATGAGTGTAACTGCACGGTCTCGCGCTATGATCGCAGAGGACCTTGGAGGCATAACTCAAGAGCTCGTAATTTACTGAAGTGTTTTCGTGCTAATCAAAAGTTTAACATGCATTTGTAACGTAGAAGTCATGATGATAAAAACAAAAGGCATAGTCAATGCTTTCATTTAGTAGTTTGGAAACAGGCGTATGGCAAACATACATAATCGAAATAGAGGGACGTAAAGCCAACATAAGTAATTAAAAAAGGCGTGTGACCAACATAACTAGATAAAGGCGCATGGCCGAGAGTAGTCACATGTAACACTTGCGCAATTGTTGCGCGTTCCACATGCACGAGATGATGTATCCATCCAGGGTGCGCAACTTGTATACCCCTTTTCCTAGCACCTCATGTATTAAGTATAGGCCTTCCCACTTGGGTGCTAGCTTCCCGGGGCGTTCGGCATTGGAGGCTTCATTGTCTCTGAAGATGTACTTGTGACAACCCTCATAAATCCAGGTATCCGTACAATTAATTAATATTGATTAGTGCTTAATGACTGTGCTGAATTACAATTAATGACTTAATCTGTTTCCTAATTTTTGTATCATACATACATGTGCATCACATTTCATATGGTCACTTCATTTTTGCATACAAACCTTTAGTGACATAAATGATGCACAAAGCACGGTTAGCACAGCTAGCGGATAACTCAGAAAAATGCTGACGATGTTTAGTACATAGACAGACAGTTTTTTGAGACCATGTAAGGGCCAGAGACAAGGTACTACACTAGTATGGAGTGTAGGGAAGTAAGGACCATAAAACTGCTTCACTAGGTGATAGTTTAAGTGCCAGAAAGTGCCTAAAACCCACTTAAAGTGCTGAATTCAGCACACTTCAGCAAAATTCAGCATTTTAATAAACTAGTAACATGCAAAAATATGGCAAAATGGTCCTGAATGCTTTCCTAAGTGTCGGGAATTAAAAGTGTCACAAAAGGGTACTTAAAAATCATTAAACGGAATAGTTTGACACTTTAACGAACCGGTATCTAACCAAACAACCGGACACAACCTGAAACACCAAAATTATACTAGAAGCATTGTTTAATTATTTTTTAGTTGGCTATGATCCCCGAACATCATGACACCTCTTACAAAATATCTACTAACTAACATATGTAACTAATACTTAAGAATAAACTAGATTGTAACTATTTAGTTTAACCTATGCTAGACCCCCCCCCACCTAATCTACGGCCACCATGGCCCCTACACAACTTGATTTTATTTCATTTGTTTATTAGATCATGCCCCCCCCCCCCTAAATGACACATTACACAAAGGATTTAGTGGGAACTTAGTTATAAGTAAGGCATGATAGGTTTAGAGCTCATTTCTCACATTTCACCAACACACACAAAACCTCCTTCTTCTCCCCCTTGTCTACGGCTCAAACCACAGACACACACTCCTCCATTTTCATTCCATTCTCTTATAATCCAAGGGTTCCCTAAGGTGTCTTAAGCATATCTAAGAAGCTTGGAAGCATTGGAAGTAGAAGGACCTCATCTAGGAGCTTTTATCCGTCATTTTTCTCATCATCTTCACACTTGTTTCTTCCCTAGCCATAGAGCTAGTAGTAAGATTTTCATAACCTTTGTTACTTCAAATTTTGATTGGTTAAAAGATGTAGTATGTTGTTAATCACTAGAACATTAAAAGACATATTCATGAATCATGAACATAAGCTTAACATATGATGAAATAGTGATGAAACTATGTTGTTTAGGGTATGAATGATGTTTGCTTGTTATTTACTTGAGATTATGATGTTGATCATCATAAGGAGCTTGCTAGATTGTGATTAAACACATGATCTAGCAAGTTAGAGGATGATTATGTGTTAACACAAGAAGATCATCCTCATATATAAGCATGAACTTGAATAATAAGATGATTTCTTGAAAAATAATAAACAAAGTAAGCTAGTAATCTTATGAATCTAAGATTTATGAATGGTATTTCGAAAGAACCAAGTTCAAAATATGATTTTTAGAAAATATTGGTTCTTACTTAAATAAACACTATTTTTAGTGGTAAAACAAGTGTATAAACACTTATGAAACAAGAAGATCTCACAAAGAAACGTTTTTTGTAAAATATGTTTACAAGTTGTAAACACCTAAATTCTTTAAGAATGAGATTTTTAAAGAAATAAACACACTTTAAAGGGTAGCTAAGCCTACTAAATACACTACCAAGTTACTACAAGTTTTTGTGAAAGATCAACTTCATGTTGTTATGTAAATTGAATAGTTTTTGCACTTGGTAAGTGTAAGTTGTTTAGGGTTTGATTGTTGATTGTTTATGATGATTTTTAAAAAGAAAATGATATGCTTAATTAGCATGGACACCTCCATTTTAGGGGAAACTATGGCAAAATTTTCTAAAAATACAAACACTTAGAAAAATATTTTCTAAACAACTATTTACTAGTGTATTTTAACTACGGTTTTCAATATAAACCTTGCCATAATTTTTGTAACAAAAATACAAGTATTGGAGGTTGGTTTTTATAAATAAAAATGGATAAATATGTATTTAGAATATATATTTATATTAATAACACATTGTGTGTGATTATTTGTATACTTGGTGAAATAGTTATGTTATTTTAGGATTTAAAGTAATATAAACAAAATACCAAGAATTTGCAATCCAAAATAATACCAAAAATCACATGGGATAAATATATAAGTTACACACTTAAATATTGCGAAACCGAACGCAAGAACGTAACTTATAGAATATTCCGGAGAATACCGTTATAAATATTTTTTTAGTAAATAGTATTTTGGATACAAAAGAAGTGAAAATATGATTTTTGTACATATTACTAAGTTATATCATATTTTCTACAAGGAGAAAATATATTATTTTTGGGAAGTAAAAATATATTTTCTTGAATATTTAGAAGATGTATGATTGTTGAGAAAAATATATATTTTCTTGAAATACATTATTTTTTTAGACAAAATGAGTTTACATATATATATTTTCTAAAGTGAGACTTGAAAATATATTAGTTTGGAACTACAAATACAAGAATACAAAAACACATGTATAAGATACCCCCATCTGCATAATTATCACAGAGATTATGGGCCTCCTAGATGTGCGTTTAAAGTTGATATACAAAAAGCTTATGATACTGTTGATTGGAATTTTCTTGAAAATGTGTTACTGGGTTTCGGGTTCAACCAGAAGATGATAAAGTGGATTATGCTTTGTGTTTCTACTCCGTCATACTCAATTTGCGTGAATGGTAGTGTTCATGGTTTCTTCAAGGGCAAACGTAGCCTTCGACAAGGAGATCCTATTTCTCCTTACTTATTCACATTGGTTATGGAAGTTTTGACGTGTACTTTACAACGTGCCTCATCTATTGATTCGTCTTTCAGATTCCATAACAAGTGTCAACGACAACGCATTATCAATCTTTGCTTTGCGGATGACTTGTTTCTTTTTGCTAGAGGAGATGTGAACTCGGCTAAATGTATTATGAATGCTCTCTCTCAATTCACTCGTATGTCTGGGTTGATTCCAAGTGTTCAAAAGAGTACCAGTTTCTTTTGTAATGTTCCTCAGCATGTCAAGTTGGCTATTCTAGGAGTTATTCCTTTTGTGGAAGGTGAGTTACCGGTCAGGTATTTGGGAGTCCCATTGATTTCGTCTAGGCTCTTATACAAAGATTGTAGTATCTTAATTGAAAGGTTGGTGAAACGAATTTTAAATTGGAAGAATCGGCTTCTATCTTTTGTGGGTAGACTACAGCTTATATTATCTGTTTTATCCTCTATGCATATTTTTTGGGCTTCTATGTTAATTCTTCCGGCTCGGGTTATCAAGGAGCTAGAAAACAAAATGAGGAATTTTTTGTGGTCTCAAGATGGGTCTTTTCAAAGAGGGAAAACTAAGGTTTCGTGGAATTCTATATGTCAGCCGAAATATGAAGGAGGCCTTGGTTTGCGAAGGATTCAAGATGTTAATAAAGCTCTCATGGTTTCGCATATTTGGAGCATTATTACCAGGCGTGATTCTCTTTGGGTTCAATGGATATATTCGAACAGGTTAAGGAATGCTAACTTTTGGGAGTGTAGAATTCCTTCGGTTTGTTGCTGGAGCTGGAGAAAAATCCTACAGTTACGTCTGTTAATCAGACATCATGTTTGGTCCAAGCTTGGTGATGGTGGTATGACGTCCGCGTGGTACGATCGTTGGTGTGAATGTGGGCCGTTGGCGAGTTTTATAACTCCTCGGATTATATCCTCGGCTGGGTTCTCACTTCAGGCTTCAGTCAGTGACGTTTGGGTGAATGGTTCTTGGCGGTGGCCTACGGCTTGGCGAGATTTGTTTCCCGTCCTGATTCAGCTTGATAACTTGCAGATTAATCCGAATAGTAGAGATAGATTTCTTTGGAAAGATGGCGACAAATTAAATGAGCATTCGTCTTCGTGTGTGTGGCAATCTATCAGATCTAGGGAGACGGAAGTGGATTGGGTGAATGTGGTATGGTTCTCTCAATGCATCCCTTGGCATGCATTCCTTATGTGGCTTATCATGCGCAGGAAGCTTTTAACTCAGGATAAAATTTTACAGTGGGATTTATCTAGAAGAAAGAACATGAATATGATGTGTTGCTTACTTTGCTTTGAGAATAATGACTCTCATGATCATCTGTTCTTTGAATGTAAGTTCTCTGCTCAAATATGGTGTGCGGTTAGGGATAAGGCGAATATGGGTACGGTTGGCCCTAAGTGGATAGATGTTACGAATTGGCTTTTAGCTAGGGGTGCGTCTAAATCAGCCTTAAACTATTCCAGTTGATTCATAGTGGCAGCTACAGCTTATTTCATTTGGCAGGAGCGAAATGCTAGACTGTTTAAAAATCAGACGAGACCTCCGGATATGATTATCTCTACGATTCTTCAGACGGTTCGGTATAAACTTATGGGAGCTAATTACAAGAAAACGGAAAGAGTGAGACGCTTTCTAGAGATGTGGGATATTCACGAAGGCTCGATGCTTGACGATGGTGGCTAGTGTTTTCTGATTTGTGTTAAAGTTTGTTTTTTCTAGATTATTGTCTAGTGGTTTTTGAATTGTGACTTAGAGCTCCGCTTTTTAGCTTGTTTTACTATCATGGGGGTATGTCCCATGTTAGAACTAGTATGGGCAGTCCATACTACTTGTTTTTTTGGTTTGTGAATATATAGAATCACCGGGGTAACCCTTTACCAAAAAAAAAAAAACAAGATACCCCCATCCTTGGGAAGGAAGTACGAAAATAAATACTTGAGAAGTATTGTTACAAAAATATTGTTTAAGCAATTATTCCAAAATTAATATAATTTAAAGTTAAAATAATTATTAGGGTAAATTACTTTTTGAGTCCCTGTGTTTTATGTGTTTTAACTAGTTGAGTCCAAAAGCAAAAAGTTTAACGACCTGAGTCCCTATAAGCAATTTCTTTAACCTTTTGAGTCCATTTTTAACCATTCTGTTAACTCTGCTGTTAAGTCCCCCACGTGCAGTCCATGTGAAGGGGTATTTTCGTCCATTTAACCTCCCCTGCCTTACTTTATAATTGTTCCCTTTTATCTTCTTCCACATAAACTAAAAACCCTAATTCTTCAACATGATCTCTCCCTTTCATCTTCTTGCCCAAAATTAAAACCCTAGATCTTCATCATGATCAATCAGGTTGTATGCGCATGTGGCTCTGCAACTATCATTCGAACCTCGTGGACTGCAACAAATCCAGGGAGGAGATTCCATTGTTGTGCAAGAGAGGTAGTTGATTCGATATAAAGATCCACAGGTAAAGAACCCTAATTCTTGTGTTTTATGTGTTGCAGGGAACTAATTGTGGGTTCGTAAGCTGGGCTGAACCTCCATTATGTGCACGAGCAACGGAAATCATACCTGGATTACTAAGATCCATTAACAGTCATGAAGAAATGGCAAGAAAAAAGGACCTCGAAGTGAAAAGGTTGAAGATTGTGTTAGGGGTTACCTGGGTTTTGTGTGTAATGTATATGCTGTTGGCATGAAAGTTGTACCCTTCTTACCCCATTGACCTTTTTTTGTCAACATTATTGTAAATGGTCAGTGGGGATGTCTTTTGTACCCAATATGATGCTAATGAAAAACAAGTTATGTTTTGCCTATCCAGAAGTTACGTTTTCGCTATCGGACAACTTACGTTTTGTCTTGTGTTTATGCACTCTACAATTACCAAAGTAAAAGACATGGCCTAAACAAGATATGACCTAAACAGACATGGCCTAAACAATAAGATACATTACCTGGAAACAAAACTGATGACCTAAACAAAAACACACATTACCAAACCAAAAGACACTTCATACATTCAAACATTACATAAAGTAGCATCCAAAAGTACAATATCTTAGTTAAGTTACCAAAGTTTGCATAACATTACATACTAAACCAAAAGACACTTCAAACACTACATAACAAAAGCATCATATGTCTAACAAGGTAACAGTCTAAAGATCAGCACTTTGTGAAGCAGTTTGACTAGCCTTGGCTCCTCTTCCACCCCTGCCACCTCTACCAGCCTTGGCTCCTCGTCCACCCCTGCCACCTCTTCCAGCCTTGGGCCCTGTTCCACCCCTCCCACCTCTTCCAGCATTGGTTGTTTGAGTCTCACCTTGACCTGCAGTTTGACCCTGAGGTTGAGCTGTTGTTTGACTCTGAGCTTGAGTTGCACCCTGACCCTTGCAGCTCCTCTTATTATGCCCAACATTCCCACATTTCTTGCAAGTTTTAGGCACTCCTTGCCTTGTCATTTTCCCCTTCTTGTCTATCAAAAGCTCAGAAATCTCCACCTCTGACTTCTTCCTTTTCTTCTTGGGCCTTCCCACTGGAGTATGATGAATTGGAGGGATAAGGGTTGTTGGGCATTGTGAAGGTGTCCAGTACTCTCTCCCACTGATAGGTTCAATTGTGTGCATGTAAACATCCTTCCAGGTTTGAAGCCAATAAACCTTATCAACCCATGACTCTAAAACACCTACATTCATTCCATTCCTTGCCATATCCCATATGGCAGCTACCCCATGTTTACATGGCATAGCTGTTAACTGCCACTTTCTGCATGTGCAGGTTCTCTCATTAATATCTACCTTGCACTGATCAGCATATCCACCAGTAACCTGGAATCTACGCCCTACCAGCCATCATCACTGAATACTGACTTGCATCAGCCTTGATTTCATCAAACACTCTTGTAGCATATGGAGTCAAAGGTCCATTACTTTTAGCTATGACTTTGTGAACCACAACAATTTTTTTCATCAGGTATTCTCTGATATACTCAAGACAGGTGATTATTGGTTTGTCCCTCCCCTTTACAAGCTGGTTGTTGAATGACTCACACATGTTATTCAATAAGACATCAGTCTTGGCCCTACCTGTCAAACAGAATATTCAAACAGAACATTGAATATTTAAAACATAACAAAAAAACTGTTAGTGTGTAATGAAACAAACCAAACCTGTGAAATGTGATCTTGCCCAGGATTTTGGTGGAATCTGGCTTAACCAGTCAAACAAGTCACTGTCAAGCAGTCTTATGGCATTCATCTTTCTGTTAAACTGTGGCATTGTGGTAGCACATGCAGCATCCCATAACATTTCCTTGAATAAATTGCCACTCCATCTTGGTTTCATATTCTCGTGGATGTGTCGTAAACAGAACCTATGCTCTGCCAATGGGAATATCTTTGCCAGTGCTGGTATTAATCCCTATTATGCACACATGACAATGTTAATTCAAGACTGCATAAATAATCAAGAAATTGCATAAAGAACTAACCTTTTGTCTATCAGATATGAATGTGAAGTAGGACTGTTGATGAAGACCTAAGTCATCTCCAAGATTCCCTAAGAACCACTCCCAACTGCTTTTAGTTTCAGCCTCAACTATTGAGTATGCAACAGGGTATATCCCGTTGTTTGAATCAATTCCAACAGCTGTCAGTACTTGCCCAGGGAATGGGCCCTTCATGAAACACCCATCTAATCCTAAAATATCCCTCCCATTTACCTTGAACCCTTCTTTGAGAGCACCCAAACATATGTAAATTCGCCTGAACTGTCTTGTTGGACTAGCAGGGTTGCACTCCCTTTCCACATCTATCTTAACTGTTGTGCCAGGATTGGATCTAATGAGCTCTTCACAATATTCCCTTAAAATAGAATATTGAGCTTTGAAATCACCTTCTATTCTGTGTAAAGCCATTACCTTTGCCCTGAATGTCTTCTGCAAACTTAACTGAATCTGGTTCTTCTTCTCCAATTGATCTTGAAGTGCCAACAGTGGAATTCCTGGGTTGGAAGATAATATGCTCTCCACTTCTCTTGCTACAGCAGATACAGTGTATAACCTAACCTTTCTTGTGGTCAAACAAGTATGATTATCAAGGAAAGTTTTTACACACCATGGCTCTTCATTTCGAGATCTGGAAACATGAAGAACCCATTCACATGTGGGCTTTGGATACCTAACCCTTTTTGGTTTCTTTTTAACCTTCTTTTTTGGTGGTTGGGAAGTAGGGTTGGATGTATTTAATACATCAACATCCCCTGTTGAAGAAGATTCCCCTTCTTTTTGACTGGGCCCACTCAAATTTGCAAAATCCCCAAACTGTCCTTGTGGTGGTTGCATGCCTTGTACGTCCGGATTCACACCATGACAAACCACCCTAAATCTTCTATTATCATTCCTTCTTATTACCAACTGCCTTCTTGAGTCCAATGCATGTTTTTTAATCATCTGCTTCAAGTCTTCTTTATTGTTAAACAACTGCCCAACATTGAATGGCCCTCTTCCACCCCTGACCCCCTTTCTCCTCTTTCTCATCTTCTTCAGGCCCTTCTTTAAGGGAGGGTCATTTTCATCAGCACTTGCAAAGTCTTCAAGGTCAATCTCAGTGGTTTCCTGTTCATTTTCTTGTTCATCATTCTGATTTTCTTCACCATCTTCATTTTCTTGGTCATTAGCTTCTGTTTCACCAACTGTTCTAAATGTATCCATATCCACTTCAAGTTCTTGAATCATATTGTGTTTATCAATATTGTAATCTAAGTCATCACCATCATCATTATTGTTTTTACCAACCTTTTTACCTTCATGCTCTCTTTGGTCATCATCCTCATCTGAATCAGGTGGCTCATGTTCCATCCTGTAATCCGGATCATCGGAATCCTCTTCATCATCAGTAAACTTCAAAGATGATGAATGAGTATCAGCACTTGCATTTACATTATCCTGCACATCTACTTGTTCAGTATCTTTTCCATTTTGATTATCCTGCTCATTTTGTTCACTATCTTTTGCAGCTAAGTCACTATTTACAGCATTCAAACCTAAGTCATTTCCATCTTCTATGTCATCTCCTAAGTTAATACCACCTTCTAAATCATCATTCACACCTGATTCATTTACATCATTCACACCTGATGGGCCACTATCATCCAACCACCCAATTTCAAGTCTTCTAACACAACCTCTAGGTTTAGCTCTAACTCTAACAAGAACATTCCCAACTGATGGTGCAGCTTCAGCAATTTCTTCAATTACCACATTTGATGTGGATTTAGGTGGTGACAGGAAATATGTGTCAAGTTTTGGAAACCAATGTTCAACATAAACCTCAATCTCTCTAATCCTACCAACATATTGACACATATCTATCACATCCTGATCAGTCCCTAAAGCCCTAATCCCTTCAACCAAACTTTTATCCGGAATCCTATAATGGTAATACACAACTTCATCCTCCGGATAATGCAGCATCTTAAACATCGTGTTAAACTCAATAACAGAGAATTCATCAGCATCTATGTAATCAATATGGTTGCTTTTACCTTTAGCATACTTCAACACAGGTTTAACAACAAACTCCCCACCATGGAAAATGTGAATGCTGAACATTGTAGGCTCACCAACTGAAATGAAGTAATACAGAGTTGAGATTACTGTAAAAGGATTCATGTTAAAACAGAGATGAGATTTAGGTTATTAGTTACTTACCATACTCCTCATATGGATCGAAATGTTGTCCATAACCACGAATACACCACGTTGAGATGTCGTGAAGATGCGCCATTGTTCTTCGTTCATGTGGATGATGATCGACAGGATGATTTGAAGTTATCAGGTGGAATTGTGAGAGCGAGTGAATGATTGGGGGTGATAATAGGGTTTTAATTGAGGTTGGTGGCATTAATAAAGGTGGAATTAAGGCAGGGGAGGTTAAATGGACGAAAATACCCCTTCACATGGACTGCACGTGGGGGACTTAACAGCAGAGTTAACATAATGGTTAAAAATGGACTCAAAAGGTTAAAGAAATTGCTTATAGGGACTCAGGTCGTTAAACTTTTTGCTTTTGGACTCAACTAGTTAAAACACATATAACACAGGGACTCAAAAAGTAATTTACCCTAATTATTATTTTAACAAATGATTATAACTTGGAATAATATTGGGAACACAAGAAATGTAACTCAAAAATATAAATACAAAGGCAAGGCACAACCCGTTAGCTTAATAGACATTAGTACATTGTAGGTAGTCGGGTTTGCTGAAGAATTTTGGGTTACGATTTTGAAGACGCAATACTCTGAGTTCTTGTCCCCCTTTTCTTTTTAACTGTTTTTAGTTTTATACTTCGGGGGTGAAATACATGTTATAATTATTACAAACGTTTTATACATGGTATGATTAGCTTAAGGAGGGTTTACTGCTTGATCATGTGAAAGGTGGGTATAACACTTAAGGCCATTAATCCTTGTCGTAGAACCGAGGGACATGAGTGATAGATCTATTTGGGTGTAGTGAGCCCACACTCATGGGGACCAGGGTGGCCCATAGGGTGACTATGTCTTCCAGCCGGAGGCCCGGTACAAATTATTCTAGGTTTGAGTCTTCCTGCACCATTTCACACAAACCATTGGCTTTGCAACCCATTGGTGATCTGTTTTTCCTTATTGCTACATACCAGGGACATACATACATACAGACATACTTTAAAGGTTTATTCATACACTTACACATGAACTCACTCAACTTTTGTTGATATTTTTAAACTACATGTATTTCAGGGAACTAGTGGATCTGGCAAGTGTTGCATGTTTTTCAAGTTGCGTATAAATAAAAGATGCATCCTTGGTCGTAGAGTTTAGGGGATGTATCCTACTCCTGGACAGGATACATGTTTCTAAGCTCGGGTTTGTTTAAGTTCTTTTGTTGAGTCCTTGTGAACTCATTTAAACATGTTATGGTTTGTAACTTAAATTGGGTGTCGATGTTTTCAGACAAGTATGTTGTGGTATTTTCTAAACTTAATTAATGGATGAATGTCTTTTGGTTTTTATCATATAGCATTGTTATGATTGAATGCTATGGTACTAAGAAGTCACACCAATAACCATGCTTCCGCAAAAGTCAGGGTGTGACAGCTTGGTATCAGAGCTTCGATCGTAGCGAACTAGGATTCCTTCTCGAGTCTAGACTACGATCATTAGGGCTCTCACGAAAACATTTTCAACATGTTTACATTACATACACAAAATGTCCAGATCCAGGGAACAAACATTTTTTTTTTACAAACAAAAGGGCACAAGACACATTTCAAAGGCTATATTTATAATTCAGTCTTAGAGACTGGGGAGGTTCAGTCTTAGAGACTGGGGAAATTAAGTCTTAGAGATTGGGGGAAATTAAGTCTTAGAGACTAGGGGAAATTGAGTCTTAGAGACTGGGGAAATGGAGTCTTAAAGACTAGGTAGTCAGTTTGAGAAACTGGGAAGGTTTTAGTCTGAGAGGCTAGGAGGTTCAGTCTGAGAGGCTGGGTGGGATAGTCTGGGGAGACTAGGATGAATACATGCTTACATTGTTATTACTTACATGCTTATTTGTTGATTGTTGATATATGCACATATGTGTGATTGTTTTGTCACAGACACCATGTCCTCTTCTGATAGCGGAGTATCAGATACAGTAGACCCTATGGCCATAGTCTCGGATGATGAGATAGCCACAGACCCTGAGGTTTTTACATCTGACACTACGAGTGACGAAGATGATGATTTCCAGCCGTTTGCTTTACCAGATTTTGGAGATGATATACCGCTAGCTGATGGTTTTCCTGACGGGGATCTACTTCTTGTTCCGATCCCTGCTCCTTTTCCTCTTGCTGCATTTCCTCTCGAGGATCTGCCCCTTGATGCTATGTCTGACGATGACATCGATCTTTTTATTGAGGGTCCCCTTGAGGGTGCCCAGGATGATGGAGCTCCAGTTGATGATGATGTTGTCGTCCCACTTGCAGAGATTCTAGTCGATGATGAAGTTGTTGTTCCACTTGTCGAGATTCCAGTCGCTGATGTCATTGCTGTTCCGCTTGGCGAGATTCCTGTTGTTGGGATTTTATCTGACCATTCTGGTCCTGGTTCATTCGAGTCTGTGTCATCTACTACCTTACACGCACGGGGCATGCAACATTATCCCACTGCTCTGATCCTGACACAGCTATGTCTGCCGCACCTGTCTTTCCACACGACTTTGATCCTCAGCATGAGATTGAGTTTGTCCCCGATGAGCAGCCTTTTGAGGCACCTGTCGATCCTGACATGATACCCGCTGATATTGAGCTTGCACCAGCTGTCCCTGAGCCTATGATTGCACCCGAGCCTATACCTGCTCACGATCCCTTGCCTGAGCATAACCCTGCACTTGTCGATGTACCAGTTATTGCACCACCTTTACCTGACCCGATCCCTGTACTTGTTGATCGTGCTCCTTTTGCAGCTCAGGTTGACCCCAGATATGCACACACCCGCAATGGGTGGATCGAGGACGATGACGACTTACCACCTTTTGTTAGACCTGTTACTCCCCCACCTGCACCTATATATGCACCCATTGATATCGCCAAGTTTCACCCACATGTGTCTGATACACACCGCACAGACTTGCCGATCACATTCCTTCAGGATATCCCTCCTCCCCGTCCAGGGGAAGGTCCATCGAGTCAGCAGCCCAGTCATATACCTTCTGTGTCAGCAGCCGATCCTTTCATGCCACAGTTTACACACACTGCTCCTTTTGTTTCTGCACCCACGGGCGAGCCACTTATTTGGTTTCCGCCCAACACGATGCCTGTATCTAATCCATACCATCCCTCACATTACTCGGGTTACACCAGGGATGATTTGCTTTTGTCGTTACAACTCCAGTAGGAGTTGTTGTGTCGCAGAGTCATGGAGTTAGAGAGGATTCCGCGTCCTCCACCTTGCACTTGTCATTCACCATTCACGACTCCACTAGCTCCACTTCTGCCATACCCAGATTTTGATGTCCGTTTTCTTACTATGGAGCAGCAGATTAGTTACCTGCTACGTATCGTTCATGCACTTTAGGAGGATTTAGCGCATTTGCGCAGGTTGCTTTTCGTTCCCCCACCTCCTCCTCCTCCGCCATCAGCATAGCAGTTTTTGGTTTGATGCAGGTAGCATACTTTTGGTGAGAGTGTAGCTATTGAGCCAGATTACACAGCTTTTTGAAGACCACACTTTGACTTTTGACTTTTGATTATTGTAGTTTGTTAGACAATTTGGACAAGGGTGATGTGACCCTATAGTCCCTTTTGATGTATGATATATTGTGAAACATGTAAAACGGTAATTGTGGTCATTGTTATATGAAAGCTCAATCGCAACATTCTCATTATATACGTTGGATTACTTGTTTGTGTTATGACATGGGATGTTATGTGTTTACTTGTGTTGATGAATATTATTACATACGCATACTACATACTTATATGCATAAGACCTGACCTATACAATCTTCTTATAGAAGATGCCTCCACGAAGAGAAACTCGTTTGCCCACTACAGAGGCTGAGTTACAAGCACAGATTTCACGAGCTATATGTCACACCCCCAAAATCCACATGCGGAGTATCACCGCTTGGAGGCGTGACTGACCAGGATCAAGCCACCAATCATATTGAATAAGCATGTAAGTAAACATAATTCAACCAACCAATATGAAAGGTGTTCAAAAACCAAAGCATAGTTAAGTGTTTAGCGGAAGCATAATTTGTAAAACCCATAGCAAGCATTTAATATGAAGTAATGTAATATTTAAAGCATGGCATGGCACACACTGCCACGTCCCACAACGACCGTTCCTCCCTGTGCAAGCTCCATGAGTACCTAATGACCTGCAAGGCATGTAGCAATGAATCAACAACAAAGTTGAGCGAGTTCACAGATAGTTGTTTGGTTAAAGTATTCGCTTCGTAAATCGTATATATTCGTTTTGTAAACCATGTATCGCGTTAATCCTTGCTGCCAGTCCAGGCATGCGTGCGATGATTAGTGGGGGCTTCCCATGTGTTACAAGACCACGCGTATCGACTGCTACGAAAATATAATATGTGCCCTAAATCAATGTCTATCAGCATTGACCCTTTGCCCATAGTCCATTAGTACACGCCCGTCCGACTGGCACGGTGTGAGGTTTGTTAAACCTAATAGCGCTATTAACTAATGACCCACTCGCCCTAGGCCTCGGCGATTAAGTCGATAATTGAGGGACTTCCTTTGATAGAGGTGATGGTCTTAAGATCGTGTACGTAGGCTTTACGTACGTGCCCTTCAATCCGAGGACAGTAGTAAGTATAACTGTACGTAGGTTTTACGTACGTGCCCTTCAACCGAGGACAGTAATAATTTGTTTAATAGTATAGTTGTACGAGTAGTCATTTAATCCCATTCCCAACCCCTGGGAATCCCATGCCTTGGCTAGTGTGAACTCACCTTGGTTTGCTCGGCATATTACACAGAAAGGTCAAGTCTAGCAGCTAGTGGTCAACCACGTCCTAACATGGTTACCAATACAAGTCAGGTTTTGGTTTCAAGTAGTGCATACAAGCATCACATAGATAGCATATAAGAAGCACATACAGATCATGGTAACATGCAACATCACGTTTAACAGGTATAACACAATCAAGATTGGGCTCGCACAAGCTTAGTGGCCTTGTGCGAGTCGTCCATTAGAGCCCAATAAAACCCATCCCAACACATATAACATGCGGCCGAAATAGCAAACAAACAACTCATTTGTGCGACTGATCATGCCTTTGTGCGACTAGTCATGACTTGTGCGATCAGGTCCATTACTCAGCCCAAGTCTACGGCCCAACAAATAACCTTAGGCCTTGTGCGATCCGTTTACCAGCCCGGCCCAAACAGTTAAACCAACATACATCTTGTGCGACTGGACATGTCTTGTGCGGCTGGACATGTCTTGTGCGAATGGATTAAATATCCGAAAATCATCCATATCAATTATAGGAAATCCACAGTTACCAATCATGCATTAAATTAGTCAAAATAGTTAAACAGTTTCCAATTTCACATATATTGACCGAATCCATCGTTGACAAAATCCATTCATTCATAATCAGTTAGTGTTCATATTTTATACAATTCGAACATGGTTTATTATTTATTTACTAGTAGAGTATTCATATTATTTCAATTGTTTATGATCATTGACTTAAATACATTCATTCACACATGGATCCAATTCACGAGCAGCCTGTTAACATGAAATCCCCACTTGTTTCGATGACATCATCACATCATACAATTCACACAACATTAATGTTCTAGACTAGTCTGACCACTATTAGGGTGTGCACATGATTTGATTATATCAAGACTCCAAATGCACATGGCCACCATTTTCTTATTCAAGATTATCCACTTCCATCAAATCAATAACCACAAATCTATTGGAGCTTTATATCAACTATCACACTGATCGAACATATTTGCAATCAATTAAAGTAACATGCTCATCATCATGCATACACACTATTCGAACAGCACAATCATTCTAATAGTCACATCAACACACAATCACATGTCATCATGCCATAACATAAGTAAATTGTAGAGATTCTAAAACAATTCGGATTATGCAATCCTAATCCGAAACATGACATGGTAGTTGATAAACATCATCACAGACCTCCGATTACTAATACCCATCTCGATTTCCTCTTACACATGTGCACCGATTTTAAAGACACCCATATTATAGTTTACATCATCATCAGCAATCGTGTATTATTTACAAAACAAATCATATAACAACATCAACCAATCCGAAATCAAACAATAGCATAACACTAACCGGTTGACAAATGGAAGGAGAGTTAATCCGAGAGATGAAGCTTCGATAGGGGTGGAAGGTTGTTGCCGTCGAGTTTGAGAAGAGAAGAAGGAAACTAGGGTTTGTGTGTGATAAGGGATTTGCAACAAATGGGAATTGTTGACCTCTTCATGAGGTTATACGTGTGAGAGGTGGGCCGAACCCACCACTATGGCAGCTCATTCAGTTCAAGTGAGGAGTGGGCCAAGAGTTGTAAAAGACCAAAGCCCAAAGGCTTGTGTGATTCGAATAGCGTTGTGCGATCGGTTTAATAACATACAATACACATCATCACATAATCATAACATTCAATAAGTCACTCAAGTTCATATAGTCATGTTACGTTCAAATACGTTACATCGAAGTACAAAGATAAGCTCGGAAATACGAGTTGTCACATTATCCCCAAGTTGAAAGAAATTTCGTCCCGAAATTTAGCACGTACTCACTGAGGAAGCTAGTTAAGTTGCATGGTTTTCCTGGGGTGTCACATCCTCCCCCCGTTGATCTGGAATTTCGTCCCGAAATTCCGTAGCTTCAGCCTCAGTAGTGGTTGTACCGGTTGCGAACAGTTGGGGATACTTTTGTTTCATCTGATCTTCGCGTTCCCAGGTGAACTCTGGGCCACGACGTGAGTTCCAACGAACTCGAACGAGAGGTATTCTAGTACGCTTGAGGACCTTAACATCCCGGTCCGTGATTTCAACAGGTTCCTCGACGAATCGTAACTGCTCATCGATCGTGAGCTCCTTGAAAGGAACTACGTGGGTCTCATCTGACAGACACTTCTTCAGATTTGACACATGGAAAACGTCGTGAACTGCACTGAGTTCTACTGGTAAGTTCAGTCTGTAGGCCACCTTGCCTATTTTCTCAATGACTTCGAAAGGTCCAACGTATCGTGGGTTAAGTTTGCCCCGTTTGCCAAAACGAACCACACCCTTCCAGGGTGAAACTTTGAGTAGTACACGCTTCCCAACCTGGAGCTCTAGTGGTTTTCTGCCCTTATCGGCGTAGACTTTCTGACGGTCACGACCTGCCGCCATTCGTTGTCGTATCTGAGCAATTTTCTCTGTTGTGTCCACCACATGTTCTGGACCAGTAATCTGACTATCCCCCACCTCTGCCCAACAAAGAGGTGACCGGCATTTACGCCCGTACAATGCCTCAAACGGAGCAGCTTTAATGCTGGTGTGGTAGCTATTGTTGTACGAAAATTCCACAAGTGGCAGATGCTTTTCCCAGCCGTTGCCAAAGTCAATCACACATGCCCTAAGCACGTCTTCGAGGGTCTGGATGGTACGTTCCGACTGCCCATCCGTTTGTGGGTGATAAGCTGTGCTCATATCTAGCCTTGAGCCAAAGGACTTGTGCATTGCTTGCCATAGTTCTGATGTAAAACATGCATCTCAATCCGAGATGATAGAGATAGGCACCCCGTGCCTCGAGACAACTTCCTTGAGGTATACTTCTGCTAGGGTGGAGAACTTATCCATTTCTTTGATAGCCAGGAAGTGAGCAGACTTTGTGAGTCGATCCACGATCACCCAAATAGTATCATTACCACGTTGAGATCTAGGCAGGCCAGTAACAAAATCCATGGAAATTTGCTCCCATTTCCATTGTGGTATCTCTGGTTATTGAAGTGGGCCTGAGGGTTTCTGATATTCCGCCTTGACTTTCGCACAAGTCAAGCACTTGCTAACGTAAGTTGCTATGTGTGCCTTCATGCTAGGCCACCAATATATGGTTTTGATATCGTGGTACATTTTATCCGAACCAGGGTGCACTGAGTAGCGAGACTTGTGTGCCTCATCCATCACAAGCTCTCGTAGGTTGCCATACAGTGGGGACCCAAATGCGTCCTGTGACGTAGTAAGCACCGTCTTCCTTCTGTTCTAAGCGTTGCCTTGAGCCGCGTAGGGCTTCAGCCCTGACGCTTTCTGGTTTCAATGCTTCTACCTGAGCATCTCATATTTGAGAAGGAAGACAAGACTGTATAGTAAGTTGTAAAGCTCGTACGCGCTTAGGCGCAGTGTCCTTTCGACTGAGGGCGTCGGCCACGACATTGGCTTTGACCGGGTGGTATCTGATCGAGCATTCGTAGTCATTCAGTAGCTCGACCCATCGTCGCTGTCGCATATTGAGTTCCTTCTGTTTGAAAATATGCTCGAGGCTCCTGTGATCAGTGTAGATAGCGCATTTGGTACCATACAGGTAGTGTCTCCATATCTTAAGTGCAAAAACAACAGCTCCCAGCTCTAAATTGTGTGTGGTGTAGTTCTTTTCATGAACTTTGAGTTGGCGTGAGGCGTAGGCTATAACTTTATCCCGTTGCATCAATATGCAACCAAGACCCTGAATGGATGCGTCGCAGTAAACCACGAAGTCGTCTGTGCCCTCTGGCAATGAAAGGATAGGTGCACTGCAAAGTCTATCCTTTAAGTGCTGAAACGCTAACTCCTGTGCATTTCCCCAATGATAAACAACGCCCTTCTGCGTTAGTGAAGTAAGAGGCTGCGCAATTTTGAAAAAATCCTTAATAAACCTCCTATAGTAACCTGCCAATCCCAAGAATTGGCGAATTTCCATTGGCGTACGAGGTGCAGGACAACTCTTGATTGACTCTACCTTGGATGGATCAACGTGAATCCCATCCTTGTTCACTACATGGCCCAAGAAATGGACTTCGCGAAGCCAGAAGTCACATTTTGAAAACTTGGCGTACAGCTGTTCTGTTCGAAGGAGTTCCAAAATGAGTCGTAGATGCTGCTCGTGTTCCTCCTGACTCTTTGAATAGATCAGGATGTCGTCGATGAAAACTATAACGAACTTGTCCAGGTAAAGCTTGCACACTCGATTCATCAAGTCCATGAAAATCGCAGGTGCGTTTGTCAGCCCAAAAGTCATGACCAAAAACTCGTAGTGTCCATAACGAGTTCTAAAGGCTGTTTTGGAGGCGTCCTCTTCTCGGAATCTCAGCTGGTGATATCCTGATCTCAAATCAATCTTTGAATAGTAGCTCGACCCTTTCAGCTGGTCGAATAGGTCGTCGATGCGTGGAAGAGGATAGCGATTATTCACAGTCACCTTGTTGAGTTCACGGTAATCGATGCACATTCTGAAAGTTCCATCTTTCTTCTTCACAAACAAGACTGGAGCTCCCCAGGGCGAAGAGCAAGGACAAATAAAACCCTTATCCAAGAGTTCTTGTGGTTGCGTAGAGAGTTCTTCCAACTCTGATGGAGCTAAGCGATAGGGTGTACTAGCTATAGGTGCTGTTCCAGGGGTTAGCTCGATGTGAAACTCGACCTGACGATGAGGCGGAAGTCCAGGTAGTTCCTCAGGAAATACCTCAGGATAGTCGCGTACGATCGGAAAATCTTCTATCTTCTTCTCTTTCTTCGAGGTGTCGGTAACGAGTGCCAGAATGGCAGTGTGGCCCTTTCTCAAACACTTCTGGGCCTTAAGGAAAGAGATGATGCTCTCATTAGCACCCCTCTTGTCGCCGCGAATCATGAGAGGTTCATTACCAATAACGATGTCAAAACCATCATACGTTGGGGTCATTACTAGCATCACCCTGACGAACCACGAACACTCGACCCCTGGCACCATTGCCGTCGTCATTACTCCCGTTGTTGCCTCCATTATTATTCCCGTTTCCTTGGTTGGGGTTCCGGTTCTGGTTCTGGTTCAACTGTGGGCAGTGTCTCTTGAAGTGACCTTAAGCATCACCCTGATAGCATCCCTTGTTACCCTGTTGTTACTGCTGATTCTGTGGAGCATGTGGCTGCTGTTGACGGTTTTGGTTTGCAGGACGTGAGATTCTAAAATCTTTGGCTCCATGACCAAGCTTGTTGCATCTCTAACGACGATCTTTGTTGCACTGCCCGCTGTGGTGCAAATTACATCGATTGCCCTTAGGGTGGTTTGCCTCGTATCCACCCTAACTTCGATTACCAAAAGACCGCTGACTGGGGCTCCTGTACTCACCCATTTTTCGCTGCTGCGACTGAGACTGAACCGAAGTGGAACCCTTTGCTCGAATTTCCATCCCACTTGCGTTTGTTGTCACTGGGAGCATCCGAAGTAGTTGTAGCAGCATTAATACGTTTCGACAGTTTATTCTGTCCTACCGCCTGATCTGAGAGACATTGAGCAAGGCGAGTAATATCCTGGATGGTTGCAAGGTTGGCCGATGTCACATGACTTTGAATCTCTGGTACTAAGCCTTTGAGGTACAGCTCAATGCGCTTGATGGGAGGATCCACCATTGTTGGACATAACACCGTCAGTTCGTTGGATCGTTTCGTGTACGCTTCTATCTCTGACCTTGTCATCTTCAGGTTTAAGAACTCCACTTCCAGCTGGTGGATGTCATCTCGACTACGGTATTCACGTTTGGATCAGTTCCTTAAGAATCATTCCATGGGGTGGCATTAGCAGCCGCCAGCCCCAGCATCTGAATTTGCGTGTTCCACCAAGTTAGCGTAGTGCCTTCGAGAGTACCAGTGGCGTACTTCACCCTATGAGCCTCGGGGCATTCACACGTCTCTAAGACAGACTCGAGCTTTTCAGACCAATGGAGGAGTCCAACAGCTCCTTTAGTGCCACAGAAAGTATTAGGACGACAGTCCATGAACATCCTGAATGTGCATACAGGCGGCTGAGCGTTCTGACCTTGTTGTGCGAGGAAGAAACGACAGGGTTAAGCGCGAGAGTTGGGTCATAAGAGTAGGATCTATCATCCTAGGTTAAATTCGAAATAGCAGGTTATACCTCCTGCCTGAGCGGCTGCGAGTGCTGCCGTAACTTGTTCGTTGATAAGAGCCGTCAGCTGGCTTAAGTTAGGTTCACATGTTCCCTCATGATCTCGCATCGAAGGAAACACAAATAGGAAAGGTGTCGCGAATGTGTGTAAGTGAGGAGTGTCAGTAGAGAGCAAGCACAAATGTGTTTTAAAACTATAGTTGCTACGTTTATCTAAGCATACCATGAGCAAAGTCCTATGCAATCTAGCAAGTAGGCAATAAAACATAAACCATATCACCTAGAATGTCGAGCCTTGCACGTGGAGTGAAGCGTCGTTGTGGATCGTAGAGCACTGTACAGGTTATAGTCTGGTTTTAACAAAACGTTTTCCTTTATTAAAACCAAGTTCTCTATAACCAATGGCTCTGATACCAATCTGTCGCACCCCCAAAATCCACATGCGGAGTATCACCGCTTGGAGGCGTGACTGACCAGGATCAAGCCACCAATCATATTGAACAAGCATGTAAGTAAACATAATTCAACCAACCAATATGAAAGGTGTTCAAAAACCAAAGCATAGTTAAGTGTTTAGCGGAAGCATAATTTGTAAAACCCATAGCAAGCATTTAATATGAAGTAATGTAATGTTTAAAGCATGGCATGGCACACACTGCCACGTCCCACAACGACCGTTCCTCCCTGTGCAAGCTCCATGAGTACCTAATGACCTGCAAGGCATGTAGCAATGAATCATCAACAAAGTTGAGCGAGTTCACAGATAGTTGTTTGGTTAAAGTATTCGCTTCGTAAATCGTATATATTCGTTTTGTAAACCATGTATCGCGTTAATCCTTGCTGCCAGTCCAGGCATGCGTGCGATGATTAGTGGGGGCTTCCCATGTGTTACAAGACCACGCGTATCGACTGCTACGAAAATATAATATGTGCCCTAAATCAATGTCTATCAGCATTGACCCTTTGCCCATAGTCCATTAGTACACGCCCGTCCGACTGGCACGGTGTGAGGTTTGTTAAACCTAATAGCGCTATTAACTAATGACCCGCTCGCCCTAGGCCTCGGCGATTAAGTTGATAATTGAGGGACTTCCTTTGATAGAGGTGATGGTCTTAAGATCGTGTACGTAGGCTTTACGTACGTGCCCTTCAATCCGAGGACAGTAGTAAGTATAACTGTACGTAGGTTTTACGTACGTGCCCTTCAACCGAGGACAGTAATAATTTGTTTAATAGTATAGTTGTACGAGTAGTCATTTAATCCCATTCCCAACCCCTGGGAATCCCATGCCTTGGCTAGTGTGAACTCACCTTGGTTTGCTCGGCATATTACACAGAAAGGTCAAGTCTAGCAGCTAGTGGTCAACCACGTCCTAACATGGTTACCAATACAAGTCAGGTTTTGGTTTCAAGTAGTGCATACAAGCATCACATAGATAGCATATAAGAAGCACATATGGATCATGGTAACATGCAACATCACGTTTAACAGGTATAACACAATCAAGATTGGGCTCGCACAAGCTTAGTGGCCTTGTGCGAGTCGTCCATTAGAGCCCAATAAAACCCAGCCCAACACATATAACATGCGGCCGAAATAGCAAACAAACAACTCATTTGTGCGACTGATCATGCCTTTGTGCGACTAGTCATGACTTGTGCGATCAGGTCCATTACTCAGCCCAAGTCTACGGCCCAACAAATAACCTTAGGCCTTGTGCGATCCGTTTACCAGCCCGGCCCAAACAGTTAAACCAACATACATCTTGTGCGACTGGACATGTCTTGTGCGGCTGGACATGTCTTGTGCGAATGGATTAAATATCCGAAAATCATGCATATCAATTATAGGAAATCCACAGTTACCAATCATGCATTAAATTAGTCAAAATAGTTAAACAGTTTCCAATTTCACATATATTGACCGAATCCATCGTTGACAAAATCCATTCATTCATAATCAGTTAGTGTTCATATTTTATACAATTCGAACATGGTTTATTATTTATTTACTAGTAGAGTATTCATATTATTTCAATTGTTTATGATCATTGACTTAAATACATTCATTCACACATGGATCCAATTCATGAGCAGCCTGTTAACATGAAATCCCCACTTGTTTCGATGACATCATCACATCATACAATTCACACAACATTAATGTTCTAGACTAGTCTGACCACTATTAGGGTGTGCACGTGATTTGATTATATCAAGACTCCAAATGCACATGGCCACCATTTTCTTATTCAAGATTATCCACTTCCATCAAATCAATAACCACAAATCTATTGGAGCTTTATATCAACTATCACACTGATCGAACATATTTGCAATCAATTAAAGTAACATGCTCATCATCATGCATACACACTATTCGAACAGCACAATCATTCTAATAGTCACATCAACACACAATCACATGTCATCATGCCATAACATAAGTAAATTGTAGAGATTCTAAAACAATTCGGATTATGCAATCCTAATCCGAAACATGACATGGTAGTTGATAAACATCATCACACACCTCCGATTACTAATACCCATCTCGATTTCCTCTTACACATGTGCACCGATTTTAAAGACACCCATATTATAGTTTACATCATCATCAGCAATCGTGTATTATTTACAAAACAAATCATATAACAACATCAATCAATCCGAAATCAAACAATAGCATAACACTAACCGGTTGACAAATGGAAGGAGAGTTAATCCGAGAGATGAAGCTTCGATAGGGGTGGAAGGTTGTTGCCGTCGAGTTTGAGAAGAGAAGAAGGAAACTAGGGTTTGTGTGTGATAAGGGATTTGCAACAAATGGGAATTGTTGACCTCTTCATGAGGTTATACGTGTGAGAGGTGGGCCGAACCCACCACTATGGCAGCTCATTCGGTTCAAGTGAGGAGTGGGCCAAGAGTTGTAAAAGACCAAAGCCCAAAGGCTTGTGTGATTCGAATAGCGTTGTGCGATCGGTTTAATAACATACAATACACATCATCACATAATCATAACATTCAATAAGTCACTCAAGTTCATATAGTCACGTTACGTTCAAATACGTTACAGCGAAGTACAAAGATAAGCTCGGAAATACGAGTTGTCACACTATAGCACAACACGAGGCCTTACGCTCCGAGCATAGCGGGGGTACCTCTGGAAGCAACCCACCTCATGGTAATGTTTAAGTCACTAAAGACACATTACGTTACATTTGGATATTCCATGTGCGTTCGCTAATGCTTACTGTGAATGATGTTACTTGTACAGGTTGTACCTATAAGCAGTTTCTAGACTGTAAGCCATTGAATTTCGACGGCACCGGGGGTGCTGTAGCTTTTGTCAGATGGACGGAGAAGGCTGATTCTGTGATTAGGATGAGCAAATGTGCTCCGGAACACCAAGTCACCTATATCTCCGGATTGTTCTTAGACGGAGCGCTTTCCTGGTGGAATCTTCAAGTCCAGACCTTGGGGGAAGAAGCTGCTTACGCCATGACATGGGATGAAATGAAGGAGCTCATGCGAAAGAACTACTGCTCCAGGGCCGAAATCCAAAAGTTAGAAACTGAATTCTGGAACCTCAAGATGGACGACCCGAAAATTGCTGAATATGTGCAGAGATTTCATGACTTGTCACGCGTTGTGCCGTATATGATGGATCCGGAATTCAAACGCAACGAGCGGTTTATTTGGGGGTTGGCACCTCAGATTATGAGTATGGTAACAACATCCAAGCCTCCAACAATCACCGAGGCTATTGATTTGAGTGTATCACTGACTGAAGAAGCTATCAGGTTAAACAAGTTTTCGATCTCTGACCAGAAGAAGAAGGAGACTCACGTTGAGTCATCTGGTGA
Organism: Helianthus tuberosus; assembly: GCA_030545235.1. NCBI lineage: Eukaryota > Viridiplantae > Streptophyta > Magnoliopsida > Asterales > Asteraceae > Helianthus > Helianthus tuberosus. The sequence continues at coordinate 275,587 of JARYGA010046849.1, read as the reverse complement.
GAACAAAAGGAAGTTCTCAAACTTTAAGAAGGGTACCAGCAGCGCCAATAGGAAGAAGGATGTGAACCCACCAGTCGAGGTCAAGACTGGTGCTGAAGTCAAGGGAAAAGGGTACATGGGCGATCTGCCCAAATGTGATGTATGCCAGTACCATCATTCCGGCCAGTGCAGGTTAAGGAAATGTGAGTCTTGTGGGAAGGCTGGCCATTCGAAGGAAACATGCTGGGTTGGTGCTGGTACAGGTCGTGGTGGTCAGAGAGGTTATGGAAGCGGTAATGGAAACCGCACACAAGGAGGAAATGGCGGTAATGGTAATCATGGAAATTTTGGGAATCAAGCTGGTAGTGGAAACCGGGGAGCGAACAACAATCGAGGTGGTAATGGGAATGGAAATGGTCGAGGACCAGGTTGTTTCAACTGTGGAGATGTTGGGCACTTCAAACGAGAATGCCCAAAGCTCAATCAAGCTCAAGGAAGAGTTTTCAACATCGGAGCGAGGGAAGCTCGCCAAGATCCGAACGTAGTTACTGGTACGTTCCCTATCAATCAACGCTTTGCATCGGTACTGTTTGATACTGGTGCCGATTATAGTCTTGTATCGCTAGAATTTAAGAATATACTTGGGTTGGTAGCTAGTAAGCTAGACATTCCGTATTCGATAGAACTAGCTAATGGGAAGCTAGTAGAGGCGAATGAAGTCATCAGAGGTTGCGTGATAGAACTAGGAGAGCACGAGTTTTCGCTTGATCTTCTGCCCATCGAGTTGGGAAGCTTCGACGTGGTAGTGGGGATGGATTGGTTGTCCAGCAACAGAGCAGAGATTGTATGTCACGAGAAGGTCATTCGCATTCCGATGGAGAATGGAGAAACAATTGTGGTACATGGAGAGAAGCGCGATACGCCCTTAAGGATCATTAGTTGCTTGAAAGCCCGTAGAAGTTTGCAGAAAGGATGTGTTGCCTTCTTGGCACACATTGTGGACAAAGAAGCCGCTGAGCCAAAGATGGAAGATATTCCAGTCGTGAAGGAATATCCTGAAGTCTTCCCCGAAGACTTGCCAGGATTGCCGCCGCAAAGGCACGTTGAGTTTCACATTGACTTAGTACCAGGCGCCGCGCCTGTAGCTAAGGCACCTTATCGACTTGCGCCTTCAGAAATGCAAGAGCTGTCAACGCAACTTCAGGAGCTATTGGATAAGGGATTTATCAGACCAAGCTTCTCGCCTTGGGGAGCTCCAGTTTTGTTCGTTAAGAAGAAAGACGGTAGTTTCCGCATGTGCATCGACTACCGCGAGCTGAACAAGTTGACCGTTAAGAATCGATATCCTTTGCCAAGGATTGATGACCTGTTTGATCAATTACAAGGTTCGAGTTTTTACTCCAAGATCGATCTTCGATCAGGCTATCACCAGTTGAGGATTCAAGAGGAGAGTATTCCAAAGACGGCCTTTAGGACTCGCTATGGACATTACGAGTTTCTGGTTATGCCGTTTGGTCTGACGAACGCACCAGCAGTATTCGTGGATTTGATGAATAGAGTTTGTAAGCTGTACCTCGATAAGTTTGTGATCATGTTCATTGACGATATTTTGATTTATTCAAAAACAAAGGAAGAACATGAGCAACATCTAAGAGCTATCTTAGAACTGCTCAAGGAAGAGAAATTGTACGTGAAATTCTCGAAGTGCGAATTCTGGTTGCGTGAAGTTCAGTTTCTTGGTCATGTAGTTAACGGAGATGGAATTCATGTGGATCCCACAAAGATCGAGGTGATCAAGAACTGGGAGACTCTGAAGACGCCAACAGAGATTCGACAATTCCTAGGGTTGGCAGGATATTACCGCAGATTTATTGAGGATTTTTTGAAAATCACTCAACCTTTGACCTCCCTCACTCAGAAAGATAAGAAGTACGAATGGGGAGACAAGCAAGAAGAAGCATTTCAGTTGTTGAAAAACAAGCTTTGTGACGCACCGATCTTATCCCTACCCGAAGGTACTGAAGACTTTGTGGTATATTGTGATGCCTCGCGTCAAGGTTTGGGATGTGTGCTGATGCAGCGTCAAAAGGTTATAGCCTATGCTTCGCGCCAGTTGAAGGTTCTTGAGAAAAATTACACCACGCATGATTTGGAATTAGGCGCGGTGATGTTTGCATTGAAGATCTGGCGACATTATTTGTATGGCACGCGATGCACAATCTTTACTGATCACAAGAGGCTGCAGCATATATTTGATCAGAAAGAGCTTAACATGAGACAGAGACGACGGGTAGAGTTGTTGAACAACTATGATTGTGAGATTAAGTATCACCCAGGGAAGGCGAATGTGGTAGCAGACACCTTGAGTCGGAAGGAAAGAATCAAGCCCATAAGGGTTAGGGCTTTGGAAATGATTATTCAAACGGACCTCTCATTGCGCATTTGTGCCGCACAAAGAGAAGCTCTTAAGGAAAGGAATCTTGAGGATGAGTACCTCCGTGGGATGGAGAAACAGTTGATACCAAATGAGGAAGGAACGTTGTGCTTCTTGGGAAGAATTTGGGTTCCTCTATTTGGTGGTCTTAGAGAAGTAATTTTTGATGAAGCTAACAAGTCACGGTACTCGATCCATCCTGGATCGGATAAAATGTACCAAGATTTAAAGGATTTTTATTGGTGGCCGAGGATGAAAGGCGATGTTGCGATATATGTTGGCAAATGTTTGACTTGTGCCAAGGTAAAGGCTGAATATCAAAAGCCTTCAGGTCTTCTGCAACAATCGGAAATACCCAAGTGGAAATGGGAGCAGATTTCAATGGATTTCATAACGAAGTTACCAAAGACACCCAGAGGTCATGATACGATTTGGGTAATCGTAGACCGTCTGACGAAGTCTGCACACTTTTTGCCAATCAAGGAAAAAGACAACACGAGCAAGGTTGCTGAGCAATACCTGAGAGAGATTGTTGCACGGCATGGAGTGCCTCTCTCAATTATTTCTGATAGAGATGGAAGGTTCGTGTCAAGAATTTGGCAATCCTTCCAAGAAGCATTTGGTTCTCAGCTGAATCTGAGTACGACATTTCACCCATAGACAGACGGCCAGAGCGAACGAACGATTCAAACGCTAGAAGATATGTTGCGAGCTTGCGTAATGGATTTGGGTGGTAGTTGGGACACTCACTTACACTTGGTAGAATTCTGGTACAACAACAGTTACCATGCAAGCATTCAAGCCGCACCGTTCGAAGCTCTCTATGGACGCAAGTGTCGATCACCATTATGCTGGGCTGACGCGGGTGATAGACAACTTGTTGGTCCCGAATTGGTTCAAGAGACGACAGACAAGATTATACAGATCCCAGAGCGCATCAAGGCAGAAACCTTTGGAGTTTCAAGTGGGAGATATGGTTTTGTTAAAGGTCTCGCCCTGGAAGGGTGTAGCACGCTTTGGGAAGCGTGGGAAGTTGAACCCGCGATACATTGGACCATTTAAAATCCTGGAAAGGATTGGTCTTGTAGCTTACAAGTTGGATCTACCCGCAGAACTGAATGGCGTTCATGATACATTTCATGTATCTAATCTGAAAAAGAGTCCAACTCAGGAAACAGTCGTCATTCCTGCCGACAAAGTTCATATTGACGACACACTCCACTTTACTGAAGAACCCGTTGAGGTTACTGATTGGAAGGTTAACAAGACATGAAGGAGTAGTGTCAAACTCAGGTCAAGGTTCGTTGGAACGCGCGACACGGCCCAGAGTTCACTTGGGAGCGTGAGGATCGCATGAAAGCGAAATACCCACATTTGTTCCCCAAGACCCCTGCATCTAGTAGCAGAACTAAAATTTCGGGACGAAATTTTCTTAACAGGGGGAGAATGTGACAACCCTCATAAATCCAGGTATCCGTACAATTAATTAATATTCATTAGTGCGTAATGAATGTGCTGAATTACAATTAATGACTTAAACTGCTTCCTGATTTCTGTATCATACATACATGTGCATCACATTTCATATGGTCACTTCATTTTTGCATACAAACCTTTAGTGACATAAATGATGCACAAAGCAAGGTTAGCACAGTTAGCGGATAACTCAGAAAAATGCTGACGATGTTCAGTACATAGACAGACAGTGTTTTGAGACCCCGTAAGGGCCAGAGACAAGGTACTACACTAGTTTGGAGTGTAGGGAAGTAAGGACCATAAAACTGCTTCACTAGGTGATAGTTTAAGTGCCGGAAAGTGCCTAAAACCCACTTAAAGTGTTGAATTCAACACATTTCAGCAAAATTCAGCATTTTAATAAACTAGTAACATGCAAAAATATGGCAAAATGGTCCTGAATGCTTTCCTAAGTGTCGGGAATTAAAAGTGTCACAAAAGGGTACTTAAAAAATCATTAAACGGAATAGTTTAACACTTTAACGAACCGGTATCTAACCGAACAACCGAACACTACCCGAAACACCAAAATTATACTAGAAGCATTGTTTAATTATTTCTAAGCTGGCTATGATCCCCGAACATCATGTCACCTCTTACAAAATATCTACTAACTGACATATGTACTTAATACTTAAGAATAAACTAGATTGTAACTATTTAGTTTAACCTATGCTAGACCCCCCCCCACCTAATCTACGGCCATCATGGCCCCTACACAACTTGATTTTATTTCATTTGTTTATTAGATCATGTCCCCCCCCCTAAATGACACATTACACAAAGGATTTAGTGGGAACTTGGTTATAAGTAAGGCATGATAGGTTTAGAGCTCATTTCTCACATTTCACCAACACACACAAAACCTCCTTCTTCTCCCCCTTGTCTACGGCTCAAACCACACACACACACTCCTCCATTTTCATTCCATTCTCTTACAATCCAAGGGTTCCCTAAGGTGTCTTAAGCATATCTAAGAAGCTTGGAAGCATTGGAAGTAGAAGGACCTCATCTAGGAGCTTTTATCCATCATTTTTCTCATCATCTTCACACTTGTTTCTTCCCCAGCCATAGAGCTAGTAGTAAGACTCTCATAACCTTTGTTACTTCTAATTTTGATTGGTTAAAACACGTAGTATGTTGTTAATCACAAGAACATTAAAAGACATATTCATGAATCATGAACATAAGCTTAACATATGATGAAATAGTGATGAAACTATGTTTTTTTGGGTAAAGGGTTACCCCGGTGATTCTATATATTCACAACCAAATAAAACAAGTAGTGTAGAAAACCTACACTAGATCAATCATGAGACATGCCCCATGAAAGTAAACAAAAAACCAAAACAATCAAACAAAAACCACTAGACTCTAATCTAGTAATGAAAACACAAAACAACTATCGACTACTCAACCACCATCGATCTCACTAGAAAGTCTTTGGATCTCCCATGCTCCAAGAAGCCTCTGTACGCTAGCAGTGTTCTTCAGCTTCACTCCCATCAGCTTATACCGAACCATTTGAATGATAGATGCACTAATAGTTTCTGGAGGTCTTAACTGATTTTTAAACAACCTAGCATTCTGCTCCTGCCAGATCACATAAGCAGTAGCCGCAACTAAAATTTTAGCAACCAGATTAGCCGCTGACTTCGACCGGGCTCGAACTAGAAGCCAATCCACAATATCACCCCATATCAGTTGAACCGAATCCATTCCCACCTTTTGTCTAACCATATACCAGACTTTAGACGAGTACTTACAGTAAAAAAATAAGTGATTATGGGAATCATAATTCTCGTAACATAGAAGACAACACATCATATTCATATTTTTCCTGCGCGAAAGATCCCAACACAAAATTTTATCCTGAGTGAGTAACTTACCCCTCATGATTAACCACATAAAGAAAGCATGCCTCGGGATACACTGAGGAAACCAAACAATAGAGCACCAATGAATCTCTGGTTCTGCGTAGCGAATCGAATTCCAAACACACGAAGCAGAAATATCACTAACATGATCACCATCTCGCCACATAATCCTATCACTTTTATTCGGCTCAATGTTCACATTGTCCAGCTGAATAAGAACGGGATAAAGATCCCTCCAAGCCATAGGCCAAGACCAAACCCCATTGGATCGAATATCAGCAACTGTAGCCTCCAAGCTAAAACCCGCATTCGTGATCGTTCTAGGAGACAAAAAAATCACCCAACGGACCCCAGAAATCATACCACGCTGAAGTTCTAGCGCCATTACCCACCTCGGACCAAAAATGACTCCGCATTAGCGGTCTAAGATGTAACAGCTTCCGCCATGACCAACAACAACTAGATGGAACAGTGCACCTCCAGAAACTTTTACCTTTTAGCCTGTACGAATGAACCCAGTCGACCCATAGAGATTTACGGTTGGTAATAATACTCCAAATGTGAGAAGTCATAAGGGCTTTGTTTAAGTCACCAATGCGTCTAGTGCCTAAGCCCCCCTCATATTTCGGAATACAAATAGATTTCCAAGAAACCTTCGCCTTCCCTTTATAAAAACCGCAATCTTTAGACCATAGAAAGTTCCGCATTCTAGCTTCCAAGTCATTAACCACCCGAGCCGGCAAAATAAACACAGAAGACCAATAAATATGCATAGAGGACAAAACTGAAATGATAAGTTGTAACCTGCCAGCAAAAGAAAGCATCCTGTTCCTCCAATGCATGATACGCTTTTCAAGCTTTTCCACAAGAACATTGCAATCTTTATACAAAAGCCTTGAAGATATGAGAGGCACCCCCAAGTACCTCATAGGAAGCGTACCCTCCACAAACGGCATAATTCTCAAAATAGCACTCTTAATGTAACTGGGAACGTTGCAAAAGAAGACCGTGCTTTTTTGAACACTAGGAACCAACCCTGACATCTTGGTAAAAGTATCTAAAGAAGACATAATAAACTTGGTGGAAGCAATTTCACCTCGAGCAAAAAGAAACAAATCATCTGCAAAACACAGGTTTATAATTTGCTGCCTCTCACACCTATTGTGGAACTTAAACGAAGAATCAATCCTTAACGAATGATGCAATATGGCTGTCAGAATTTCCATAACAAGAGTGAAAAGATATGGGGATAACGGATCCCCTTGCCTTAGACCACGATTACCCTTGAAATAGCCATGAACATTACCATTAACACAAACAGAATAGGAGGTAGTCGAAACACATACCATGATCCAATTCACCATCTTGATATTGAGGCCAAATCCAAGAAGAATACTCCTTAGAAAACTCCAATCAACAGTATCATAGGCTTTTTGTATATCAACTTTAAAAGCGCAACGTGGCGGCCCAGCATTCCTATGATAATTGTGCATAAGCTCTTGAGTCAACAAAATATTATCGGATATATTTTCCTACCTGGCACAAAGGCAGATTGGTTGACACTAACAATCTCATTTAGAGCCCCTTTTACTCTATCTGCAACAATCTTGCTAATGCATTTGTATAAAACATTGCAACAAGCAATAGGACGATAATCAGTAACAACCGATGGGGTAGGGACCTTCGGCACAAGCACAATGAGAGTATGGTTCAACTCGCGTAACAAGTTACCCGTGTCAAAAAAATCAATGATAGCGTTAGAGATATCACCCCCGATAATATGCCAAGCACTCTTGAAAAATGCAGCAGTGTACCCATCAGGACCAGGAGCTTTATCAATACCAATAGAAAACATAGCCGCTTTAACCTCCTCTGAAGATACCTGACGGATCATATGGTCAGCAGTAGCCGAGTTCAACATTTTAGAAAATAAATCTGGCGCCGGTTGAAGAGAGATGTCCCCCTTTACAGCCGAAAAAATTCTCATAATGGCTAACAAAAGCTTCATGGACCATATCTCCTTCGAACACATTCCCACCCGAATCCTGAATAAGATCAATTCTGCTGCGATGATTCCTATTTTTCAATGAAGAATGGTAAAAAGCAGTATTCATGTCACCAGCTCGCAACCAATCCACTTTGGATTTCTGCTTCAGAAAACGCTCCTCATCAAGTAAAGCTTCCTAATAACTACTCGTAATGGTAGCTTCTTCGGCTCGAAGGACAGCATTCATAGGATCCCGATCGATAGACTGTTGGAGAATATCAAGCTTAGCACGGAGATCTTTGGTTTTGTTATGAAGATTACCTTGTTTAAAGAGCAAGGCTCAAAGAGGCCTCTTAAGAAGCCGAAGCCTTTTAACAACACAAAAACTGGTGCACTCCATTAATTCTAGTATCCCAAATCCGTTTGACAATATCTAGAAACTCAGGTTTATGAACCAAAAAGTTAGCGAATTTAAAAGATCTCGGTTTCAACTTACCAGCTTCAGGGATTTTTAGGATACATGGACAATGGTCCGAGAGTCTATACGGATGGAACAAGGCAACCGCACGCGGGAATAAAGCCACAAACTGAGTATTCCCTAAAACAAGATCAATTTTCTTTAGTAATCCATCGCCCTTTTTGGTTTTTGGTTCCATGTAAAGTGGAAACCTGATCGATTAATGTCAAACATCTCAATATCATCCACACACGATTGAAAATCCTTCATGCCAATTGAGATCGACGAAGCCCCCATAGATTTGTCTTCCAGATGCAGCGCAGAGTTGAAATCACCCATAATGAACCAAGGATCATCGCCCACTAGACCTTTGTGCATAGAGAGATTTTGCCATAAACTTCTACGAGAGACATAATAATTGGCCGCATACTTGCTGTAACACCTGGATCACTGCGACCATCAAACAAATGCCAAACCAATGAAATATTGTATTTCATACTTGGGATTTGTAAAAATATGTGTATCGTTTGCACATATCAACTCTTGTTCAATTCCAAACTCTAAATCGCTTTCTGGAAGGTTATACGCGCACCGATGCGTAAATATAACCAGTTTAATGCAACAAACACTCCAGAATAGTGACATAGGCTTAACATACCTTAAATAACCTTTACATAACTTAGAAATAAGTTTTGAAGGCTTTGGTATGGCAAAAACAAGCTAATTCATATACAGGGACTAAATTTGACAAACTGCGAAAATATGCCAATTTGAACTGTAACAGACATTCCGGAACATGACCATAAGTTAAACATACCATAAATATCCTTTACATAGCTTAGAAATAGGCTTTGAGGTGTTCGGTATGCTAAAATAAACTTTTGTGTCATTCAGGGACTAAAAGCGTCAAAAAGTGCACAAGTTTGCATTTTTACGCATAACTTACGTTCTGAATACATCCGGACATCCAAAAATTTATGTAAGCACTATAATATTTTATTTTAGTGTTTGGCATGAGAAAAATCCGTTCGTTGCGTCATTTAGATCGTTTTTCGCGCTTATGCGCATTCCGTCGTAATTAACCGAACATCGTGTTCGTACGACCAAACGAACTGACATCCGGCATATTTTTGAACATGTTTCATGCCCACAATGTTTAGGCATCCTTATGGAGCCTTGAAAATGATTTAACGAACCTTAAACACGTCGGAAATGGCCTTAATACGCAACGGGGACTGAAAGGTGGACATTTGAAATTGTTTGCTGATCAGGGGACCCCTAGCGCGACGCCTAGCCCCCCCTAGCGTCACGCTAGGCCCCTTCTGATCTGGAAAGGTCATTTAAACACAATATTAACATCCCCTAGCATCCCCCAAAGGTCAAGTGCCACATGTTAAACTCTTATGGTGTCCAAAATCAGTAACCACAACATTACAACAAGTGTAGGGATGTGATTATTCCCTCTTCTCCAAGGAACGATCCTAACGGTGGACCGAAATCTATAAATACCCATCACATTTCACTTCATTTCTCACAAGAATCTGATCATTTGTGCTCTAAGTTGAAACCTTTGTTTCATACCTGAGCTATTTTGATCAAGATTAGCATTCGGGGACCCTTCGTAAGTGTTCCTTCGTTCTTTTATTGCTTTTCGAGTCCGAAAGTCGAACTTTGTTTGACTTTCTGCATTGACCAGTTTATGGTCGATGCGAAGTTCGTTTGAACTTCATAACGTGAGCGTGATCACGATGGTTATAGTCCCTAGTGACTATACCTACTGATTACCACGTTATCTAGGCTCAGTGACGAGCCGTAGTTTCGGTCAGAATACGTATTCTTGCGTATTTTGTAACCAAACTACTTATGGGTATCAAAACCGTTTGTTTTGATACCAAACCTGTTTTCTAAACTTAGGTAAGCATGTTTTAACATGCTTAGCTCGTCACTTTTAGTTTAGTGCTTATATAGGGTCGTAAGGTAAGCGATCTAAACAATCGCTTATACTTTCGAACCCGACCCGTTTGGTCGATCATTAGGATCCGACCAAGCACATTAGGTGACCATAGTATATAGGGAATAACCTTATGAGGTTATACCTTATGGTCGCTTCGTTTAAGTAGTTGTATGATAGGTAGTTTATATGCCTTAGGTAAATTACCAAAATACCCCTTTGATGCCAAAATTCATTTTAAACATATGTAACATAACTTTTGACATCTAAACTGATTTGACAACAATATTAGACATGTTAAGGCATATGTTACTTGTCATAGGACTAGTTAGGCGGTCCGAACGCGTTTCACGCGAGCGACACGTTAAAGTAGCATAAGCTACCTAAACGGGTCGTAATGGGTCATAAGCACTTATGTTAGGATTCATTTAGTATGTAGGCGTTGTTAAACCATATTACACGAGTTCCCATACTCATTTGGTTTACGAACCCTCATTCTATCCGATCTTCCGATTTAGGTCCGTTTTATTAATGTAGTTACCTATATTAGGTGCCGTTTGATATCCGTGATCTCTAGCATTGCTTGGTGGTTATCTTAGGACTTCTGAGCAATCTCAAGTGAGTACATAGACCCCTCTTTTACTATTTTCCAAACGTTTTGGGGTGGAACACATGTGCCTACTTGTTACTTTCGTGCTTTCCTGTTTTTCACATCATATACCTGCTATGTTCGTTAGTACATTATAGTACATGATTTCATTACATTTCATGCTAGGTGTGCCCATTGTGTGCATTACTTAGTACATCGTTTTACATTACATTTCATGCTAGGTGTGCTCATTGTCTGCATTACTTAGTACATCGTTTAACATTACATTTCACACTACGTATGTTCATTTGATTACATACTTAGTGCATCGTTTTCACATGCTTACATTTCGGATGCATATTACATGATTTACATTGATCATGCATTACCACAGGACATAACTTTGATTTAAACCAAGTTTTACTTCAATACTATGTTCTTGTGCATATGGTTTAGTTGATGCATTTTACTAGCCATACATATCATTTTGGTTACACATTACATGGTTTACATTTGACACATAAACACTTTTGACATTGGTTATACATTATATGATTTACATCTTGACATAAACATTTTAACATATTATTGCAATACATTTGGAAGTTGGTTTAAACATAGACATCTTACATTGTTTGGTTTGGTTTGGTTTGAGTAAGTGATTAAGTAACGAGGCGTGTGTAATATGATACAAGCATGGTGGATACGCCGCTGGTACTTCCTATATATAAGTGTTTGTATGGTATTACATGTCGTAGCGTTATTTGAATCACTTCAATTTGAGACATATAACATTTTATACAAATAACATACTTTTCACAAGACATTGTTTTACAAGCAACTTATCTTATACAAACTCATTTTACAATGGTTATTCATTTAACCATACATTATTCTCTTATTTATACATATCATCTGATCTTATCGTTTATCAAATGGTTTACAAAACAAAGCAAATAACAAGGTTCATGACTAAACATTTTCTCAAACGTAAGTCATGAAACCTATTTTCACAAAACCTATGTATCTCACAGGCATTTTTATGCTGACGTACCTATTTTCACATGTGTTTTTCAGGAGCTGTTGCATAAGATGATCAAGATACACATAGGCAGACTTGGGCTTTAGTGACAATAAAAGATGCAAGACTAGTTAATTATGTTGTATTTCTTTGTTTGTTAAGACATTGTAACACTTCTAATCAATAAAACGAAACTTCAATTGCCATGGATTTGAAACAATTAATTATGTTACAACACTCCCCGACATTTCCGCCACGTTTTGTATGTTCTACGTGGTCGGGGTGTGACACTTGCAATAGAACAAAACACCATCCGCTTGTCCAACTTAAAAATAAGCTGGAGATGCATAACCTAATCAGATTGAGCTAACACCATGACATCAAAAATTGCTGGATTCCAACCAATAATAATTCTAGTACCTTTAACACATTTGGCTCCATTGGACGTCCACTCCCAAGAACGAAAAACGGATTTACAAACTTTATCAAGCTTACCAATGTCAACATGAGATTCCAAAATAGCACACATACTAAGATTATACTCCTTCGCCGCCTGACGAACCTCTGATTGTTTAAGAGAGCGGTTCAACCCTCTAATATTCCACGACGCAATACTAACCATCTTTAACCACCGGAGAAGGAGTGCTTGCCCCTTTTTTACTATTAATATTCAGCGAACCATTAATCATAAACTCATCCATTTCGTTATAAACCTCCACAACCTCTTCCTCATCTGAATCATCAGGGCCCCTGCCCGAAGCACTCTTACTTGGACCCGAGCCCGTATCCACTTCATTAAGAATTTCAGACGGATTACTCGACCTGAATGTGTTAGAACTTGAAGCATTGTTGCCGTCACCCTTAGGTTTTGGCCCCACAGGTCTATATTCGAACTTAGACTTTTGCTTGTTTACAGGAATTCCAACCTTACGAGCCACTTTCTTCCCATACACTCCTGTGTATCCATCCTGATCAACAGTAGGCATCTTCTTTGCTGGCTTATTATGTTGAATATTGCGCTTATGATCCTCATGTTTAACTTTAGCTGGTTTCAAAGGTTGCTTCGGACACATTTCATTAGAATGGCCAAACACACAGCAAGTGGCACACCGATACGAACTCCATTCATACTCCACATACATAGTCTCCTTAATAAAACCCTCCCCCTCCGGTTCGGGTATAGCCATTGTGACCTTTTCACGCAGATCTTTATCAGCAGAGATTTCTATCAACGCTCTAGCATAGCTACTACGACCCCATAAATCCGTGCACATAGATGTAGTAAAAGAATCCAGCATCTTTGGTTCCCCTATTGTCGTTGAAATGAGGCTAAGGCCATCTTCCGTATAAGCTGCAATAGGAACCTCGTGTATTTTAACCCATACTTGAACCTTCTTTACCTCTTTCTTTTCTAGTTTAGTTGTTGGAGCCCAGCTATTCAGAAACATCGGTTGGGATCTAATTATCCATGGACCATCCTTGAGAACATTCAACATACCAAGTTCATCATTAAACTTAAAAAAGAAAAAAACCATTCGCGTTCATCATCGTTTTTTGCAATCCGTATTTCTTCCAGTTCATCCGCACAAAGTAATCAACAACAGGAAACACAACACGGTCTCCCAAAAAATACCCATACAAAGTGTTTGCCAACTTATCTTGCATAGCACGCACCGACTCCCTCGGAAGAACAACATCACAGCCATCCTGCACCATGGAACTAGCAAGAGCTCGAAAGTTAACCTTCTTAGAATTATTTGCAACTACCGAGTCTGCATATGACATAGGTTTAGCCGTGTTTGCATGATTCAGAAAGGATCCCTGATATCCGACAGTTCCTGCCAAGTTAATCCCCGAACTCTCACATTCCGATGATTGCACAGAGACCGGAACTGTCATTTTGGTTAATTCATCAATTACATTAAACTTTTTAGCATCAGATTGCACAATACCTCTTCTTGGAAGAATCAGATTACCATCTACGTTAACAACTCGACTGGCTAAACCCTTGGCCTGTAAGGGAGGCTTGCCACGATCACCGAGAGCCGTATCATCAGGTTTAGAACGATCATCCATTGGGAAATAAGCACCTCTCTCCTTTAAACAGAAATCAAAACAACCATGCAGAAGAAAACCCGATCACCAGAAAACGCAACAAGAAAAAGCCGAAAAACAGAAACCCTAATCTAGCAAACCCTATCCCATGAAATCTTCGGAAACATATAGAAAACCTGGTGCATCAAGTTACTGTAGAGCAGTAAGATCGACGACCCTGGAGAGAAATACACCTCGTTAGAAAGACACAAGATAATGGCGGCGATTGAGAGAAAACATAAAAACCAAATCCTAGAGTTAAACCGATCAAGACTGCTAACTAGTTCGTTATAAGGATTGATAAATCATTCCCAAATCACAGACTGTTATACAGAAAATCGCGATGAAAATCTAAGGATTCATGAAGAACTGGAATCGCCTAGCTAGAGAGAGAGAATTAGGGTTTTCTTGTTTGATGTTGTTTGCTGACCCAACAATGACAATTTATTTTTATGAAACTATGTTGTTTAGGGTATGAATGATGTTTGCTTGTTATTTACTTGAGATTATGATGTTGATCATCATAAGGAGCTTGCTAGATTGTGATTAAACACATGATCTAGCAAGTTAAAGGATGATTATGTGTTAATACAAGAAGATCATCCTCATATATAAGCATGAACTTGAATAATAAGATGATTTCTTGAAAAATAATAAACAAAGTAAGCTAGTAATCTTATGAATCTAAGATTTATGAATGGTATTTCGAAAGAACCTAGTTCAAAATATGATTTTTAGAAAATATTGGTTCTTACTTAAATAAACACTATTTTTAGTGGTAAAACAAGTGTATAAACACTTATGAAACAAGAAGATCTCACAAAGAAACGTTTTTGTAAAATATGTTTACAAGTTGTAAACACCTAAATTCTTTAAGAATGAGATTTTTAAAGAAATAAACACACTTTAAAGGGTAGCTAAGCCTACTAAATACACTACCAAGTTACTACAAGTTTTTGTGAAAGATCAAGTTCATGTTGTTATGTAAATTGAATAGTTTTTTCCACTTGGTAAGTGTAAGTTGTTTAGGGTTCGATTGTTGATTGTTTATGATGATTTTTAAAAAGAAAATGATATGCTTAATTAGCAAGGACACCTCCATTTTAGGGGAAACTATGGCAAAATTTTCTAAAAATACAAACACCTAGAAAAATATTTTCTAAACAAATATTTACTAGTGTATTTTAACTATGGTTTTCAATATATGTAACACCTGTGTCACTTCAACCGTCAAACAAATGCCAAAACCAATGAAATATTGTATTTCATACTTGGGATTTGTAAAATTTTGTGTATCTTTTACACATATCAACTCTTGTTTGATTTTAAGCTTTTAAATCGCTTTCTGGAAGGTTATACGCGCACTGATGCGTAGATATAACCAGTTTAATGCAACAAACACTCCGGAATAGTGAAATAGGCTTAACATACCTTAAATAACCTTTACATAACTTAGATATAAGTTTTGGAAGGTTTGGTGTGGTGAAATCAAGTTAATTCGCTTACAGGGACTAAAGTTGACAAACTGTGAAAGTATGCCAATTTAAACTGTAACAGACATTCCGGAACATGACCATAAGTTAAACATACCATAAATATCCTTTACATAGCTTAGAAATAGGCTTTGAGGTGTTTGGTATGCTAAAATAAACTTTTGTGTCATTCAGGGACTAAAAGTGTCAAAAAGTGCACAAGTTTGCATTTTCGCGCATAACTTACGTTCTGAATACATCCGGACATCCAAAAATTTATGAAAGCATGACTATATTATATTTTAGTGTTCTCCATAAGAAAAATCCATTCGTCGCGTCATTTGGATCGTTTTTCGCGCTTGTGCGCATTCCGTCGTAATTAAGCGAACATCGCGTTCGTACGACCAAACGAACCATCATCCGGCATATTTTTGAGCATTTTTTGATTTCCCTATACTTTAACTTCATTTTAGAGCCTTGAAATGAGGTTAACGGGGTTCAAACGCATCGAAAAAGGCCTTAAACACGTGCAGGGACCATTTCTGCCAATTTTGAAAGTTTGCTGAAACAAGGGGGCAGTGGCGTAGCGCCACTGCATGTAGCCTTACCAGTCGCGCTACGCGACTGCCTACTCTGGACAGAAAACATGCAGAAACTTCAGTTTTTCGCTTTCGGGACCAGATTCGACGTATTAACAGCTGTTAACAGCTGTTCTCCACTCCTTAATCCCTTGCCACATGTTGATACCCTATGGTGAGTGGCCAATTTAGTCACCATAACATCTCGACAAGTGTACGGGTGAGATCTAGGCACGGTTTCCATGAAACGATCCTAACGGTTCGGGTATTCCTATAAATACCCATCCACCCCAACCTCATTTCTTACAAGAATTCTGATTTGAGAGCTCTAAGTTGAAACCATTGTTTCATACCTGAGTTCTTGGATCGGGATTAGCATTCGGGGACCCTTCGTAAGTATTCTTTCGTTCTTTTATTGCTTTTCGAGTCTTTCGAGTCTGAAAGTCAAACTTTGTTTGACTTTCTACATTGACCAGTTATGGTCAATGCGAAGTTCGTTTGAACTTCGCAACGTGAGTGTAATCACGTTGGTCATAGTCCCTTGGGACTATGCCCACTGATTACCACGTTGTCTAGGGTCGTAGGGTAGGCGATCTAATAAATCGCCTATACCTTCGAACCCGACCCAGTTTGGTCGATCATTAGGATCCGACCAAATACATTAGGTGACCATAGTAGGTAGGGAATAACCTTCCGAGGTTATACCCTATGGTCACATCGTTTGAGTAGTTTTATGATAGGTAGTTTATATGCCTTAGGTAAATTACCAGAATACCCTTTTCATGTATAATTGGTAATTAAGCATATGTAACCTAAACCTTTGTCACATAACTGATTATGTAACATGTTTAGGCATATAACACTTGTCATAGGGCTAGTTAGGCGGTCCGAACGCGTTTCACGCACACGACGCGTTAAAGTAGCATAAGTTACCTTAATGGGTCACGATGGGTCGAAAGCATTTAGGTTAGTCTCAATGTAGTATGTAGGCCTTGTTAAACCATATCATATGAGTTCCAATACTCATTTGGTTTACCAAGCCTCATCCTATCCGATCTCCCGATTTAAGTCCGGTTTATTTATATAGTTTTAGATTGCCGACTGATTCCGTGCTCTCTCTAGCTTTGTTTGGTTGTTGTTCAAGACCTCCAAGCATTCTCAGGCGAGTACATTATTCCCCTCTTTTACTGTTTTCAAACTGTTTTGGGGTGAAGCATGTGTACCTATCTGTTATTTTCATGATTCCAAAAGTATAATTGATTATACATGTTATTATTTATCATTTGACAAATTACATAACTATCTATGATTTAAACATTGATTTCTCAAAGAACATAAAATAAATTGTTGAATTGTACTTATTTTATGTTCACCAGACCGATTGTTAGTATGATATAGCGCTATAGGATTTGACACCCCATTCCTGTTGTCAAGGAATGTCTGAAACCAATTTGTTGCTCCATCCAAATAGGGATTGCCTTTGTGGTATTTCTATAGTCTCAAAGGTGTATCTTGATGCACCAGGTCTGAATGAATTCTTAAATCACACTATTAAAGTATAGTTGAATATACTCTCATGTGTGGTATTGTACAAAACCAACATACATATATTTATCACATCTAAAGCATATTTTGATATGTTATTTATGAAACCAAAACATAGTTTAATTTGTTATTTATCACATCTAAAGCATATTTTGAAATGTTATATATGAAACCAAAACATAGTTTAATATGTTACTTACAAATCCAAAGTATACTTTTAATATGCTACTATAAGGTTAATTGTTAAATCTTACATTTATTTATACAAATCACATTGAATACATATTACATGATTTACATTAGACATGAACATTTTACATCTTGATGGTTTGGTTTGAATAAGTGATTAAGTAACGATGCGTGTGTAATATGATACGTGGATACGCCGCTGGTACTTCCTATATATAAGTGTTTGTATGGTATTACATATATCGCAGCGTTATTTGAATCATTTCAGTTTGATACATATAAACATTTTATACAAATAACATACTTTTCACAAGACATTTATTTACAAACAACTTATCTTATACAAACTCATTTTACATGGTTATTCATTTAATCATGCATTATTCTCTTATTTATACATATCATCTGAACTTATCATTGTTTTCAAATAATTTACTAAAACAAATGTTTTTGGGTTAAGAGTCATGGCTACGAGGTTTTACAAATTATAACCCGCTTGATTTGAGTTGGTTAATTAAGTTGCAATATTACACTCTTTTCTAAACAAGGTTTTTAAATAAAGTATTGCAACGTCTAAACTAGCCATGATTTCGACACTCCTACAAAACCAATGTATTCGCCAGCATTTCTTTGCTGACCTCGTTTTTACACATGTTTCAGGTACTGCTTTGCAATGATTGTTGATACATGCTACATTTAGGATGGACTCGTGCCTTAGCGACTTAAAACGAGACAATAACTAGTTAACTTATGTTATGTACCCTTTGTTTCTTGTTTAAACAATGTAAACTCTCATAATTGATTAATAAAACGAAACTTTAATTGCCATGGATTTGAAACGATTAATTCTGTTACAACACGCCCCGATGTTTCCGCCGCCATTTGTTGTTTTACGCGGTCGGGGTGTGACAGAAAAGATGGTATCAGAGCCAATGGTTATAGGGAATTAGGTTATTAGTAATGCTTTGACCTAGTCTATAACCTTCTTAGGACCCTAAAGCGAGTTTACTTGCGTTTAGTCATAAAACAATACTGTCACCTATCCTTAGGTGACAACCACAACAAGAACATAAATTTCAAAACCGCTTTGAAAACTAATCATCTGTTCTAGGATGATTGATTACAAGGTTTTGAACCCTCAATTGTAAGGTTTTGAATCCCTTTGAATTTTCAAAATCTCGGCAAAGTTTTGGGTTTTAAATAATGTGAACACGTGCAAACTGGAAGGGTGAATGCCTATATTCTGGGTTTTCTGTCTAGGCAAGCACTTCGTATACATCTCATCAGACGCGAGACCAGTTGTGCTTACCTGGGAATTCTTGGGATGAGTGTTCACTTATAGGCGAGAATGTCTTCGCGATACATTATTTTTGACCCATTTACTTTGATTAGTTCTGTGTGTCGTTTGTTGCTTTGTAGTAACAAACAAATGACCACTACCTTTGCTTTCATCAGATTTGTTTCATCTCATTCTTTTCGTCTAAATCTCTCACTCGTTTCCTTTCATGTTTCCTCTTTTAGAATGCCTCCTCGACGCGACAATCAGATGGAAAATGCCGAACTGGCGGAAATCATCGCGCAGCAAATGGCTGTTGCCTTCCCAAATCTTTATGCTCAAATGATGCAAGCCAACAACAACAACAATACTCCATGCAATTTTAAGAGTTTCAACTCGGCAAAACCGCTCAAGTTTAGTGGTTCTGAGGGAGCAACGGGGCTTCTTCAGTGGTTCGAGAGCATTGAGAATACCTTCCGTCATGTTCTGTGTCCTGAAAATCGTAAGGTTGAGTTTTCTTCAAGTGTGTTTCAGAAGAGGGCTCTCACATGGTGGAACGGAGTGATGAGAGACCGCGGTGCTGAGGTTGCATTTGCACAGACTTGGGCTGAGCTTAGGGCTCTTATGATGAAGGAGTTTTGCCCTCGTCATGAACTGCGAGCTTTTTAGAGGGAGTTTGATGATTTGAAGCAAGACAGTGGTGAACATCGAGCCTATACTGACCGTTTTGAAGAATTGAGCCTGTTGTGTCCTGCTATGGTTACTCCTGTGGATAAGGCGATCGAGAAATATACGGATGGTCTTCCTGACCTAGTTCAGGATATTGTTACTGGCAGTAACCCTACTACTGTCAGACAAGCCATTGAACTGTCTGCCACCCTAACTGAATCCCACATCAGGAAACGTAAGCTGTTTCAAAAAGGCGACCCAAGACCATCTGACAAGACTGCTCAAGTGGAACCAAAGGAAGAACAAGCTGAGGTATCCAAGAAGAAGAAGCGCAAAGCCTCTCAGAACTGCGCTGTGACTGCTCAAGACAAACAGGTTGCACGAAACCAACCAGCACAACCTCGCAAAAGGCAAAACTATGTTGGTACTGCACCTTTGTGCAACAAGTGCAACCGTCATCATCTAGAGCAAGAGCAGTGTCACAAATGTACCCACTGTGGACGTTTGGGACATTTGATCAATGTTTGTCGCTATGCAAATCAAGCTGCTGCAAACCCTGCTGCTGTTCAAGCACGGTTCCCTCCGGGGTCATGTTATAACTGCGGTGACCTTACCCACTACAGGAACAATTGCCCAAGGCTTGTTAACGCACCTCCGGCGCGAGGATGAGCGTTTAACATCAGTGAGGCAAACATGAACAATGATGCGGCAGTGAACAACTAGTGTTTTGTTATTTCCTTGGTTGTTATCTTATGATGTTTAAAGACAAGTCAGTTGTTATATAAATAAAAATTCGTCGTTTTTATTTTTTGCAAAACTGATACGATTGTGTAAACGTTGGATACAATCTTATGAATTCAACTCAAAGACAAACTACTCGTATGGTTCTGTCATTTTATGAATATTTGTGATCTCCCCAAGAACCCTAAACACTCGTTTCTTTTAAGAAACAAAGCCAAACTTTTATTGAGAATCCTTCTATCTTTATAGATGGATCCTTGAAAATGATTAAAGTACCGAATGAAATTCATGGATTGGATTTCTAGTGTGCTTTAATTATCCATCCTCAAAGACAACAAATTAAAGAATCAAGTTAGCTAATTTTTTGTGCTTATGTGTTTTCTTACATATGTGTGGTTGTATGTGATCCATCCAAATCCTCGTAAAATCTTTCATATCTCATACGAGAGATTCATAATAGGATATCCAAGGTTACTATCTTAAATCCTTAATGGACTTCTACGTTGTAGTCAAGTCCCTTGGATTTTAAAGTACCATTCTATAATTAGATCCCTTAAGGGGTCTATTTAAGGAGATCGTACGACGGTTTAGTTAATAAGATCATGGGGTTGATCTAGTTAAAAAGATCGTTCGTTGATCAAATTAAAAGGGCCCTTTGGTGGTCTAGTCGAGTCATTTCATGTTTATTCAATTGATTTTTCCTCTACGCATTCTGAAATGAACTGTGCGGACTGTGCAAGGAATTAAGTAATTATGGAGGCCTACATAATTATGGAATGCAGTGCACAGAAACCACAGGGAATTTTGTCATGTGTTAAGACCCATAGTGACGAGATTAATGATACGGGAGAAGTCTTGGACCTTGACCGATGTCATTTTATCTTACGCTCCCCAATTCTGATTTCAAACACACACAAGTTTCCTATGATAAGTCTTCATAAGAAACGTTTTTCTATCCATAGTTCAAAAATTTCATGTTTTACTGCTACAAGGAATTCACTTTGAGGGTTAACAAATTCGCTAAGAATCCTAACATGGCCCAGAGTTTTACTTAAGGGTTCAATGGATCTATTAGAAGGCGAAACCGTCACAGCTATCTTCACAAGTTTCCTCTAGAATTAAATTTCGGGACGAAATTTCCTAAAGTAGGGGAGACTGTAACACCTGTGTCACTTCAACCGTCAAACAAATGCCAAAACCAATGAAATATTGTATTTCATACTTGGGATTTGTAAAATTTTGTGTATCTTTTACACATATCAACTCTTGTTTGATTTTAAGCTTTTAAATCGCTTTCTGGAAGGTTATACGCGCACTGATGCGTAGATATAACCAGTTTAATGAAACAAACACTCCGGAATAGTGAAATAGGCTTAACATACCTTAAATAACCTTTACATAACTTAGATATAAGTTTTGGAAGGTTTGGTGTGGTGAAATCAAGTTAATTCGCTTACAGGGACTAAAGTTGACAAACTGTGAAAGTATGCCAATTTAAACTGTAACAGACATTCCGGAACATGACCATAAGTTAAACATACCATAAATATCCTTTACATAGCTTAGAAATAGGCTTTGAGGTGTTTGGTATGCTAAAATAAACTTTTGTGTCATTCAGGGACTAAAAGTGTCAAAAAGTGCACAAGTTTGCATTTTCGCGCATAACTTACGTTCTGAATACATCCGGACATCCAAAAATTTATGAACGCATGACTATATTATATTTTAGTGTTCGCCATAAGAAAAATCCATTCGTCGCGTCATTTGGATCGTTTTTCGCGCTTGTGCGCATTCCGTCGTAATTAAGCGAACATCGCGTTCGTACGACCAAACGAACCATCATCCGGCATATTTTTGAGCATGTTTTGATTTCCCTATACTTTAACTTCATCTTAGAGCCTTGAAATGAGGTTAACGGGGTTCAAACGCATCGAAAAAGGCCTTAAACACGTGCAGGGACCATTTCTGCCAATTTTGAAAGTTTGCTGAAACAAGGGGGCAGTGGCGTAGTGCCACTGCATGTAGCCTTACCAGTCGCGCTACGCGACTGCCTACTCTGGACAGAAAACATGCAGAAACTTCAGTTTTTCGCTTTCGGGACCAGATTCGACGTATTAACAGCTGTTAACAGCTGTTCTCCACTCCTTAATCCCTTGCCACATGTTGATACCCTATGGTGAGTGGCCAATTTAGTCACCATAACATCTCGACAAGTGTACGGGTGAGATCTAGGCACGGTTTCCATGAAACGATCCTAACGGTTCGTGTATTCCTATAAATACCCATCCACCCCAACCTCATTTCTTACAAGAATTCTGATTTGAGAGCTCTAAGTTGAAACCTTTGTTTCATACCTGAGTTCTTGGATCGGGATTAGCATTCGGGGACCCTTCGTAAGTATTCTTTCGTTCTTTTATTGCTTTTCGAGTCTTTCGAGTCTGTTTGTTTGACTTTCTACATTGACCAGTTATGGTCAATGCGAAGTTCGTTTGAACTTCGCAACGTGAGTGTAATCACGTTGGTCATAGTCCCTTGGGACTATGCCCACTGATTACCACGTTGTCTAGGGTCGTAGGGTAGGCGATCTAATAAATCGCCTATACCTTCGAACCCGACCCAGTTTGGTCGATCATTAGGATCCGACCAAATACATTAGGTGACCATAGTAGGTAGGGAATAACCTTCCGAGGTTATACCCTATGGTCACATCGTTTGAGTAGTTTTATGATAGGTAGTTTATATGCCTTAGGTAAATTACCAGAATACCCTTTTCATGTATAATTGGTAATTAAGCATATGTAACCTAAACCTTTGTCACATAACTGATTATGTAACATGTTTAGGCATATAACACTTGTCATAGGGCTAGTTAGGCGGTCCGAACGCGTTTCACGCACACGACGCGTTAAAGTAGCATAAGTTACCTTAATGGGTCACGATGGGTCGAAAGCATTTAGGTTAGTCTCAATGTAGTATGTAGGCCTTGTTAAACCATATCATATGAGTTCCAATACTCATTTGGTTTACCAAGCCTCATCCTATCCGATCTCCCGATTTAAGTCCGGTTTATTTATATAGTTTTAGATTGCCGACTGATTCCGTGCTCTCTCTAGCTTTGTTTGGTTGTTGTTCAAGACCTCCAAGCATTCTCAGGCGAGTACATTATTCCCCTCTTTTACTGTTTTCAAACTGTTTTGGGGTGAAGCATGTGTACCTATCTGTTATTTTCATGATTCCAAAAGTATAATTGATTATACATGTTATTATTTATCATTTGACAAATTACATAACTATCTATGATTTAAACATTGATTTCTCAAAGAACATAAAATAAATTGTTGAATTGTACTTATTTTATGTTCACCAGACCGATTGTTAGTATGATATAGCGCTATAGGATTTGACACCCCATTCCTGTTGTCAAGGAATGTCTGAAACCAATTTGTTGCTCCATCCAAATAGGGATTGCCTTTGTGGTATTTCTATAGTCTCAAAGGTGTATCTTGATGCACCAGGTCTGAATGAATTCTTAAATCACACTATTAAAGTATAGTTGAATATACTCTCATGTGTGGTATTGTACAAAACCAACATACATATATTTATCACATCTAAAGCATATTTTGATATGTTATTTATGAAACCAAAACATAGTTTAATTTGTTATTTATCACATCTAAAGCATATTTTGAAATGTTATATATGAAACCAAAACATAGTTTAATATGTTACTTACAAATCCAAAGTATACTTTTAATATGCTACTATAAGGTTAATTGTTAAATCTTACATTTATTTATACAAATCACATTGAATACATATTACATGATTTACATTAGACATGAACATTTTACATCTTGATGGTTTGGTTTGAATAAGTGATTAAGTAACGATGCGTGTGTAATATGATACGTGGATACGCCGCTGGTACTTCCTATATATAAGTGTTTGTATGGTATTACATATATCGCAGCGTTATTTGAATCATTTCAGTTTGATACATATAAACATTTTATACAAATAACATACTTTTCACAAGACATTTATTTACAAACAACTTATCTTATACAAACTCATTTTACATGGTTATTCATTTAATCATGCATTATTCTCTTATTTATACATATCATCTGAACTTATCATTGTTTTCAAATAATTTACTAAAACAAATGTTTTTGGGTTAAGAGTCATGGCTACGAGGTTTTACAAATTATAACCCGCTTGATTTGAGTTGGTTAATTAAGTTGCAATATTACACTCTTTTCTAAACAAGGTTTTTAAATAAAGTATTGCAACGTCTAAACTAGCCATGATTTCGACACTCCTACAAAACCAATGTATTCGCCAGCATTTCTTTGCTGACCTCGTTTTTACACATGTTTAAGGTACTGCTTTGCAATGATTGTTGATACATGCTACATTTAGGATGGACTCGTGCCTTAGCGACTTAAAACGAGACAATAACTAGTTAACTTATGTTATGTACCCTTTGTTTCTTGTTTAAACAATGTAAACTCTCATAATTGATTAATAAAACGAAACTTTAATTGCCATGGATTTGAAACGATTAATTCTGTTACAACACGCCCCGATGTTTCCGCCGCCATTTGTTGTTTTACGCGGTCGGGGTGTGACAATATAAACCTTGCCATAATTTTTGTAACAAAAATACAAGTATTGGAGGTTGGTTTTTATAAATAAAAATGGATAAATATATATTTAGAATATATATTTATATTAATAACACATTGTGTGTGATTATTTGTATACTTGGTGAAATAGTTATGTTATTTTAGGATTTAAAGTAATATAACAAAATACCAAGAATTTGCAATCCAAAATAATACCAAAAATCACATGGGATAAATATACAAGTTACACACTTAAATATTGCGAAACCGAACGCAAGAACGTAACTTATAAAATATTCCGGAGAATAACGTTATAAATATATTTTTAGTAAATAGGATTTTGGATACAA
Organism: Helianthus tuberosus; assembly: GCA_030545235.1. NCBI lineage: Eukaryota > Viridiplantae > Streptophyta > Magnoliopsida > Asterales > Asteraceae > Helianthus > Helianthus tuberosus. Next base: position 250,232 of record JARYGA010046849.1, on the reverse strand, counting down.
AAGAAGTGAAAATATAATTTTTGTAAATATTACTAAGTTATATCATATTTTCAACAAGGAGAAAATATATTATTTTTGGGAAGTAAAAATATATTTTCTTGAATATTTAGAAGATGTATGATTTTTGAGAAAAATATATATTTTCTTGAAATACATTATTTTTTAGACAAAATGAGTTTACATATATATTTTCTAAAGTGAGACTTGAAAATATATTAGTTTGGAACTATAAATACAAGAATACAAAAATACATGTATAAGATACTGTAGGATCGATTGTGTGACCCAAACGAGTCGTTCAGAAGAGATCTCGTCCAATACGAAAGGTGGAAACAGACTTATCGGAGTTATTTCAGCTGGTTTGCAATAAGATTCACTTAAACTGTCTCTTGTATTGATGTCAGATCGTTTTACAATGCTGGAGACACTTCGGCAGAGCTTCGCTACCGGAGTTGAAACGTTACAAATGAATTGAACAAGGCACATATATATAGGCATCCCATTTCGTACGAAATAGCTTCACACGATATGGCATTTTCATTTCGTGTGAAATGACATTTCCATTTCGTGCGAAATGGCCTTTTCCATTTCGTGCGAAATGGCTCAAAACTACATATTTCTCGTTTTTCTCATAAATCGTGCCCTGATCTGTCTAATCTATTACAAGACTCGATACAAGACGAAGTCGACAGACATATGCACCAACAGACTCCCCTTGGATGTTGACGAAGTCTTCGGTGTCGAGTCTTCAGTATGTCAACTCTTCAGTCTTTATCAGTCTTCTCGCTCTCTTCGAAGTATCTGACATTGTAAGCATCCTCAATCTCTATCTTCTGCTTCTCTCTTCCTGAATCTCAACCTGTCTCTATCTTCTCTTGATCAGATCTTTTGATTCCTTAAATTCTTCAGCATCATCAGGATTCAAATCTGGCTCTCTACCATTCAAACTCCCCCTTGAATATTAATCCTTGTCACACCCGGACCACGTAAAACAACAAAACGTGGCGGAAACGTCGGGGAATGTTGTAATAGAATCATTGTCTCATAACATTGTCTCATAACACATGGAAATTGAAATATTGTTTTATTGATTAAAAGAGTTACAATGTCTTGACAATCAAAATCAAAGAAATATAATCTTGGTTTTCGTCTGGTCTTCGAGTTTTTTCTTTGCATGGTGTGCTGTTGTTTTGGTTTTTGAGAGAGGTGCTGTTTTTTGTCATGGACGAACGTAATAATCTGAGGGCAACGTACAAGATGGTAGATTCAAGCCGCCGTTACCATATCACGGTTTAGCAAACCGGGTGGTGAATATTGAAGGGAATACCTTTGCTCCACGTAGAGGTATTGTTCAACAACCTATTTCTGAGCCGGTGAAGTTTAATATCATTAATGAATTAACTAAGATCACAATACCTGTCAATCTGGAAACGAATGATCCTAATACCTCGAACTTGGATAAAGCAAACACCGTAATAGGGCAGTCTTATGCAGAGAAACTAGCCAAAGCTATTCCATCGCAGAAGGTGAACTTCAGATTTATGGAAAATACTAAAGCTGCCGATGATGTTGATGCAGATGTTACTATCCCGATTGCTTTGGTTAAGCAGGTACAGGACAGATTTAATAATGTTTTATTTGGGTATTTTCTGGGGAAAAGATTAGCATTCCCAGTTGTTGATTACTTTGTAAGTCACAGATGGGAGAAATATGGTTTGCAGAAGTGTATGATGAATGGTAAGGGGTTTTTCTTTTTCAAGTTTAACTCAAAACAAGGTATGGATCAAGTGTTGAAAGATGGTCCTTGGCTTATTAGAAACATACCTCTTTTCCTAAAACAATGGACGCTGAATACTGAACTTAAGAAGGAAGAATTGAAAAAGATTCCTGTTTGGGTAAAAATGCATAATGTTCCTCTAGCTGCCTATACGGAGGATGGGCTGAGTTTGATTGCTTCGAAGATTGGAGCCCCTAAGGTTCTTGATAATGAAACTACAAAAATGTGCATGGATTTGTGGGGAAGGAGCGGGTATGCTAGAGCTATAATAGAGATTGATGCTGAGAAGGAAATCAAAGAGAATGTGATTGTAGCTATTCCGAATGTTGAAGATGGTGGATATCTAAAGAGCACTATAAAAGTGGAATATGAGTGGAAACCTCCTCGATGCAACACTTGTAATGTATTTGGGCATGGGAATGATGATTGTCCAGCAATTGTTCATGGGAAATCTGATCAGAAGGGTAATGATAAAGCGAATGTTGATGAACAGGGGTTTAAGAGCGGAAATAATCAGAAAAGGATTGCAAAGAATCAGTTTAATATTAGAGATAGACAGAGACTTATCTACAAGCCTAAGAAACAAACCGAAAAGTTGGACAAACAACCTGATAAGGTGGATTCGTCCAAACCGAACCCAGCTAAAGTACCGGGTATTCGTACGAGCAATGCTTTTGATGCACTTAATGATATGGGTGATGATGGGGGATCGGATGATGATGAAGTCAGGCTTAATGCTGAGATAGGTGGATATGATTTCATGGAAGGATCAAAATCTGGTATGTCTAATAATACAGGTGCAAGCACACCTGCTCAGGAGGTTATTAATGGATAGTATTGCAGCTTGGAATATCAGGGGTTTGAACCATCCCCTCAAACAAAAGGAGGTTCGGAAGTTTGTTAAAGATAATGGGCTACAGGTTTTGGCTATTCTTGAATCTCACGTAAAGTTGGCAAATCTAGATAAAGTTTGTAAGAATGTTTTTGGGAGTTGGGATTGGACGTCCAATGGGCATTTGTGCCATAAAGGCACAAGAATCGTTCTAGGTTGGAATGTGGCAAATGTTGACGTAATGGTGGTGCATGCTACTGATCAAGTTATGCATATACAAGTTCTGTTTAAAAAAGAGAAGACTATGACTAATGTATCGGTAGTGTATGCGAGTAATAGTGATCAAGAAAGGAAAAATCTTTGGGAATCTTTAACAATGCATAAAGGTGTGGTGCAATCGAGGCCGTGGATAATCATGGGAGATTTTAATGTGGCGTTGAACTTAGAAGACAAATGTTTCGGCTCTTCTACATACACGGCTGCTATGAGAGATTTTAATGATTGTGTGAACGGGATCGAGGTCTTTGATGTTAGAGCTCATGGGATGCATTTTACTTGGAATAAACGTCCAAAGAATGGTATTGGGATCCGAAAGAAATTGGACAGAATTATGGCTAATGTCAGTTTCGTGGATACCTTTGTGGATGCTTATGCGGTTTTTCTTCCGAATGGTGTCTCTGATCACTGCCCAGGTCTGTTAAAAATGCTTAATGCAGCTCGGGATAGACCAAAACCGTTTAAATTTACAAACTTTTTGACTCATAAAAAAGAATTTATGGATGTTGTTAGCAGCGGTTGGATTGTGGAAGTGTTGGGCTTCCGATGTTTCGTGTTGTCAAGAAACTTAGGGGTTTAAAGCATCCCTTAAAAGTCTTATTGCGTAAACAAGGAAACATTCACAAGAAAGTGCTTGATCTAAAAGTTGAGCTGGATAATCTGCAGAAATCGCTGGATTCTGATCCCTTCAATTCGGTTATCAAGGAAGCTGAAAGTGTGTGCATAAAGAAGTATACGGAAGCTTCGTTGGACGAGGAAATATTTTTGAAACAAAAAGCTAAACAAAAATGGTTAGAAGCTGGGGACTCGAATACAGCTTTCTTTCATAATGTGTTGAAGTGCCGAAGTCATGTCAATAAAATTAATGTTATCAAAGACACGGATGGAAACATGTATGAAGGAGCTCAGGTTTCATCGGCTTTGGTTAACTACTTTCAAGGTTTTCTTGGTAATAATAGGAGTATGGCTGGTAGAGTAAACCGAGATATTTTGTGACTACGCTAAACCCTCTCGTGGCAAACAATATGTGCCGATCAGTAACTCAAGAGGAGGTTAAATCTACTATATTCGCTATTAGTGAGAATAAGGCGCCGGGACCAGATGGGTATACGTCGGGGTTCTTTAAAAAGGCTTGGCCTATTGTTGGTAGTGAGGTTACTGATGCTGTTATTGATTTTTTTGAGTCGGGTAGAATGCTTCAAGAGATTAATCATACATTCTTGGCTCTTATTCCTAAGGTGAATACTCCTGAAGTAGTTACGGATTACATGCCCATATCATGTTGCAATGTTGTCTATAAGGCGATAAGTAAGATTTTAACGAACCGGATTCTTGAAGGGTTAAAGGATTTGATTAGTGACAACCAATCGGCGTTTGTTCCTGGAAGAAGGATCTCTGATAATATAATGCTAACTCAGGAGCTTATGCATAATTATCATCGATCTACTGGTCCTCCTAGATGTGCTATGAAAGTGGACATTCAAAAAGCGTACGATACGGTGGATTGGAGATTCCTTAGTGATGTTCTTCATGGTTTTGGATTTTGGCCTACGTTTATTTCTTGGGTTATGGAATGTGTCACAACTACCTCCTTTTCTTTAAGTATAAATGGAAATGTTCATGGCTACTTTAAAGGAAAGCGTGGGTTACGCCAAGGAGATCCAATGTCTCCGTACTTATTTACTATGGTGATGGAGGTGTTAACGTTGATTCTCTCAAAAGCAGCTGATTTGGACTCCTCGTTTAGATTCCATAACAAGTGTGAGAAGCAAATGATAATAAACTTATGTTTTGCTGATGACCTTTTAATATTTGCTAGGGGAGATGTTGGCTCAATTAAGGTGATCATGCAGTCCTTGAAGAATTTTGAGGAGGTTTCCGGTCTCGTTCCCAACAATTCTAAAAGCACCATATTCTTTTGTAATGTTTCCAGCTCCGTCAAGACTAGGATTGCAGATTTGGTTCCGTTTGAAGAAGGGAAGCTTCCCATGAAATATTTGGGTGTTCCTTTACTGGCTTCGAGACTGTTAGTTAAAGATTGCAAGGTTTTAGTGGAACGTATGAATAAACGAATTGCAGACTGGAAGAACAGGTTTCTTTCGTTTGCTAGTAGGCTTCAATTAGTCCTTTCGGTGCTCTCCTCTATTCATGTGTATTGGGCGTCGGTTTTTGTTTTACCAGCGAGTATTATAAAGGATCTAGAGAGCAAAATGAAATGGTTTCTTTGGGGGTATGGCACGATTTCTAAGGGGTGAGCTAAAGTGGCATGGAAAGAGGTATGCCTTCCTAAATTGGAGGGTGGTTTGGGTATTAGACGTATATCGGAGGTAAACAAATCCCTTATGGCATATCATATTCACAGTATTTTATCGGGTAGGAATTCCTTATGGACGACCTGGGTTGGGATTTATAGACTTCGAGGACGTAGTGTCTGGGATATTCCAGTGCAAGTAAACTCCCCATGGGGTTGGAAAAAATTACTGCGATGTCGGCATATTTTTCGGGATTATTTTTGGTCAAAAATCGGTAATGGTCAATCAACTTTTCTTTGGTTTGATAAATGGAGTGATGATTGTCCCCTTGCTAATGTTGTTACCCCTAGACAAATGGCTCGTTATGGCTTCTCCATCAAATCGAAAGTTGCTGATGTTGTTCAAAATGGTGTTTGGATTTGGCCGGACGATTGGAGAAGGGTGTACCCGAATCTGTTTCAACTTAGGCCGCTGAATTTGACAAGTGCAAAGGATAGGGTTTTGTGGCTGAATTCGGATGGTAAATTAGTCCCCTTCTCGTCCAAGGAAGTGTGGCAATCTATTCGTATCCGAGAGGCTCCAGCTGATTGGTCGAACGTTGTGTGGTCGTCCTTCAACATCCCTAAACATGCTTTCATATGTTGGCTTATTTTTAAGAGGAAACTGTGGACTCAAGATCGCATTCTGAAATGGAACCATATGGTTACGGGTTCAATGAACCAAATGTGTTGCTTGTTGTGCTTTGCGGATCAAGAGACACATGAGCATTTGTTTTTTCAATGTGCTTATTCCAGATCTATTTGGCATAGTGTTCGGAACAAAGTTGGCATGAATTCGGTTCGAGAGACGTGGGATGATATCTCTAAATGGCTGATTCCGAGAGCTAAATCCAAAGCGGTTCAAGCGGTTGCTAGTAAACTGTTTGTTGCGGCTATGGCTTATGCTATTTGGAGTGAAAGAAACACAAGATTTTTTAGCAACAGATTGAGACCTCCTGAGCAGATTGTTGATCTTGTTATAAACAATGTGAGAACAAAGTTAATATCCTTCAAGTATAAGAGAACATCCAATGTCAAACGTTTTCTTGAGGAGTGGAAGCTGAATAATGAAGATCTCTTGGATGAAGATTGAAGACCTATGTTTATAGTTTTGTAATGAGCTAGGTTGGTTGTTTTGTTGGTTGTTTCCTTGTTTTGCTCTTTTGCGGTATGTCGCAAAGAGAACTAGGGGGTATGTTTGCCTTCCTACTTGTTTTCTTTTTGGTTATGTTATAAAATCACCGGGGTAACCCTTTACCCAAAAAAAAAAAGAAATATAACATAGATAACTAGTCTTGCATCTTTTATTGTCACTAAGGCCCCAGTCCGCCTAAGTGTATCTTGATAAATCCTATGCATCATATCCTGAAGCACATGTGAAAATAGGTACGTCAGCATAAAAATGCCTGTGAGATACATAGGTTTTGTGAAAATAGATTTCATGACTTATGTTTAAGAAAATGTTTAGTCATGAACCTTGTAATTTGCTTTGTTTTGTAAATCATTTGAAAAGCAATAAGATCAGATGATATGTATAAATAAGAGAATAATGTATGGTTAAATGAATAACCAAGTAAAATGAGTTTGTATAAGATAAGTTGTTTTGTAAACAATGTCTTGTGAAAAGTATGTTATTTGTATAAAATGTTATATGTTTTAAATTGAAATGATTCAAATAACACTACGATATGTAATACCATACAAGCACTTATATATAGGAAGTACCAGCGGCGTATCCACCATGCTTGTATCATATTACACACGCCTTGTTACTTAAATCACTTACTCAAACCAAACCACCAAAGTAAAATGTTTATGTAAAATCAAAGGTCAAAATGTTTTGTGTATATCAATGTCAAAATGTTTATGTCTAATGTGAATCATGAATTGTGTATATCAAAGTCAAAATGTTTATGTCTAATGTAAATCATGAATTGTATATGTCAAAATATCATGTATGGTAAGTGAAATATATCAACTAAACCATATGCAAAATGCACAAAACAAGGTATTGAAGTAAAACATGGTTTAAATCAAAGTTATGTTTTGTGGAACAAATGCATGCTATACTGATATAAACATCTATGCGGTATTGTGAAAATTCATACATCAAAGCCTTGCGACTGTAGAATAAACCCTAGCACAAAGTCTAAGGTCCACCTAGAAATGTAGTCGGATTCGGTCATTCCTTCCAATCCAAACAAACCCGGGATTTCAGGAATGGGAGTTGTCAAGTCCTATGGTAACACTACCTACTACCGAGCGGCATGATCGGTGTTAATGAATGTACATTGTCCCATTTAAACAAACCAAATGTCATACCAAAATGTAAGCATGTGATGAATAATAAATGTACTAAGTATGCACACAATGGATATACATAGCATAGAATGTAATGTAAAATAATGTACTAAGTATGCACACAATGGACATACATAGCATAGAATGTAATGTAAAACAATGTACTAAGTATGCACACAATGGACATACATAGCATAAAATGTAATGTAAAACGATGTACTAAGTATGCACACAATGGACATACATAGCATGAAATGTAATGTAATGTAAAACAATGTACTAAGTATGCACACAATGGACATACATAGCATGAAATGTAATGTAAAACAATGTACTAAGTATGCACACAATGGACATACCTAGCATGAAATGTAATGTAAAACAATGTACTAAGTATGCACACAATGGGCATACATAGCAAAACACAATGAAATCATGTACTATAAATGTACTAATGAACATAGCAAGTATATGATGTGAAAGCAGGAAAGCATGAAAGTAACAAGTAGGCACATGTGTTTCACCCCAAAATGTTTGGAAAACAGTAAAAGAGGGGTCTATGTACTCACTTGAGATTTCTTAGTAGTCCTTGAGTAACAACCAAACAATGCTAGAGATCACGGATATCAAACGGCACCTAATATAGGTAACTATGTTAATATACCGGACCTAAATCGGAGGATTGGATAGAATGAGGGTTCGTAAACCAAATGAGTATGGGAACTCATGTAATATGGTTTAACAAAGCCCACATACTAAAATGAAACCTAACCTAAGTGCTTACGACCCATTACGACCCGTTTAGGTAGCTTATGCTACTTTAACACGTCGTTCGCGTAAAACGCGTTCGGAACGCCTAACTAGTGCTACGATAAGTAAAATATGCCTTAATATGTCTATCATTGTTACCAAATCAGTTTAGATACCAAAAGTTATGTTACATATGCTTAAAATGAATTTTGGCGTTAAAAGGGCATTTTGGTAATTTACCTAAGGCATATAAACTACCTATCATACAACTACTTAAACGAAACGACCATAAGGTATAACCTCGGAAGGTACCCTATATACTATGGTCACCTAGTGTGTTTGGTCGGATCCTAATGATCGACCAAACGGGTCGGGTTCGAAAGTATAAGCGATTGTTTAGATCGCTTACCTTACGACGCTATATAAGCACTAAACTAAAAGTGACGAGCTAAGCATGTTAAAACATGCTTAACTAAGTTTAGAAAATAGGTTTGGTATCAAAACAAACGGTTTTGATACCTAAGAGTAGTTTGGTTACAAAACACGCAAGAATGCACATTTTGGCCGAAACTACGACTCGTTACTGAGCCTAGATAACGTGGTAATCAGTAGGTATAGTCACAAGAGACTATAACCATCGTGATTATGCTCACGTTATGAAGTTCGAACGAACTTCGTGTTGACCATAAACTGGTCAACGCAGAAAGTCAAGCATAGTTTGACTTTCGGACTAGAAAAGCGATAAAAGAACGAAGGAACACTTACAAAGGGTCCTCGCTAGTAAATCTTGATCGAATAGCTCAGGTATGAAGTAATGGCTTCAACTTAGAGCTTTGAGATCAGATTTGTCGGTTTTGCAAGTGATGTTGGTGGGTATTTATAGGATTCTTGGAACCGTTAGGATCGTTTCTCGTAAACCGTGATTTAATCACATCCCTACACTTGTTGGTAACCTCATGTACATCACATTGGCCCCCCAACATCAGGAAACAACAAGTGGAATTGAGTTGGGAGTGCTAAACAGCTGTTAACAGCTGTTAAAATGACTTTTGCTGATCTGAAAGGGCCTCGCGTGACGCCAAGGGGGCTAGGTGTCACGCCAAGGTCCTTCTGATCAGCAACAATTTCCAAAGTTTCCATTTCAGTCCCCGTTGTGTATTAAGGCCATTTCTGACATGTTTAAGGCTCGTTAAGCAAACGTTAAGGCCCTAAAGTGATGCCTAAACATTTTGGACATGAAACATGCTAAAAAATATGCCGGATGTTGGTTCGTTTAGTCGTACGATCGCGATGTTCGGTTAATTACGACGGAATGCGCATAAGCGCGAAAAACGATCCAAATTGCGTGACGAATGGATTTTTCTTATGCCAAACACTAAAATAAAATATTTTAGTGCTTACATAAATTTTTGGATGTCCGGATGTATTCAGAACGTAAGTTATGCGCGAAAGTGCAAACTTGTGCACTTTTTGACGCTTTTAGTCCCTGAATGACCCAAAAGTTTATTTTAGCACACCGAACCCCTCAAAGCCTATTTCTAAGCTATGTAGAGGATATTTATGGTATGTTTAACTTATGGTCATGTTCCGGAATGTCTGTTACAGTTCAAATTGGCATACTTTCGCAGTTTGTCAAATTTAGTCCCTGTAAGCGAATTAACTTGATTTTGCCATACCAAAGCCTTCAAAACTTATTTCTAAGTTATGTAAAGGTTATTTAGGGTATGTTAAGCCTATTTCACTATTCCGGAGTGTTCGTGGCATTAAACTGGTTATATTTACGAATCAGTGCGCGTATAACCTTCCAGAAAGTGATTTAAAGCTTGAAATCGAACAAAAATTGATATGTGCAAATGATACACATATTTGTACAAATCCCAAGTAGGAAATACAATATTTCATTGGTTTGGTATTTGTTTGATGGTCGCAGTGACCCAGGTGTCACAGCCTCCCCTACTTTAGGAAATTTCGTCCCGAAATTTTATTTAGAGGAAACTTGTGAGGTCTTGAAACATGAATTTGAAAAGATTGAACAACACTGGTTAGAGTTCTTGAAATTCTAGTAACTTTAAATAACATCATGCTTACAATGTAGGAGGGACACTTATATAATAGTCTATTAAGCGTTATTGGTGCGTCCACCGTACCTCCATTACATCGTTCACATTTTGTTATTGTGGTCGCTATCGGTTCTTACACATAATAAGTTTTATTGGGTTTCTGTGCACTGAATTTTATAATTACGTACGCGTCCATAATTACACAATTCCTTGCATAGTCCACACAGTCAATTTTATAATGTGTAGGGGAAAACCAAATGAACAAATCTTGTGATGAATGTGACTAGACCACCATAGGGTCCCTTTTATTAAATCAATAAATGATTTTAATAGACAACCAAGGAGTCTTTTCAGCTTATATCATCACATGTCATTCTTAACCAGATTTTTGAATCAATCTTTTTGACTAGACCACTAAAAGGGTCTCTTATGAATCATGGAATAGTACTATATAATCCAAGGGTCTTAACTATTACATAGAAGCCCATTTAGGATTTAAGGTAGTACATTTGGATATCCTTCTACGAATCCCTCATATGAACATATGAAAGATCCTACGAGGATTTGGATAACGAATATCCAGAGTATACAAAAACACAAAAAATTGCATAAAAGAAAACACAAGATACATAACCACAAAATTGTTTAACTTGATTTGTTATCATTTGTTAATTTGTTCTGTTAACTGTGCACATGTATTCAAAGCACACCAGGTATCCAATTAGTGGATTTTGTTTTTTGGGTAAAGGGTTACCCCGGTGATTTTATATATTCACAAAAATTAAAAACAAGTAGTGAGGAGACGTCCACACTAGTTCAAACATGAGACATGCCCCATGAAAGTAAGCCAAACACCCAACAAACAAAAACTAAAAACAACTAGACTCTTATCTAGAATTGACACAATCAACTAGCAAACATGATAATTAGCCTCCATCATCGTTCATTTTGTCTTCAGCAATCTCCCACTCTTCCAACAGCTTCCTCACATTAGCACACTGTCTGAACTTCACGCCCATTAGTTTATATCTAATAGTCTTGAGAATTGTATCTCGTATAATATCCGGGGGTCTCGTTTGATTTCTGAATAATCTCACATCACGCTCTTGCCAAATAACATAAGTCGTCGCCCCAACCAAGATCCTGCTAACATAATCAACCGCCCTCTTCGACTTCCCTCGATCCTTAAGCCAATTGACAATCGAGGACCATTTTTTATCAACATTAGCCATACCCGCCTTATCTCGGACCATACACCAAATTTGAGTTGAGAACCTACATTCAAAGAAAAGGTGCTCGTGGGAGTCAACATTTTCGAAGCATAGGAGACAACACATCATGTTCATATTTTTTCGTCTTGATATATCCCACTTTAAAATAATATCTTACGTGAGGAGCTTTCGCCGCATAATGAGCCACATTAAGAATGCGTGTCTAGGAATACATTGATTAAACCAAACAATATTAACCCAATCGATCTCTTGCTCCCTAGAACGAAGAGAATGCCATACTCTAGAAGAAGAAAAATCATGTAGATCGTCACCTTCTTTCCAGCATAACCTGTCTACATTATTCGGTTGCAATTGGATATTATCCAGCTGACCCAAAACATTAAACCGAGATCTCCAAACCTGCGTCCATGCCCATGTATTATCAGAATAAACATCCGCAACCTTGGCATGTAACAAAAATCCTGCATTGGTTATCATTCTAGGCGATAAAAAATTTATGAGAGGCCCTAGATTACTCCAAGTATCAAACCAAGCTGAAGTTGTTTTACCATCCCCCAATTTCGACCATATATAACTTCTCAAAAGCGGCCTGATTTGCAGTATCTTCCTCCATGACCAGCTACAATTCGCAACTTCATTACACCTCCAAAAATTACATTGCTTTAACCGATAAGAATAAATCCATGCGACCCATAACGAATTTCTCTTGATCAAAATACTCCAAGCATGAGACGCCATAAGTGCCTTGTTAACATCTCCAAGCCTCCTAATTCCCAGCCCACCTTCATACTTTGGGACGCAGATAGCATTCCAAGATACTTTTGCTTTTCCCCTATGAAAAGAAGCTTCTTGAGACCAAAGGAAATTCCGCATTTTTGCCTCCAGATCTTTAATAATACTAGCGGGTAAAATGAAAACTGATGACCAATAAACATGCATTGACGCCAAAACCGAGGTAATAAGTTGAAGCCTACCAGCGAATGAAAGCAGCTTATTCCTCCAATTAGCGATTCTCTTCTCCACTCTCTCCACCAAAACACTACAATCTTTAGCAAGAAGTCTTGACGAAATAAGAGGAACACCCAAATACCTAACCGGCAAGACGCCCTCCTCAAATGGTAAAACATCCAAAATAGCATCCTTGACAATATTAGAAACATTACAGAAAAACGCTGTGCTTTTTTGAATACTAGGGACCAAGCCCGACATGTTTGTGAAACGAGTAAAAGCTTCCATAATAAACCTAGCTGAATAAACATCTCCACGAGCAAACGAAAACAAATCATCTGTAAAACAGAGGTTGATAATACGCTGCTTTTCACATTTATTATGAAACTTGAATGACCTATCCAGCCTAGAAGCATGCTGAAGAATGCACGTTAGAATCTCCATGACAAGCGTGAAAAGATAAGGAGAGAGTTTTAAAGATTGCAAAATTCTGATTGATCGTATGGAGTCAAAAATTACAAGCTGGTTATCTAAGTCTTTATCTTTTGCGGGTCGACTTCAGCTCATAAATTCAGTTTTATCTGCAATGCACATTTACTGGGCTTCTGTCTTCATTCTTCCAGTTCGTGTCACTTCAGAATTGGAGAAGAGGATGCGTCGTTTTCTATGGAATGCTGGATCGGCTGGTAGGGTTCGAGCAAAAGTTGCGTGGGCTGATGTGTGTTTACCTAAGCACGAGGGTGGATTGGGTGTTCGTAATATTACGGATGTTAATAATGCCCTTATGGCAAACCATATATGGAGTATCATATCGAAACGGCACTCTTTGTGGGTTCAGTGGATCCATTCCTACAAACTAAAGGGTAGAAGTTTTTGGGAGATTCCGAGTAGAGGTAGTATGAGCTGGGGGTGGCGTAAAATTTTATCTATCCGTAACTTGGTGCGTCCGTATCTTGGTATAATGATCCGAAGTGGTGCCCAAACTAACATTTGGTGTGATAATTGGTGCCCGTTGAGTCCGTTTACATCATTCATTACCCCGAGAATTATTTCTAATGCTGGATTTAATATGCAGTTTACGGTTGCTGATTTAGTTGACGATTCAGGTCAGTGGAGATGGCCGCAAGCGTGGTATGACCTTTTTCCGGTATTGATAAATTTGCAAACCCCAAATCTTATTCACAATGTACCTGATAAACTTACATGGAAAGATTTGGAAGGTAAAGAAAGCTATTTCAGCTCAAAAGAAGTGTGGAACAACATTAGGGGCCGAGGGGATACGGTTTCATGGTCTAATATGATATGGTTTTCACAGTGTATTCCGAGGCACTCGTTCCATATGTGGTTGGTTATTAGGAATAAACTCAAAACTCAAGATCGTCTTTCTAGTTGGGAAGCAGGAAGCGATACGAATCTTAGACTTATGTGTTGCCCGCTTTGTTGCCATGGACGTGACTCGCGCGATCACCTTTTCTTCCAATGCAGGTTTTCGGCAAAAGTTTGGAACAATGTCAAAGATTTGGTTAACTTGGAGAGTGTTGATGACTCGTGGGGATCCCTTGTTGCATGGATGGATCTAAAGGCTTCCTCGAAGAACATGGATGTGATTGTGGCCAAGATTCTAATTGCGGCTACGACGTATTTTATTTGGCAAGAAAGAAATAATAGACTATTTTCTCATAAACACAACACGGTTGAGGCGGTGATGGAGATGATCAGGAGCACAGTCCGTTTGAAGATTATGGGGCTCAAGTTCCGTGGGAGGGATAGCCGGAATAGATTGTTAACGGCATGGAAGATTTACTCTAATGATGAGGAAGAAGACCCGGGCTAGAAGCTTACTTCTCTAGTTGATCGTGTGGTTTTGTTTTTCTTGGGCTGTTTTTGTTTATGGTTGTTGCTTTTGCATGTTAACTTTCTAGTTGTTTTTCTTGTTTGGTTCCTAGTCTTGGTATGCCAAGTCTAGTTGGTGTGTTCACTCTGACACACCCTTGTACTTATTTGGTTGTTTTATAAAATTTACCGGGGTAACCCTTTACCCAAAAAAAAGATAAGGAGAGAGTGGATCACCTTGACGTAGCCCCCGACGGCCTTTGAAATACCCATGCACTTCCCCATTAACACAAAGAGAATAGGTTGGAGAAGACACACAAATCATAATCCAATCCACCATCCTCGAATGAAGCCAAACCCGACGAGCACATCCTTGAGAAAACTCCAATGAACCGTATCATAAGCTTTTTGAATATCCACTTTAAAAGCACACCGTGGTGGGCCAAAGCTCCTATGATAATTGTGCATCAGCTCCTGAGTAAGCAATATGTTATCGGATATCTTCCTTCCCGGTACAAAGGCCGATTGGTTAATACCAACAATTTGACTCAGAGAACCCTTAATACGATCCGCCACAATCTTGCTAATACATTTATAAATAACATTACAGCAAGCTATAGGTCGATAATCCGTGACCATAGACGGAGTGGGCTTCTTAGGGATAAGAACAATAAGAGTATTATTCAGCTCCCGAAGAAGTTTACCTGTATTAAAAAATCTATAATAGCATTTGAAACATCTTGCCCAATCACATTCCATGCACTTTTAAAAAACGCCGCCGTATACCCATCTGGGCCAGGAGCTTTTTCATTACCAATAGAAAACATTGCCAGTTTAACCTCTTCACTCGTCACCGGACGAATCATATGAATAGAATCATCAGCATTCAACTTATTCGAAAAAAGATCATATGATGGACGAAGCTCTAAATCATCTTCACTACCAAGGAACTTCTCATAATGAGTAACAAGCGCCTTTGAGACACCTTCCCCTTCAAACAGCTCCCCTTCCAAATTCATAATAACCTCAATTCGAGTCGAGTGATTTCTTCTTTTCAACGAAGCATGAAAGAAAGCCGTATTGGAATCCCCAGCTCGAAGCCAATCCACTTTAGATTTTTGTTTTAAGAAATGCTCTTCATCTAAGCAAGCCTCTTGAAATTCAGCCGTAATCCTTGATTCTTGCTCACGAAGATTAAGATCAAAGGGGCTTCTATCTATCTCCCGTTGAATCGCATCCAACTCTCCACGCAGTGTCTCTACTTTCTTATGTAAGTTACCTTGTTGGAATAATAAAGCTCGAAGAGGCCTTTTCAAAAGACGAAGTTTCTTCACTAACTGGAATTGCTGAACACCTTCAACATTAGTTTCCCACACCTTCTTCACCGCCTCAATAAAACCCGGCTTATAAACTAAAAAATTAGCAAATTTGAACGATTTATGCTTCCTCTTCTCTGTAACTGGAATCTTTAACAAACAAGGACAATGATCGGATAACCGATACGGATGGAAAAAAGCTACCGAGTTGGGAAAAATATCAACAAAAGGGGTATTGCCCATAACTCTATCAATTTTCTTTAATAAGCCAACACCCTTCTTGGGCTTTTGGTTCCACGTGAAATGCATTCCCGAACTATTTATATCAAACACTTCTATATCCGAGACACACTCTTGGAATTCTCTCATACCAGCCGAGATATTCGAAACGCCCATGGATTTATCATCCAAATTAAGAGCTGAGTTAAAATCACCTAAGATAACCCAAGGATTGTTACCAACAAGTACTTTATGTTTAGATAGATGATGCCATAACTCCCTTCGAGTGATATAATAATTAGCCGCATAAACAACCGAACAAAATAAAACTTTTTTATCTTGCTTAAAAATGATTTGGAAGTGCATAACCTGAGAAGATTGAGCTAGCAAAATGACATCAAAAATACCCGGATCCCAACCAGCAATGATTCTCGTACCCTTAAGACAGCAACTCCCATTCGAAGTCCATTCCCAACGACGAAAAACAGAAGAACAAACCTTATTCAGATTATGAACATCCACATGGGATTCTAGAATTGCACAAAAAGACAAACTATTCTCCTTTACAATTTGTCGAACCTCCTGTTGTTTCAGAGGGCGGTTCAACCCCCTAATATTCCACGAAGCAAGACTAACCATTAGAACCAGTTGGAGAAGGAGTGCTTGCCCCTTGTTTATCATTCGGTTTCTTAGAGTTTTGTAAAATAAATTTGTTCGTTTCGTTATATACCTCCACAACCTCCTCATTATCTGAATCCTCGAATCCATCATCCGTATCTTCTGGACCATTCTCTCCAGTATCATTCAAAGCAGCAAAAGGGTTTTTAGACTCAATACCACTTGACGATGAACCTTTTTTCAACTCCCCTATCGGTTTGGCAATTACCGGCCTATATTCAAACTTAGGCTTTTGTTTATTAACTTGAAATCCCTGTCTACGAGCCACTTTCCTACTCGGAACACCTTGATAACCATCTTCATCAATGACCGGATACTTTTTAGCATAACGATTCTCATGCACTGGACCCTTATCATTCTGAACCACCCTCTTTACATTAGCAGACTTCTTAGGAATTTTAGGACAAGTTTCAACTGAGTGGCCAAAGACACAACATTTAGAACACCTATACGGGTACCATTCATATTCAACATACATTGTTTCTTTGACAAAACCCTCCCCCTCAAGTTGAGGAATGGCCAAAGTGATTTCCTCACGCAAATCATTATCAGCAGAAACCTCGATTAAAGCTCTCCCATAACTACTCCGGCCCCACATGTCCATACACATCGAAGTAGTGTACGAATCCAGATGTTTCGGTTCACCAATTGTTGTAGCAATCATACTCAGCCCGTCCTCTGTATAAGCAGCAATTGGAATATCATGAATTTTAACCCATACCTGAACCTTTTTAACCTCCTTTTTCTCCAACTTGACAGTCGGACTCCACTCACAAAGAAACAACGGTTGAGAGCGAATGATCCATGGTCCTCCTTTCAGCGCATCTAGCATACCAGCTTCATTAGAGAACTGGAAAAAGAAAAATCCATTCGCATTCATCATGGATTTTTGTAAACCAAATTTCTTCCAGTTATTTCGAACGAAATAATCCATAACCGGGAACGCCACACGGTCTCCTAAAAAATATCCATACAAAGTATTAGCTAACTTATCTTGCACCGCACGAACAGATTCCCGCGGAAGAACAACATCACATCCCTCATGCATAACTGGACTTGCAAGATTTCTAAAGTTAACTTTCCTTGATTTGGACGCCAAAACTGATTCTGCATACGACCTTGCTTTCGAGGATTCACCTAGTACAGGATTAAATTCTCTCGAATTTAAATCAGATTTCGAACCCTGAACTCTAACCTCTTCATGTAACACCAGATTATCCTGTATTCCACTATTCAGATCATCCGGCTTCTCCACAGAAACAGGCACCGTAAACTTATTGAGTTCATCAATAATATTAATCGGTTTAGCCTCATTTATTACAATACCCCGCCTAGGGAGTGCAGTGCTACCATCAATATTGACGATTCGGCTTGCAATACCTCGGTATGGTAATGGCGGCTTACCTCGATCACCTTGGTTATTTTCCCCATCTTTCTTACGTTCATCCATCCCAGCACAAACAACTCTCACTTTAAACAAAAATAGAACACACCATGCAGCCTAAAGACGAAGACCAGAAAACCAGAAGACCAAAAAACACAGAAGATGGAAAACCCTAAACTAGCAAAACCCTAGGCCGTGTATCTAGCAGAATCGGATAGAGTTCTTGTTTAGTCTAGGTTTCTGCCTAACCAGAAGGACCGATAAAACAATAGATCTATCCAACCTGATCGATAACACAGAATCAGGCAGCGATTGATAAGAACCGAAAAGAAAATCCTAGTTTTAATCCGATTTCAAGTGCTAACGAGTTCGAAATAGAGTTCTGATAAATCAGATCTCTAATAATCAGACTGTTATACACCAGATCACGAAGAAAAATCTAAGATTGCAAGAAGAACAAGAATCGCCATGCTAGGAGAGAGAATTAGGGTTGATTGGTGCTTTAAATATTTCTAAAAATCTAACTATAAAGATAGAAAGATCTTTTAAAGGGAAAAATTCGATTTCGATTATAAGGAACCGAAATGTTCGAATTAAGGTACACAAGGAATCCAATTAAGGACTCTGATTTGTATGATAATCATCCACAAAGGTCTAATTGTGGAGATAAAAAGATCCCATAAGGATTTTAGAAGTTGAAGATGTTTTGAAACCTTGCACTGGATGTGCTTAAGTCAAAACATGAAGTAAAAATGCTTATGAAGTTGAGATGCTAGGTATGTCAAGGCGACATATGAAGCGATATTTGAAGGTTAAGTCAATGTATGAGGAAAATATTTTGAAAACTATGCATGGGGTTTCTTTTAAAAATGTGTTTAATGTTTTTGAAACCTTATACTTTTGAAATCATAAAGTAGGCGTATTAGGTAAAAATGTTTTAAAATCATCCAAGATGAATTTTGAAATTATTTATAAGGTTTCTGAAAACATGATTGATGCTTTTGAAATCATGCACTTGATATAAGTAATTATACTGTATTAATAACATTTTGAAATCATGAAGGTTGTTTTTGAAAACATAGACAATGCTTTTGAAATCATGCATTTGATATGTTAAGTAAATACACTATATTAAGGTGGTGTTTGTTTTTTTGAAGAAGAGCTTCCTGGCCTCTTCTGTCTGCACCGTGAAGACGCGGGAAGAGGTTTAGCCTCAGAAGAGTGTTTGTGTTTTTTTTTTGAGAAATGCTTTTTAGGTCTTCCCAGCCTCTTTTTGAGGAAGTGATAAAAACATGCTTCTTACCTCTGCACCGTATTTCTATTCCCCCAAATTGCTAGGGTTTTCATCCTCTCCCAGCCACCACACCCTCCGCCACCAAGACCACGGCTCCCTCCTCCTCCTCCCTCCGCCACCAAGGCCACCACCACCGAATCGCCGGCTCCCTCCTCCTCCTCCCTCCGCCACCAAGACCACCGGCTCCCTCCTCCTCCTCCCTCCGCCACCAAAGCCACCACCACCGATTCGCCGGCTCCCTCCTCCTCCTCCCTCCGCCACCAAGACCGCCGGCTCCCTCCTCCTCCTCCCTCCGCCACCAGGTAACGTTCTTTATTTTTTGAACTCCTTTGTTCATCCTCTGTTCTCTCTTTATTTTTTGTTGTCTGTTTATGTTTTGTTTTTGATGAATTATGTGACAACTCGAGTTTCCGACATTCTTTATTCGCATTTATTGCACGTTGACCGTCTAGATTATTGCTTACACGAATTATTTACCTGGTAATTGTGCACACTAAATTATAGTTAAGATGATAATCTTGATTTTTTGAGTGATAAGGTGTAAGTACTTGACTGCATGATTAACTGTAAACTGTTTGAGACCTGAACAACTCGACGAAACATAATATCTGTTTCGCTATAACCACTCTCGACGAAACAGATTGTTTCGCCAACAACCCTCTCGACGAAACAGGCTGTTTCGCTGAGCCCAGATCCACCGAAGCCCAGTTCGGGCCCAACACGTTATTTTGAGTCTTAAAACGTGAAACATCATCAGTTTCACACATTTATCATAACAACCGAAACCCTAGAACACTCTCCCTTTCTGTGCGACGACAACAACCATCGTTCACCATCATCCCTAGCTCTCGAATCCTTGTTCCTTCATCTCGAATCGGTTAGTGTGTGTTTGTTAGTCGATTCTATGTTTCTGTATTGTATAGATTCTTGCTGGTGCATATGATTGATGTGTGTTACTGCTGTGATGAGTGTATGATGGTGATGATATAGATTTCGATGTGTATGATATGATGTAGTAGGATATATATTAATGATATGCGAAACTTGATACAATCGAATGCTCGGTTCTGAATGATTGTTTATATGGCCTGATTCTGATTACATTAGTATCTTGATAGGGAATTGATGTGATGATGTTGTATGTTATTTGATATGCTATACACATAAACTAGGGTTTATGCTAGACAATGATTCTTGGATGGTTGATGTATGATGATTCGATATGCACAATGATCTTCATATGATTTCTGTTATTGTTGACGGCTGCTAGAATGATTAGGGTTTATGCGTTATTCGCATCTGCTGTAACTGATGTCTGCGAAGCTGAACTGTCCGACGAAACAGGACTCTCGGCGAAACAGAATGTGTTTCGCCAAGAGTCGTCGACGAATCAGAATCCTGTTTCGCCGAACAAGGCCACGACGAAACTGAAGGTGTTTCGTCAATATCGGTGTTTCGCCAACTTGTGTGTTTCGCCGAATAGCTGATCTGTGCAGGAACTTGAGTTAATTCTGTTAAGTGTTAACTGGAATATGTAACTGCTGTTAAATGTTAAACATGACTGGTATGATTGTGATTACGTGTTACCTGCTTACACATGAACAACTTAAACACAAACTGATTATGTATACGTGCATACCTTAGGACGTGACTGATTAACCGTGAGCACATACTTGGTATACCGAGCGAAACAAGGTGAGTTCACACACTTTCTAAGGCATGGGATTTCCGGTGGTTGGGAATGGGTTAAAGAAATTAAAACGGAACCTACATATTCTCCTTGGGTAGGATATGTACCGCCATCCTCCATGGGTAGGATGCCAATGTAAATCCTATGTATTCTCCTTGGGTAGAATACATACGTTCGTCCGGTAGGACAACAACCTTAACATACGTTCGTCCGGTAGGACAACAACCTTAACATACGTTCGTCCGGTAGGACAACAACCTTAACATACGTTCGTCCGGTAGGACAACAACCTTAACATACGTTCGTCCGGTAGGACAACAACCTTAACATACGTTCGTCCGGTAGGACAACAACCTTAACATACGTTCGTCCTCCTTGGGTAGGACAACAAACATTAACGCATGCTCGTCCTCCTTGGGTAGGACAATCACACTCGCTACGGTCCTTGGATTAAGAAGGGCACGTACACATACGACTAGTCAACGCTATTTATCGCACGCATGCCTGGACTGGCAGCAAGGACTAACGCGATACAATTTCTAAACTTCGCAAACATGCCTAGAGGGCCGCGATGCTATTACATACGATTTACGAAACGAACATTATAACTAAATAACTAACAGTGAACTCGCTCAACTAGTTGTTGACTCTCTGTTACATGCCTTGCAGGACCATAGGTACTCTTGGAGCTTGCACGGGAGGCGCAGTCGTTGTGGGCACGGACGTGGATGTTTTGTTAAACATTATAACATTTTGTACTTAAACTTATGTTGGGTTTTACATTAATGCTTCCGCTATACACTTGTATATATTTGGTTTTGTAAACACCTATCGTATTGATGAATGACTTTTGATATAATTATGTTCAATATGATTGGTGGCTTGATCCTGGTCATGTCACGCCTCCAAGCGGTGGTACTCCGCGTGTGGATTTTGGGGGTGTGACAGATTGGTATCAGAGCCATTGGTTATAGAGAACTCGGTTTTAATAAAGGAAAAACGATTTTGTTAAAACCAGACTATAACCAGAACAGTGCTCTCAACGATCCACAACGACGCTTCGCTCCACGTGCAAGGCTCAACATCCTAGGTACTACTATTCATGTTACCTTACCTACTTGCTAGAATTACATAGAACTTTGCTCGCGGTATGCCTAGATTTCAGAACTTACTATACGTTATTGCTTGAGAATACTTGTGTGCTCACTCTCTTCGCACTATTCGCGAACCTCTCACCCACATGTTCTCCCTGATGTCAAGATCATGTGTGGACGCGCTAACCTAACTCAAGCCCAGTTGGCGGCTTCGATCACTGAACAAGTCACTGCAGCACTCGCAGCTGCCCAGACAGGAGGTGTAACCTGCCATCACCACTTACTCTAGGATCTTTAGAACCTACTCTTGTAACTCAACACTTGTGCTTAATTTTGATTACTCTTACGCACACGACAAGTCAACACGCTCAGCCACCTGTATGCACATACAAGACTTTTATGGACTGTCGTCCTACTACTTTCAGCGACACTGAAGGAGCTGTTGGACTCCTCCATTAGTTCGAGGAACTCGAATCGGTCATCGAGTGTGAGAATGACCCGAGGCGTAAGGTGAAATATGCCACTGATATTCTCGAAGGCACTGCGCAAACTTGGTGGAACGCGCAAGTTACGATACCGGGGCTGGCGGCTGCTATGCCACCCCATGGAATGATTTTAAGGAACCTATCAAACGTGAATACAATAGTTATGATGCCATCCACAAGTTGGAAGTGGATTCCTTTAACATGAAGATGACGGGGTCAGAGATAGAAGCGTGCACGATAACGATCCAACAAACTGACAATTTTGTGTCCAACTATGGTGGATCCTCCCATAAAGAGCTTTGAGCTGTACCTCAAAGGCTTAGTACCAGAAATTCAAAGCCATGTGATGACTGCTAATCTTGCTGCTATTCAAGATGTTACTCATCTTGCTCATCGTCTCACAGACAAGGCAGTGGGACAGAACAAGCTGCCTCAATGTATCAGCGATACTACCACTACTACTTCAACTACTTCTGCTACCCTCAGTAACAATGGATGAAAGTGGGATGGAACCTCTAGCAAGGGTTCGACTACAATTCCGTCCCAGGCACAGCAGTGAAAGGTCGATGACAACTAAAGTCCTGATCAGCAGCATTTAGTATTCAAGGGCAGGGTGGATACAAGGGAAACCACCCTAAGCGCAAACGATGTAACTTGCACCACAGTGGTCAGTGTCGTAGAGGCCGCTGTCAGAGATGTCTAAGAGTAGGTCATGAGGCCAAAGATGGTAGAAACTCACGTCCTGCAAATCAGAACCAGAATCAGAACCACAACCAAGGAAACGGGGACTAGGGGAGACAACGGGGGTAATAACGACGGCAATGGTGCCAGGAGTCGAGTGTTCGTGATTGGTCATGGTGATACTAGTAATGACCTCAAAGTTGTGATGGTTTCGACATCGACATTGGTATGGATTGGTTGCCTCAACACCGAGCAGAGACTCTTTGCAAAGGAAAGATCATTCGTATTCCCCGTTCTGGTAAAGAACCTCTCGAAGTTCAAGGCAACAAGAGTGGTGTCGAGAGTGGCATCATTTCTTTCTTGAAGGCTCAGAAGTGTTTACGAAAGGGCCACGCAGCTGTTTTAGCACTCGTTACGAATACATCGAAGAAAGAGAAAAAGATTGAGGATATTCCTGTGGTACGCGATTCTCCTCAAGTGTTTCCTGAAGAGTTACCTGGGTTACCGCCTCATCGTCAAGTTGAATTTCAGATCGAGCTCGCTCCAGGAGCAGCACCCATAGCTCGAGCACCTTATCGTTTAGCTCCAACTGAACTGGAAGAACTGTCTAAGCAATTGCAGGAACTCTTGGAAAAGGGTTTCATACGTCCTAGCTCTTCGCCTTGGGAAGCTCCAGTGTTATTCGTAAAGAAGAAAGACGGTACGTTCAGGATGTGTATAGACTACCGTGAACTCAACAAGGTGACGATCAAAAATCGTTATCCTCTTCCGCGCATAGATGATTTATTCGATCAGCTGCAAGGGTCGAGCTACTACTCCAAAATAGACTTAAGGTCAGGATATCATCAGCTGAGAGTCCGGGATGAGGACGTCTCCAAAACAGCATTTAGAACTCGCTACGGCCACTACGAGTTTATGGTCATGCCATTCGGGCTAACGAACGCGCCTGCCGTATTTATGGATCATATGAACAGGGTGTGCAAACCCTATCTCGACAAGTTCGTCATTGTTTTCGTCGACGACATTCTGATTTATTCGAAAAGTCAGGAGGAACACGATCAGCACCTACGATTTATACTGGAACTTTTACGAACAGAACAGCTATACGCTAAGTTTTCCAAACGCGACTTCTGGCTTCGTGAAGTCCACTTCCTAGGCCACGTAGTAAACAAGGATGGGATCCATGTTGATCCATCCAAGGTAGATTCGATTAAGAACTGGCCTGCACCTCACACACCAACAGAAATACGCCAATTCTTGGGTTTGGCGGGTTATTACGTAAGGTTCATCAAAGACTTCTCAAAAATTGCTCAGCCGCTTACACTACTGACGCAGAAGGTGTTGCTTACCGTTGGAGTGATACACAGGATACAGCATTTCAGCACTTAAAGGATAGACTTTGTAGCGCACCTATCCTCTCATTGCCTGAAGGCACGGACGATTTTGTAGTCTACTGTGACGCATCTATCCAGGGTCTTGGATGTGTATTGATGCAACGGGATAAAGTTATTGCTTATGCTTCACGTCAACTTAAGATTCACGAACGGAATTACACTACGCACGATTTAGAACTGGGAGCGGTTGTTTTTGCACTTAAGATATGGCGACACTACTTGTACGGTACCAAATGTGCTACCTACACTGACCACAGAAGCCTCGAACATATATTCAAACAGAAGGAACTGAATATGCGACAGCGACGATGGGTCGAACTGTTGAATGACTATGAATGCTCAATAAAGTACCATCCAGGCAAGGCCAATGTGGTGGCCGACGCCCTCAGTCGAAAGGATACTATACCTAGGCGTGTACGAGCGTTGCAACTCACTATTCAGTCTAGTCTTCCTTCACAGATACGAGATGCTCAGGTAGAAGCATTGAAACCAGGAAACGTCAGGGCTGAAGCCCTACGCGGCTCAAGGCAACGGTTAGAACAAAAGGCAGACGGAGCCTACTATGTAACAGGACGCATCTGGGTCCCACTCTATGGTAACTTACGCGAGCTTGTAATGGATGAAGCTCATAAGTCCCGTTACTCGGTACATCCAGGTGCAGATAAAATGTACCACGACATCAGAACTACATATTGGTGGCCTAGCATGAAGGCCCACATAGCAACCTACGTTAGCAAATGCTTAACTTGTGCGAGAGTCAAGGCAGAATATCAGAAACCGTCAGGACCACTCCAACAACCTGAGATACCACAATGGAAATGGGAGCAAATTTCCATGGATTTTGTTACTGGCCTACCTAGGTCTCAACGTGGAAATGATACTATTTGGGTGATCGTGGATCGACTCACAAAGTCTGCTCACTTCTTGGCTATCAAGGAAACAGATAAGTTCTCCACTCTAGCAGACGTATACCTTAAGGAAGTTGTCTCGAGGCACGGGATGCCCACATCTATTATCTCTGATCGTGATGCACGTTTTACTTCAGAACTGTGGCAAGCAATGCACAAATCTTTCGGCTCTCGATTAGACATGAGCACAGCTTATCATCCTCAGACAGATGGGCAGTCTTAGCGCACTATTCAAACTCTAGAAGACATGCTTCGAGCGTGCGTAATTGACTTTGGCAATGGTTGGGAAAAACATCTGCCACTAGTGGAATTTTCGTACAACAACAGTTACCACACCAGCATTAAAGCTGCTCCATTCGAGGCATTGTACGGGCGTAAATGCCGGTCACCTCTCTGTTGGGCAGAGGTGGGAGATAGTCAAATCACAGGTCCAGAAATGGTAGTTGATACTACTGAAAAGATTGCTCAAATACGACAACGCATGGCGGCAGCTCGTGACCGTCAGAAAGTATACGCTGATAAAGACAGGAAAATACTCGAATTCCAAGTTGGGGATCGAGCACTACTCAAAGTTTCACCCTGGAAGGGTGTTGTTCGTTTTGGCAAACGAGGCAAGCTCAATCCGCGTTATGTCGGACCTTTCGAAGTTACAGAGAAAATAGGTAAAGTGGCCTACAGATTGAACTTACCAGCTGAACTCAGTGCAGTTCACAACGTCTTTCACGTGTCGAATCTGAAGAAGTGTCTGTCAGATGAGACCCACATAGTTCCTTTTAAGGAACTCACTATCGACGAGCGGTTGCAGTTCGTCGAGGAACCAGTTGAGATCACGGACCAGGATGTTAAGGTCCTCAAGAACATGAAAATCCCTCTTGTACGAGTTCGTTGGAACTCCCGTCGTGGCCCAGAGTATACCTGGGAACGCGAAGACCAAATGGAACTCAAATATCCCCAGTTGTTCGAAAACAATGCAACTACTACTGAGGCTGAAGCTACTACGGAATTTCGGAACGAAATTCCAACTCAACGGGGGAATGATGTGACACCCCAGGAAAACCAGTAAACGATAACTTACCTAGCTTCCTCAGTAACCGCATGCTAAATTTCGGGACGAAATTTCTTTCAAGTTGGGGATAATGTGACAACTCGAGTTTCCGACATTCTTTATTCGCATTTATTGCACGTTGACCGTCTAGATTATTGCTTACACGAATTATTTACCTGGTAATTGTGCACACTAAATTATAGTTAAGATGATAATCTTGATTTTTTGAGTGATAAGGTGTAAGTACTTGACTGCATGATTAACTGTAAACTGTTTGAGACCTGAACAACTCGACGAAACATAATATCTGTTTCGCTATAACCACTCTCGACGAAACAGATTGTTTCGCCAACAACCCTCTCGACGAAACAGGCTGTTTCGCCGAGCCCAGATCCACCGAAGCCCAGTTCGGGCCCAACACGTTATTTTGAGTCTTAAAACGTGAAACATCATCAGTTTCACACATTTATCATAACAACCGAAACCCTAGAACACTCTCCCTTTCTGTGCGACGACAACAACCATCGTTCACCATCATCCCTAGCTCTCGAATCCTTGTTCCTTCATCTCGAATCGGTTAGTGTGTGTTTGTTAGTCGATTCTATGTTTCTGTATTGTATAGATTCTTGCTGGTGCATATGATTGATGTGTGTTACTGCTGTGATGAGTGTATGATGGTGATGATATAGATTTCGATGTGTATGATATGATGTAGTAGGATATATATTAATGATATGCGAAACTTGATACAATCGAATGCTCGGTTCTGAATGATTGTTTATATGGCCTGATTCTGATTACATTAGTATCTTGATAGGGAATTGATGTGATGATGTTGTATGTTATTTGATATGCTATACACATAAACTAGGGTTTATGCTAGACAATGATTCTTGGATGGTTGATGTATGATGATTCGATATGCACAATGATCTTCATATGATTTCTGTTATTGTTGACGGCTGCTAGAATGATTAGGGTTTATGCGTTATTCGCATCTGCTGTAACTGATGTCTGCGAAGCTGAACTGTCCGACGAAACAGGACTCTCGGCGAAACAGAATGTGTTTCGCCAAGAGTCGTCGACGAATCAGAATCCTGTTTCGCCGAACAAGGCCACGACGAAACTGAAGGTGTTTCGTCAATATCGGTGTTTCGCCAACTTGTGTGTTTCGCCGAATAGCTGATCTGTGCAGGAACTTGAGTTAATTCTGTTAAGTGTTAACTGGAATATGTAACTGCTGTTAAATGTTAAACATGACTGGTATGATTGTGATTACGTGTTACCTGCTTACACATGAACAACTTAAACACAAACTGATTATGTATACGTGCATACCTTAGGACGTGACTGATTAACCGTGAGCACATACTTGGCATACCGAGCGAAACAAGGTGAGTTCACACACTTTCTAAGGCATGGGATTCCCGGTGGTTGGGAATGGGTTAAAGAAATTAAAACGGAACCTACATATTCTCCTTGGGTAGGATATGTACCGCCATCCTCCATGGGTAGGATGCCAATGTAAATCCTATGTATTCTCCTTGGGTAGAATACATACGTTCGTCCGGTAGGACAACAACCTTAACATACGTTCGTCCGGTAGGACAACAACCTTAACATACGTTCGTCCGGTAGGACAACAACCTTAACATACGTTCGTCCGGTAGGACAACAACCTTAACATACGTTCGTCCGGTAGGACAACAACCTTAACATACGTTCGTCCGGTAGGACAACAACCTTAACATACGTTCGTCCTCCTTGGGTAGGACAACAAACATTAACGCATGCTCGTCCTCCTTGGGTAGGACAATCACACTCGCTACGGTCCTTGGATTAAGAAGGGCACGTACACATACGACTAGTCAACGCTATTTATCGCACGCATGCCTGGACTGGCAGCAAGGACTAACGCGATACAATTTCTAAACTTCGCAAACATGCCTAGAGGGCCGCGATGCTATTACATACGATTTACGAAACGAACATTATAACTAAATAACTAACAGTGAACTCGCTCAACTAGTTGTTGACTCTCTGTTACATGCCTTGCAGGACCATAGGTACTCTTGGAGCTTGCACGGGAGGCGCAGTCGTTGTGGGCACGGACGTGGATGTTTTGTTAAACATTATAACATTTTGTACTTAAACTTATGTTGGGTTTTACATTAATGCTTCCGCTATACACTTGTATATATTTGGTTTTGTAAACACCTATCGTATTGATGAATGACTTTTGATATAATTATGTTCAATATGATTGGTGGCTTGATCCTGGTCATGTCACGCCTCCAAGCGGTGGTACTCCGCGTGTGGATTTTGGGGGTGTGACAAATTAGAAATGAATTTGGTTTGAATTTTTTCTTTGTTTCTCATACCCCACCAAATGATAGCTGCGTTTTATATAGTTTGGTTTGATTGCTTTTTACTTAATTTTGTTTGTTTATGTTGGATTTGATTAAGAAGAAATGATACTGTAGGTTAGTTATTATTTTTTTGGTTCAAATACACCCAACAAATTGGTTATACATATCTATATTCTGATTGTTATATACATTATAGGAATCTAGTTGTTTTTGTTAAATGAAATTGGTTATACATACATATGTCAAATGATTGTTGAATGCTTGTTGTTGAATGAAATTGCAGAATGCTTATTATGTGCTTGATTTTGTTCAATGAAATTGTTGAATGCTTGTTGTTGATTAATAGAAATGGGAGATAAACACGTTTGGTCAAACGATCAACTAAAATGCTTGCTTGAAACTTGCATTGAGGAGGTTAACAAAGTGGGTAGAAAAGGCTTGAGTTTGCACAAAGAATCTTGGACTAGGCTAGGAAACGTTCTCAAGGAAAGGTTTGGCATTGATTTGGCTCAAAAACAAATGAAAAACGCTCATGACAATCTTAAAGCCAAGTATGTAGGTTGGTGTTATTTGAGAGAAAAAACCGGTAACATATACAACCCGCAAACAAATATGTTTACCTTAACCAATGAGGAATGGGAGGATTTTAAGAAGGTATGTTCGATTGCCTTTACCCGGTAACAAAAAAATACTATTAACTTATAATTTTTTGAGAGAAAAAACCGGTAACAAAAAAATACTATTAACTTATAATTTTTTTTTACTTCGGGCTTAGGGGCATCCGAAGGCTGGAGGTTTGAAAACGGGTCCATTACCTTTCCCCGAACTATGCGCACAGCTGTTTGATGGTAACACCGCTACTGGGAATTCCAGGTGGACCCCAACCCAAGTGACATCGGGTGTTGGATCTAATAGTAATCGGGGTCAGTCACTGATTCTTATGGACTCTGTTTTTAATGAAGTGGAAGATGATGCTGGCACTTCAGAGGGCACTACCGAGCCCACTGCCGAGGGCACTTCAGAAGGCACTACCGAACCCACTCCTGAGCCTACTCATGAGCCTAACCCAGAGGGCAATCCAAAGAAAAAGACAAAAACCTCCAAAAAAACTATCAACAATGATGATTTAGCAGCTAACATGAACTTGGCTTTGCAGACTTTAATCAAAGGCAAAGAAGGGTCAACATTCACTGATTGTGCTGAGAGGTTGAAGCTGGTTGGGTTAAACAAGATGGATCCTTTATTCTTAGCTGCTTTTAACATCTTTGGGAGAGGCTCGGATATGAGAGAGGCTTGGATGACATTGCCAGAAGATCCTGAGGTGTTACACGGGTGGATCACGATGACGGCAAAAAATTTAGGACTTATTAAGGAGTAGTAAACATTATGGTTGTTTGTTATTGTTTGCTTTGATGACTTTCTTGAAACATTGAAAACTTTGTATGACTTTTGTGACTTTCTTGAAACATTGAAAACTTTATATGACTTTTGTGACTTTCTCGATGCTTAATGGTTTGTTTTTAACACAGGATCACGATGGACAATAATCAGAAATTACTTCTCGTTATTCTTATGTACTTGTATGTCCGTTTTTTTTGGAAGAGAGGTTTGAAAAGAATGCGAGACAATGATTCAAACATGACGGAGCATCAATACACGTTAGAGTTATTAACTGGAAATCCAAAACAATGCATTGAAATGCTTCGTATGTCACGTGAATGTTTTGTCCGACTATGCGCACATTTTAGAGTTAATTATTCGTTAGTTGATAGCAAACACGTATCGGTTGAGGAGAAAATGGCAATGTTTTTTATGGTAATCGGTCATAATCAACGGTACGTGGTTATCAAGCGTAGATTTCAACACTCGAAGCAAACAATCCATAAATTTTTTATGAGGTTTTGGATAAAATGATGCTCTTCGCCAGAGACATGATAGTGCCAACTTCTTTCAACCCGAATCCCAATATACCGGGACATAACAAGAGACTTCGACGGGTTTTTAAAGGAGCGGTTGGTGCATTGGAT
This sequence comes from Helianthus tuberosus, assembly GCA_030545235.1. Taxonomy (NCBI): domain Eukaryota; kingdom Viridiplantae; phylum Streptophyta; class Magnoliopsida; order Asterales; family Asteraceae; genus Helianthus; species Helianthus tuberosus. Next base: position 219,349 of record JARYGA010046849.1, on the reverse strand, counting down.
GGAACTTTGATACATGTTGTTGTCCCTGCTAGTCAACAAGATTTATACAGAGGAAGGGGCAAAGGTGATTGTTATCAAAACGTATTAGCAATTTGTGACTTTAACATGATTTTTACGTTCATTGTGGCCGGCTGGGAAGGAGTAGCACATGATTCTAGAATATTATCCGAGGCACTTGTCGATCCACATGCACCATTCCCGATTCCACCACCAGGTATGTTTATGTTGGTTAATTATTCATATGTTAGATTACTAATCTAATAATTGAATTGTTTTACAGACAAATATTATCTTTGTGATGCTGCATATGCACACACTCGAGGGTTTATGGCTCCATATCGTAATGTGCGGTATTGGCTTGGTGATTTTCGTCGGAGACGCGCATTTTTTTGGGTAAGGGTTACCCCGGTGAATTTTATATATCAACAATAAAAACAGGGTGTGACAAAAAACTGACACACACTACTAGACTTGGCATACCAAGCCTAGGCAATCCAACACAAAAAGACAACCAAAAAACAAAACAGCCCAGAACTACAAAGAAGAAAAGCTAAAACACAGCCACATCTAAACTAGACACCCATCACCAGAATAACAACTACTAGCCTGGGTCATTTACTTGATTCTCTGTAGAGATCTTCCATTTCTCTAATAATCTTCTGTTCACCGGATTGCTATCATCTTTAAATCCCATTACTTTTAGCCGAACCGTATGAATAATCACTTGAGCAACCTGTTCTGGATTTCGGTAACTTTGGGAGAATAACCGATTGTTTCTCTCTTGCCAAACAAAGTACGAGGACGCCGCAATAAGAAGCTTACAAATAACATGAACCAGCTTCTTTGAACTAGAAAATTGCTCCATCCATATTAGAATCGAACTCCAAGCATCATTAACACTATCCAGATCCGCCATTACCTTGACAATGTTCCAAATTTTAGACGCAAACGAACACTGAAAGAAAAGGTGATCGCGCGAGTCCCGATTGTACCTACAAAGAGGACAACACATTAACCTTAAATTAGTTTCGCTCCCTGCTTCCCAAACCGCCAATCTATCTTGAGTCTTCAGCTTATCTTTGAACACAAGCCACATATGAAACGAATGCCTCGGAATACATTGAGCAAACCACACCATGTTCGCCCACAAAGCCATATTGTCTCGGTTACGTATAGTATCCCACACTACTCCGGATCCGAAAGTACATGTGTTACCTTCCAGGTCTTTCCAAATCAGCATATCCTCCATATTATGGTCTAGAATCGGCACAGATAGATTAATTAAAACCGGATATAAATCATTCCATGCTTGAGGCCATTTCCAATGAGAATGATCATCTATCAGATCCGAAACACAAGAATTGAGATTAAATCCCGCATTGGCAATATGTCTCGGAGTAATAAAAGATCTGAGCGGGCTCACGTCACACCATTTATCACTCCAGACGTTTGTTTGAGACCCACTCCGAATAGAGGACCAAATATGAGGACGCACCAGCTCACGAATCGAGAGAATTTTCCTCCATCCCCAGCTCATACTACCACGACTTGGGATATCCCAAAAAGACTTTCCTTTCAGCTTATATGTGTCGGAGACGCGCATTGACTAATAAAGAGAAGTTTAACCATGGACATGCAAAACTTCGGAACGTAATCGAGCGTTCATTTGGTGTCTTGAAAGCACGATTCCCTATATTGAAGCGGATGGCACCATTTCCTTTAATCACACAAAGAAACATTACCATTGCATGTTTCGCGCTACATAATTTTATAAGGAAAGCGGGTTTGAACGATGAATTGTTTACTGAATATGATCAACCCAATGTGTCGTTACATAATAGGCAAGTGCATGTTGATGCTGATGAAGACGAGGTTGGAGCACATGGTACTGCAGCTGATCGAGAATATATGACTCACTTACGTGATGAGATTGCCGAGCAACTAATGCAAAGTATGGAATAAACGATTAAAAAACATTGTTCTGTTTAATAACTATTATTTCAGTGTTGTGGTTTTATGAATATTATTTTAGTGTTACGTGGTTTTATGAAATATATTTCGGATTAATAAAACAGTTTTCTTTTTAAGTTCAATCTCTTTCAGCAGACTGCAGAAGTTAAAAAAACAAACAGTCTTCTTCTTGCAGACTGCAGAGGTTTGGTCCACCTCTTCTCCTGCAGATGTCTGCAGATGTGGCCTGCAGCAGAAGAGGTTTTCCTGCAGAAAAAACAAACAGCACCTAAGAAAGTTTTCGAACTATATATAAAATGTTTTTGAAATCATGAAGGTTGTTTTTGAAACACTCATACTATGTATGTTGAAAAATTAAAACGTAATGGGTACGAGATTTGAAAATACCCTTAGTTATCTAACCAAGGATTCAAAGGCACAGATGTGCAGAAGCATGATTACTCATAATGTCACTTTATTTTCTGTACTTCGTATCTTAGAATGAAACGAGTACTTAGAATTTTCTATGGGAATCATGAGTAAACACAAAAATGGGAAATATTCACAAGAGTAGTTTGTAAGGAACATAGTTCCTTAATGTAGGTATTATAGGGAAATGCCATACACACATGTAACTACACTTGTATATCAGAATTTGTGATCAACGATCTATTTATAAACAAAACTGATTGTTTCACATTACAAGAAAAACAAAGAAATAAAAGCATAAGATTTAAAACAGTAACATCTTATACTCAGCCAAATGCTCATCCGTGGGTTGGATTTGCATTAGCAAGCTTTGGGCAATCCCTTAGGAAATGACCCATCTCGCCACAGTTGTAGCACGACCCAGGTGGGAAGCGAGCTTGAGCAGGATTGGCTTGTGGTTGATTTGGACCACCTTGGTTCGGGTTACATCGACAAGCACTTGCCAGGTGACCAACTCGCCCACATGATACACACAGACGACACTGCAGGTAAGCTCGGTGAGGTGCATTACACTTGTTGCACATCAGTGCAGTACCGGCATAAGGTTTCCTAGCAGGAGGTTGAGCAGCAGCAAGGTTTATAACAGCTTTGTTTTGGATAGCAAAGCGGCATATGTTAACCAAATGTCCCTGCCGTCCACAGTAGGTGCATTTGAAGCAGGGTATGAGGTTTGAATGATGACGGTTGCAGCGTTTGCATCATGGGGCAGTTCCAAAGTACGGCTTCCTAGCTGGTGGCGCTGCCATTTGGCTAGGTCCCGCTTGATTAGGTGTAACTGCTGCGGGTTTCTTTGAAGCCTTACGCTTCCTTGATTTTGGTGCAGGCTTGACTTCTGCTTCCTTTGGTGACTCTTGAGTGGCTTCATTGTTGAGACGAGACATGGCAATGCCTAAATCCACCGTCTTCAGAATCACTTCGCCTATTTGCTGAGCAAATTTGGCTGTTCGCTCGGACATTTGACCGTTGCTGAGAGGAAGAGACATTCTAGAAGGAAATGAAAGATATAGGAGGAAACAAATGAAATGTTATCGGCAAATAAAACAAAATGACAATGCATAAAAATTGTGATCATTTGTTTGTTACCTAAGGCAAACAAATGAGATGGTGACAAATCAAAGTAAACGGGTCATATTAATGTATCACTGAAGACATGCTCGCCTATAAGTGAACACTCACCCCAAGAGTTCCCAGGTAAGAGTGACTGGTTCGATACTGCGGAATTGTACGAACACTCTAGCCTTCGACAGAAAACTCAGGGTACAGGCATTCACTCTTCTATTTTGCACGTGTTCACATTATAAGACCCAAACTTTGACGAGGTTTTGAAAATTCAAAGGGGTGCAAAACCTTACAACAGAGGGTTCAAAACCAAGTAATCAATCATCCTAGAACAGATGATTAGTTTTCAAAGCGGTTTTGAAATTTGTGTTCTTGTTGTGGTCGTCGCCTAAGGATAGGTGACGGTATTGTTTTATGACTAAACGCAAGTAAACTCGCGTTAGGGTCCTAGAAAGGTTATAGACTAGGTCAAAGCATTACTAATAACCTAATTCCCTATAACCATGAGCTCTGATACCAACTTTTCTGTCACACCCCGACCACGTAAAACAACAAAACATGGCGGAAACGTCGGGGAGTGTTGTAACAGAATCATTGTCTCATAACACATGGAAATTGAAATATTGTTTTATTGATTAAAAGAGTTACAATGTCTTGACAATCAAAGAAATATAACATAGATAACTAGTCTTGCATCTTTTATTGTCACTAAGGCCCCAATCCGCCTAAGTGTATCTTGATAAATCCTATGCATCATATCCTGAAACACATGTGAAAATAGGTACGTCAGCATAAAAATGCCTGTGAGATACATAGGTTTTGTGAAAATAGATTTCATGACTTATGTTTAAGAAAATATTTAGTCATGAACCTTGTAATTTGCTTTGTTTTGTAAATCATTTGAAAAGCAATAAGATCAGATGATATGTATAAATAAGAGAATAATGTATGGTTAAATTAATAACCAAGTAAAATGAGTTTGTATAAGATAAGTTGTTTTGTAAACAATGTCTTGTGAAAAGTATGTTATTTGTATAAAATGTTATATGTCTTAAATTGAAATGATTCAAATAACGCTACGATATGTAATACCATACAAGCACTTATATATAGGAAGTACCAGCGGCGTATCCACCATGCTTGTATCATATTACACACGCCTTGTTACTTAAATCACTTACTCAAACCAAACCACCAAAGTAAAATGTTTATGTAAAATCAAATGTCAAAATGTTTTGTGTATATCAATGTCAAAATGTTTATGTCTAATGTGAATCATGAATTGTGTATATCAAAGTCAAAATGTTTATGTCTAATGTAAATCATGAATTGTATATGTCAAAATATCATGCATGGTAAGTGAAATATATCAACTAAACCATATGCAAAATGCACAAAACAAGGTATTGAAGTAAAACATGGTTTAAATCAAAGTTATGTTTTGTGGAACAAATGCATGCTATACTGATATAAACATCTATGCGGTATTGTGAAAATTCATACATCCAAGCCTTGCGACTGTAGAATAAACCCTAGCACAAAGTCTAAGGTCCACCTAGAAATGTAGTCGGATTCGGTCATTCCTTCCAATACAAACAAACCCGGGATTTCAGGAATGGGAGTTGTCAAGTCCTATGGTACCACTACCTACTACCGAGCGGCATGATCGGTGTTAATGAATGTACATTGTCCCATTTAAACAAACCAAATGTCATACCAAAATGTAAGCATGTGATGAATAATAAATGTACTAAGTATGCACACAATGGACATACATAGCATAGAATGTAATGTAAAATAATGTACTAAGTATGCACACAATGGACATACATAGCATAGAATGTAATGTAAAACAATGTACTAAGTATGCACACAATGGACATACATAGCATAAAATGTAATGTAAAACGATGTACTAAGTATGCACACAATGGACATACATAGCATGAAATGTAATGTAAAACAATGTACTAAGTATGCACACAATGGACATACATAGCATGAAATGTAATGTAAAACAATGTACTAAGTATGCACACAATGGACATACCTAGCATGAAATGTAATGTAAAACAATGTACTAAGTATGCACACAATGGGCATACATAGCAAAACACAATGAAATCATGTACTATAAATGTACTAATGAACACAGCAAGTATATGATGTTAAAGCAGGAAAGCATGAAAGTAACAAGTAGGCACATGTGTTTCACCCCAAAATGTTTGGAAAACAGTAAAAGAGGGGTCTATGTACTCACTTGAGATTGCTTAGTAGTCCTTGAGTAACAACCAAACAATTCTAGAGATTACGGATATCAAACGGCACCTAATATAGGTAACTATGTTAATATACCGGACCTAAATCGGAGGATTGGATAGAATGAGGGTTCGTAAACCAAATGAGTATGGGAACTCATGTAATATGGTTTAACAAAGCCCACATACTAAAATGAAACCTAACCTAAGTGCTTAAGACCCATTACGACCCGTTTAGGTAGCTTATGCTACTTTAACGCGTCGTTCGCGTAAAACGCGTTCGGAATGCCTAACTAGTCCTATGATAAGTAAAATATGCCTTAATATGTCTAACATTGTTACCAAATCAGTATATATACCAAAAGTTATGTTACATATGCTTAAAATGAATTTTGGCGTTAAAAGGGCATTTTGGTAATTTACCTAAGGCATATAAACTACCTATCATACAACTGCTTAAACGAAGCGACCATAAGGTATAACCTCGGAAGGTTATTCCCTATATACTATGGTCACCTAGTGTGTTTGGTCGGATCCTAATGATCGACCAAACGGGTCGGGTTCGAAAGTATAAGCGATTGTTTAGATCGCTTACCTTACGACCCTATATAAGCACTAAACTAAAAGTGACGAGCTAAGCATGTTAAAACATGCTTAACTAAGTTTAGAAAACAGGTTTGGTATCAAAACAAACGGTTTTGATACCTAAGAGTAGTTTGGTTACAAATCACGCAAGAATGCGCATTTTGGCCGAAACTACGACTCGTCACTGAGCCTAGATAACGTGATAATCAGTAGGTATAGTCACAAGAGACTATAACCATCGTGATTACGCTCACGTTATGAAGTTCGAACGAACTTCGTGTTGACCATAAACTGGTCAACGCAGAAAGTCAAGCATAGTTTGACTTTCGGACTAGAAAAGCGATAAAAGAACGAAGGAACACTTACAAAGGGTCCCCGCTAGTAAATCTTGATCGAATAGCTCAGGTATGAAGTAATGGCTTCAACTTAGAGCTTTGAGATCAGATTTGTGTGGGTTTTGCAAGTGATGTTGGTGGGTATTTATAGGATTCTTGGAACCGTTAGGATCGTTTCTCGTAAACCGTGATTTAATCACATCCCTACACTTGTTGGTAACCTCATGTACATCACATTGGCCCCCCAACATCAGGAAACAACAAGTGGAATTGAGTTGGGAGTGCTAAACAGCTGTTAACAGCTGTTAAAATGACTTTTGCTGATCTGAAAGGGCCTCGCGTGACGCCAAGGGTGCTAGGTGTCACGCCAAGGTCCTTCTGATCAGCAACAGTTTCCAAAGTTTCCATTTCAGTCCCCGTTGTGTATTAAGGCCATTTCCGACATGTTTTTTTTTTGGGTAAAGGGTTACCCCGGTGATTCTATATATTCACAACCAAATAAAAACAAGTAGTGTAGAGAATCTACACTAGTTCAATCAAGGGGCATTCCCCGAGAAAGTAAACCAAAACATACCAAACCGACATAAAAAACAACCAAAAGGAAAAACACCTAGACAAGACTTCTAGACTGTCCAAACACACAGCTATTCATCCCCCATCATCGTCCTTTTCTTTCGTATGGATCTTCCATTCTTCAAGAACTCTGCGCACCCTAACGGTATTCTTCAGTTTTACTCCCATTAACTTGTACCGAACTGTTTTCACAATTACTTCACTAACCTTCTCAGGTGGTCTTAATTGGTTTTTGAACAATCTGGCATTCCTCTCTTGCCAAATACTATATGCAGCAGCAGCTACAAGTAATTTAGCAACATAAGTATCGACCTGCTTTTGTTGTGTACGAGAACAAAGCCAGCTAACAATTTCACTCCATTTTGGCGAGACCGTATCCATCCCCACCCTATTTCTCACTGTACACCACACTTGAGATGCATATTTACATTCGAAAAACAAGTGCTTGTGAGAATCAAAATTCTCATAACATAATAAACAGCACATCATGTTCATGTTTTTTCTCCGAGCGAAATCCCATTTCAGAATTTTATCTTGTGTTAGAAGCTTACCTTTCATAATCAACCACATCATGAAAGCATGTCTCGGAATACACTGGCCGAACCACACAATTTTACTCCAATCGACTTCCGGTTCTCTATGCCGAAGAGAATGCCATACCCCCGAAGACGAGAACTCATTAACATCATCACCATCTTTCCATAATAACCTATCGACTTTTGCAGCCTGCAAATGAACTTGATCAATCTGATTAAGAACCGGAAATAAATCCCTCCAAGCCGTAGGCCACAACCAAGCACCATTAGAATACACATCAGCCACGGAGTTATCCAACCTGAAATCTGCATCCGCAATATTCCTGGCCGACACAAAATCAGCCAGCGGCCCCAAAACACTCCAATTATCGAACCATGCTGAAGTATTAACACCATTACCCAAATCCGACCAAATATGCTTCCTAACCAATGGCCGTAATTGAGTGATTTTCCGCCAAGACCAACAACTATTCGAAGGGGGTTTTGCTAACCCAAAAACTCTTATCTTTTAACCGGTACGAATATATCCAATCAACCCATAGAGAGTCACGCTTCGAAACAATACTCCAAATATGAGAAGACATTAAAGCTTTATTCATATCTCCAATTCGTCTAATACCCAATCCCCCTTCGTATTTAGGCGTACAAACCAACTTCCAAGACACTTTAGATTTACCTTTGCTGAACGAAGAATCCTGAGACCATAGGAAATTTCTCATTTTAGCTTCTAACTCCTGAATAATCCGAGCTGGTAAGATGAAAACCGATGACCAGTAAATATGCATAGAGGAAAGAACTGAAATAATAAGTTGAAGCCTTCCTGCAAATGATAAAAGTTTGTTCCTCCAATGCATAATGCGTTTTTCCAATATCTCCACAAGCACCCGACAATCATTGTAACCAAGCCTAGCCGAAATGAGAGGAACCCCCAAGTACTTCACGGGTAATTTTCCTTCCGTAAAAGGCATAATATCCAGAATAGCTTGTTTCACCTGATCTTTAACATTACAAAAGAAAATCGTGCTTTTTTGGTTACTAGGAACCAATCCGGACATCTTAGTGAATTTCGCAAGAGAAGACATAATACAATTAGCTGAATTCACTTCCCCTTTTGCAAAGAGAAATAAATCATCCGCAAAATAAAGATTTATAATCTGCTGCCTTTCACATCTGTTATGGAACTTAAATGAAGAATCAATTCTGACCGAATGATGAAGAATACCAGTTAAGACCTCCATAACGAGAGTAAATAGATAAGGGGACACTGGATCTCCTTGCCTCAACCCACGCTTCCCTTTGAAAAAACCATGCACCGTGCCATTAACACAGACCGAAAATGAGGTTGTTGAAACACACGTCATAATCCACCCAACCATTTTGCTATGAAAACCGAACCCATTTAGAACATTTTTAAGAAACCTCCAATCGACCGTATCATACGCTTTCTGAATATCTACTTTAAACGCACATCTAGGAGGACCCACGTCTCTGTGATAATTATGCATTAACTCTTGGGTTAAAAGAATGTTATCCGAAATTTTCCGACCAGGAACAAAAGCAGATTGGTTGATGCTAACAATGTCTTTTAGAACCCCTTTAATTCTTTCTGAAATAATTTTACTGATACATTTATAGAAGACATTACAACAAGCAATCGGACGGAAATCAGTAACACTTGTAGGAGTCGAAACCTTAGGAATAAGAACAATAAGAGTATGGTTCATTTCCCGAAGCATATTACCAGTCTCGAAAAAATCAATAATGGCTTTAGATACATCCGTGCCAACCAGAGACCACGCACTTTTGAAAAAAGCCGCTGTATACCCATCCGGCCCAGGAGCTTTGTCCTTACCAATAGAAAACATAGCTTTTCTGACCTCCTCCATTGTTACCTGTCTAACCATATTAGTAGCAACATTATGAGATAATCTGTGCGGAAATAAATCTGGAGCCGGCTCCAACGAAATATCACCTTGAGAACCAAAAAATTTCTCATAGTGCTGAACAAAAGCTTTAAACACCATATCACCTTCATAAGTAGTCCCACCTACATCTTTAATAACCTCAATCCTGGTAAAATGATTTCTCGCTTTCAAAGAAGAATGAAAAAATGCAGTGTTCATATCACTCGCCGCTAACCAATCTACCTTTGACTTTTGTTTCAAGAAACGCTCCTCATCCAACAACGCCTCCTGTAAATCACGACTTATAGCAGCCTCTTCAGTCCGTATATCAACGTTTAACGGGTCCTGATCAATGTTTTGTTGAATGACATCCAGTTTCGATCTAAGGCTTTCAACTTTCTTGTGGAGATTACCTTGCTTAAATAACAAAGATCTAAGCGGGTTTTTCAGCAACCGAAGTTTTTTGACAACTCTAAACTGATGCACCCCATCCACATTAGAATCCCAATACTTTTTAACAATCTCTAAAAATTCTGGTTTAAAAACCAAAAAATTAGCGAATTTGAACGACCTCGGCTTCATTTTCAACGCTTCCGGAATAGATAAAATACATGGACAATGATCCGAATGACGATATGGCTTGAATATAGCAACAGAATTCGGGTAATCAGCCACAAAAGGAGTATTTCCCATAACACGATCAATCTTCTTTAGTAACCCCACCCCCTGTTTCGGTTTTTGGCTCCATGTAAAATGGATACCCGTTCGGTTTATGTCGACCACTTCAATGTCATCCACACAAGCTTGGAACTCCCTCATGCCTATAGAGCTAGAAGACGTTCCCATAGATTTATCCTCTATATTTAGAGCTGAATTAAAGTCACCCATAATAACCCAAGGTTTATTAGCAACAAGATTTTTATGCATAGAGAGTTGATGCCACAAATCCCTTCTTGTCGCATAATAATTGGCAGCATAAACAATTGAACAAAAAACCATTCTCTTATCTAATTTAAACACAAGTTGTAGGTGCATCACCTGAGAAGATTGAGCTAAGATCATGACATCAAAGATAACAGGATTCCACCCAATAATAATTCTTGTGCCTTTATCACAACATCCACCATTCGAAGTCCAATCCCACGAGCGAAAAACTGATTTACACACTCTACCCAGATTCTTCACATTCACATGCGACTCCAAAATAGCACACAAACTCAAGTTATAATCCTTCACTGCTTGTCGAACCTCCATTTGTTTAAGCGGGCGATTCAACCCCCTTATATTCCAAACTGCAAGACTAACCATCAGTAACTACCTGAGAAGGAGTGCTTGCCCCTTGTTTACTTCTAATATTTAACGACCCTTGCTGCATAAAAACATCCGTTTCATTATATACCTCCTCAACTTCATCATCCGTCTCCTCTTGGTTCCTATTCGGCCCTTTGTTACTTGTACCTTCCTCCGAATCAACTTGGTTCAACACTTCAAAAGAATTGTTCACTTTAACCGGCATAGACGTTGAACCATTAGAAACATTCGGTTGAGTCTTTGATCCCACCGGGCGGTATTCAAATTTACTTTTGTTTTTGTTCACCGGAATACCCACCTTCCTAGCCACTTTCTTGCCATGAACTTCCGTATACCCCTCGTGATCCACATTGGGTGTTTTTTTCACTTGTTTGTTCCTTTGAATATTACGACTTTGATCCTCATATCTAGCATGTTTGATTGGCTTTCTTGGACACATGTCGTTAGAGTGCCCAAAAACACAACATGTCGCACAACGATGTGGACTCCATTCATATTCCACATACATAGTTTCTTTGACAAAACCCTCCCCGTCCGGTTCAGGTATAGCCATCGTGACTTCCTCACGGAATTCCTTATCAGCCGAAATCTCCACCAAAGCTCTAGCATAACTACTACGGCCCCATGATTCAGTACACATAGACGTAGTAAACGAATCCAGCATCTTTGGCTCTCCAATTGTTGTAGCTATAAGACTAAGGCCATCCTCCGTATAAGCCGCAATAGGAACATCATGAATTTTTACCCAGACTTGCACTTGCTTTACTTCTTTCTTCTCCAACTTAGTAGTAGGCGTCCATATATTCAAGAAAATAGGTTGAGACCTGATAATCCACGGACCATCTTTCATCACATTCAACATTCCACCTTCATCATTAAACTTAAAAAAGAAAAACCCGTTTGCGTTCATCATCGTCTTTTGCAAACCATATTTTTTCCAATTAACTTTAACGTAATAGTCAACAACCGGAAAAGCAAGACGGTCACCCAAAAAATACCCATAAATGGTATTAGACAATTTTTGCTGCACTGTTCTAACAGATTCCTTAGGAAGAACGACGTCACATCCCTCATGCACAACCGAACTCGACAACGATCGAAAGTTAACTTTCGGAACACTACTACCCACAACAGAATCCACATACGACTTAGGGTTTGAGCTGGTACCTTGAACCGATTGTGATTCTTGAGACCCATGAGCAGGCACATTATTTTCCGATTCTGGATATTCCGACAATTGAACAGGAATGGTAATCTTTGATAACTCATCAATGACATTAAACAATTTCGGATCAGATTGCAAATTTTGCACCGTACCCCTCCTTGGAAGCACTGGATTTCCATCTATGTTCACGACTCTACTTGCCAAACCCTTATACTGTAATGGCGACTTACCCCGATCCCCCTTGACAACATCATCATGTTTTGGACGATCATCCATTGCAAAACACAACCGACTCTCTCCTTTAATCAAAAAATAAGACAACCATACACGCAAAAAACCTAGAATCCAAGAAACCCACAGCCGAAAAACGAAAGACAGAAATAAAAACCCTAACAAGCTTGACGACAAGAAGAACAAAAACCCTAGATTTAAAAACAATCCTTCCGCTAACTAGTTCGAATCAGACTTATTGATAAATCAAAAATCCGATGATCAGACTGTTATACGGAGATTATGAAGAAAAATCTAAGGTACGAGGGAAGCAAAAAATCGCCATGCTAGAGAGAGAATTAGGGTTTTTATCCATTTCATTTCCCATTTCCGACATGTTTAAGGCTCGTTAAGCCAACGTTAAGGCCCTAAAATGATGCCTAAACATTGTGGACATGAAACATGCTAAAAAATATGTCGGATGTTGGTTCGTTTAGTCGTACGATCGCGATGTTCGGTTAATTACGACGGAATGCGCATAAGCGCGAAAAACGATCCAAATTGCGTGACGAATGGATTTTTCTTATGCCAAACACTAAAATAAAATATTTTAGTGCTTACATAAATTTTTGGATGTCCGGATGTATTCAGAACGTTAGTTATGCGCGAAAGTGCAAACTTGTGCACTTTTTGACGCTTTTAGTCCCTGAATGACCCAAAAGTTTATTTTAGCACACCGAACCCCTCAAAGCCTATTTCTAAGCTATTTAGAGGATATTTATGGTATGTTTAACTTATGGTCATGTTCCGGAATGTCTGTTACAGTTCAAATTGGCATACTTTCGCAGTTTGTCAAATTTAGTCCCTGTAAGCGAATTAACTTGATTTTGCCATACCAAAGCCTTCAAAACTTATTTCTAAGTTATGTAAAGGTTATTTAGGGTATGTTAAGCCTATTTCACTATTCCGGAGTGTTCGTTGCATTAAACTGGTTATATTTACGCATCAGTGCGCGTATAACCTTCCAGAAAGTGATTTAAAGCTTGAAATCGAACAAAAATTGATATGTGCAAATGATACACATATTTGTACAAATACCAAGTAGGAAATACAATATTTCATTGGTTTGGTATTTGTTTGATGGTCGCAGTGACCCAGGTGTCACAATCCTGGCTTTAAAATCTTCAGACTCCCCCTTACGAAAAGCTGGGATCGCAGTCTGGAATTCCCAATCTGCAGGCTCTGGATTGGAAACTTGGCTCTTATGTCTTTCACAGGTTTTAAGATCGTAACCTGCCTTTCTGTAACAATTACCAATTCAGAACCATTGCCTGGCTCTTCGTAACCACAGGATCTGGAACCTGGCTCGAAACTGCCTATACTCAGGAATTGAAACCTTGCTGCTTCTGCCTGCACAAACTCTACCTCACAATAAATTTCACAAATTTAAAATTTGACAAATTTATAATTCACTTGTAGAATATCGTATAAAATGATTTAACATTTATAATCTCAGATGGTCACTTGTAAGAATATCATTTTTCTAAACAAACTCTCCCAAACCTGTTGATCATCATGTTTAGCACTCGGAATTTTGAAAATCAGCTTTTCAACATCAGTTGTCGAAAATCTTTTTGGATTTTTTAAAAATTTATGCTAAACCACAATCTTTTTGGATTTTTGTTTTTAAAGAAAATACAGTAAAGAGATATTTACAGACAATAATTTTTGTGAGTTTGTGTAAGAGGATCATATCAGTTTTTGAGACAAATCACTAACATCGTTAAGCTTTAAACATTTTAAGTTCTAAACGATTCACTTAGATTGTCAGTATACTGATCCACTTAAATTTTCACACAAAGTTCAATTGTTTCGAGATACGAGATTAGTGTTTTAATGACTTAAACTTATTCGCGTGTCCCACCTCAGAATATACTCCCGTATCCAGACTTCTATATTCAGTCTTACAGGTGAATGTACACTAATGATATCTGTAAACGGGTAATGCGAGACCATGAGAGCTCAGGTTAGAACTTCCGTTCATACAAAGAGATGATGGCTCGACTTTAATGTGTGTCCCGTTTGGGGATCTTTTCTTCAACAGCACATGATTAGCATTTTTCAATGTTTCATCATTTTTTATGCTGAGGGTGAGCTTTAAGATTAAAGTAGTGCAGAGCATTATACGAGGACTAGGTTATTGCTTCCGCAAAATCAGAAGTCCATGTATAATACCCCAGATATCATCACGCACAAAGACCTAGTATGTCAGAAATAGAAAGCCCTTTAAACAAGATTTCAGGGGTTACCTATATATCCGAGAGATGTTCCCCACGAAATAAGAAAATATTGATTTTTAAGTTTATATCTAGAACACAATCTACTAAGCGTGTAAAAACCTACTGGCATATCATCAGTGAGACCGTTTATCACATTTGACTTTTCAATTCTTGAGCGTGCTGTGATAGTCCACTGATGTACTATCATTTCCTCTTTTTCACAACAAAACTCGTTTTCATTTTATCATGTTTTTGTCGTTTTCAAATTTACTAATGTTTTTGGATTTTCTAAAATTTCTTACTCCCCCTAAAATTCAAAACCATTAAAAAAATTTGACAAACTGATTTGAATTGCTTCAATTCGCCATTCACTTGGCATAAACAATCAGAACTCCCCCTGACAACAAACTATTTTCCCATTATGATTTCAAAACACTTAAGTTTGTTTTAATCAAAATGGTTTTTCCGGAAAATAAGTTTGTTTGAAATTCACAAACCACTTGTAGATTAGGGGTTTTGTTCATCACTTTGCTCATTCAATCTTCTTGTATGAAAGTTAAATCAAGTTCAACTTAATGACCTTGATTAACCACTTGTAGGTGAAAACCTCTTTTTTCAACCTCTTGTAGGTACACTTACCAACCATACCATTTGTAAATTGGAATATGACAATTTTAAATAATCAAGAATACCACTTGTAGATCGAAATTTCACAGATGTGAATTTCTCAAGAAAGATGCCGATTCCTGCTCCACGATTACCAACTTGGGAGCTCCGGCAAGTCCAGATTTCTAGTCATGATAGGTTCCATCCCAGTTACTAACCTGGGATGTCCCATCTTCATCTGGTTTCTTCGTTTTCAATTCATAAAATTCCTTTACCCCTTTGACCTTCCCGTCAATCATTTTTCCAAAAATATTTTGAACTGTGGGGTTAAAGGCTTTTTCAACATCAAATTCTTTCTTTTCAGAAAAAAAATTGATTTGAAATTTCAACTTTGCCAACTTATTGTTTAAAATTTTCAGTCCGCAATGGTGGAAAATTTGCATCATCCAATGGCGGAACTGAATTTTCACTTCTTATCTCAACTGATGGCTCCTCTGACTTTGACGAATCAGATTCATAGCCAGAACTCTCATTTAATTTCTTAACAACCCACCTTTGTTTGTTAAGATTCACCTTTCTTTTGTAAAAACTTTTTGAACATTCACCAACCTCAAATTTTGAATTTTTGAAAACTTTAAATTGTTTGGTTGGTGGTTCAATGTCACCAACTTTCTCTTTGAGTTTTTCAGAGACTCCTTGTTTTGTGTTGGTTGACTTTGGACAGTTCACGGCAATATGACCAACTTTCTTACATTGATAACAGGTTCTTGTCTCCTTCTTCTTCTGAGCAGCTTCATTCTCCATTCCTTCTTGCTTCTTCGCAAGGAATTCTTTGTTCGATTGCTTACAGAATGAGTTCTTTTACTGTTCTTCTGAACTTGATCCTGAAACAAATACAATTTTTGGTTTATAAGTTTTCTCATTTTTCTGATTTTCTGGTGAAACAAAACCCAGACCTTTCTTTTTGAAATTACCGTTATGGTTTGGTTTCTTTTGAAAACCTGAACCAGAACTGTAACCCTTTTTCTTGTTTAATTTTTGTTGAACTCTTGAGGTGTATTTTTTAGGTTTTTCAGAAAGATTTACATCTTTTATTTCAGAAATATTAATATCTGTTAATTTGAAAACCTTGTTGATCATTTCAGTTTTAACACCTCTTATTGGAAATTCTTCATCAGAATATAATTTGTCAGAATCATTCAAAGTATATGCAACTTTGAATGTTTCGACATTCAAATTATTTTGTGATAATAGAAAATCCTTATTGTACCCTTTTGCCCTTTTTGACTTTCGGACTTGAAATGTCGGACTCAGACTTTGACTCTAACTTTGACTCCTCCATTTCATCTTTATCCAACACCTGATCGACCACTTTCTTTATTATCTCAGACTCATGATCAGTGTTGAATGATGTGAAAGTGACATCAATGTTGTCTGGCAAGTTATCTGAAGGCTCAGATTCCCACTGTAAGTTGGTTGCCTTTTTGACTCTTTCTGAATTAGGATTTCGTGGAGAATATCTATTTTCAAGCGGAGGTGGACACTTGTTATAACCAACACTTTGTTTCTTACCAGAAATCTTTTCTTCGGGTTTCTCTTTTGTTTCGGAATTCTTCACTTCAGATGTTTCTTCTTCAAATGCCTTCATGCCTTCAACTGTGGGATAAATCCTGTCAATCACATAAGAAGAACATGAGTAACTTTTCAACAACTTGTTTACTCTTTCAGTTTCTATCCTCTGAGTTTCTAATTTCTGTTCAAGCTCAGCACACATATCAATGTAATAATTGACCATTTCCTGCTTTATCATGTATGCTCCATTGAGTGTCTTCATGGCTGTAGCTTGTTCACTACTTGACTCGTTATATTGATTCATGGCTTTGTTTAAGACATCATATGATTCTTTCAATCTGTTCATGTTGTGAATCAACTCATTGTTGTGTTTTTTCAGAGTCTCAGAGTTTTCACAATTCTCAGACATTTTTTCTGTATCAGCTTCTTTTTTAATCTCAAAAGCTGCAATTTCTTTGTCCTGCTTCTTTATCACACGAACATCTTCATCATCTTTTTTATCTCTCATTCTTTCTTTATCTCTCTCGGCTAGAAATTTTAAGTGCTCTTTCATTTTATCTGCCCCAATAATCATCAGCAGTATATTCAACGTTTTGAGCAACAAAAGCTTTATGATCTGCAGTTCTGTTAGGATCATAATCATCCCAACTGAAATCTTTTAGAAGCCTTTCATCATCTTGATCTGTCAGACATGCTTTACTCTCAGCTGAAATATATTTGTCCCAACTAAATCCTTTTGACGATCTTTCATCACCTTGATTCACTAGATAAGCTTTCTTTGATTCTTCAATCTCCTTCCGAGCATGAGCAGTTTGTGTTTGTTGTTGATACGGCTGTTGAGCAACTTGATGATAAATCGCTTTCCGATAATAATCATTGTTTCCGAAAGGATTTTGAACTCCACTTGCTTCACGGTTTGTGCATTCTCTCTTGAAATGCCCCTTTTCCCTGCAACGAAAACAAGTAACTTTAGATTTATCAAATCCTAAAGTAGAAACATTAGCATCACGGAAATCATCTCTTCCCGTAATCTGTTTAAATTTTTCAGCTCTTCTCAACACACTAGCTGTGACAACTGTGTTCTGTAATCATCGTATAATGTAATACAATGTTGATTATCAATAAAACAATGTGTTTTGGTGTTATTATATGTGTTATTGTGTTTGATGATTTTACAATTTGATTCGTTTACGATTTCAAGCTTTAAATCACTTTCTGGAAGGTTATACGCAAACTGGTGCATAAACGCAATCAGTTTAACGCGACGTACACTCCGGAACTGTGACGTAAGCTAAAGATACCCTAAATATCCTTTACATAACTTAGAAATAAGTTTCGAAGGATTCGGTATGGCGAATACATGTTTATTTGAACTAAAGAACTAATTACGACAAAACTGCGAAACGAACGTTGGTGACCGCCCGGATAATATTTAAATCCCAAAAATATTATGTTATGATTAAAATTTTATTTTTAATCAGGTCCGTGTTGAAGAATAAATTAAGACGCTTAAAATCGTTATTTTTCAAGTTTAAAGCGTGTACCGCGTGTTTCTGCGCGACACAGTGCTTCTACTGCAAAACGCGGACAACGCTGCCAGTCCTCGCAACTGAAATTTATTTCAGTAATATTTTGGTGAGTTTATTTTTATAGAATAATAAAAATAATTTCGAACGCCATAAATTGGGATTTAAACGCTAGATAAAATACCCGGTACCCAGTTAAACACCAACTTTTATTTATTTACCAATCAAAATTACATTTAACCCCCCCCCCCATATATATTTTCGGTCATGTATATATGTGTGACCCAACCATAATATTTTGTCAAGATCTCTCAAGATTTAAATTGATATTTCTTGATTTCTTTTGATTTTCTTGGATATTATGTGATTTTCTTTAGATTTTTCCTATATATTTGCACCATACTTGCACTCAACTTCACTCAACACCACACTCAAACTCTCTCTCTCTCTCTCCTTGAACCGTCCCCTCCCTCTCTCTCTATCTTCATCTCCTTCAAACTCTATTCTTCATATTCAAGTCCCATTTCTAGCAACTTTCAAGTTAGTATGAAGATCTAAAGGTGATTCCAAGGTGTTGTCAAGTGATTACAAGCTTCCTATCATCAAAATCTCATCCCACAACCTACTTGAATCTTTTTTTTTTTTTGGGTAAAGGGTTACCCCGGTGATTCTATTAAAGACAACCGCCAAATAAGTACAAGTAGTGAGGATGAGTTCCCCACTAGTTCATATACAGGACATGCCCCATATATGTAATCAAATCAAACAAACAGCCAATATACCAATTCAAACTAGCCTACTTGAATCTTGAAGGTATAACACTTATATTTAAATCATACTTTGATTCTTGGTTGTTCTTGATGATTTGAAGTTTCTCTTGAATCTTGGGATTTTCACTAAACTTGAAATCTAAAATGAAATGGGTCTTGAAACAAACAAAAATGGTGGTGTATATATATGTATATAACCGTACATATATATGTGTGTATATGAGTTTATTTTTGAGTTATAGTTTGATATCTTGTTAAGTACTTGTTTATGTTGTTACATGTTCATGAATGGTGGTAAAAATGCAAGTATTTGGTGATTTATGTAGGATATGTTAAATGTAAATAACATCAGCAAATAAACCTGAATATATCACATATTAGATGCATCTAAACCCATATAAAATGTTGATGTTATGATAGTATGCTTTAGGCACTTGTACATATGAAAATATGTTGATTTAAAGCTCAAGAAATAACGAAAAATGGCTATATGACAAAACTGTTTTAGATCAGGTTACAAACACTAAAAATAACATTATATGATGTATTTTAATGGCATGAAACTTTGACATAGGTTTGATAGCTTTGCATGTTGTACATATAGCTTAAAAAGTGGTAAATTATATGAAATTTGCATGATTTATGTGCTTTATTTAAGACCTGCACTATCATAAGTATAACCATTATTTTATTCAGTAAATAACATGGGTTATGTCAAAATTTCAAGTCGTTTTGATTTGGGATGGTTCGGGTAACATTTGACGCAAAACTATGTGTTAAAACGGTCGAAAATCGCATTTTCGGAGTATTTTTACAAAACTGTTTTAGATCAGTAACCAAACTGATATATTTGGTATAAAAATAAGTATTTTAACTTATATTAAGTTTACTTGGTGATTGGTTAGTCATACGTGACTTCCGACACCCAAAAATGTTACCGAATCGCAAAAATAAGTGTTTTTCGACATACACTAGAATGGGTTGTTTATGGGTTATTTTATGTGTTTTACAATATGTGTATGATCATGTGTTAGTGTTGACAAGATTAGGTGTGTTACGCTCGAGTACATATAAACAAATACACCAAAATAATAAAAAATAATAACTTTTAGAGAAATCTCAAAGTTAAGTGAAAATTCCAAGTATCGGAGAAACTCATGTATTTTTGTGAGTTTTGATTATTTAATCATTCTTATTTAATTTAGGACGAATAAACAAATTGTGGGATTGTGTTAACATATAAAAACGCACCCAAAGGTGAGTACATAGTCCCCTCTTTTACTGTTTTCAACTATTTTGGGGTGAAGCATGTGTACCTATCTGTTATTTTCATGTTTTCCAAAAGTATAATTGATTATACCTATTTGTACTTATCTTTTTGCAAACTGAATGATTGTCTATGGTTTAAACTCTAATTTTTCAAAGATTATAAAATAAATGTTTGGAATAAAGCTCTAATGGTGGCGCACATTTGGAGTTTGCTTACGAACCGGGAATCGCTATGGGTCAAGTGGATTCATGCATACCGTATTCGAGAGAGAAACTTTTGGGAGGTTCCAGTAAAAAACAACATAACCTGGACTTGGCGTAAGATGTTAGGCCTACGACAGGGTATCCGAAATAATATATGGGTGAAACTTGGAGATGGTGCGAACACATGTGTTTGGTTTGATAAATGGGATGCAATGTGTCCGCTTGGTAATTTTATTTCTCCTAGAACCATTGCAAATGCGGGTTTTGAAATGAGCTCTCGTGTAGCTGATGTTTGCATTAATGGCGAATGGGTGTGGCCGGAGGCTTGGGTTAGTCGGTTTCCAGGTTTGTTCGCTATGCAGGTTCCGGAATTAAACACAAATGATCATGATAGATTGGTTTGGTGTACCAATGGCGGTCGAAAAATTGATTTTAGTACGTCAACGGCGTGGGATGATTTGAGTCATTCGCATAATGAGGTCCAATGGGCGAGTATAGTCTGGTATCCGCAAGCTGTACCTCGCCACTCTTTTCTTTTATGGCTGCTTGTTCAAAAAAAATTGAAAACCCATGATGTCATGAGTAGATGGAACACGGGTAATATGAATCTTAACCTGTTATGCTGCTCGATGTGTTCAAGAGGTCCTGACTCGCATGAGCACTTGTTTTTTGAGTGTGATGAAGCCAAGCATACTTGGTATGGGGTTCGGGGAAGAGCTGGCATGGGCGCTATTCAGAATTCATGGAATGATATTTTTGAGTATCTGTTAAGTATTGCTAACTCAAAAAAGGCTGTAAATGTCATTGCGAAGCTGGTTGTTGGTGCAACAGTCTACTTTGTATGGGAGGAATGGAATAGAAGACTATTCACACCGAAAAGGAGAACTAAAGAACATCTTATAGAGGTCGTGTTTTCTACGGTCCGAATGAAGCTACACACTATGAGGTTTCGGAATTCTGTTCACACGGATCGTGTTTTGCAGGAGTGGAACTTACCCCGAGGGTTGCTAGTTGCGGATGATGACTGTGGCTGATTAGTTGTTTGTGTTATATTGTATTAGAGTTTGAAAGGCTCGAGTGGTACTGGTAGTGCGATTTGTTTTGTTTGTGTCGCTTGTTTACTTTTGTATGGCCTGTCATACTTGAGAACTGTAGGTGTTTTTGCCTTCACTTGTTTTGTTTGGTTTGGTGGTATAAAATTTAACCGGGGTAACCCTTTACCCAAAAAAAAAATAGTACTTATTTTGTTCACCGGACCGGTTGGTAGTATGATATAGCGCTATAGGATTTGACACCCCATTCCTGTTGTCATGGAATGTCTGAAACCAATTTGTTTCTCCATCCAAATAGGGATTTCCTTTGTGGTATTTCTATAGTCTCAAAGGTGTATTTTGATGCACTAGGTCTGAATGAATTCTTAAGTCACATTATTTTTTTTGTATATTAAGTTATACTCCCAAAAGTATAGTTTGATATGCTCTCATATGTGATATTGTACAAAACCAACATATATTTTGTTAATCATTAAAACATAGTTTGATATGTTATTCTCTAAATCCAAAGCATAGTTTAATATGTTATTTTCATAACCAAAGCATAGTTTTATATGTTATTTGTAATCCAAAACATAGTCTAATATGTTATTTGTAACCCAAAACATAGTTTAATGTGTTATTTATAAATCCAAAGTATACTTTTGATATACTACTGAAAATTATTATTTTAAACAACTAAGGTATATTTAATATACTATTTGTCTAACGATTGGGTTTTGGTTAGTGTTTAGATAACGGGACAGGTGTGATGTGATGAAAACATGGTAGATACGCCGCTGGTACTTCTTATATATAAGTGTTTTCATCACATTACATACCGTGTTGTTATTTAGTACACTTGGGTTAATGATATTGGAACTGAAATATATTTTAATATATTACTCATTCGACTTTCTTAAAAACCAAAGTATATTTTCATAAATACTATAAACCTTTTTATCAAAACATTGTTTTTCAAACAATATGTTTTATACAAACTCGTTTTACTTACTTATTAAATTTTCTATGTGTTATTATTTTATACCATCTCATTTCTTATAAATGATTTATAAAAGAAAACCCTTTTCAAGGATCATGACTACTTTTCTTAAACAACTTTTTCTAAACTTATAAGTCATGAATCCTAATTACAATAAAACCTATCTATCTCACAGGCATTTTTATGCTGACGTACCTATTTTTACACATGTTTCAGGTGCTGCTTTGTGATGATTGATGATATATGCTACACCTAGGATGGACTCGTGCCTTAGCGACTTTAAAACTTGAAAGATAATAGTTGTACTTATTTGATTGTATTAAAACAATGAGATCATTTATTCAATAAAACAAAATTATTTGATCCATGGTTGTGAAACAATGATTCTGTTACAACACTCCCCGAAGTTTCCGCCACGTCTTGTTGTTTTACGTGGTCGGGGTGTGACAGAAAAGTTGGTATCAGAGCCAATGGTTATAGGGAATTAGGTCATTAGTAATGCTTTGACCTAGACTATAACCTTCCTAGGACCCTAACACAAGTTTTCTTGTGTTTAGTTTTAAAACAATACCGTCACTTATTTTAAGTGACCACCACAATAACACAAATTCCAATCCTGCTTTAAAAACTAATCATATGTTCTAGGATGATTGATTGTAAGGTCTAATGGCACAATAAGTTAAGTATTTGCGCAGTGTTAGAATCTCATATCCATGTTAATAAGTTATCCGATATTTGTAACAAAGTCTTTAGGAATTGAAGTTGGACGTCTAATGGCGGGTTATGTTCTAGAGGCACTAGAATTATTCTTGGATGGAATGCAGATGTGGTGGATATCATGGTTATCTCTCAATCGGACCAGGTGATGCATACCCAAATCCTCATTAAAGCTGATAATAGAGTTTTTTTCTGCTCATTTGTTTATGCAGAAAACAAGTACCATGATCGTCGATCACTTTGGGAAGATTTATGCAATTTTAATGCCTTGGCTCGTGACAAACCGTGGATAGTCCTTGGTGATTTTAATGTGGCTCTTAATATGGAAGATTGTTTATCTGGCCCTTCTAATCATTCTATTGGCATGAGGGAGTTCTACGATTGTGTAAAGGAGACTGAATTACTTGACATTCCGAGCCATGGCATCCACTTTACGTGGAACCAAAAGCCTAGGGAGGGTGTGGGAGTCATGAAGAAGTTAGACCGTGTTATGGGTAATCTTAAATTCCTGGAACTCTTTCCGGATGGTTGTGCGTTTTTTAAGCCGGCTCGTATATCGGATCATTCTCCTTGTATTTTGAAGATATCGTCGGCGGCCCGTATTAAACCAAAACCGTTCAAATTTCCAAATTTTATTGTTAATAAAGAGGAGTTTAGGCAGGCTGTTGCATGCGAATGGGCTAAGGATGTTCAAGGTCACTCTATGTTCGCTGTAGTGAAGAAAATGAGAAACTTGAAGCCTATCTTTCGCAAAATCCTCTTTCGGCAAGGTAACTTGCATGAGAGGGTTGCTGATTTACGGCTTAAACTTGACCATATTCAGCGACAAGTGGATGCTAACCCATTGGATGTGTTGCTTCGTGACGATCATGCCAAATGTCTTCGGGAATTTCAAACGGCTGCGTATGATGAGGAATGCTTCCTTAAACAAAAGGCCAAGGTTGAGTGGTTGTGTGCGGGGGATGCAAACACTGCTTTCTTTCATAAGTGTGTGCAAAGTAGGAATGCTAGAAGTAAAATTTCTAGTATTATGGATGTGCATGGGAACCGGTATGATGGTGATCAAGTTCCAACAGCCCTTCTTAATCATTATACTAATTTTTTGGGCATGGATGACCAGGTTGAGAACTTTGATTTTGGGGACTTATTTGCTAACACCCTGACCGATTTTTCAGCTAATCATATGGTTCGTTCGGTGACTCGTGATGAGGTCAAAAAAGCTATGTTTGGAATTGGTGAAAATAAAGCTCCAGGTCCGGATGGGTACACTTCGGCTTTCTTTAAACATTCTTGGGATGTGGTGGGTGATCAAGTTACGAACGCAGTTTTAGATTTTTTCGAGAATGGCCAGTTGTTAAAGCAAATCAATCACACTATTATAGCATTAGTGCCTAAAAAGGAATCCCCTAACACGGTGCTGGATTACAGGCCGATTTCCTGTTGTAACGTCCTCTTTAAATGCATAAGCAAGATTATTACTGATAGAATTAAAGGAAGCTTGGATGGTTTAGTCAGCATAAATCAATCCGCTTTTGTTCCTGGTCGTAAAATAACTGATAATATTCTTCTGACGCAGGAACTTATGCATAATTACCATATTGATAGAGGCCCGTCTAGATGTGCCTTGAAGATTGACATCCAAAAGGCTTATGACACAGTCAACTGGTCTTTTCTTGAAGCTGTCTTGTTGGGTTTTGGATTTCATCGAAAAATGGTCATGTGGATTATGAAATGTGTGTCTACAGTGTCATATTCTTTGAGTATTAATGGGGAGCTTCATGGGTATTTTAGTGGAAAGAGGGGTCTTAGGCAGGGTGACCCTTTGTCTCCGTACTTATTCACCTTAGTCATGGAAGTCCTCTCTCTTCTTCTTCAGCGTGCGGCGACGGTTGACTCAGGTTTTAAATTTCATGCGCATTGTGCTAAACAAAAGATTATTAATGTGTCTTTTGCTGATGATTTGTTCATATTTGCTCATGCTGATTGTGTCTCGGTTAAGTTGATAAGGGATGCTCTTCAAAGGTTTACGAGGATATCGGGTTTGGTCCCAAGTGCTCCTAAAAGTACTATATTTTTTTGCAATGTTATGGGCCGTACAAAGAACCAGATTTTGAGCTTAATGCCATTTCAGGAGGGTTCCCTTCCTGTTCGCTATCTTGGAGTGCCACTTATATCTTCAAGACTTGCATATAGCGATTGTAAAATTCTGGTTGAAAGGGTGCAACGGAGGATCGACAATTGGTTGTCTAAGTCGTTATCTTTTGCGGGGAGGCTCCAGTTGATTAATTCGGTCATTTCAGCTATGTATACTTACTGGGCTTCAGTTTTTATGCTTCCGATCAGAATTGTCAAGGAGCTTGAAAAGTGTATGCGTCGGTTTCTATGGAATGGTGGGGTTCAAGGTCCTATTCGTTCTAAAGTGGCATGGAAGGATATTTGCTTGCCTAAGACGGAAGGTGGTTTGGGTATTCGGAGTGTCATGGATGTTAATAAAGCGTTGATTTCTAGCCATATATGGAGTATCATCAATAATAGGCGCTCTCTGTGGGTTTCTTGGATTCATTCATACAAGCTTAAAGGAACTAGTTTTTGGGAGGTTAAATGCTCAGCTAATCCGAGCTGGGGTTGGAGAAAGATTCTTGCGCTGCGCAATCAGATTCAGCCTTATGTTTGGAAGTCTATTCAGAGCGGTCGTCAAACTAATGCATGGAGTGATAACTGGTGTTCTTGCAGCCCGATCCGTTACTTTATTTCCCCTAGGCGTATTGCCAATGCAGGTTTCAACATGGACACGACGGTTGCCGAGTTGCTCGATGATAATGGTCAATGGAAATGGCCAATGGCTTGGTATGATCTTTTTCCGGTACTAATAAATATTTCAGCTCCCACTTTAGTAGAGAATATGGCTGATCGTTCTTGCTGGAAGGATTATGAAGGTAATTTACGACATTTTCACTCTTCTGAAGCTTGGAACTCTTTTCGGATGAGAAATGATAAAGTTGCTTGGGTTGATGCGGTTTGGTTTAGCCAGTGTATTCCTAGACACTCGTTTCATTTATGGCTAGTAATTAACAACAAGCTAAAGACTCAGGATAGGATGACTATATGGGAAGCGAGCAGTGCCACTAATCTCACCCTCATGTGTTGTCCGCTGTGTTCTTATGATCGTGATACTAGGGATCATCTCTTTTTTCAGTGTCCGTATGCCTCTGAGGTGTGGGTGACAGTTAGAGAATGGGTTGATATGGGGAAAGTCAATAACACATGGAGGTCGGTTATGGATTGGATGGAGAACAGTGCTAGTTCGAGGAAACTTGACAGGATTGTATGTAAGATTCTCTTAGGGGCTGCTACTTATTTCATCTGGCAAGAAAGAAATAATCGGCTATTCTCGAACAGTCAGCGGTCCCCGGCTATTCTTTCGCAAGTTATTATTAACACAGTTCGACTGAAGATAATGGGATTCAGGATTGCGAGTCACCCGGACCACATGAAGATCCTTGATCGATGGCAGATCTCGAAGAATGATATGATTTCGGATCCAGGCTAAGGAGGCATTGGATTGTTTTTGTTTTAATGTTTAGTTTGGGGTAGTGTTCGTTCGAGTTGTTTGTCTTGGTTGTGCTTTGTTTTCTCTGGTCTAGTTTGTTTGGTTCCCTAGTCGGGGTATGCCTTGGCTAGTAGTGTGTGTCGAGTCCATGACACACCCTGTTCTTTTATTGGTTATTTATAAAATTCACCGGGGTAATCCCTTTACCCAAAAAAAAATGATTGATTGTAAGGTTTTGAACCCACTAAGTTTTCGAAATCCCGTCAAAGTTTGGTCTAAATAATGTGAACATGTGCAAACTGGAAGGGTGGGTGCCTGTACCCTGAGCTTTCTGTCTAAGGCTAGAGTGTTCGTACAAATCCGCAATATCAGACCAGTCACTCTTACCTGGGAACTCTTGGGGTGAGTGTCCACTTATAGGCGAGCATGTCTTCGCGATACATTATTTTTTTTTGACCCATTTACTTTGATTAATCGCTGTGTGTCGTTTGTTGCTTTGTAGTAACAAACAAATGACCACCATCTTTGCTTTCATCAAATTTTGTCTCATTTCATTCTTTCCGTCTAATCCTTTCACTTGTTTTCCTTCCTGTTTTCCCTTTTAGAATGCCTCCTCGACGCGAAAATCCGCTCCCAAATGCCGAAATGGCACATATTATGGCACAGCATATGGCTGCTGTACTCCCAGATATTTTTGCTCAAATGAATCAAGCCATCAACAACCAGAATACTCCATGCAATTTCAAAAAGCTTCAATTCAGCTAACCCACTAAAGTTTAGTGGTTCTGAAGGAGCAACTGGGCTCCTATAGTGGTTCGAGGGAATTGAGAGTACATTTCGTCACGTTCAATGTCCTGAAAATCGGAAAGTCGAGTTTGCCTCCAGTGTATTTCAGAAAAGGGCTCTTACGTGGTGGAACTGAGTTATGAGGGACCGTGGTGCTGAGGTTGCATTAGCACAGACTTGGGCTGAGCTTAGGGCTCTTATGATGAAGGAGTTTTGTCCTCATCATGAATTGAGAGCTTTAGAAAGGGAATTCGATGACCTGATGCAAGACAGTGGTGAACATCGAGCCTATACTGACCGTTATGAAGAGTTGAGCCTGTTGTGTCCTGCTATGGTTACTCCTGTGGATAAGGCGACCGAGAAATATATTGATGGTCTTCCTGACCTAGTTCAGGATATTGTTACTGGCAGTAACCCTACTACTGTCAGACAAGCCATTGAACTGTCTGCCACCCTAACTGAATCCCACATCAGGAAGGGTAAGCTTTTTCGAAAAGGCAACCCAAGACCATCTGACAAGGCTGCTCAAGCTGAGCCAAAGGAAAAACAGGCTGAGGTATCCAAGAAAAAGAAGCGCAAAGCCTCTCAAAATTGAGCCATAACTGCTCATGACAAACAGGTTGCACCAAACCAGCCAGCACAACCTTGCAAAAGGAAAAACTATGTTGGTACCGCACCTTTGTGCAATAAATGCAACCGTCATCATCTGGAGCAAGAGCAATGCCACAAATGTACCCACTGTGGGCGGTTGGGACATTTGATCAATGTTTTCCGTTATGCAAATCAAGCTGCTGCAAACCCTGCTGCTGTTCAAGCACGGTTCCCTCCAAGGTCATGTTATAACTGTGGTGACCTTACTCACTACAGAAACAATTGCCCAAGACTTGTTAACATACCTCCAGCGCGTGGACGAGTGTTTAACATCAATGAGGCAAACGTGAACAAAGATGCAGCAGTGAACAATTAGTGTTTTGTTATTTCCTTTGATTGTTATCTTTTGACATTTAAAGATAAGTCAGTTGTTATATAAATAAAAATTCGTTGTTTTTATTTTTGCAAAACTGATACAATTGTGTGAATGTTTGATACAACCTTATGATGCCAACACAAGGACAAACTACTCGTGTGGTTCTGTCATTTTTATGATCACTTGTGATCTCCCCAAGAATCTTAAATACTCGTTTCTTTTAAGAAACAAAGCCAAATTCCTCTTAAGATCTTTCTATCTCCATAATTAGATTCTTGTGTTTAAAGTGCCAAATGAAATCCACGGATTGGATTTCGGGTGTGCTTTAATAACCGTATCCAAAGATAACAAATTAAAAATCAAGTTAATTAATTATGTGATTATGTGCTTATGTGTTTTCTTATATGTTTTGTCTTTTTATGTGATCCATCCAAATCCTCATAGAATCTTCCATATCTTATACGAGAGATTCATAATAGGATATCCAAAGGTACTATCTTAAATCCTTAATGGACTTCAACATTGTAGTTAAGTCCCTTGGGTTATAAAGTACTATTCTATAAATTGGACCTCTTGAATGGTCTGGTTAAACAGATTGATTTTGAAAATCTGGTTAGGAATATCATGAGATGATATAATTGAAAAGATCCCTTAAGTGGTCTATTTAAGGAGATCGTACGACGGTCTAGTTAAGAAGATCATGTGTTGATCTAGTTAAAAAGCTCGTTCGTTGATCTAGTTAAAAAGACCCTTTGGTGGTCTAGTCGAGTCGCTTCATGTTTATTCAATTGATTTTTTCCCTACGCATTACGAAATGAACTGTGCGGACTGTGCAAAGAATTACGTAATTATGGAGGCCTACATAATTATGGAATTCAGTGCACAGAAACCACAGGAAATTTTGTCGTGTGTTAAGACCTATAGTGACAAGAGTAATGATACTGGAGAAGTCTTGGACCTTGACCAATGTCATTTTATCTTACACTCCCCAATTCTGATTTCAAGCACACACAAGTTTCCAAAGATAAGTCTTCACAGGAAACGTTCTCCTGTCTATAGTTTGAAACTCCAAGTTTTGCTACTACAAGGACTTCACTTTGAGGATTGACAATTTCGCTAAGAACCCTATCATCGCGCAGAGTTCTACTTAGGGTTCAAGGGATTCATTCGAAAGCGAAAACATCACAGTTGTCCTCACAAGTTTCCTCTAAATAAAATTTCGGGACGAAATTTCCTAAAGTAGGGGAGACTGTGACAACTGTGTTATGTAATCATCGTATAATGTAATACAATGTTGATTATCAAAAAAACAATGTGTTTTGGTGTTATTATATGTGTTATTGTGTTTGATGATTTTACAATTTGATTCGTTTACGATTTCAAGCTTTAAATCACTTTCTGGAAGGTTATACGCAAACTGGTGCATAAACGCAATCAGTTTAACGCGACGTACACTCCGGTCTGTGACGTAAGCTAAACATACCCTAAATATCCTTTACATAACTTAGAAATAAGTTTCGAAGGATTCGGTATGGTGAATACATGTTTATTTGAACTAAAGAACTAATTACGACAAAACTGCGAAACGAACGTTGGTGACCGCCCAGATAATATTTAAATCCCAAAAATATTCTGTTATGATTAAAATTTTATTTTTAATCAGGTCCGTGTTGAAGAATAAATTAAAACACTTAAAAACGTTATTTTTCAAGTTTAAAGCGCGTACCGCATGTTTCTGCGCGACATAGTGCTTCTAATGCAAAACGCGGACAACGCAGCCAGTCCGGGCAACTGAAATTTATTTCAGTAATATTTTGGCGAGTTTATTTTTATAGAATAATAAAAATAATTTAGAACACCATAAACCGGGATTTAAACGCTAGATAAAATACTCGGTACCCAGTTAAACACCTACTTTTATTTATTTACCAATCAAAATTACATTTAACCCCCCCCCATATATATTTTCGGTCATGTATATATGTGTGACCCCACCATAATATTTTGTCAAGATCTCTCAAGATTTAAATTGATTTTTCTTGATTTCTTTTGATTTTCTTGGATATTATGAGATTTTCTTTAGATTTTTCCTATATATTTGCACCATACTTGCACTCAACTTCACTCAACACCACACTCAAACTCTCTCTCTCTCTCTCTCTCTCTCTCCTTGAACCGTCCCCTCCCTCTCTCTCTATCTTCACCTCCTTCAAACTCTATTCTTCATATTCAAGTCCCATTTCTAGCAACTTTCAAGTTAGTATGAAGATCTAAAGGTGATTCCAAGGTGTTGTCAAGTGATTACAAGCTTCCTATCATCAAAATCTCATCCCACAACCTACTTGAATCTTGAAGGTATAACACTTATGTTTAAATCATACTTTGATTCTTGGTTGTTCTTGATGATTTATTCTTGGTTGTTCTTGATGATTTGAAGTTTCTCTTGAATCTTGGGATTTTCACTAAACTTGAAATCTAAAATGAAATGGTTCTTGAAACAAACAAAAATGGTGGTGTATATATATGTATATAACCGTACATATATATGTGTGTATATGAGTTTATTTTTGAGTTAGAGTTTTGTAACACCTGTGCCTTCACGGCCATCAAACAAATACCGAACCATTGAAATATTATATTTCATACTTGGGATTTGTAAAAATATGTGTATCATTTGCACATATCAATTCTTGTTCAAATTCAAAGTCTAAATCGCTTTCTGGAAGGTTATACGCGCACCGATGAGTAAATATAACCAGTTTAATGCAACGAACACTCCGGAATAGTGAAATAGGCTTAACATACCTTAAATGACCTTTACATAACTTAGAAATAAGTTTTGGAAGGTTTGGTATGCCGAAATCAAGTTAATTCGCTTACAAGGACTAAAGTTGACAAACTGCGAAAGTATGCCAATTTGAACTGTAACAGACATTCCGGAACATGACCATAAGTTAAACATACCATAAATATCCTTTACATAGCTTAGAAATAGGCTTTGAGGGGTTCGGTGTGCTAAAATAAACTTTTGTGTCATTCAGGGACTAAAAGTGTCAAAAAGTGCACAAGTTTGCATTTTCGCGCATAACTTACGTTCTGAATACATCCGGACATCCAAAAATTTATGTAAGCACTAAAATATTTTATTTTAGTCTTCGCCATAAGAAAAATCCATTCGTCGCGTCATTTGGATCGTTTTTCGCGCTTATGCGCATTCCGTCGTAATTAAGCGAACATCGCGTTCGTACGGCCAAACGAACCAACATCCGGCATATTTTTGAGCATGTTTTGAGTTCCCTATACTTTAACTTCATTTTAGAGCCTTGAAATGAGGTTAACGGGGTTCAAACGCATCGAAAAAGGCCTTAAACACGTGCAGGGACCATTTCTGCCAACTTTGAAACATTTCTGAATCAGAGGGGTGCTAGCGTAGCGCGAGCCCTATAGGCTTTACCAGTCGCGCTACGCGACTGCCTATGCTGGACAGAAAACATGCAGAAATATCAGTTTTGCACTTTCGGGACCAGATTCGATGTATTAGCCGTTGTTTAATTCACAACCACACATTCTAACATGCTTAGTCAGCGGATAAGGATGGAATTTAGGCACCATAACCTTGCAACACATGTATGGATGGAATTTAAGCACCTAAACACCATAACTTTGCAACACATGTATGGATGGAATTTAAGGCACGTTTTCCATGAAACGATCTTAACGGTTCGGGTATTCCTATAAATACCCCATACCCCCCATTGCTAAAATCACTAGAAACTTGATTTGAGAAACTCTAAGTTGAAACATTTGTTTCATACCTGAGATTTTTGAATCGAGTTTAGCATTCGGGGACCCTTCGTAAGTATTCTTTCGTTCTTTTCCTTATTTTACTGCTTTTCGAGTCAGAAAGTCAAACTTTGTTTGACTTTCAGCGTTGACCAGTAATGGTCAATGCGAAGTTCGTTTGAACTTCGCAACGTGAGTGTAATCACGTTGGTTATAGTCCCTTGGGACTATGCCTACTGATTACCACGTTGTCCAGGGTCGTAGGGTAGGCGATCTAATAAATCGCCTATACCTTCGAACCCGACCCAGTTTGGTCGATCATTAGGATCCGACCAAATACATTAGGTGACCCTAGTATAGGGCATAACCTTCCGAGGTTATACCCTATGGTCACATCGTTTAAGTAGTTGTATGATAGGTAGTTTATATGCCTTAGGTAAATTACCAGAATACCCTTTTCATGTATAATTGGTAATTAAGCATATGTAACCTAAACCTTTGTCACATAACTGATTATGTAATATGTTTAGGCATATAACACTTGTCATAGGGCTAGTTAGGCGGTCCGAACGCGTTTCACGCACACGACGCGTTAAAGTAGCATAAGTTACCTTAATGGGTCGCGATGGGTCGAAAGCACTTAGGTTAGTCTCAATGTAGTATGTAGGCCTTGTTAAACCATATCATATGAGTTCCAATACTCATTTGGTTTACCAAGCCTCATCCTATCCGATCTCTCGATTTAAGTCCGGTTTATTTATATAGTTTTAGATTGCCGACTGATTTCGTGCTCTCTCTAGCTTTGTTTGGTTGTTGTTCAAGACCTCCAAGCATTCTCAGGCGAGTACATTATTCCCCTCTTTTACTGTTTTCAACTGTTTTGGGGTGACTCATATGTGCTAAATGCTTTATCAATGATTTCAATAACAATTACAATGTGGTTTCAAGAACGATTACAATAATTTCAAGGACAATTACAATGTGGTTTCAAGAACAATAACAATTATTTCAAGAACGCTAACAATGATTTCAAGAACGAATATAATGATTTCAAAAACTAATAACAATTTCAATAAAGTGAACGAACTTGTTGGTTGTAGTTACATAACCAATGACATTCATTAGCAATGATCGAGCCGACCAGTATTAGGTTATGGTACCATAGGATCTGACAAATCCCGTTATTCTCTATACTCATGGTTGTGTGTGGGTATTTTGGGTAATGACTGAATCTGTAATTATTAACTTACCCTTTGGTAAGGGTTTGTTAAGAACGAGAACGAGAGCGAGTGGAACGAGGATCGAGTCAAGAAGGTTTGAATGTTATTAGAGAATCGACCATAAAGTAGTTTCACAATTAAAACAAGAACGACTAGAACGATTTTACAAAATGGGTTAACGATTGGGTAAACATCGGAACATGATTGACATTTGATCATGTATTTCCCACAAAACATAACTTTGATTTAAACCAAGTTTTACTTCAATACTTTGTTTTGTGCATATGGTTTAGTTGAGACATTTCACTTGCCATACATGGATATTTGACATAGACATTTGACATGGATATTTGACATAGACATTTTGACATGATTTACATCTTGACATGAATACTTTGACATATTATTCAATACATTTGACAATTGATTTAAACATAGACATTTTACATTGTTTGGTTTGGTTTGAGTAAATGATTAAGTAACGATGCGGGTGTAATATGATACAAGCATGGTGGATACGCCGCTGGTACTTCCTATATATAAGTGGTTGTATGGTATTACATGTCGTAACGTTATTTGAATCATTTCAGTTTGAGACATAGAACATTTCATACAAATAACATACTTTTCACAAGACATTGATTTATAAACAACTCATCTTATGCAAACATATTTTACATGGTTACTCATTTAACCATGCATTATTTTCTTATTTATACATATCATCTGAACTTATTGTTTTTCAAATGATTTACAAAGACAAAGCAAATTACAAGGTTCATGACTAAACATTTTCTTAAAACAGAAGTCATGAATCTTATTTTCACAAAACCTATGTATCTCGCCAGCATTTCTTTGCTGACCTCGTTTTCACATATGTTTCAGGTATTGTTGGATGATATCGATTGATAAGATGCATGCTCACATAGGACTGGACAAGGCCTTAGTGACTCAATAACAATGATAGACTATGTATAAATAGTGTATTTAGATTTCCAGACGATGTAATTACTCAATGTTTAATAAAACGAAATACTTTTGATATCCATGGTTATGAAACATTAATTCTGTTGCAACACGCCCCGATGTTTCCGCCGCGATTTGTTGTTTTACGCGGTCGGGTGTGACAGAAAAGATGGTATCAGAGCCAATGGTTATAGGGAATTAGGTTATTAGTAATTAGTAATGCTTTGACCTAGTCTATAACCTTCTTAGGACCCTAACGCGAGTTTACTTGCGTTTAGTCATAAAACAATACCGTCACCTATCCTTAGGTGACGACCACAACAAGAACATAAATTTCAAAACCGCTTTGAAAACTAATCATCTGTTCTAGGATGATTAATTTCTAGGTTTTGAACCTTCTATTGTAAGGTTTTGAACCCTCTGTTATATGGTTTTGAACCCCTTTGAATTTTCAAAATCTCGTCAGGGTTTTGGGTTTTAAATAATGTGAACACGTGCAAACTGGAAGGGTGAATGCCTGTATTCTGGGTTTTCTGTCTAGGCAAGCACTTCGTATACATCTCATCAGACGCGAGACCAGTTGTGCTTACCTGGGAATTCTTGGGATGAGTGTTCACTTATAGGCGAGCATGTCTTCGCGATACATTATTTTTTTTAACCTATTTACTTTGACTAATCACCAAGGTCGTTTGTTGCTTTGTAGTAACAAACAAATGACCACTATCTTTGCTTTCATCAGATTTGTTTCATCTCATTCTTTTCGTCTAAATTCTCTCACTCGTTTCCTTTCATGTTTCCTCTTTTAGACAATGCCTCCTCGACGCGAAAGCCAGATAGAGACTGCCGAGCTGGCAGAAATCATTGCGCAGCAAATGGCTGCTCAATTCCCAAACCTCTTTGCTCAATGGAACCAAGCCAACAACAACAACAATGTGCTATGCAAATACAAGGATTTCAACCAGGCAAAACCACTCAAGTTTAGTGGTTCTGAAGGAGCAACTGGGCTTCTTCAGTGGTTCGAAAGCATTGAGAATACTTTTCGCCACGTGCAGTGCCCGGATAATCGCAAGGTCGAGTTCTCCTCGAGCGTGTTTCAGAAGAGGGCTCTTACATGGTGGAATGGGGTAATGAGAGACCGAGGTGCGGAAGTTGCTCTCGCACAGACATGGGCTGAACTTAGGGCTCTGATGATGAGGGAATTCTGTCCTCGTCATGAGCAGCGAGCTTTGGAGAAGGAATTTGATGAGTTGAAGCAAGATAGTGGTGAGCACAGGGCGTATACTGATAGGTTTGAGGAGCTGAGTCTGTTTTGCCCTACAATGGTTACCCCACTTGACATAGCTATCGAAAGGTACATCGACGGCCTACCTGACTCGGTACAAGACATCCTTACTGGTAGTAACCCTGCCACACTCCGTCAGGCGATCGAGTTATCAGCGACATTGACTGAGTCGCAGATTCGGAAGAACAAGTTACACAGGAAGGGTGACAAGGGCAAGAAACAGTCAGCTGACAAGGAGGATAGCAAGAAAGGCCAAAACAAGAAGGGTAAGGAAGGTGAGACGTCAAAGAAATCAAAGAAGCGAAAGGGTGCCCAAAATTTTGTTGTTACAGCACAGACTGCACAGAACCCGCGGAACCAACCAGCTCAGCCACCTGCAAAGAAAGCATATGCCGGTACCGCACCTTATTGTGCACACTGCAACGGTCATCACGCAGTACAACAAGCTTGCTGGCAATGCACGACGTGTGGTAAACTTGGGCATTTGGCCAAGGTTTGTCGTTTGGGACAAAATCAGGCTGCTCAGGTTCAAGCTCCGGTTCAAGGGAATGCTGTGAGATTCCCACTGGGTTCATGTTTCAACTGCGGAGAGATTGGTCATTTCCGTCACAACTGCCCGAGACTGATGAATGCAAATGCTAACGCAAACCCGAATGCGAACGTCAACGTCAATGTAAATCCAGCACGCGGTCGAGTGTTTAACATCAATGAGGCACTCAATGATGAAGGAGTGAACAATTAGTATTTTGTTTTTCCTCTGGTTGGTATCTTGTAACATTTAAAGACAATGCAGTTGTTATATAAATAAAAATTTGTGGTTTTATTTTCTAACTAATGCAATTGTATGAATGTTTGATCCAACCTTATGATGTCAACACAAAGACAAAACTACTCGTATGGTTCTGTCATTGTTACGATCACTTGTGATCTCCCTAAGAACCTCAAACACTTGTTCCTTTTAAATCTAAAGTATCTTATCGTCTTGCACCGTTCGAGATGCAAGAATTATCAAAACAGCTTCAAGAGTTGTCTGATAAAGGATTCATCCGTCCGAACTTTTCACCTTAGAGAAGCTCCTGTTCTCCTTGTGAAAAGGAGAATGGATCTTTTCGAATTCATATCGATTAACGTAAGCTTGTTAAGCTTACCATCAAGAATCGATATCCACTACCTTAAATCGATGATCTCTCCGATCATCTGCAGAGCGCTTCATGCTTTTCCAAGATCGATTTGCGTTCTGGGTATCATCAACTTCGTATGCTCGAAGAAGATATTCCCAAAACGGCTTTCTGCACGAAGTATGGCCATTACGAGTTTACAGTCAGGCCTTTTGGATTGACAAATGCTCCAGCCATCTGCATGGACTTAATAAATAGAGTCTACAAGTCTTATTTGGATCAGATCGTCATTGTTATTATTGATGACATTTTGATCTATTCATGTCCTAAGCCAATCACGATCAACACCTTCGTTGACATCGGAGCCCTGATTAAATTCCTTGTACACTTTAAAATGTACAAAACAACTCAATTAGGACAAACCGAATTCCTTTTAAGATCTTCCTATCTTCATAGTTAGATTCTTGAAAATATTTAAAGTGCCAAAGGAAATCCACGGATTGGGTTTCTGGTATGCTTTAAATACCCGTGTCCAAAGATAACAAATTAAAGGTCAAATTGAACGATTATGCGATTGAACGAGTACGCAATTATGTGACTATGTGTTTATTCATCTTATGTTTTCTTTTATGCATTTTTGTGTTTTAATACTCTGGATATTCGTTATCCAAATCCTCGCAGAATCTTTCATATCTTCATATGAGGGATTCGTAGCAGGATATTAAAAAAAAAGTACTACCTTAAATCCTTAATGGGCTTCTATGTAATAGTTAAGACCCTTGGATTATATAGTACTGCTCCATTATTCATAAGAAACCCTTTAGTGGTCTAATCAAAAAGATTGATTCACAATTTGGTTAAAGAACGACATCTAGTGATGTAGCTGGACAGACTCCTTGATAGTCTATTTAGATCATTTATTGATTTAATTAAAAGGACTCTATGGCGGTCTAGTCACACTCATCACAGGATTGTTCATTTGGTTTTCCCCTGCACATTATAAAATGGACTGAGTGAACTATGCAAGGAATTGTCTGATTATGGACGCGTACATAATTATGAAATTTAGTGCACAGAAACCCAGTAAGATTTATTATGTGTAAGAACCGATAGTGACAACAATAACGAAATGAGAACGATGTAATAGAGGTACGGTGGACGCACCAATGACGCTTCATATACTTGTATATAAGTATCCCTCTTACATTGCAAACATGATGTTATTAAAGTCACTAGAAGTTCAGAACCCTAACCAATGTTGTTTGATCTTTTCAACTTCATGTTTTCAAGCTCTCACAAGTTTCCTCTAAATAAATTTCGGGACGAAATTTTCTAAAGTAGGGGAGACTGTAACACCTGTGCCTTCACGGCCATCAAACAAATACCGAACCAATGAAATATTATATTTCATACTTGGGATTTGTAAAAATATGTGTATCATTTGCACATATCAATTCTTGTTCAAATTCAAACTCTAAATCGCTTTCTGGAAGGTTATACGCGCACCGATGCGTAAATATAACCAGTTTAATGCAACGAACACTCCGGAATAGTGAAATAGGCTTAACATACCTTAAATGACCTTTACATAACTTAGAAATAAGTTTTGGAAGGTTTGGTATGCCGAAATCAAGTTAATTCGCTTACAAGGACTAAAGTTGACAAACTGCGAAAGTATGCCAATTTGAACTGTAACAGACATTCCGGAACATGACCATAAGTTAAACATACCATAAATATCCTTTACATAGCTTAGAAATAGGCTTTGAGGGGTTCGGTGTGCTAAAATAAACTTTTGTGTCATTCAGGGACTAAAAGTGTCAAAAAGTGCACAAGTTTGCATTTTCGCGCATAACTTACGTTCTGAATACATCCGGACATCCAAAAATTTATGTAAGCACTAAAATATTTTATTTTAGTCTTCGCCATAAGAAAAATCCATTCGTCGCGTCATTTGGATCGTTTTTCGCGCTTATGCGCATTCCGTCGTAATTAAGCGAACATCGCGTTCGTACGGCCAAACGAACCAACATCCGGCATATTTTTGAGCATGTTTTGAGTTCCCTATACTTTAACTTCATTTTAGAGCCTTGAAATGAGGTTAACGGGGTTCAAACGCATCGAAAAAGGCCTTAAACACGTGCAGGGACCATTTCTGCCAACTTTGAAACATTTCTGAATCAGAGGGGTGCTAGCGTAGCGCGAGCCCTATAGGCTTTACCAGTCGCGCTACGCGACTGCCTATGCTGGACAGAAAACATGCAGAAATATCAGTTTTGCACTTTCGGGACCAGATTCGATGTATTAGCCGTTGTTTAATTCACAACCACACATTCTAACATGCTTAGTCAGCGGATAAGGATGGAATTTAGGCACCATAACCTTGCAACACATGTATGGATGGAATTTAAGCACCTAAACACCATAACTTTGCAACACATGTATGGATGGAATTTAAGGCACGTTTTCCATGAAACGATCTTAACGGTTCGGGTATTCCTATAAATACCCCATACCCCCCATTGCTAAAATCACTAGAAACTTGATTTGAGAAACTCTAAGTTGAAACATTTGTTTCATACCTGAGATTTTTGAATCGAGTTTAGCATTCGGGGACCCTTCGTAAGTATTCTTTCGTTCTTTTCCTTATTTTACTGCTTTTCGAGTCAGAAAGTCAAACTTTGTTTGACTTTCAGCGTTGACCAGTAATGGTCAATGCGAAGTTCGTTTGAACTTCGTAACGTGAGTGTAATCACGTTGGTTATAGTCCCTTGGGACTATGCCTACTGATTACCACGTTGTCCAGGGTCGTAGGGTAGGCGATCTAATAAATCGCCTATACCTTCGAACCCGACCCAGTTTGGTCGATCATTAGGATCCGACCAAATACATTAGGTGACCCTAGTATAGGGCATAACCTTCCGAGGTTATACCCTATGGTCACATCGTTTAAGTAGTTGTATGATAGGTAGTTTATATGCCTTAGGTAAATTACCAGAATACCCTTTTCATGTATAATTGGTAATTAAGCATATGTAACCTAAACCTTTGTCACATAACTGATTATGTAATATGTTTAGGCATATAACACTTGTCATAGGGCTAGTTAGGCGGTCCGAACGCGTTTCACGCACACGACGCGTTAAAGTAGCATAAGTTACCTTAATGGGTCGCGATGGGTCGAAAGCACTTAGGTTAGTCTCAATGTAGTATGTAGGCCTTGTTAAACCATATCATATGAGTTCCAATACTCATTTGGTTTACCAAGCCTCATCCTATCCGATCTCTCGATTTAAGTCCGGTTTATTTATATAGTTTTAGATTGCCGACTGATTCCGTGCTCTCTCTAGCTTTGTTTGGTTGTTGTTCAAGACCTCCAAGCATTCTCAGGCGAGTACATTATTCCCCACTTTTACTGTTTTCAACTGTTTTGGGGTGACTCATATGTGCTAAATGCTTTATCAATGATTTCAATAACAATTACAATGTGGTTTTAAGAACGATTACAATAATTTCAAGGACAATTACAATGTGGTTTCAAGAACAATAACAATTATTTCAAGAACGCTAACAATGATTTCAAGAACGAATATAATGATTTCAAAAACTAATAACAATTTCAATAAAGTGAACGAACTTGTTGGTTGTAGTTACATAACCAATGACATTCATTAGCAATGATCGAGCCGACCAGTATTAGGTTATGGTACCATAGGATCTGACAAATCCCGTTATTCTCTATACTCATGGTTGTGTGTGGGTATTTTGGGTAATGACTGAATCTGTAATTATTAACTTACCCTTTGGTAAGGGTTTGTTAAGAACGAGAACGAGAGCGAGTGGAACGAGGATCGAGTCAAGAAGGTTTGAATGTTATTAGAGAATCGACCATAAAGTAGTTTCACAATTAAAACAAGAACGACTAGAACGATTTTACAAAATGGGTTAACGATTGGGTAAACATCGGAACATGATTGACATTTGATCATGTATTTCCCACAAAACATAACTTTGATTTAAACCAAGTTTTACTTCAATACTTTGTTTTGTGCATATGGTTTAGTTGAGACATTTCACTTGCCATACATGGATATTTGACATAGACATTTGACATGGATATTTGACATAGACATTTTGACATGATTTACATCTTGACATGAATACTTTGACATATTATTCAATACATTTGACAATTGATTTAAACATAGACATTTTACATTGTTTGGTTTGGTTTGAGTAAATGATTAAGTAACGATGCGGGTGTAATATGATACAAGCATGGTGGATACGCCGCTGGTACTT
Source organism: Helianthus tuberosus (assembly GCA_030545235.1). Lineage (NCBI taxonomy): Eukaryota > Viridiplantae > Streptophyta > Magnoliopsida > Asterales > Asteraceae > Helianthus > Helianthus tuberosus. Next base: position 178,023 of record JARYGA010046849.1, on the reverse strand, counting down.
CCTATATATAAGTGGTTGTATGGTATTACATGTCGTAACGTTATTTGAATCATTTCAGTTTGAGACATAGAACATTTCATACAAATAACATACTTTTCACAAGACATTGATTTATAAACAACTCATCTTATGCAAACATATTTTACATGGTTACTCATTTAACCATGCATTATTTTCTTATTTATACATATCATCTGAACTTATTGTTTTTCAAATGATTTACAAAGACAAAGCAAATTACAAGGTTCATGACTAAACATTTTCTTAAAACAGAAGTCATGAATCTTATTTTCACAAAACCTATGTATCTCGCCAGCATTTCTTTGCTGACCTCGTTTTCACATATGTTTCAGGTATTGTTGGATGATATCGATTGATAAGATGCATGCTCACATAGGACTGGACAAGGCCTTAGTGACTCAATAACAATGATAGACTATGTATAAATAGTGTATTTAGATTTCCAGACGATGTAATTACTCAATGTTTAATAAAACGAAATACTTTTGATATCCATGGTTATGAAACATTAATTCTGTTGCAACACGCCCTGATGTTTCCGCCGCGATTTGTTGTTTTACGCGGTCGGGGTGTGACAAGTTTGATATCTTGTTAAGTACTTGTTTATGTTGTTACATGTTCATGAATGGTGGTAAAAATGCAAGTATTTGGTGATTTATGTAGGATATGTTAAATGTAAATAACATCAGCAAATAAACCTGAATATATCACATATTAGATGCATCTAAACCCATATAAAATGTTGATGTTATGATAGTTGCTTTAGGCACTTGTACATATGAAAATATGTTGATTTAAAGCTCAAGAAATGATGAAAAATGGCTATATGACAAAACTGTTTTAGATCAGGTTACAAACACTAAAAATAACATTATTTGATGTATTTTAATGGCATGAAACTTTGACATAGGTTTGATAGCTTTGCATTTTGTACATATGGCTTAAAAAGTGGTAAATTATGTGAAATTTGCATGATTTTTGTGCTTTATTTAAGACCTGCACTATCATGAGTATAACCATTATTTTATTCAGTAAATAACATGGGTTATGTCAAAATTTCAAGTCGTTTCGATTTGGGATGGTTCGGGTAACATTTGACGCAAAACTATGCGTTAAAACGGTTGAAAATCGCCTTTTCGGAGTATTTTTACAAAACTATTTTAGATCAGTAACCAAACTGATATATTTGGTATAAAAATAAGTATTTTAACTTATATTAAGTTTACTTGGTGATTGGTTAGTCATATGTGACTTCCGACACCCAAAAATGTTACCGAATCGCAAAAATAAGTGTTTTTTGACATACACTAGAATGGGTTGTTTATGGGTTATTTTATGTGTTTTACAATATGTGTATGATCATGTGTTAGTGTTGACAAGATTAGGTGAGTTACGCTCGAGTACATATATACAAATACACCAAAATAATCAAAAATAATAACTTTTAGAGAAATCTCAAAGTTATGTGAAAATTCCAATTATCGGAGAAACTCATGTATTTTTGTGAGTTTTGATTATTTAATCACTCTTATTTAATTTAGGACGAATAAACAAATTGTGGGATTGTGTTAACATATAAAAACTCACCCAAAGGTGAGTACATAGTCCCCTCTTTCACTGTTTTCAACTGTTTTGGGGTGAAGCATGTGTACCTATCTGTTATTTTCATGTTTTCCAAAAGTATAATTGATTATACCTATTTGTACTTATCTTTTTGCAAACTGAATGATTGTCTATGGTTTAAACTCTAATTTTTCAAAGATTATAAAATAAATATTTGGAATAGTACTTATTTTGTTCACCGGACCGGTTGGTAGTATGATATAGCGCTATAGGATTAGACACCCCATTCCTGTTGTCATGGAATGTCTGAAACCAATTTGTTTCTCCTTCCAAATAGGGATTTCCTTTGTGGTATTTCTATAGTCTCAAAGGTGTATTTTGATGCACTAGGTCTGAATGAATTCTTAAGTCACATTATTTTTTTTGTATATTAAGGTATACTATTAAGGTATACTTCCACTCCATCCTCGGTGTTGGAGTACAGGCCGATTTCGTGTTGCAATGTCATTCTTAAATGCATTAGCAAAATTTTGTCGGATAGAATAAAAGGCAGTCTTGGTAGCTTGGTAGATATCAGTCAATCAGCGTTTATTCCTGGTCGAAGAATCTCAGACAACATTCTGCTTACGCAGGAGCTTATGCATAACTACCATCTAAATAAAGGAAGACCGAGATGTGCTTTCAAAATCGATATTCAGAAAGCGTATGACATAGTTAGCTGGTCTTTTCTTAAATCTATACTCACCAGGTTCGGTTTTCCTCACAAAATGGTTGGTTGGATTATGACGTGTGTCTCTACCGTCTCTTTTTCTATTAGCATTAATGGGAACCTTTGTGGTTTTTTCAAGGGTAAGAGGGGGCTTAGACAGGGAGATCCTATTTCTCCTTATTTGTTCACTTTAGTCATGGAGGTGCTTTCTTTATTATTGCATAAAGCAGCTGATGAACATCCTGCTTTCAGATATCATGATAAGTGCAAACTTCAGAAGATAATCAACGTGTCTTTTGCTGATGACTTATTCCTGTTTGTTAACCCGGATATGGTTTCTATTAGAGTTGTGAGGGATACTTTGGACTTGTTCACTAGGATATCGGGTTTAGTTCCGAATCTAGCTAAGAGCACGGTATTTTTTAGTAATGTTGCGCCTCCGATAAAGCAAGATATTTGTTCTCTTCTTCCGTTTCAAGAGGGACAGCTTCCGGTTAGGTACTTGGGAGTTCCGTTGATCTCGACTAAGCTCATGTACAAAGACTGCAAAATTCTAGTGGACCGAGTTGATAAAAAGATTGATCACTGGATGAATAAGTCTCTTTCTTTTGCGGGTAGGCTTCAATTAATTACATCGGTCATCTCGGCCATGCACATTTATTGGGTTTCTGTCTTTATGCTTCCTGCCCGCATTATAGGTGATATTGAGAAACGTATGCGAAACTTTCTATGGAGTGGTGGTTTGGTTAAAATTGCTACTCCTAAAGTGGCTTGGAAAAACGTTTGTCTTCCAAAATCGGAAGGTGGTTTGGGAATTAGAAGAATTCATGATACGAATAAAGCACTTCTCACTAACCATATTTGGAGTATTCTTAGTAAAAGAGAGTCTCTTTGGGTTAAGTGGATCCATTCATATAGGATAAAGGGAAAGAATTTTTGGGATATTCCTTTCCGAGGTAATATGACTTGGGGGTGGAGGAAAATTTTGTCTATTCGGTCTCTTATTCGTCCGTTTGTTTGGTATTCTATTTGTGATGGAAGGAAAGCAAGTGCGTGGAATGATAATTGGTGTCCTCACAGTCCGTTGCGTGACTTTATAACTCCGAGACGTATACATGGGGCCGGTTTTAACATGCAAACCTCAGTGTCGGATCTTATTGATCAGCATAATGATTGGAAGTGGCCGGTTGCTTGGTATGACCTTTATCCGGTCCTGATTAACTTGACACCACCGATTCTTGTTCATAATGTTCCAGATAAGCTCACTTGGAAGGATAGACATGGTAACATTTCGGATTACAGCGCTAGGGAGGTATGGGAGAACATCCGTTTGCGTGGAGAGGAGGTTGTTTGGGTTGATGTGGTGTGGTTTAGCCAGTGTATCCCTAGGCACTCGTTCCATTTGTGGTTAGTAATTAAGAATAAGCTGAAAACTCAGGACCGGATGGGAGTTTGGGATGCGGGAAGTGCTACCAACCTAAATCTCATGTGTTGTCCTCTGTGTAAGCATGGCAAAGACTCTCGAGATCATTTATTCTTTCGGTGCTCTTATAGCTTGCAAGTTTGGGACGTGGTTAAAGAAATGGCTTATATGGATTTTGTTGCTGTAAATTGGGACTCCATTATAACGTGGCTTACTCAACATGGTATTGGTAATTCAGCGGAGAGTATTGTAAGTAAGTTGGTGGTTGCGGCTTCTACATATTTCATATGGCAAGAAAGAAACAATAGGCTATTTTCTACTAATCAGCGAAGTGCTACTATGATTGCTTATATTGTTCTTCATACGGTTCGGCTGAAGTTAATGACGTTCAAGGCTGGGAGAGGTTCAAAACACCCGCTGCTGTTAGAGAAATGGAAGTTCCAAGTGAAGACTTTAAGCATTGATCCGGGCTAGAGGTTTTTGCTTTAAGTATTATTGTTAGTTGCCTTTGTTTCGGCTTCTGGTAGTCTTTATTTGGGTCGGATTTATGTAGTCCGTTTGGTTTGGTTGTTGGTTTTGTTTGTTTGGTTGTGCTAGTCTTGGTATGCCAAGTCTAGCTCTAGTGTGCTGCTTTGGTACACTTGTGTGATTCTTTATTCTTTATTAATAAAATTCACCGGGGTAACCCCTTTACCCAAAAAAAAAATATTAAGGTATACTCCCAAAAGTATAGTTTGATATGCTCTCATATGTGATATTGTACAAAACCAACATATATTTTGTTAATCATTAAAACATAGTTTGATATGTTATTCTCTAAATCCAAAGCATAGTTTAATATGTTATTTTCATTACCAAAGCATAGTTTTATATGTTATTTATAATCCAAAACATAGTCTAATATGTTATTTGTAACCCAAAACATAGTTTAATATGTTATTTATAAATCCAAAGTATACTTTTGATATACTACTGAAAATTATTATTTTAAACAACTAAGGTATATTTAATATACTATTTGTCTAACGATTGGGTTTTGGTTAGTGTTTAGATAACGGGACGGGTGTGATGTGATGAAAACATGGTAGATACGCCGCTGGTACTTCTTATATATAAGTGTTTTCATCACATTACATATCGCGTTGTTATTTAGTACACTTGGGTTAACGATATTGGAACTTAAATATATTTTAATATATTACTCATTCGACTTTCTTAAAAACCAAAGTATATTTTCATAAATACTATAAACCTTTTTATCAAAATATTGTTTTTCAAACAATATGTTTTATACAAACTCGTTTTACTTACTTATTAAATTTTCTATGTGTTATTATTTTATACCATCTGATTTCTTATAAATGATTTATAAAAGAAAACATTTTTCAAGGATCATGACTACTTTTCTTAAACAACTTTTTCTAAACTTATAAGTCATGAATCCTAATTACAATAAAACCTATGTATCTCACAGGCATTTTTATGCTGACGTACCTCTTTTTACACATGTTTCAGGTGCTGCTTTGTGATGATTGATGATATATGCTACACCTAGGATGGACTCATGCCTTAGCGACTTTAAAACTTGAAAGATAATAGTTGTACTTATTTGATTGTATTAAAACAATGAGATCATTTATTCAATAAAACAAAATTATTTGATCCATGGTTGTGAAACAATGATTCTGTTACAACACTCCCCGACGTTTCCGCCACGTCTTGTTGTTTTACGTGGTCGGGGTGTGACACTAGCCAAACACCACTTTATATCCATTAACTCCATCTCTTCAGCATCGATCTGATCGTAATCCTCTTTTGTCAACATTGGATTTCTGATCCTTCCTGCAACTAAACTCCCATAGGACTCTAATACAGTCACTAACAAAGACATATGACTTTTGGCTACTTCTTCAGAGTAATTTTGATCATTCTCAAGATTTAGCGCAATGTTGCATTGTAGAACTTTGCCACTCTTTCTTGCTAAAAAATTTGGATCGAATGATGGATATGAAGAGAATCCAGTTTTGCTACTTGATCCTTGAGATGAACCTCCAGAAGAACTTTTTGCATTGAAAGCAGTTTCAATCTTTGGTGCAATGTTGGTCTTATCACTAGTACCTCCTTTTTTTGATACAGACCAATGTCTTGTTCACCATCATAGTTCTTCATTCTCGCTATCTTTCGTTGTTCCATCTCTTGAGCTTCGAGTTGTTCAATAAACTCGCTCAGCGTTAGATTGTCAAATTCAGGTTTATTTTTCAACATCATAAGATACGTGCCCCAAACATCTTATGGCAACGCAGCGGCCAATTTTTCAATCAATTCTTCTTTATCTTTATTGATGTTTAATCTTTTCATATTCATCACCAAATTGCAATATCTTTCTATAATCTGTTTGGTGTTTTCAGTAATTAATCCATGGAATAGATCAAATTCTTTCTTAAAAAGAGACATTTTGTTCTTGATCATCTCTTTACTTCCAACAAACTTTAATTTTAGTTCTTTCCATATTGAATGTGCACTTCCGTTATGTTGGAGTAAAATCAAGATTTCTTCCTTAATAGCTTGCTGCAAAAGACTAACCATCATCTTTTCATTTTTGTATTTCTTTTTCTCATCAACACTTAAATCTTTAATATCAACCTTTTGTCCATTGTCCTTAACCGGTCTAATATATCGAAATTCAGTATATTCCCATGCATCTAGGTAATATGCTTGAACCCAATTTTCAAAACGTTCTGCCCATCCACTATACTCCTCAATACTCATAAGCTTAGGCGGTTTTTGCGTGGTGACTGTTTCATTTTCTAGCATCGTATTCTGAGTCACAGTGATCGGGGTTGCAAAGGCGTTATAGAATTCGTTCTCCATGATTTGGTTTCAAAAATTTCACAAATTCAGACTTTCAAACGAACTGGGGTCAATATTGATCAATTCGTGCGAAATGAAGTGTATTCCAAGCGAACTGGACAATTTGATGCGAAATGGTCGATTTGATGCGAAATGGGGGTTCAATTCGTGCAAATTGGATAATTTCCAAGCGAAATGGCCCTTTCAAGCGAATAGATGACAATTTCACACGAACTGGATGACTTTCAAGCGAAATGAACACTTGAAGCGAAATAGAAGCTCAGCTCGTGCGAAATGGAAGCAAAATCAAACAATCTGATGATCAATTCGTGCGAAATGGTGCTGACGTCACACTTTCGGACAGTTTTTGATAAAATTGATCAAGTTTTAAGCCGATTTAAGGTCTGATTCTTTCAAGGATTTGTTAAAACAGTGTTTCGCACGTTACTTGTGAAAATCAAGCCATTTTATCCGTCAAAACTTGTTTAATTTTGAAAAATGATGAAGAAAGAGAGTAGAAATCAGAATTTTTGATGAAAAACAGCTGAAATGGTAAGAACTCTTCCTCCTGAGCTCTGATATCACTTGTAGGATCGATTGTATGACCCCAATGAGTCGTTCAGAAGAGATCTCGTCCAATACGAAAGGCGGAAACAGACGTATCGGAGTTATTTCAGCTGTTTTGCAATAAGATTCACTTAAACTGTCTCTTGTATTGATGTCAGATCATTTTACAATGCTGGAGACACTTCGGCAGAGCTTTACTACCGGAATTGAAACGTTACAAATGAATTGAACAAGGCACATATATATAGGCATCCCATTTTGTACGAAATAGCTTCACATGATATGGCATTCCATTTCGTGCGAAATGGCCTTTTCCATTTCGTGCGAAATGGCTCAAACCTATATATTTCTTGTTTTTCTCGTAAACCGTGCCCTGGTCTGTCTAATCTATTACAAGACTGGATACAAGATGAAGTCGACAGACATATGCACTAACAGATACCCCCATCCTTGGGAAAGAAGTACGAAAATAAATACTTGAGAAGTATTGTTACAAAAATATTGTTTAAACAATTATTCCAAAATTAATATAATTTAAAGTTAAAATAATTATTATTTTAACAAATGATTATAACTTGGAATAATATTGGGAACACAAGAAATGTAACTCAAAAATATAAATACAAAGGCAAGGCACGGCCCGTTAGCCTAATAGACATTAGTACATTGTAGGTAGTCGGGTTTGCTGAAGAAATTTGGGTTACGATTCTGATGACGCAATACTGTGAGTTGATGTCCCCCTTTTCTTTTAATTGTTTCCAGTTTTATACTTTGGGGGTGAAATACATTTTACAATTATTACAAATGTTTTATACATGGTATGATTAGCTTAAGGAGGGTTTACTGCTTGATCATGTGAAAGGTGGGTATAACACTTAAGGCCATTAATCCTCGTCGCAGAACTGAGGGACATGAGTGATAGATCTATTTGGGTGTAGCGAGCCCACACCCATGGGGACCAGGGTGGCCCATAGGGTGACTATGTCTTCCAGCCGGAGGCCCTGTACAAATTTGCTAGGTTTGAGTCTTCCTGCACCATTTCACACATACCATTGGCTTTGCAACCCATTGGTGATCTGTTTTTCCTTATTGCTACATACCAGGGACATACATACATACAGACATACTTTAAAGGTTTACTCATACACTTACACATGAACGCGCTCAACTTTTGTTGATATTTTTAAACTACATGTATTCAGGGAACTAGTGGATCTGGCAAGTGTTGCATGTTTTTCAAGCTGCGTATAAATAAAGATGTCATCCGTGGTCGTAGAGTTTAGGGAATGTATCCTACTCCTGGACGGGATACATGTTTCTAAGCTCGGGTTTGTTTAAGTTCTTTTGTTGAGTCCTTGTGAACTCATTTAAACATGTTATGGTTTGTAACTTAAATTGGGTGTCGATGTTTTCAGACAAGTATGTTGTGGTATTTTCTAAACTTAATTAATGGATGAATGTCTTTTGGTTTTTATCATATAGCATTGTTATGATTGAATGCTATGGTATTAAGAAGTCACACCAATAACCACGCTTCCGCAAAAGTCAAGGTGTGACAGTACTCTCCTGGAGTGAAGGTACAAATGCGCACTCTTGCATTGTAGTACCTTTCCAACTGTGTCTTGTACTTGGCCTCTTTGATTCGCGCTATTTCGCGCCTCTCTTCGAGTAGGTCCAAGTCTAGACGGCGCTCCGCCTAGTTATCAATTTTGTTGACTGCTGTCAAGCGCGGCGAAGGGAGGCCAATTTCAGCTGGGATAACCGCCTCTGAGCCGTAGACTAGGCTAAAGGGGGTTTCACCGGTGCTCGTTTTCGGCATGGTTCGATGAGCCCACAGGATGCTCGAGAGCTCATCTACCCAGCCTCTTCTCTTAGTGCCCAGGCGGGCCTTTATCCCTTCGACGATACTTTTATTGACACTCTCAACTTGGCCGTTGCCCTGAGGGTGCGCAACGGAAGAGAAAGTGTGCTCAATATTCATCTCTTTCATCCATTCTTGAAGGCCTTCAGAAGCAAAATCGGTGCCATTATCGGTTACAATCTTGAGTGGGAGGCCAAATCTGCAAATGATGTGTTCCCATATGAACTTGAGCACGATCATTGCAGTAGTTGAAGCGAGTGCTTTGGTCTCCACCCACTTGGTGAAATAATCAACAACAACAATTATGAACTTCACAGCTCCAGGAGCTTCTGGAAAAGGTCCCACCATATCGATCCCCCACTGCTGGAAAGGCCAGGTAGTGGAGACAGGGATCAGATCATTCTTTGGGCACAGGGTTTTCGGGGCGTGCATTTGAGTCGCATTTGCACAATTCCTTTAGAGCGTCAACGTGCATCCCTGGCCAATAGTAACCAGCATTCATTATCTTCGCGACAACTATGCGTGGGCCCGCATGAATGCCGCAGATGCCATCATGAATCTTCCTGATCAGGTAACTTACGTCTTGGGGGTCCACACAGCGCAGAAGTGGCCCCAAGAAGGATCTTCGATACAAGATTCCACCATTCATCTCAAAGAACTACGCTTTGTTCTGTATCTTTCTAGCTTCTGCTTTGTTTTCAGGGAGAATTCCATCTTGAAGATATTGAATGATAGGAGTCATCCATGATGGTGGCCCTATCTCAATTACATTCACTTGTCGCAACAAAACAGATGGGTTTTTTAAGACTTTGATTAGTACGTCATTGGCGAGATGTTGGAAAGCTGTTGAAGCAAGCTTGCTTAGCGCGTCTGCTGGTTTGTTCTCAGATCGATTGATATGAACAACCTTGTATGATTTGAACTGCTGAAGCAACTCCTTCGCCTGCTCTAAGTACAAAGCCATAATTTCACCCTTCGTATCATATAACCCGTTGATTTGACTTGCGATCAGCAGAGAGTCAACATGCGCTTGTAAGTTTTGCGCTCCCATCTTGATGGCTAGGCGCAGGCCTGCCAAGAATGCTTCATATTCAACCTCGATGTTGCTATTCTTGAAATCCAACTTGATGGCGTATGTAAACTCATGCTTCTCAGGGCTAACAATGCGCACTCTACCCCCCGTGCCATCCTCGTTCGAGGCCCCATCAGTGTATAGCAACCATAATTCCTTGGACGTGTCTTTGATGGGAGAGTCAACAACTTCACAATCTTTGATCTTATCCTCTGGGACTTCTGTGATGAAATCTGCTAATACTTGACCCTTAATGGCTGGGCGCGGCCTGTACAGAATGTTGTGGCCCTTTGCAAGGCGACCTGACGTTCCTGGCTTTTGGAAAATTGTGCCGATATGGAAGTTAGTGAATACTGTGATATCATGCCCTGTGAAATATCTGCGCAGCCTCCTAGAGGCGTGTAGCAGCGTGAGCACTAACTTTTCCATGGTTGAATATCTTGTTTATGGATCTGTAAGCACCCTACTGACATAGTAAATTGGAGTCTAAACTCCGTTTCTTTCCACCAACAATACCGACCCAACTGCCTTGTCCGAAGAAGACAAGTATAGAATTAGTGGCTCTTTCTCAAACGGTGCGGTTAATGTAGGGAGCTTGATCAAACACTCCTTCATTTGTTGGAAGGCAGCTTCTGCTTCTGCCATCCATTTGAATTCCTGCTTTTTCACGTAGTTGCGTAAAGTACTGATGAAAGTGTACGATTTTGCAGCGTGGTTTGACAGAAATCGATTAAGCGCGGCTAAGCGGCTGTGACACTTGTGCTCTGTAAGCACCACACGACGTAGGACAATGTTTTTATCAAAGAAACAAAGTTTTTTGGTCTCAATGTTTGCTTTTTTATGTTTGACAATTTCACATTTTGATTCTAGTTCGATTTCAAGCTTTAAATCACTTTCTTGAAAGTTAAACGCAAACTCATACGTAAACGTAACCAGTTTAATGCGACAAACACTCCGGAACAGCGACATAGGCTTAACATACCTTAAATAACCTTAACATAACTTAGAAATAAGTTTTGGATGGTTTGGTGTGTAGAAAACAAGTTTATTCGATAGCATGGACTATTTGTGTCAAACTGCGAAACTATGCCGATTCGTATGATAACGAACATTCCGGAACTTGATCATAAGTTAAACATACCCTAAATATCCTTTACATAGCTTAGAAATAGGCTTTGAGGGTTTGGTATGCTAAAATAAACTTTATGATCAAAAAGGGACTAAAAGCGTCAAAAAGTGCATAAGTTTGCATTTTCACGTTCTGAACATATCCGTACATCCAAAAATTTTTGTAATCATTAAAATATTTTATTTTAGTGAATGGAATGCTAAAATTTCATTCGTCGCGTAATTTGGATCGATTTCGCGTCTGTTACGACTTCCGTCGTAATTAATCGAATAACGCAACCGTACGACCGAACGAACTGACATCCGAGATATTTTTGAGCATGTTTCAAGTCCCCTATGCTTTAACATCCTTGTAGAGCCTTGAAAATGGGTTAACGGGGTTTAAACGCATCGAAAATGGCTTAAAAGTGTTGCAGGGACTAAAACTGTCAAATTTCTAAAGTTTCTGGATCTAGCATGTGGTGGCGTCGCGCCACAGCCTTATGGCTGTGTGGTGGTGGCACGCCACCCCCTCATCTGGGCAGAAAACTCATTTTCAACAACAGCAGGCCAATTTTCAGCAACCGACTTAAAGTTCAGGGTCTTTTTTGTAACATTTGCAATACAGTATGATGGTTTTTGGGCACCCCTAGTATTCCAAATCTATCTGCCTTACATGTATAGTCCAGATCAAAGCTCAATTATTGAGGAACGATCCTAACGGTTCTTCAAACTCTATATAAGCCCACTTGATTTCATTTGTATCTCCACACATTTGCTCTCAAATTATTCTCTAAGTTGAAGCTCTCCTTGTGAAGCTTCATACCTGAGAAATTTTGAGTTCAAATCTTCAATTCTTGGACCTTTTGTAACTTTCCTTCATGCTTGTTCATGTATTTCAAGCATGAAAGTCAAACAGTGTTTGACTTTCTGCTTTGACCAGTTTATGGTCAACACAAAGTTCGTTTGAACTTTGCAACGTGAGCGTAATCACGATGGTTATAGTCCCTTGTGACTATACCTACTGATTACCACGTTGATTAGGTGTAGTCACGAGTCATAGTTTCGGTTAAAGTACGTGTTTATGCGTATTTTCCCATGAAACTATCTTTGGGTATCAAAACCCTTTGTTTTGATATCAAACTTGTTTTCTAACTTAGTTAAACATGTTTTAACATGTTTAACTCATCACTTTTAGTATAGTGTTTGTATAGGGTCGTAAGTCAAGCGGTCTTAACAACCGCTTAGACTTTCGAACTCAACCCGTTTGGTCAATCATTAGGATCCGACCAAACACATTAGGTAACCATAGTTGTATAGGGAATAACCTTCCAAGGTTATACCTTATGGTCACTTCGTTTAGTTAGTTGTATGATAGGTAGTTTATATGCCTTAGGAAAATGACCAAAATGCCCTTTTGCGCATAATTTCATTTTAAGCAAATGTAACACATGTTTTGACATCTAAACTGATCATATAACATAATTAGATATGTTAAGGCATATAATACTTGTCATAGGACTAGTTAGGCGTCTCGAACGCGCTTTTGCGCGAACGACGCGTTAAAGTAGCGTAAGCTACCTTAATGGGTCGTAATGGGTTAAAAGCACTTAGGATAGGTTCCGATTTAGAATGTAGGCTTTGTTAAACCATATCACATGAGTTCCAATACTCATTTGGTTTACGAAACCTCATTCTACCCGATCTTCTGATTTAGGTGTCGATTCACTAACATAGTATCCATTACACTAGGAACCGCTTCAACAATTGAACACTTGTTCTTTTGAGCTTTGTTATACCTTTTAAACAAGAAATATACGCAATCCCAGGTGAGTACGTAGTTCCCCTCTTTTACCATTTTCAAATGTTTTGGGGTGATTCATATGTGTAACCGATTTGTTTTCCTAATGTATGGCATATATGTGTTTACTAAGTGCTTTTATGTGTATTATTTCCAATCATGCAAATACGATGTTTATTCGAATCCTTAAATATCTATCTATCTTCATAGTTAGATTTGTATAGGATAACTGAAGTACAGTCTTAGATCTTCCTATCTTCATAGTAAGGTTTTTAAGAAGTACTTTACGACTCGATGGTTGGTTTATGTGTAGATTGTTGGTGATTTAGATAACGAAACTAGATAATACAATAAGCACACGGTGGATACGCCGCTGGTACTTCCTATATATAAGTGTGCTTATTGTATTACCCTTCGTGGCGTTATCCCGAATCACCATTTGGATTTAGGATGTTGTGATACGATGATCCAATACGACAGAAACGAAATCCTTTTAACATCAACCTGTCTTCATAGATTGATTCTTCTAGGATGTTTAGAGTACTAATAATGGAGTCTTTGTTTGGATTCATTGTGTACTTTAATGCATATGTAACGAGACGATGTGACAAGAACCTGATCCCTGTAGTATCTATCTATCTTCATAGCTAGACATGTATGGGATGTTTAGAGTACTAATATTGGAGTCCCTATTCGGATTCATTGTGTGCTTTAATGCGTGTTTACGAGTTGGAACAAGTTAACGATTTATGTATTTATGTGGTAGTTGTGATTTAGATAACGAAATGGGTGTAATAAAATAAGAACATGGTGGATACGCCGCTGGTACTTCCTATATATAAGTGTTCTTATTTTATTATTCTTGTAGCGTTATCCGAATTACTTTAGGGTTTTGTGTACTATTGTTTCAATATTTGATTATCGAAATCTTCGTGGAATCTCCCATATCTTTATATGTTAGATTCTTAGAAGGATATCTAAAGTATTATCATGAATCATTGATTTGATTTATATAATACTCACACAAGTTTTGATTTATTTCAAAACAATTATTATAAATCCTTAATTGAATTTCTAATAACACATTAACGAGTTTTATGATGGTTTAAACGTGATTACGATGTATAATTTCAAATGGCATAAAATGACTTAGTAATAATCATATTGCCATATTCAAAACTATTTGTCACGAGTTTTCACAATCAAGATTATGTATTGCAATACTAAATTTTTGCCATTCTTTGGCTTCAAGATCTATTTTCAATTGACAGCTCTCGTAGTTGTCAAAGTATTGCAATATCAAATGTTTTGCCATTTATTTGGCTAACAAAACCTATGTATTCGCCGGCATTTTTATGCTGACTGTTTTTCACATATGTTTCAGGTTTTCAATTATTCAAGCATGCATCGCATAGGACTGCATTCGAGCCTTAGACTTCTTTAATCAAAATACAATTACATGTATTCTTTGTTTGTAAAACGATGTTAACAATGTTGAAACAAATTAGTACCAGTAGTTGTGAGCAATATGTAACGTGACTCCCTGATGTTTCCGCCGCGTGTTGTTGTATTTACGCGATTGGGGTGTTACAGATTGGTATCAGAGCACTGGTTATAGGGAATTAGGTTATTAGTATGCCTCGAACCTAGTCTATAACCTTCCTAGGACCCAAACATGAGTAGGCTTAAGAACTCCTTTCTAAATCCTCATCCTTATTCGTGCCACAACTGCTCTATGATTTACAAATCATCTAGCCCTAGATGATTTATCCTGAACCTTAGGCCTCATGCCTTAGGGTATTCCTCAAAATGTTTTCTCAAAACATTTTCATTGAAATATTTTTCAAAATGTTTTCTTAAATGCTTTTGTCAAAATATTTCACAACATGTTTTAACTCAAACGATTTGTGTCAAAAGATTTCTTAAATGTTTTCCTCAAACGTTTTTCATTGAAATCTTGGGTTTTAATAATGTGAACACATGCAATCTGGAAGGGTGGATGCCTATACCCCGAGTTTTCTATCTAAGGCTAGAGTGTTCATACAAATCCGCATTATCGGACCAGTCACTCTTACCTGGGAACTCTTAGGGTGAGTGTCCACTTATAGGCTAAAGCATGTCTTCGTGAAGCATTATAAAAACCTATCCATCTTGACTATGCCAAACAATTTCTAAACGACCTTTGTAACACTACTCATTCATATTACCCTCGGTAATATGTTTACTATTCACGACAACCGAAACAACTTTCTTTTCACAATACTATTTCATCATATTACCTTCGGTGATATGTTTGATTCAAGACGATTGAAATAAATTTCATTTCATTTCACGACATTATGAGATCCTATTTTCATTTTTAAAACACTACCTTTGCCTTTTAAAAATTTCGAATTTTTACCATTTGGATGAGAATTTTAAAAATTTCAGACACAAAGTTTCTTTATTTTAAAAATTTAAAACATTTTATCTTAAGAACAATAAATTTTTAAATAAGTAAAGGAATTAATAACACAAACCATTAAGTTGGTTTGTATTCTCTCATCCAAAATGTAATAAAAGTTTATTTTCAAACAACTTTTATTTCAAAACAAAATCCACAACACTGTATTTTCTAGATACAAGAACGAGACTTATAAACAAGATCTTTCTAAAGTCAAAATTTACACTATATATTCTAAGTACAAGAACGAGACCTATGAACTAGATTTTACTAGATCAAAGTTTTCACAATACAATAATGTTACAAACTCATAACAATTTGGTAAATCTAACTTATTTGTTTTTCTCTATAGCTGTACCTTCAAGATGTCTCCTCACTGCGACGCCACTTGGAACGCTGAACTGGCCGAAATGATTTCTCAGTAGCTAAATACTTTACTCCCAGGCATTGTGACCCAAGTCAATCAAATCCAAAACAATAACAACAACAATGTTTTATCGCCATGTAACTATAAACAATTCAACTCGGCTAAACCACTTAGGTTTAATGGGTCTAAAGGAGCAACTGCGCTCCTACAATGGTTTGAAAGTATAGAAAGCACATTCCGCCATGTTCAGTGTCCCAATGAGCGCAAGGTAGATTTCGCCTCGACTGTCTTTCAAAAGAGAGCACTCACTTGGTGGAATGGTATTATGAGAGACCGAGGTGCCGATGTAGCAATGGAACTAACGTGGGAAGAATTTAAGGATTTTACGAAGAAGGAATTTTGCCCACGAAGCGAAATAAGGGCACTCAAAAACAAATTTTATCATCTAAAACAAGATAGTGGGGAAAACTGTGCCTACACTGACCGATTTGAACAGTTAAGCCTACTTTGCCCCACTATGGTCACACCTTTGGATCGGGACATTGAGAAATATATTGATGGCCTACCTGATCTTGTCCAAGACATTGTCACTGGTAGCCAACCTGCAACGCTTAGGGAGGCTAAGGAATTAGCCGCTATCTTGACCGACTCCCAAGTTAGAAAAGGTAAACTATTTCGAAATGGAGACAAGAAACAAAACACCGAAACTACTAATGAGAATTCAAAAAGAACAAAGGCCGAATCTTCTAAAAATTCCAAGAAGCACAAGGCTTCAAAGAATTTTGCAATTCCTGCACCAGTTCCACTAAACTCAGTACCCTTTAAGGGATTTTATCGTGGAAAGCAACCTCAGTGCAATCATTGCAACTATCATCACGCCTCAAATTCTCCTTGTCGCCAGTGTACGATCTGTGGTCTATTTGGACATCTAGCTGTGACCTGTCGTATCCAGAACTGAACAGCCCCTACTCAGACTCGCCCTCGAGCATGTTTCAATTATGGTGATTTAAATCATTTCAAGCGAAACTGCCCCAAGCTTGCCAATGCTAATGGACGAGTGTTCAACGTCAATGAGGCTCAAGATCAAGCACTTATGATCATTTGAACCTCTATATTTTCTGTTTATTTTCGAAAACAATGTACATATTTCAACTATGTTTGTAATGACAATGTAAATTTCAAGAAGTTTATCTATATCTTTGTTATGCATCTTCCAATTACAAACTCTAATGTAATTACACTATGTGTGATTACAACTACATGCTGACTTTGAGGATTCCGTTATCTAGGAACTAAATCTTGTAATTAAGTGTAACATCTGTGCTTGTGTAATCATTGTACAAACTCTGAACAATTCAATATTAATAAAACAGTGTGTTTTGATCCCAATGTTTGTTATTTATGTTTGATATTATGCACGTTTTGATTTTTGATTGATTTTGAACTCTATATCGCTTTCTGGAAAGTTATACGCAAACTGATGCGTAAACGTAACCAGTTTAACGCGACAAACACTCTGGAACAGCAACATAAACTTAACATACCTTAAATAACCTTTACATAACTTAGAAATAAGTTTTGAAGGCTTTGGTATGGCAAAAACAAGTTTATTCGCTCACAGGGACTATTTGCGTCAACTTGCAAAAGTCTGCCGTTTCGTAAGGCAACGTACAGTCCGGAACTTGATCATAAGCTAAACATACCATAGATAACCTAAACATAGCTTAGAAATAAGCTTTGAGTGGTTCGGTGTGCTAAAATATGCTTATATGATCTTACAGGGACTAAAAGTGTCAAAAACGGCGTAAGTTTGCATTTACGCGCATATCTTACGTTCTGACCACATCTGGACATCCAAAATTTTTGTACACACTAAAATATTTTTATTTTAGTGATCGGCATGCAAAAATACCATTCGTAGCGTAATTTGGATCGTTTTCGCGTCCGTTAGAGTTTCGTCGTAATTTGAC
Organism: Helianthus tuberosus; assembly: GCA_030545235.1. Taxonomy (NCBI): domain Eukaryota; kingdom Viridiplantae; phylum Streptophyta; class Magnoliopsida; order Asterales; family Asteraceae; genus Helianthus; species Helianthus tuberosus. The sequence goes on along the minus strand of JARYGA010046849.1, from coordinate 160,269 downwards.
GAATAACGTGACCGTACGGCCAAACGAACCGACATCCGAGAGTTTTCCGAGCATACTTTGAGTCCTCTAAGCTTTAATGACCTTGTAGAGCCTTGAAAATGGCTTAATGGGGGTTAAAAGTGCTAGAAATGGGCTTAATCAAGTGCAGGGACCTAAGCTGTAAAATGCAAAACTGTTGCTGAACTGATGGGCGGTCGCGGGCCGCGTAGGTTTGTCCCTCATCCTACGCATGGAGCGACAGAAGGCCCAGCGACAGAAAATCAGTTTTTGCAAACTGTTGATAGATTAGGGACTGTTCTTGCCATTTTCTTGGTGTGTTAACCAAGTTAACACCTCTCCAAGGCAATTATCTGCTCTTAACACATGGATGGCTGAGATTTTATGCTTGGAAGTTACACAAAAACATGGCATGATCTTGTGAACTTACTACAAGTATAAATAGCCAAGCATTTTCATTGTTTCAAGCACCCTTGATCTGATTTTCTCTAAGTTGAAGTTATTTACTTCATACCTGAGATTATTTAGATGAAGTTCTCCCTAGCTTGGACCCTTTGTAAGCTTCTTTCGTTGTTTTATCACTTTTCTAGCGTAAAAGTCAAACAGTGTTTGACTTTCAGCTTTGACCAGTCAATGGTCAACGCAAAGTTAGTTTGAACTTTGCAACGTGATTGTAATCACGGTGGTTATAATCCTTAGCGATTATACCTACTGATTACCACGTTAACTAGGTGTAGTGACGAGTCAAAGTGTCACACCCCGACCACGTAGAACATACAAAACGTGGCGGAAATATCGGGGAGTGTTGTAACAGAATTAATTGTTTCAAATCCATGGCAATTGAAGTTTCGTTTTATTGATTAAAAGTGTTACAATGCCTTAACAAACAAAGAAATACAACATAATTAACTAGTCTTGCATCTTTTATTGTCACTAAAGCCCAAGTCTGTCTATGTGTATCTTGATCATCTTATGCAACAGCTCCTGAAAAACACATGTGAAAATAGGTACGTCAGCATAAAAATGCCTGTGATATACATAGGTTTTATGAAAATAAGATTCATGACTTATGTTTGAGAAAATGTTTAGTCATGAACCTTGTTATTTGCTTTGTCTTTTAAATCATTTGAAAAACGATAAGATCAGATGATAAGTATAAATAAATGTAAGGTTAAATGAATAACCAAGTAAAATATGTTTGCATAAGATAAGTTGTTTATGAATCAATGTCTTGTGAAAAGTATGTTATTTGTATGAAATGTTCTATGTCTCAAACTGAAATGATTCAAATAACGTTACGACATGTAATACCATACAAACACTTATATATAGGAAGTACCAGCGGCGTATCCACCATGCTTGTATCATATTACACACGCATCGTTACTTAATCACTTAATCAAACCAAACCAAACAATGTAAAATGTTCATGTCAAGATGTAAATCATGTCAAAATGTCTATGTCAATTATCCATGTCAAATGTCTATGTCAAATATCCATGTCAAATGTCTATGTCAAATATCCATGTCAAATGTCTATAGTCCAAAAGTAGTCAAGTAATGTATAACCAAAATGATATGTATGGTAAGTAAAATTTAGACTACTTAAACCATAAGTAAAAATGTACAAAACAAAGTATTGAAGTAAAACTTGGTTTAAATCAAAGTTATGTTTTGTAAGATATATGCATGCTATACTGAATATGAACATTTATGCGGTATTGTGAAAATTCATACATCCAAGCCTTGAGACAGACGGATAACTATGTAAAAGTGAGTTATCAAGAGAATATGTATTCGGATTCGGTCATTCCTTTCATCCCCTTTCCCTGGGATGTCCGGAACGGGATTTGTCAAGTCCTATGGTACCACTACCTACTAACGAACGGCATGATCGGTGTTAATGAATGTATAGTATAGTTTAAACAAACCAAATGTCATACCAAAATGTAAGCATGTGATGAAGATAATGTACCTAGTATGCTAGAGTAAACATACAAGGTAGAGCTGTAAAACAATGTGTCCATATGTTACTGGAACATATGCAACAGAGATGCAATGTAAAATGATGTACTAAGTATGCTAAGTTAACATACAAAGTAGAAAAGTCATGTAAATCAATGTGCTAGCATGCTATCAGTCAACATACCTAGCAGAAATGTAATGTAAATCATGTACTAATAGTGTACTAATGAACATAACAAGTATATGATGTGAAAACAGGAAAGCACGAAAGTAACAAGTAGGCACATGTGTTTCACCCCAAAACAGTTTGGAAAACAGTAAAAGAGGGGTCTATGTACTCACTTGAGATTGCTCAGAAGTCCTAGGATAACCACCAAGCAAAGCTAGAGATCACGGAAATCAAACGGCACCTACTATAGGTAACTACATTAATAAACCGGACCTAAATCGGAAGATCGGGTAGCATTAGGGTTTGTAAACCAAACGAGTGTATAGACTCGTGTCATTTGGTTTAACAAAGCCTATATACTAAATGAAACTTAACCTAATTGTTTACGACCCATTACGACCCGTTTAGGTAGCTTATGCTACTTTAACGCGTCGTTCGCGTGAAACGCGTTCGGACCGCCTAACTAGCCCTATGACAAGTGTTATATGCCTAAACATGTTACATAATCAGTTATGTGACAAAGGTTTAGGTTACATATGCTTAATTACCAATTATTCATGAAAAGGGTATTCTGGTAATTTACCTAAGGCATATAAACTACTTATCATACAACTACTTAAACGATGTGACCATAGGGTATAACCTCGGAAGGTTATTCCCTACCTACTATGGTCACCTAATGTGTTTGGTCGGATCCTAATGATCGACCAAATGGGTCGGGTTCGAAGGTATAGGCGATTTATTAGATCGCCTACCCTACGACCCTAGACAACGTGGTAATCAGTGGGCATAGTCCCAAGGGACTATAACCAACGTGATTAAACTCACGTTGCGAAGTTCAAACGAACTTCGCATTGACCATTACTGGTCAACGCTGAAAGTCAAACAAAGTTTGACTTTCTGACTCGAAAAGCAGTAAAATAAGGAAAAGAACGAAAGAATACTTACGAAGGGTCCCCGAATGCTAATCCCGATTCAAGAATCTCAGGTATGAAACAATGGTTTCAACTTAGAGGTTCTCAAATCAGAATTCTAGTGATTTTAGCAATGGGGGGTATGGGGTATTTATAGGAATACCCGAACCGTTAAGATCGTTTCATGGAAAACGTGCCTTAATCCCATCCGTACATGTGTTGCAAAGTTATGGTGCTTAGGTGCTTAAATTCCATCCATACATGTGTTGCAAGGTTATGGTGCTTAGGTGCTTAAATTCCATCCATACATGTGTTGCAAGGTTATGGTGCCTAAGTTCCATCCTTATCCGCTGACTAAGCAAGTTTAGAATGTGTGGTTGTGATTTAAACAACGGCTAATACATCGAATCTGGTCCCGAATGTGAAAAACTGATGTTAATGCATGTTTTCTGCCCAGAATAGGCAGTCGCGTAGCGCGACGGGTAGCCCCATAGGCCTCGCGCTACGCTAGCACCCCCCTGAATCAGAAAGTTTCAAAATTGGCAGCTATGGTCCCTGCACGTGTTTAAGGCCTTTTTCGATGCGTTTGAACCCCGTTAACCTCATTTCAAGGCTCTAAAATGAAGTTAAAGTATAGGGAACTCAAAACATACTCAAAAATATGCCGGATGATGGTTCGTTTGGTCGTACGAACGCGATGTTCGCTTAATTACGACGGAATGCGCATAAGCGCGAAAAACGATCCAAATGACGCGACGAATGGATTTTTCTTATGGTGAACACTAAAATAAAATATTTTAGTGCTTACATAAATTTTTGGATGTCCGGATGTATTCAGAACGTAAGTTATGCGCGAAAATGCAAACTTGTGCACTTTTTGACACTTTTAGTCCCTGAATGACACAAAAGTTTATTTTAGCATACCGAACACCTCAAAGCCTATTTCTAAGCTATGTAAAGGATATTTATGGTATGTTTAACTTATGGTCATGTTCCGGAAGGTCTGTTACAGTTCAAATTGGCATACTTTCGCAGTTTGTCAACTTTAGTCCCTGTAAGCGATTAAACTTTGATTTCACCCCACCAAACCTTCCAAAACTTATATCTAAGTTATGTAAAGGTTATTTAAGGTATGTTAAGCCTATGTCACTATTCCGGAGTGTTTGTTGCATTAAACTGGTTATATTTACGCATCGGTGCGCGTATAACCTTCCAGAAAGCGATTTAGAGTTTGGAATTGAACGAGAATTGATATGTGCAAATGATACACATATTTTTACAAATCCCAAGTATGAAATACAATATTTCATTGGTTCGGTATTTGTTTGATGGCCGTGGAGGCACAGGTGTTACAGTCTCCCCTACTTTAGGAAATTTCGTCCCGAAATTTATTTAGAGGAAACTTGTGAGAGTTTAAAACATGAAGTTGAAAAGATCGAACAACATTGGTTAGGGTTCTTGAACTTCTAGTAACCTTAATAACATTATGTTTGCAATGTAAGAGGGACACTTATATACAAGTATATGAAGCGTCATTGGTGCGTCCACCATGCCTCCATTACATCGTTCTCATTTTGTTATTGTTGTCACTATCGCTTCTTACACATAATAAACCTTACTAGATTTCTGTGCACTAAATTTCATAATTATGTACGCGTCCATAATCAGACAATTCCTTGCACAGTTCACACAGTCTATTTTATAATGTGTAGGGGAAAACCAAATGAACAATCCTGTGATGAGTGTGACTAGACCGCCATAGAGTCCTTTTGACTAAATCAATAAATGATCTAAATAGACTATCAAGGAGTCTGTCCAGCTACATCACTAGATGTCGTCTTTTAACCAAATTGTGTATCAATCTTTTTGACTAGACCACTAAAGGGTCTCTAATGAATCATGGAGCAGTACTATATAATCCAAGGGTCTTAACTATTAAATAGAAGCCCATTAAGGATTGAAGGTAGTACCTTTTGAATATCCTGCTACGAATCTCTCATATGAAGATATGAAAGATTCTGCGAGGATTTGGATAACGAATATCCAGAGTATTAAAAACACAAAAATGCTTAAAAGAAAACATAAGATGAATAAACACATAGTCACATAACCACAAAATTGTTTAACTAGAAGTTTGTTCTGCTAACAGAGTACATGTATTTAAAGCACACTAGGAATCCATCTCGTGGATTTCATTTGGCACTTTAAACATTATCAAGAATCTAACTATAAAGATAGAAAGATTCAAAAAGAAAATTCGATTTCGATTACTAGGAACCGAAGTGTTCGAATTAAGGTACATAAGGAATCCAATTAAGGACTCTGATTTGAACGATAATCATCCACAAGGATCTAATTGTAAAGATAAAAAGATCCCATATGAATTTTAGAAGTTGAAGATGTTTTGAAACCTTGCACTGGATGTGCTTAGGTCAAAACATGATGTAAAATGCTTATGAAGTTGAGATGCTTGATATGTCAAGGCGACATATGAAGAAGAATTTTGAAGGTTAAGTCAATGTATGAGGAAAATATTTTTGAAAATTATGCATGGGGTTCTTTTAAGAAAAATGTGTTTAACGTTTTTGAAACCTTATATATAATACTTTTTGAAATCATAAAGTAGGTGTATTAGATAGATATCTTTACAAAAATGTTTTAAAATCATGCGAGATGAATTTTTGAAATTATGTATAAGGTTTTTGAAAGACATGAATGATGCTTTTCGAAATCATGCACTTGATAAGAAAATGTATTGTGTTAATATTGTCTTCAGACTATATGAAATATTTTGAATTTAGAAAGGTTGGTTTTGATAACATGGCCAATGTTTTTGAAATAACATAGACAATGTATCTAGAAAAATTGTTTTCAAACTATATGAAATGTTTTGAGATCATGAAGATTGTGTTGAAATACTTGTACTGTGTATGTTGAAAAAAAATCAAAACGTAATGGGTATGAGATTTGAAAATACCCTTAGTTATTTAACCAAGGATTTCAAAGGCACTGATGTGCAGAAGCATGATTACTCATAATTTCACTTTATTTTCTGTACTTCGTATCTTAGAATGAAACGAGTACTTAAAATTTTCGAAGGAATCATGAGCGATAATTTGAAAGAGAGAATCACAAGAGTAGTTTGTAAGGAACATAGTTCCTTGATGTAGGTATCATAGGAAAAGTCATACACACATGTAATTATACTTGTATATCAGAATTGTGAACAACAACTTTTATTTATGAACGAGACATATTGTTTCACAATACGCTAAAACAAAAGAAACAAAGGCATAAGACAGCAACATCCTTTGTTCAGCTGAATGCTCATCCAAGGGTTGGATTTGCATTAGCAAGCTTTGAGCAATCCCTTTGGAAATGGCCCATCTCGCCACAGTTGTAGCAAGGCCCTCGTGAGAAACGAGCTTGAGTAGGGTTGACTTGGAGTTGGGTAGCAGCAAGATTTGCAACAGCTTTGTTCTGGATAGCAAAGCGGCATGTGATAATCAAATGTCCCAACCGTCCACAGTAGGTGCATTTGGAGCAGGGTATGAGGTTTGAATGATGACCGTTACATCGCTCGCACCTAGGAGCAGTTCCTAAGTACGGCCTCCTAGCTGGTGGCCTTGCCACATGGCTAGGTCCTGCTTGATTAGGTGTAACCGCTGCGGGTTTCCTTGAAGCCTTACGCTTCCTTGACTTTGGTGCAGTCTTGACTTCTGCTTCCTTCAGTGGCTCTTGAGTGGCTTCATTGTCGAGACGAGAGGCTTCATTGTTGAGACGAGCCATGGCAATACCTAAATCCACAGTCCTCTGAATCACTTCGCCAATTTGCTGGACAAATTTGGCTGTTCGCTCGGGCATTTGACCAGTGATGAGAGGAATAGACATTCTAGAAGAAAATGAAAGATATAGGAAGAAACAAGTGAAAGATTATTGGAAAATCAATACCGAATGGTAACGAATGAAAATTGTGATCATTTGTTTGTTACCTAAGGCAAACAAATGAGATGGTGACAAATCAAAGTAAATGGGTCAAAAATAATGTATCGCGAAGACATGCTCGCCTATAAGTGAACACTCATCCCAAGATTTCCCAGGTAAGCACAACTGGTCTCGCGTCTGATGAGATGTATACGAAGTGCTTGCCTAGACAGAAAACCCAGAATACAGGCATTCACCCTTCCAGTTTGCACGTGTTCACATTATTTAAAACCCAAAACCTTGACGAAGTTTTGAAAACTCAAAGGGGTTCAAAACCATATAATAGAGAGTTCAAAACCTAGTAATCAATCATCCTAGAACAGATGATTAGTTTTCAAAACGGTTTTGAAATTTATGTTCTTGTTGTGGTCGTCGCCTAAGGATAGGCGACGGTATTGTTTTATGACTAAACGCAAGTAAACTCGCGTTAGGGTCCTAAGAAGGTTATAGACTAGGTCAAAGCATTACTAATAACCTAATTCCCTATAACCATTGGCTCTGATACCATCTTTTCTGTCACACCCCGACCACGTAGAACATACAAAACGTGGCGGAAATATCGGGGAGTGTTGTAACAGAATTAATTGTTTCAAATCCATGGCAATTGAAGTTTCGTTTTATTGATTAAAAGTGTTACAATGCCTTAACAAACAAAGAAATACAACATAATTAACTAGTCTTGCATCTTTTATTGTCACTAAAGCCCAAGTCTGTCTATGTGTATCTTGATCATCTTATGCAACAGCTCCTGAAAAACACATGTGAAAATAGGTACGTCAGCATAAAAATGCCTGTGATATACATAGGTTTTGTGAAAATAAGATTCATGACTTATGTTTGAGAAAATGTTTAGTCATGAACCTTGTTATTTGCTTTGTCTTTTAAATCATTTGAAAAACGATAAGATCAGATGATAAGTATAAATAAATGTAAGGTTAAATGAATAACCAAGTAAAATATGTTTGCATAAGATAAGTTGTTTATGAATCAATGTCTTGTGAAAAGTATGTTATTTGTATGAAATGTTCTATGTCTCAAACTGAAATGATTCAAATAACGTTACGACATGTAATACCATACAAACACTTATATATAGGAAGTACCAGCGGCGTATCCACCATGCTTGTATCATATTACACACGCATCGTTACTTAATCACTTAATCAAACCAAACCAAACAATGTAAAATGTTCATGTCAAGATGTAAATCATGTCAAAATGTCTATGTCAATTATCCATGTCAAATGTCTATGTCAAATATCCATGTCAAATGTCTATGTCAAATATCCATGTCAAATGTCTATAGTCCAAAAGTAGTCAAGTAATGTATAACCAAAATGATATGTATGGTAAGTAAAATTTAGACTACTTAAACCATAAGTAAAAATGTACAAAACAAAGTATTGAAGTAAAACTTGGTTTAAATCAAAGTTATGTTTTGTAAGATATATGCATGCTATACTGAATATGAACATTTATGCGGTATTGTGAAAATTCATACATCCAAGCCTTGAGACAGACGGATAACTATGTAAAAGTGAGTTATCAAGAGAATATGTATTCGGATTCGGTCATTCCTTTCATCCCCTTTCCCTGGGATGTCCGGAACGGGATTTGTCAAGTCCTATGGTACCACTACCTACTAACGAACGACATGATCGGTGTTAATGAATGTATAGTATAGTTTAAACAAACCAAATGTCATACCAAAATGTAAGCATGTGATGAAGATAATGTACCTAGTATGCTAGAGTAAACATACAAGGTAGAGCTGTAAAACAATGTGTCCATATGTTACTGGAACATATGCAACAGAGATGCAATGTAAAATGATGTACTAAGTATGCTAAGTTAACATACAAAGTAGAAAAGTCGTGTAAATCAATGTGCTAGCATGCTATCAGTCAACATACCTAGCAGAAATGTAATGTAAATCATGTACTAATAGTGTACTAATGAACATAACAAGTATATGATGTGAAAACAGGAAAGCACGAAAGTAACAAGTAGGCACATGTGTTTCACCCCAAAACAGTTTGGAAAACAGTAAAAGAGGGGTCTATGTACTCACTTGAGATTGCTCAGAAGTCCTAGGATAACCACCAAGCAAAGCTAGAGATCACGGAAATCAAACGGCACCTACTATAGGTAACTACATTAATAAACCGGACCTAAATCGGAAGATCGGGTAGCATTAGGGTTTGTAAACCAAACGAGTGTAGAGACTCGTGTCATTTGGTTTAACAAAGCCTATATACTAAATGAAACTTAACCTAATTGTTTACGACCCATTACGACCCGTTTAGGTAGCTTATGCTACTTTAACGCGTCGTTCGCGTGAAACGCGTTCGGACCGCCTAACTAGCCCTATGACAAGTGTTATATGCCTAAACATGTTACATAATCAGTTATGTGACAAAGGTTTAGGTTACATATGCTTAATTACCAATTATTCATGAAAAGGGTATTCTGGTAATTTACCTAAGGCATATAAACTACTTATCATACAACTACTTAAACGATGTGACCATAGGGTATAACCTCGGAAGGTTATTCCCTACCTACTATGGTCACCTAATGTGTTTGGTCGGATCCTAATGATCGACCAAATGGGTCGGGTTCGAAGGTATAGGCGATTTATTAGATCGCCTACCCTACGACCCTAGACAACGTGGTAATCAGTGGGCATAGTCCCAAGGGACTATAACCAACGTGATTACACTCACGTTGCGAAGTTCAAACGAACTTCGCATTGACCATTACTGGTCAACGCTGAAAGTCAAACAAAGTTTGACTTTCTGACTCGAAAAGCAGTAAAATAAGGAAAAGAACGAAAGAATACTTACGAAGGGTCCCCGAATGCTAATCCCGATTCAAGAATCTCAGGTATGAAACAATGGTTTCAACTTAGAGGTTCTCAAATTAGAATTCTAGTGATTTTAGCAATGGGGGGTATGGGGTATTTATAGGAATACCCGAACCGTTAAGATCGTTTCATGGAAAACGTGCCTTAATCCCATCCGTACATGTGTTGCAAAGTTATGGTGCTTAGGTGCTTAAATTCCATCCATACATGTGTTGCAAGGTTATGGTGCTTAGGTGCTTAAATTCCATCCATACATGTGTTGCAAGGTTATGGTGCCTAAGTTCCATCCTTATCCGCTGACTAAGCAAGTTTAGAATGTGTGGTTGTGATTTAAACAACGGCTAATACATCGAATCTGGTCCCGAATGCGAAAAACTGATGTTAATGCATGTTTTCTGCCCAGAATAGGCAGTCGCGTAGCGCGACGGGTAGCCCCATAGGCCTCGCGCTACGCTAGCACCCCCCCTGAATCAGAAAGTTTCAAAATTGGCAGCTATGGTCCCTGCACGTGTTTAAGGCCTTTTTCGATGCGTTTGAACCCCGTTAACCTCATTTCAAGGCTCTAAAATGAAGTTAAAGTATAGGGAACTCAAAACATACTCAAAAATATGCCGGATGATGGTTCGTTTGGTCGTACGAACGCGATGTTCGCTTAATTACGACGGAATGCGCATAAGCGCGAAAAACGATCCAAATGACGCGACGAATGGATTTTTCTTATGGCGAACACTAAAATAAAATATTTTAGTGCTTACATAAATTTTTGGATGTCCGGATGTATTCAGAACGTAAGTTATGCGCGAAAATGCAAACTTGTGCACTTTTTGACACTTTTAGTCCCTGAATGACACAAAAGTTTATTTTAGCATACCGAACACCTCAAAGCCTATTTCTAAGCTATGTAAAGGATATTTATGGTATGTTTAACTTATGGTCATGTTCCGGAAGGTCTGTTACAGTTCAAATTGGCATACTTTCGCAGTTTGTCAGCTTTAGTCCCTGTAAGCGATTAAACTTTGATTTCACCCCACCAAACCTTCCAAAACTTATATCTAAGTTATGTAAAGGTTATTTAAGGTATGTTAAGCCTATTTCACTATTCCGGAGTGTTTGTTGCATTAAACTGGTTATATTTACGCATCGGTGCGCGTATAACCTTCCAGAAAGCGATTTAGAGTTTGGAATTGAACGAGAATTGATATGTGCAAATGATACACATATTTTTACAAATCCCAAGTATGAAATACAATATTTCATTGGTTCGGTATTTGTTTGATGGCCGTGGAGGCACATGTGTTACACAAAGTTTCGGTCAAAATGCGTTTTAGCACGCATCTTGCAACGGAACTACTTTTAGGTATCAAAACACTTTGTTTTGATACCAAATCAGTTTTCTAAGTTAGTTAAACATGTTTTGACATGTTTAACTCATCACTATTAGTTTAGTGCTTGTTTAGGGTCGTAAGTTAAGCGGTCTAAACAACAGCTTAGACTTTCGAACCCGACCCGTTTGATCGATCATTAGGATCCGACCAAGCATGCTTAGTGATCATAGTTGCATAGGGAATAACCTCTGAGGTTATACCTTATGATCACATAGGATTGGTTAGTTATTTGTTAAGTAGCTTGTATGCCCATAGGAAATGACCAAAATGCCCTTTTGAAGCATAAATCCGTATTTTTGCATATGTGAACAACATTTTGACATATAAACTGATTTAGTAACATGTTTAGGCATATTTGGGCATGTAAGACTTGACATAGCACATAGATAACCATCCGACCTTAGTTTTACGCAAACGACGCATTATAGTGGCTTATACTACCATAATGGGTCGAAACGGGTCAAAAGCACTTAGGTAGACTTTCAAATCAGAATGTTAGCTCTATTAAATCATACCATATGAGTTCAAATACTCATTTGATTTATAGAACATCATTCTATCCTATCTCCCGATTTAGGATCCGTTTATTAACATAGTTACCCATATTAGGTGCCTTGTTGATTCTGTGATCCTTGGAGCTTAAATTGGTCTTATTCTCAAGACTAACAAGCATTCTGAAGTGAGTACAAAGTTCCCCTCCTTTACCGCTTTCAAATACTTTGGGGTGATACACATGTACATACTTGTTACTTATGTGTTTTCATTGCTTTCATGACATAAACATGCTAGTTTCATCTAGTACATATCTAGTACACGCTTTCAATTATGTTTTGCTATGTATGTTAAGCATGCTAGCACATTGATTTATTACACATTTGTCGCATATGTTTATTTAGCATATGGACACATTGTTTTACATGACATTTCTGCTATGTATGTTTACTGAGCATGCTAGCACATTGTTTTACATGATCATTTCTACTAGGCATGTTTACTTAGCATACCTAGTACATGGTTTTCAGATGCTACATTGGTTATGACATTTAGTATGTTTAATTGGGACAATAATACATTCATTAACATTGATCACGCCGCTCGATAGTATGTAATGGTACCATAGGACTTGACAAATCTCGTTTCCGACTTCCTTGGTTTGTTTGGAAGTTGGGAATGACAGAATCCGATATACATAATTTAGATAAACCTTTAATTCGTTTAAGGGTTTGTCGCCACAGTTGCAAGGCTTGAATGTATGCGATTGACATTACTGCATAAATGTTTGTAATCATAAAGCATTGTTTTCTGCAAAACATAACATTTAATGTAAACTTAGGTTTATTCAAAAACCTTGTTTTGTACATTTTCCTATGGGGTTGAGTAATTACTTGTTATTCACCATACATGATATTTGTTATCACATAGTTTGAGTAGATACTTTCTACTTGCTATGCATGACATTTGGTTATACATGATACATTTCTCACATGACATTGAACATGGTATACACATAAACATTTTGACATTGAACAAGACATTTTGGTTGGTTATTGATAAGTGACTTATGTAACGGGGCTATGTGTTATATGATAAAAGCATGGTGGATACGCCGCTGGTACTTCCTATATATAAGTGCTTTTATTGTATTATACATTGTTGCGTTATCTAAACCACTTTGACAAGACATGAAACATTTTATACAAGAACATGACATTGTTTTACAAATTACATATTTTATACAAATTCACTTTTACTTGGTTATTCATTTAACCATGCATTATCCTTTTATTATCATTTGATTTTCATATTGATTTTCATATGATTTTATAAAGGAAAACATTTTACAAGGTTCATGACTTTACGTGGAGCCAAAAACCAAGGAGGGGGATTGGGTTAATGAAAAAAATCGATAGAATAATGGGGAATTCGCAGTTCATAACTATGTTTCCGAATGCTGTGGCGTTGTTTCATCCAGCTAGGCTATCGGATCATTGTTCGTGTGTGTTGAAAATTCAGGAACCTGGGAATCTAAAGCACAAGTCTTTCAAATTTTCTAATTTCTTGGTTCATAAGCCAGAGTTTCTAGACATCGTTAAGCGAAGGTGGGATACGTGTATTAATGGGGTGTTTCAGTTTTCGGTCGTAAAGAAGCTTAGGATGTTAAAGGCCCCTCTTCGAGTCTTACTGTTTCAACAAGGAAACTTGCATAATAAAGTTCAAGACTTGCGGGTTAAGTTGGATGAGATTCAGCGTAGTATTGATAATGATCTGTCTTCTGCGTTACTTCGTGAAGAGGAAATTAATACCCGTCGTGATTATCAGGAAGCTCTTTTAGATGAAGAACGTTTTTTGAAACAAAAGTCTAAAGTGGATTGGTTGGCGGCTGGGGATATGAACTCCTCGTTTTTTCACTCGTCTCTTAAAAATAAAGTTCATCATAGCCGTATAAATATCATTCGTGATACTAGTGGCAAGGTGTTTGAGGATGATTTGGTTCACGTAGCGTTTGTTAATCACTATGAAAAATTTTTGGGTGGAACTGAAGACTCGTCTCTTATGCCAGCTCCAGACTTATTCACCAAGTCGTTGGATTTGAATGCAGCGGCTCATATGGTCCGGCCGGTCACTTCTGAAGAGGTTAAGAAGGCAATGTTTTCGATTGGTTCAGATAAAGCTCCGGGCCCAGATGGTTTCACTGCGGGTTTCTTTAAGGGTGCCTGGCCTATTGTGGGCAGTGAAGTGACGAAGGCTGTTATTGATTTTTTCGCTACCGGTAAGCTTCTTCGGGAATTAAATCATACGCTTATAGTGTTGCTTCCTAAGTCCTCTTCCCCGACAAAGGTTACTGATTATCGTCCTATTGCTTGTTGCAATGTTTTTTATAAATGCATTAGCAAGATTATAGCTGATAGAATTAAAGTGGTTTTGGATGACCTCGTTAGTATAAACCAATCAGCTTTCGTGCCTGGTCAAAGAATCTCTGATAATATTCTGTTAACCCAAGAGTTGATGCATAATTATCATCGGAACATCGGCCCTCCTAAATGTGCTTTCAAAGTTGATATTCAGAAGGCTTATGACACTGTTGATTGGAAGTTTCTCAAAAGTATTTTACTTGGGTTTGGGTTTCATCACAATATGGTTCACTGGATTATGCTTTGTGTCTCCACTACTACGTTCTCGATTTGTGTTAATGGGGAGGTTCATGGTTATTTTAAGGGTAGTCGTGGGCTTAGACAGGGTGACCCGGTCTCTCCTTACTTATTCACCCTAGTTATGGAAGTTCTAATGACCATTTTACATCATGCGGTAAGGATTGACTCTTCTTTTAAATTTCATAACAAGTGTGAACGCCAAAAAATTATCAACCTTTGTTTCGCGGATGATTTGTTTATTTTTTCGAAAGGTGAGATTGCTTCGGCTAGATGCATTATGAAGTCGCTTGATTCTTTTGCTAAAATGTCCAGCTTGTTTCCAAGTGTTCAGAAGAGTACGGTTTATTTTTCGAATGTGCCATCTTATGTGAAGTCCGCTATTTTGAACCTTATGCCGTTTAATGAGGGTTGTTTGCCGGTGAAATATTTGGGTGTGCCTCTTATATCCTCGAGGCTTCTTTATAAAGATTGTCAAATCTTGGTGGAGAAGCTGGAAAAACGTATTATGCATTGGAGGCATAAGTTACTTTCTTTTGCAGGCAGGTTGCAACTTATTGTCTCTGTTTTGTCTTCGTTACATATCTACTGGTCGTCAGTTTTTATGTTGCCGAACCATGTGATCGTTAACTTGGAGGCTTTGATGCGGAATTTTTTATGGTCCCAAGATAGTGCTTTTCAGATAGGTCGTGCTAAAGTTTCGTGGAAAAAGGTTTGTGTTCCTAAACATGAGGGTGGTTTAGGGATTCGTCGGATAGGAGACGTAAATATTGCTCTTATGGCTACGCATATTTGGAGTATCCTTACGAACCGTCGGTCAATGTGGGTTGAATGGGTTCACGCGTATAGGTTAAGAGGCAAAAGCTTTTGGGCTTGCAAGGTTCCGTCTACTTGCTGTTGGTCTTGGAGAAAAATTCTTCAGCTTCGTCCTTTTATGAGAAGCTTTATATGGTCCGAAATTGGTAATGGCTTACACACCTCTGCTTGGTTTGATACTTGGAGCGAAGTAGGGCCTCTCGTGCAGATTTTATCTCCTCGGCTTATCGCTAATGCGGGGTTTGACATGAACTCTAAAGTGTCCGATGTTTATTCTGATAACTTATGGAGGTGGCCAGATGCGTGGAGGGATATTTACCCGGTTCTAAATCAGCTTGATCGGTTGTCATTGGATCCGAACAAGGCTGATAAACTTTTGTGGCGACATGGTGATGATAAACATGAGTTTTCCTCGTCTCGAGCTTGGGATTCGGTAAGGCATCAGGAAGAACAGGTTAACTGGTGTAGTATTGTGTGGTTTTCACAGTGCATCCCGCGTCATGCTTTTCTAATGTGGCTGATCATGAGACGGAAGCTGCTTACTCAAGACAAAATACTGAGCTGGGATTTTTCGCGAAGAAAGAACATGAACATGATGTGTTGTTTATTATGTTATGAGGACCACGACTCTCATCATCATTTATTCTTTGAATGTAAGTTTTCGACTAAAGTATGGGTTATGGTTAGGCATAAGGTTGGCATGGATTTGGTTCAGCCGAAGTGGGATGAAGTTGTTAAGTGGTTGCGTGATCGTGCCAAGTCGAAATCCGTTAATGACTATGTTGCAAGACTGTTAGTGGCGGCTAGTGCCTATTTCATTTGGCAGGAGCGTAACGCTAGATTATTCAAGAATCAATTGCAGCCTCCGGAAACTATTAGTGAACTTATTACTCAACAAGTGCGGTATAAACTGATGGGAGCGAAGTTGAAGGATTGTGCTAATGTTCGAAGGCTGCTTGGGGATTGGGAGATAAAGGGGACTGAATTTCAATATGATGGCAGCTGATTAACGATTTTATATGTGTTAGTTTGTCTAGAAAGTGGTTGTCTAGTGGCGTTACTCTTTAGTGGTTGTATTTGTTTTGGTTTGTTTTTTCTGGTTGTACTGTCTTAGGGCATGTCCTATGACAGAACTAGTGTAGGCTCTCTACACTACTTGTGTTTTTTGGTTGTGAATATATAAAATCACCGGGGTAACCCTTTACCCAAAAAAAGACTATATTTTTTTGTTAAACACTTCTTTTAAACTACAAGTCATGAATCCTGCATAAACCAAACCTATGTATCTGTCACACCCCCAAAATCCACTTGCGGAGTACTACTGCTTGGAGGCGTGACTGACCAGGATCCAGCCACCAACCCAGTGTAGAAGGCCTATGGCACCCTCAGTGCCGTTGAAAGGGAGAGGCTTGCCATCCATGAAAGTTTTGAAAGTACAGACACGTGGCTGTGCAGGCGCAGGCTGACCTCCAGGGTGAGCTGCGAAAGCTGCAGCCACCGTGTTGAGCAAGTTAGTGAATTGAGCCTGAGTCATGTTAACGCTTCCTCTTCCGCGTCCACTCATTGTCTTCATAACCAGAAAACACAGCATGAGTGTGATGTCGTAACGTAGCGAGAGTGAGATAGAAGAGGGATGTGTATCTATCTAATTAGGCACACTAGTATGTATAGTAGAGCAGTCAACGTAAGATAAACAAGCAAGTAAACACAAGTCCGAGCTATGAGGTCTAACATGTTGAGTCTTGCCCTTGGAGTGTAGTGTTGTCACGAGTCACGGGTTATAGTCTGGTTTTTTTTTCTCAAAAAGACTCTTCTTTTTAAAACCAAGTTCACTATAACCAATGGCTCTGATACCAATCTGTCACACCCCCAAAATCCACTTGCGGAGTACTACCGCTTGGAGGCGTGACTGACCAGTATCCAGCCACCAATTATACTGAGCATTGATTAATAGTAAAAGTATTCACCAACCACAGTAGTTAGTAAACACCATATTTTTAAAATTCTGAAAAGTTTAAGTTCAAATGGCAGTTTAGACAAACAGCGGAAGCATAAACCAAGCAGTTTCAAAACAAAGTTCATTGTTCAAGATTATTTAAAACCCAACACACGGGTTAAGACGACCACTACATATCCCCAAGCTGCAAGCCCCTGATTCACTGGTTACCTGCAAAGCATGCAGTAGGGTGTCAACAAAAATGTTGGCGAGTTCACGAGATGTCCAGTTTTAGCTTTTCAAAAGAAAATGTAGGTTGTTTAGGTAAAGCATTTATAATCACGTCATGGGGAGCTACCCCATATGAAAGCTACTAAACCTGAATTACCGAAACTGTTGACGAGAAGATTTGGTGCCCCAGGTCAATGTCTATCGTCATTGACCGAGATGCAAGGTCTATAGTTCACGCCCGATCTCCCCCGGTCACGGTGTGAGGTTGTCAAACCTAATAGCGCTATCAACTAATAACCCGTTCGCCCCCGGCGATTAATCGGTACTATAAGCAGGGACTTAAGGTGATAGAGATTCGTTTAGTGTTGCTAGTTGTGATTTATAAATAATACCCAAACGTATCTCCCCCGGATGTAGTAGTACAAAAGTACCGTTTGCATATTCCCCCGGAAATTATCAGTTTGAAAACATTATTTAGTTTGTTCGTGTCCCTCCCTGGGACGCATGCTTTTAGTGCGTGAACTCACCTTGGGTTGCTCGGCAGTTCAGTTTACTCGGTTAAGTATGCTGGTCACCACGTCCTAAATGGTTACCAGTATAGGTCAGGTTTGGGTATAAGTAATAACGTATATGGTACACGTATCTAACACATAGCACACCAAAACATACAAGGGTATTGGGCCTTAACACTTGATTAGTCAACCAGTTACATTCAATTCAAAATAAACAGTAACAGGGAAAACATGCAGCCCAAACGTTTAGGTGCGGCCCAATAACGAAAACAAGCACCCTACTCGAGACAAGATGGTCCCGAGTCGAGACCGATAGGTCTCGAGTCGCAACCGATCGATCTCGGGTTGCAGCTGGGCGGTCTCGAGTCGAGTGAGCAGGAGTCGGAACCTTAGGAGTCTCGAGTTCTGTCTCGAGTCGAGATTGTGGGATCTCGAGTCGAGACCTTGCTGATTTCGAGTCTTGGCGCCTGTCTCGAGTCGTCTGGGGATGGTCTCGAGTCCAATTGCTTCGGTCTCGAGTCGAGACTGAAGGTTTCGACTTGCATACAAGGTAACAAAGATGCTTCTAGAACTTTTGATGTGTTGGCCAATAGTATTTCGATTTCATGAGGTTGTGTACTTATCCAATAGCATTCCATAAACATGTTTCTTTGTCTAACATATGATCAAAATGGATCAAACATACAATATTCAAATATTCATGTCATGTTCATCAAGTTCATCATTTTAGGGTTTTCATCATTTTACAACTTGATAAATCGAACAACCCTATCCTAGCATGTACTCAAATTAGCATCATCGACCCCTGAATCTAACATACATTTCTCGGATTACAAGCATACACATACACACTCTTATTGTCCTAATCACCTTGCATGTTACCTAATCATTTTCTTATTAAAACATGAACATAAACCACAATAGTCACAACCTAGTTATCCTTATTCATGTTATTCATTAATCATGTTATGTTATCTATCACACAACTAAACATCGAGTTAGCATAATAATCATCTAATCTTTTTATCCCACTTAGCCATATAGAAACATGCACATCATTCATCAATCACACACCTTGTCACACATAAAAGAAACACTAACCGGATGGTGTTCGAAAGTAGGAGGGGGGGGGGGAAACGGTTGCGAGATGGCCCTTGAGTGGTGATCGATGGCTAGTATCCGAGCTCCAAGCTACCACTTGTTGAATCTGAGAGAATGGGAGTTGATTTGTGAGTCTTTTAGGGTTTTTAGTGAGAGAAAGGATGAGAGGAGAGAGAGAATGGATAAGGGGATGTTTGGGATTTGAGATAATGATTGTTCTTTGCCAAAAGAGGTGGTATCGGTTACATATGTGGGGTTTTATACCCATTCCGAGCATGTGCACCCTAAGGGTTTCCGAATGGGGGTGTGGCCCAAGCGGCCCAACTGTTCACTATTTACTCGAGTCCGGGTGGTCTCGAGTCGTGGTTTCGGGTCACGAGCATCTTTTTACACACATATATATTACATACACGTTATCGACACATATCACAAGAAGAATCACAACTTTCATTTAATAATATATATATATGTATACGCACTAAGTAATTACAAGGTGTTTGTCGGAAAAACCTTGAGTGTCACATTATCCCCAAGTTTTAAGAACTTTCGTCCCGAAAGTTAAGGCAGCCACTGACAAGCTAGTGTAAATGAGAACGTTTCAATGGGGTGTCACATCATCCCCCCGTTAGTTTGGAATTTCGTCCCGAAATTCGGTAGTAGCTTCAGTGCTGGGAGTTTCATTTGGGAACAACTGGGGATACTTGCGTTTCATCTGGTCTTCCCGCTCCCAGGTGAACTCTGGGCCACGGCGCGAGTTCCAACGAACTCGTACGAGGGGTATCTGGCTACGTTTGAGGGTTTTGATCTCACGATCCGTGATCTCAATTGGTTCCTCAGTAAAGTGTAGCTGTTCGTCAATAGTAAGTTCCTTGAAAGGAATGATGAGTGTTTCATCTGACAGCCACTTTTTCAGATTAGACACGTGGAAGACGTTGTGCACAGCACTCAGTTCTTCGGGCAGATTCAATCTGTAGGCGACCTTACCAATCTTTTCGGTAATTTCAAAGGGTCCGACATATCGTGGATTAAGCTTACCCCGTTTCCCAAAACGAACCACACCCTTCCAGGGTGAGACTTTGAGTAGAGCCCGGTCACCAACCTGGAATTCTACCGGTTTCCTATCCTTATCCGCGTATCTCTTCTGACGGTCACGAGCTGCCGCCATGCGTTGCCTAATCTGGGCAATCTTTTCTGTAGTGTCAACTACATGTTCCGGGCCTGTGATCTGGCTGTCACCAACCTCCGCCCAGCAGAGAGGCGATCGGCATTTACGACCGTACAATGCCTCAAAGGGTGCCGCCTGAATGCTGGTGTGGTAGCTGTAGTTGTAGGAGAATTCCACTAACGGTAGGTGCTTCTCCCAATTCTTGCCAAAATCGATCACACATGCCCTAAGCATGTCTTCGAGGGTTTGGATGGTGCGTTCCGATTGCCCATCCGTTTGCGGATGATAAGCAGTGCTCATGTCTAAACGCGAGCCAAAAGATTTGTGCATAGCTTGCCACAACTCAGAAGTAAAACGTGCGTCTCGATCGGAAATAATAGAGGTTGGCACTCCGTGCTTCGAAACCACTTCCTTTAAGTATACTTCTGCTAAGGTGGAGAACTTGTCTGTCTCTTTAATAGCCAAGAAGTGGGCAGATTTAGTTAATCGATCTACTATCACCCAAATGGTGTCATTTCCGCGTTGAGACCTAGGCAAGCCGGTAACGAAGTCCATGGAAATTTGCTCCCATTTCCACTGTGGGATCTCTGGTTGTTGGAGTAGGCCTGATGGTTTCTGATACTCCGCCTTGACTCTTGCACAAGTTAAACATTTTCCGACATAGGTTGCTATGTGGGCTTTCATGCCAGGCCACCAATAGGTAGTCCTCAAGTCGTGGTACATCTTATCCGAACCCGGATGTACTGAGTAGCGGGACTTATGGGCTTCATCCATCACAAGGTCACGTAAATTTCCATAAAGCGGAACCCATATGCGCCCGGCTACGTAGTAAGCACCGTCTTCTTTTTGTTCCAATCGTTGTCTCGATCCTCGTAGGGACTCAGCCCTGATGTTCTCGGCTTTCAATGCTTCAACCTGAGCATTTTGAATCTGATTAGGGAGGTTCGAGTGGATAGTGAGCTGTAAGGCACGAACACGCTTGGGTTTGGTCTCCTTTCTGCTGAGGGCATCGGCTACCACATTAGCCTTGCCTGGGTGATATTTAATTGCACACTCGTAGTCATTTAGGAGTTCAACCCATCGGCGTTGCCGCATATTCAACTCCTTTTGTTCCATTATGTGCTGGAGACTCTTGTGATCAGTGTAAATCGTGCACTTGGTGCCGTACAAGTAGTGTCTCCAAAGCTTGAGCGCGAAGACTACAGCTCCAAATTCTAAGTCATGCGTCGTGTAGTTCCGTTCGTGGATCTTGAGTTGTCGCGAAGCATAAGCAATAACCTTCTCGCGTTGCATCAACACGCAACCAAGCCCTTGAATAGAAGCATCGCAGTAAACAACAAAGTCGTCGGTACCTTCAGGTAAGGAAAGAATAGGAGCACTACAAAGATTTTTCTTTAGTTCCTTGAAGGCAGATTCCTGAGCATCACTCCATTTGTAAGCAACACTCTTCTGAGTGAGGGTCGTAAGTGGCTGAGCGATCTTAGAAAATCCCTTGATGAATCTTCGATAGTATCCTGCCAATCCCAAGAATTGGCGGACTTCGGTCGGAGTCTTAGGTACAGGCCAATTCTTAATGGATTCGACCTTAGCGGGGTCGACATGAATCCCCTCCTGATTGACGATGTGCCCAAGGAACTGGACTTCTCTAAGCCAGAAATCACATTTCGAGAATTTGGCGTACAGTTGCTCATTGCGAAGGAGTTCGAGAATAAGACGCAGGTGTTGTTCATGCTCCTCTTGGCTATCAGATCCAGCCATCTTGTACATCACAAGACCCGGTTAATCACCTAAGTTGTTTTTGGATTTTGGTTTCTGAATGTAATTGTCCAAGAAACATTCATCTTCCTCAGTAGTGTCACTTTCAGATTTTAGAACATTTTCAACCACACTTTTTACCACTTCAGTTTGGACACTATCGTCATTGGAAGATGAAGAAAATGTCACATCAATTGAATCAGGAAGTTTCACATCATTTTCATCTTCAAGATTAACCAACCCAGATTGCTTTTTCGAATAATTGTCTAGAACTGGTGGCGGAACTTGATGAAACCCGACCCCAGTTCCATCACAGTATACATCTTCGCCTGCTTTGTTTTTCCCGATGGGTTTGGGAACAATGTGTTGCAAAACAAAGCTTGCAGAGTTGTAACTGTTCAATTTCAAATTGATACGCTCATTCTCAATCTTAGCTTCTTCAAATTGAAGCTTCAATTTAGCAATCTTATCCAATTGTTTGTTGATTAACTCTTCCTTAACTCTTCCTTAGCTTCTTCAAGTGACAATTTTCTTTGTATGTTTTACCGTTTCTATCATCATTATCTTTAACCGTGCTTTTAAGCTTCTCAAATTTTTCAGTAATCTGACGATTTTCAAAAACTAACCTCTCATTTTCTTTCCTAACCTTTTCCTGATCAATTTTATCATTTTCAATTTTGTTAGTTAATTCTTTTAATCGTTCAGTTGAAGCTTTCACCATTTTATCACGATCAAGGATTTGATCCTCAACACTTCTGACTCTAGCAGTCAGATCATCAATCTTTTTACCTTTGAGATAAGTGTTTGTACTACAAACTTTGCATTCTTTGATGCAATTTTTGTAGTCAACATCTCCATTGACTTTCTTACCTGACTCAGTTGTTGACGCGTTTGAACTGACCTGGCTTTTAGACTCAGAGACGGATTTAGAGTCTACCTCAAGTGCCTTAGCAGCCAGCACCTTGTCAGCCATCTTTCCCATGTTTTCAGCATTCAACTTTTGAGTCGTGTCAATGATTCCAGTATCAACCTTCTTTGACGTCTCCTTTTCTTTCTCTTTCTCTTTCTCTTCTTCGCTTCCCCACCATTTTCTTTGCCAATAATCATCTTCTTTTTTCATTTCTTTGATTATGGTTTCCATATCAAGAGTGTTATGGTCAATAGCAATGTTTCCATTGGGGTCAAGATAACATTCTCTGTCTGGATCCCATCTTCTCGCTCTTTTTGCTTCAAGATAGATAGCAGATGTATTGATCATTTTTTGTTGAGCTATCATCTTCCTGTAAGCATACCTCTGTTCTTCAGTTCTGTTGTCTTTCCAAGGAACAGGTTCAGATTTTGCCATGAATGCATATCCAACCGCATCCTCCTCAGGTAATAACTCGCTCCAATCGAAACCTTCATCGTCATGAATCACCGCAAGAGCTCTAGATTTCTCTTTGTTATCCTCAAGCTGCTTCATTCTTGGTGGCTCCGATCTATTCTGATGATAAATCGCTTTCTTGTAGTAGTCTTCTCTGAACGGGTTTTCAGACTCATCAGCATAAGCATTTCGACATTCACGCTTAAAGTGACCTTTCTGTTTACACTTAAAGCACGTCACTTTAGACTTGTCAAAGCCCAACTTGGTAGATGGTCCACCAATAGACTTTCTTCCGGTTATCTCCATGAAACGTTGCGCTCAACGAACTGCACTGGCCATGCACCACCTTATGTCGATCAATTCCATCTCCTCAGGATCTATCTGATCGATCTTCTTTTGTCAGGTTGGTATTGCCAATCTTCCCTGCTACAAGGCTTTCATATGATTCTAGCACAGAAGCTAAGAAAACCATCTGTTGCTTTGCCGACTCCTCGCTGAAGTTTTGAGCGTTCTTTAAGTCTACAGTGATGTTGCATTGAAATAGATTCTTTGCATCAGATTGACTTGAATGTGACGAAGAACCACTGTGAAATCCACTGCTTTGACTTTCTTTGTTTGAAATGTTGGAATTCTCAGCAGAAAAAGCTGTATTGGGAGATGTATTCTTTGGCATCATGCTTTTTGGATAATACAAATCCAAGTTCTGTTGATAAGACGAGTGATTGACTTTATGTGTTTTCCTTAACTCCAGCTCGTGACTCTCTAGTCTCTCAATCAGCAAATCTACAGTCAACACTTCGGGCGGCTTGATTGTATTCTTCAGCATCAAGGCATAGTATTGCCAATCCATCTCATCTGGCAATGAATCAAACAATTTGTCAATTAGCTCTTCTTGAGAATAGAAAATTTCATGTCTCGCCAGTTCCAGCTTCAGGTGCCCAAACCTCTCAATCATTTTACACACTGATTCATTCTTTAAACACCCAAATAAATCAAATTCTTTTCTAAGCAGTTTCTTTTTGTTTTTCACTATTTCTGCACTTCCTAAACATTTAACTTTCAACTTTTGCCAGAGATCTTTAGAACTGTCGTACTCGATCAAGGATATTATATCTTCTCGAACTGATTGAAATAGCAGTGCGATGCATTTTTGCTCAGCAACAAATGCTTCTATTTCTTCAGTTGTTGTCAAGCTTTCTCCAGTTTTGCCTCCATCATTATATCCATTCTTTAGACTCTTCCAGCTGGGATACGCAAAGGCCTTCAACCATTCTTCAAACTTCTTTGCCTACCGACTGTACTCTTCGATAGCCATCAATTTCGGGGGTTTGTTATACGTTCCGAAAGCACTTTCCACACTAAGAGCATCCGATAAACTTTTCTTCGTATTCGGCGTATTCTCATTGGTGTTACTAGGCGAGGTATCATCTCCAGAATTTCCAGCAAAGGCAAATATATCACAGAATGGATTGTAATCATCCATCTTCATGTACCTGAAAAATCAGCAAACACTTAGAAAATTTTTAATTTTTGAAAAACAGCAAGTTCAAGCGAGATCACTTGAAGCGAAATAGCTTCAAGTGGAATTAGGAACATTCAAGCGAAAACAAATAATCAAGTTCGAGCGAACTCAGGTAATACAATCTCAAGCGAACCCCTCTTCAAGCGAACTTGAAGTGAAATAAGTCTGCTTGAAGCGAAACCCCTTAATTCACTTGAGTTTTCAAGCGAAACCTCAACTCAAGCGAACTGAGACAATATTTTCAAGCGAACGGTGTTTTTCAAGCGAGAACACCTATGTATTTCAAGCGAGAACACCTATGACGTCATCTTTTCACGAACAATTTCAAGCGAACATATGATTTTTATCAATTTTAAGCCATATTTTAGTCCAATTCTTTCAAGGATTAGTTAATACTCTATTTCGCTTGATATATATGAGTTTCAGGCCATTTCAACCGTAAAAATATGTCCAAATCAGAAAAGAATGAGTAGAAGTAAGAAAATCCGATGATTTCAAGCTGCAATGGTATGAACTCCTCGTCCTGAGCTCTGATACCACTTGTTGGATCGTGTTTGTGACCCTAAACAGTCAGTAAAGGCAGTTCATCATCATTTACTAAGGCGGAATCAAAGTAAACAATGTCACACAGCTTGTTTCCTTTTCAATCCTTCTCTATTACTGATTTCAGAGTCTTTACAATGATTTCTGATGAAATTTTGGCAGCACCTCGACTCACATACACACACATGTTCGCTTCAAATGTCTGTTCAAGCGAACTAGCATGATGTTGGATTCGCTTGAATGTGACACATGTTGCTTTCAAGCGAACTCACATAGATTGGTTTCGCTTGAACTGTACCCTGTTCCTTTCAAGCGAACTACCTCACTAATACATGTACAAACCCTAATTTCTAACCTATTGTGTGCTCGTTCATTCTATCTAGACCTAAGACTCGATTAAGACAAAGTTAACAGACACTCAGTGCACCAACATTTTGTTAAACATTTTTTTAAACTTATAAGTCATGAATCCTAAATCAATAAAACCTATGTATCTCACAGGCATTTTTATGCTGACGTACCTATTTTCACATGTGTTTCAAGAAATGATGCATAGGATTGATCAAGATACACATAGGCAGACTCGAGCCTTCGTGACAATAAAAGATGCAAGACTAGTTAATTATGTTATGATTCCTTGTTGTTAAGACATTGTAACTTCTTTTAATCAATAAAACAACATTTAAATTTCCATGTGTTATGAAACAATGATTCTGTTACAACACTCCCCGACGATTCCGCCACGATTTGTTGTTTTACGTGGTCGGGGTGTGACTGAAGAGTTGGTATCAGAGCTCATGGTTATAGGGAATTAGGTTATTAGTAATGCTTTGACCTAGTCTATAACCTTCCTAGGACCCTAACACAAGATCCTTGTGTTTAGATCTTAAAACAATACCGTCACTTATCCTTAGGTGACAACCACAACCAGAACATAAATTTCGAATCCGCTTCGAAAACCAATCATCTGTTCTAGGATGATTGATTACTAGGTTTTGAACCCTCTAAGTTTTCAAAATCTCGTCAAAGTTGGGTCTTATAATGTGAACACATGCTATCTGGAAGGGTGGATGCCTGTACTCTGAGTTTTCTGTCTAAGGCTAGAGTGTTCGTACAAATCCACATAATCGGACCAGTCACTCTTACCTGGGAACTATTGGGGTGAGTGTCCACTTATAGGCTAAAACATGTCTTCGCGATACATTAATATGACCCGATTACTTTGATTAGTCACCATCTCGTTTGTTTGCCTTAGGTAACAAACAAATGAACGCAATTTTTATGCGTTATCATTCTGTTTTGATTATCCGATAACATTCCACTTGTTTCTTTCTATGCCTTTCATTTCTTCTAGAATGTCTCTTCATCGCAACGACGCTCAGATATCTGAGCAGACTACCAAATTTGCCCAGCGAATAGGCGAAGTAGTCCTGAAGACTGTACAATTAGCTGCTGCCATGGCTCGTCTCACGGATGAAGCTACTCCAGAGACACTAAAGGAAACAGAAGCCAAGCCTTCACCAAAACCAAAGAAACATAAAGCCTCAAAGAATCCCACAGCGGTTGCACCAAAACAAGCAGGACCTAATCAGGTGACAACACCACCAGCCAAGAAGCTGTACAAGGGAACTGCCCATGGTGTAAGCGATGCAACCGTCATCATCCGAATCACATGCCCTGTTTCAAATGTACCTACTGTGGACGATGGGGACATTTGCTTAACATATGAAGCTTTGATATCCAAAACAAAGCTGTTGCAAACCTGACCCACGGATGAACAGTTTGCTGATTTGAAGATGTTGCTACTTTGAATAGTTTGTATCTGTTGCTTTTGTGTCTTGTTGAACCATGAAACAATCTGTTTTGTTCATAAATAAATTGTTGTTCACAATTCTGATATACAAGTCTAGTTACATGTGTGTATGGCATTTCCTTATGATACCTACATCAAGGAACTATGTTCTTTACAAACTACTCTTGTGATTCTCCCTTTCTTATATTTGCTCATGATTTTCTCGAAAATTCTAAATACTCGTTTCATTCTAAGAAATGAAGTACATAAGTGACATTTTGAGTAATCACTTTAAATCCTTGGTTAGATAACTATGGGTACTTTTTTTTCGATCTCGTACCCATTACATTCTGGTTTTCATAACAACAATACATAATATATGCTTTTCAAAACAACCTTCATGATTTCAAAATATTCCATATAGTTTGAAAACATTTTTAACATAGTATATTCACTAATATATCAAGTGCATGATTTCAAAAACATCATTCATGCTTTCAAAAACCTTATACATAATTTCAAAATTCATCTCGCATGATTTTAAAACATTTTATAAATATACTTATCTAATATTTTATGATTTCAAAAGTATTATGTAAAGTTTCAAAAACGTTAAACACATTTCTAAAAGAACCCCATGCATAGTTTTCAAAAACATTTTGCCCATACATTGACTTAACCTTCAAACTCTGCTTCATATGTCGCCTTGGCATATCTAGCATCTCAACTTCATGAGCATTTTTTTTACCTCATGTATCGACTTAAGCACGTCTAGTGCAAGGTTTTGAAACGCCTCCCGCTTTTCAAATCCCAAGATCCATATGGGATCTTTTTATCTTCACAATTAGATCCTTGTGGATGATTATCATTCAAATCATAGTCCTTAATTGGATTCCTTGTAATCGAAATCGAATTTTCTTTTTAAGATCTTCCTATTCTTATAGTTAGATTCTTAAAATGTTTAAAGTACCAATCAAAATCCACGGATTGGATACATGGTGTGCTTTAAATACATGTGCACAAGTAACAAACAAATTAACAAAATGATAACAAATTTAAAAGATCAAGATAAACAAGTTTGTGATTATGTGATTATGTGTTTTCTTTTATGCATTTTGTGTTTTTGAGTAATCTGGATATTCGTTATCCAAATCCTCGTAGAATCTTCCATATCTTCATATGAGGGATTCATAGTAGGATATTCAAAAAGGTACTACCTTAAATCCTTAATGGGCTTCTACGTAATAGTTAAGACCCTTGGACTATATAGTACCATTCCATGATTCAAAAAGA
The DNA here is from genome assembly GCA_030545235.1 of Helianthus tuberosus. Lineage (NCBI taxonomy): Eukaryota > Viridiplantae > Streptophyta > Magnoliopsida > Asterales > Asteraceae > Helianthus > Helianthus tuberosus. The sequence continues at coordinate 131,811 of JARYGA010046849.1, read as the reverse complement.
CCCCTTGTGTGGTCTAGTCAAAAGAATGATTCAGAATCTGGTTAAGAATGACATGTGATGATATAAGCTGAGAAGACTCCTTGGTGGTCTATTTAAAGAGATCATTTATTGATTTAATTAAAAGGATCCTATGGTGGTCTAGTCACACTCATCACAGGTTTGTTCATTTGGTTTTCCTCTACACGTTATAAAATACACTATGCGGACTATGCAAGGAATTACGTAATTATGGACGCGTTCATAATTATGAAATTCGGTGCACAGGAACCACAGTAAGATTTATCATGTGTAAGAACCTATAGTGGCAACAATAACGAAACGTGAACAATGTAATGGAGGTACGGTGGACGCACCAATAACGCTTTATATACTTGTATATAAGTGTCCCTCTTACATTGCAAACATGATGTTATTAAAGTTACTAGAAGTTCAGGACTCTAACCAGTGTTCTTTTATCTTTTCAACTTCAAGTTTCAAGCTCTCACGAGTTTCCTCTAAATAAATTTCGGGACGAAATTTCCTAAAGTAGGGGAGATTGTGACACCTGTGCCTCCACGGCCGTCAAATAAATACTAAATCAATGAAATATTGTATTTCATACTTGGTATTTGTATAAATATGTGTATCATTTGCACATATCAATTCTTGTTCGATTTCGAGCTCTAAATCGCTTTCTGGAAAGTTATACGCGCACTGATGCGTAAACGCAGTCAGTTTAACGCGACAAACACTTCGGAACAGTGACATAGGCTTAACATACCTTAAATAACCTTTACATAACTTAGATATAAGTTTTGAAGGCTTTGGTATGGCGAAATCAAATTTATTCGCTTACAGGGACTAAATTCGACAAACTACGAAAGTATGCCGATTCGTACTGTAACGAACATTCCGGAACTTGATCGTAAGTTAAACATACCCTAAATATCCTTTACATATCTTAGAAATAGGCTTTCAGGGGTTCGGTGTGCTAAAATAAACTTTTTGGTCATTCAGGGACTAAAAGCGTCAAAAGTGCATAAGTTTGCATTTTCGCGCATAACTTACGTTCTGAATACATCCAGACATCCAAAAATTTATGTAATCATTAAAATATTATGTTTTAGTGATTGGCATGATAAAATTCCATTCGTCGCGTAATTTGGATCATTTTTCACGTCCGTTGGTGTTTCGTCGTAATTAACCGAATAACGTGATCGTACGGCCAAACAAACCGACATCCAAGATATTTTTGAGCATGTTTCATGTCCACTATGTTTAGGAATCTTTGTAGACCCTTGAAAATGGTTTAACAGGCCTTAAACGTGTCGAAAAAGGCCTTAAACACATGCAGGGACTGAAACTGCACATTTTGAAACATGTTTGCTGGTCTGCAGCTCAGGAGGGGCGCGTAAGACCCCCTTGATCCTTACACGGCCCTCCTAAACCTCCCATATCTGCAAAAATTGATTTCCAGCTTGTTCCAGCTGTTCCACACACTTGCAAATGGTTTTAAGCTTCCTATGGGCTGGTTTTGGGTTCCCATGGTTTCATAAATCAGTGGGTGCAAGTGTAAGGCCAAGATCAAAGCTCGTTTTTCGATGAACGATCCTAATGGTCTTGGTTTTCCTATAAATACCCAACCCACTTCATTTACAAACCCACACTTGATCTGATTTGTTCTCTAAGTTGGAGTGCTTTCACTTCATACCTGAGAATAATAGGATCAAACTTCCATTCTTGGACCTTTTGTAAGTATTCTTTCATTTTTTACGCATTTTTAGCGTGAAAGTCAAACTGTGTTTGACTTTCTGCATTGACCAGTTTATGGTCAACACAAAGTTCGTTTGAACTTCATTACGTGAGCTTAATCACGATGGTTTTAGTCTCTTATGACTATACCTACTGATTACCACGTTATCTAGGCATAGTGTCGAGTCGTAGTTTCTGCCAAAATGTGTATTTTTGCGTATTTTGTAACCAAACTACTTTTAGGTATCAAGACCCTTTGTTTTGATACCAAACCTGTTTTCAAACCTCGTTAAACATGTTTTTACATGTTTAACTCGTCACTTTAGGTTTAGTGCTTATATAGGGTCGTAAGGTAAGCGATCTAAACAATCGCTTAGACTTTTGAACCCGACCCGTTTGGATTCGACCAAACACATTGGGTGACCATAGTTGTATAGGGAATAACCTTCCGAGGTTATACCTTATGGTCACTACGTTTAGTTAGTTGTATGATAGGTAGTATATATGCCTTAGGAAAATTACCAAAATGCCCTTTTTACGCCGAATTTCATTTTAAGCATATGTAACATAATTTTTGACATCTAAACTAATTAGACAACAATATTAGACATGTTAAGGCATATTTTACTTGTCATAGGACTAGTTAGGCGGTCCGAACGCGTTTTACGCAAACGACGTGTTAAAGTAGCATAAGCTACCTAAACGGGTCATAATGTGTCGTAAGCACTTAGGATAGGTTTCCTTTTAGAATGTAGGCTTTGTTAAACCATATTATATGAGTTCCTATACTCATTTGGTTTACGAAACCTCATTCTATCTGATCTCCCGATTTAGGTCCGGTTATTAACATAGTTACCTATATTAGGTGCCGTTTGATTCCGTGATCCCTCTAGTTTTGTTTGGTTGTTGTTCAAGACTTCTAAGCACCCTCAAGTGAGTACATAGTCCCCTCTTTTACTGTTTCTCAAACGTTTTGGGGTGAAACACATGTGCCTACTTGTTACTTTCGTGTTTACCATGTTTTCATATCATATGTTTGTTATGTTCATTAGTACACTTATAGTACATGATTTCATTGTGTTTTTGCTATGTATGTCCATTTGTTGCATACTTAGTACATCGTTTTACATTTCATTTTATGCTACGTATGTCCATTTAGTGCACACTTAGTACATTGTTTTACATTTCATTTTATGCTATGTATGCCCATTTAGTGCAACTTAGTACATTGTTTTACATTTCATTTCACGCTATGTATGTCCATTTAGTGCATACTTAGTGCATTGTTTTACATTACATTTCATGCTATGTATGTTCATTTGTTGCATACTTAGTACATTATTTTCATAAAACATGCTTACATTTTGGTATGACATTTGGTTTGTTTAAATGGGATAAAAATACATTCATTAATATTGATCACACCGTTCGTTAGTAGGTAGTGGTACCATAGGAATTGACAACTCCCGTTCCTGAAATCCTAGGTTTGTTTGGATGGATGGAATGACCGAATTCGATACACATAATTCAGATAAATCTTTAAATTCGTTTAAGGGTTTATCGCCACAGTCTCAAGGCTTGAATGTATGCATTTTCACAATACCGCATAGATGTTTGTATCAGTAAAGTATGCATTATTTTACAAAACATAACTTTTGATCATAATTTATCAAATGCATTGTTTTGTACATTTCTTTCTTATAGGGTTGAGTAAATGCTTTTAATCAATAAATGCTTTTATTCACTATACATTACATTTGTTTACACAATAACATTTCAACATTTATTTGACATTACATTTTTGGTGGTTTGTTTGGTAAGTGATTTAAATAACGAGGCGTGTGTAATAAGATAAAAGCATGGTGGATACGCCGCTGGTACTTCCTATATATAAGTGCTTTTATGGTATTACATATTGTAGCATTATTTAAACTTTTTCAAGTTAGACATAATACATTTTACACTTATAACATATCTTCATAAAACATTGTTTTACAAACAACATATTTTATACAAACTCATTTTTACTTAGTTATTCATTTCATTATGCATTGTTCTTTTATATCATCTGATTTCTTATCACTTATGTATAATTTATAAAAGAAAACATTTTACAAGGATCATGACTAACTTTTGTTAAACATATTCTTTAAACTTATAAGTCATGAATCCTAAATCAATAAAACATATGTATCTCACAGGCATTTTTATGCTGACGTACCTATTTTCACATGTGTTTCAGGAAATGATGCTTAGGATTGATCAAGATACACATAGGCAGACTCGGGCCTTAGTGACAATAAAAGATGCAAGATTAGTTAATTATGTTATGATTCCTTGTTGTTAAGACATTGTAACTTCTTTTAATCAATAAAACAACATTTAAATTTCCATGTGTTATGAAGCAATGATTCTGTCAACACTCCCCGACGATTCCGCCACGATTTGTTGTTTTACGTGGTCGGGGTGTGACAACTCTTACCTGGGAACTCTTGGGGTGAGTGTCCACTTATAGGCGAGCATGTCTTCGGTAATACATTATTATCACTCATTTACTTTGATTTGTCACTGTGTGTCGACTGTTTGTTACGAGGTAATGAACAAATGACCACCATCCTTTCATTTTGTTGATATTTATGGTATCTCATTTTTCATCACATCATCTCACTCGCTTTCTCTCATGTTTCCTCTTTTAGAATGCCTCCTCGACGTAACGTTCAACAACCGGATGCCGAACTGGCAGCTATTATAGCACAACAGATGGCTGCTATTCTACCTAATCTCATCACTCAAATAAACCAAGCCAACAATAACAATGTTAATGCACCTGCTCCGTGCAACTTTAAACAGTTTAACTCGGCTAAACCGCTCAAGTTTAGTGGTTCTGAAGGAGCAACTGGGCTCCTACAGTGGTTTGAGAGTCTTGAGAGCACATTTCGCCATGTTCAGTGTCCTAACAATCGTAAGGTCGAGTTTGCTTCGAGTGTATTCCAAAAGAGGGCTCTTACTTGGTGGAATGGGGTAATGAGAGATAGAGGTGCTGATGTTGCTTTAGGTTAAACATGGGAGGAACTTAGAGTTCTTATGATGAGAGAGTTTTGTCCTCGTCACGAGCAGAGGGCACTTGAAAATGAGTTCAATGACTTGAAGCAAGACAGTGGTGAACACCGGGCTTATACAGACAGATACGAGGAATTAAGCTTGCTCTGTCCTACAATGGTCACGCCTTTGGATAAGGCTATTGAGAAGTACATAGATAGTTTGCCAGATCCTGTTCAGGATATTGTCACTGGCAGCAACCTTACTACCGTCCGACATGCCATTGAGCTAGCTGCAACCCTTACTGAATCGCAAGTCAAAAAGGGTAAACTCCACAGAAAAGGTGATAAAAAGCAGAAACAGTCAAACCAGGCTGCTCCTAATCAGCCTGCACAACCTGCTGCCATGAGGCAGTATGCTGGTAAAGCACCTATGTGCAACAAATGTAACAGTCACCACCAGCCACAGGTGCAATGTCGCATCTGCACAAATTGTGGAAATCTGGTCATCTTGCGAACACCTGCCGCTTTGCTCCGAACCAAAATCAGGCAGCTCAAAATCAAGCAGCACAAAACCCTGCCCAGAATCCTGCACGACCTCACTATCCGTCTGGTTCATGTTTCAACTGTGGGGATCTGACCCACTACAGGAACAACTGCCTGAGATTGGCAAACGCAAATCAGGCACCGGCTCGTGGTAGAGCTTTCAACCTTAATGCAAACGAGGCACGCACAGATAACGAAGTGGTGAACGGTATGTTCCTTGTTAACAACCATCCTGCTTCTGTTCTATTTGATTCGGGTGTCGATAAGAGTTTTGTGTCCTTAGCATTTGAGCCTTTGCTTTCAATGACTAGAACAAAACTAGGAAAGCCCTTGACAGTAGAAGTAGCTAGTGGTGAACCTGTTGTACTCGACTCTGTTCTTCAAAATTGCAAGTTGAATCTTAATAACCTTTTTTCTCTATTGACCTCACACCGATGCAACTCGGGAGCTTTGATGTAATAGTAGGAATGGATTGGTTATCCAAGTTGTCACACCCCGACCACGTGTAACATACAAAACGTGGCGGAAACGTCGGGGAGTGTTGTAACAGAATTAATGTTTCATAACCATGGATACAAAAAGTGTTTCGTTTTATTAAACATTGAATATTTACATCATCAGGAAATCTAAATACACAATTTAAACATAGTCTATCATTGTTATTGAGTCACTAAAGCCTTGTCCAGTCCTATGTGAGCATGCATCTTATCAATCGATATCATTCAACAATACCTGAAACATATGTGAAAACGAGGTCAGCAAAGAAATGCTGGCGAATACATTAGTTTTGTAGGAGTGTCGAAATAATGGCTAGTTTAGATGTTGCAATACTTTATTAAAAACCTTATTTTGAAAAGAGTATAATATTGCAACTTAATTAACCAACTCAAATCAAGCGGGTTATAGTTTATAAAACCTCGTAGCCATGACTCTTAACCCAAAAATCTTTGTTTTAGTACAGCAAATTGTGAAAAGTATGTTATTTGTATAAAATGTTATATGTCCAAATTGAAATGATTCAAATAATGCTACGATATGTAATACCATACAAACACTTATATATAGGAAGTACCATCGGCGTATCCACCATGCTTGTATCATATTACACACGCCTCGTTACTTAATCACTTTCTCAAATCAAACTACCAAAGTGAAATGTTCATGTCTAATGTAAATCATGTAATGTATAACCAATGTCAAAAGTGTTTATGTGTCAAATGTAAACCATGTAATATGTAACCAAAATGATATGTATGGCTAGTGAAATGCATCAACTAAACCATGGATGAAATGCACAAAACAAAGCGTTGAAGTAAAACTTGGTTTAAATCAAAGCTATGTTTTGTGTAAATGTCAATGTAAATCATGTAATATGTAACCAAAATGATATGTATGGCTAGTGAAATGCATCAACTAAACCATGGATGAAATGCACAAAACAAAGCGTTGAAGTAAAACTTGGTTTAAATCAAAGCTATGTTTTGTGTAAATGCATGATCAATGTAAATCATGTAATATGTAACCAAAACCCAATCGTATATCGCTTTGAAGCCAATCGTTTACCCATTCGTTAAGACATCGTGTGAAAACCAATCGTTTACCCAATCGTTAAAACATCGTGTGAAAACCAATCGTTTACCCAAATCGTATAATTCGTTTTAGGTCGTGAAACTACTTAAATGGTCGTCTCGCTAATAACATTCAAACCTTCTTGACTCGCATTAATAAACCCTTACCAAAGGATAGATTAACAATTCGCATTAATAAACCCTTACCAAAGGATAGATTAACAACTCGCATTAATAAACCCTTACCAAAGAGTAAATTAACAATTACAGATTCAGTCGCTACCCACAACACCCACTCATAACTACGGGTGTAGTAAATAACGGGATTTGTCAGATCCTATGGTACCATAACCTAATACTGGTCGGCATGATCATTGCTAATGAATGTCATTTATTATGTAACTACAACCAACAAGTTTGTTCACTTTATCGAAATCGTTATTAGTTTTGTATAAACCGTCTTAATCGTTTTTGAAACCATCGTTATAACATCGAAAATATTTAGCACATATGAGTCACCCCAAAACAATTGAAAGCAGTAAAATAGGGGAATAATGTACTCGCCTGAGAATGCTTAGAGGTCTTGAACAACAACCAAACAAAGCTAGAGGGAGCACGGAAATCAGTCGGCAATCTAAAACTATATAAATAAACCGGACTTAAATCGGGAGATCGGATAGGATGAGGCTTGGTAAACCAAATGAGTATTGGAACTCATATGATATGGTTTAACAAGGCCTACATACTACATGAAACCTAACCTAAGTGCTTTCGACCCATCGCGGCCCATTAAGGTAGCTTATGCTACTTTAACGCGTCGTGCGCGTGAAACGCGTTCGGACCATCTAACTAGTCCTATGACAAGTGTTATATGCTTAAACATGTTACATAATCAGTTATGTGACAAAAGTTTAGGTTACATATGCTTAATTACCGATTATACATGAAAAGGGTATTCTGGTAATTTACCTAAGGCATATAAACTACCTATCATACAACTACTTAAACGATGTGACCATAAGGTATAACCTCGGAAGGTTATTCCCTAAACACTATGGTCACCTAATGTATTTGGTCGGATCCTAATGATCGACCAAATGGGTCGGGTTCGAGGTATAAGCGATTTATTAGATCGCTTACCCTACGACCCTAGACAACGTGGTAATCAGTAGGCATAGTCCCAAGGGACTATAACCAACGTGATTACACTCACGTTGCGAAGTTCCTACGAACTTCGCATTGACCATAAGCTGGTCAACGCTGAAAGTCAAACAAAGTTTGACTTTCTGACTCGAAAAGCAATAAAATAAAGAAAAGAACGAAAGAATACTTACGAAGGGTCCCCAAATGCTAATTTCGATCCGAGAATCTCAGGTATGAAACAATGGTTTCAACTTAGAGTTTCTAAGATCAAAATTCTAGTGGTTTAAGCAATGGGGTGATGGGGTATTTATAGTTTTCGGGCCACCGTTGAGATCGTTTCATGGAAACTGTGCTTTAATCAAAACCGTACAAGTGTTGGAACCTTATGGTGCCTAAAAATGGTCCTTATCATCTGACTAAGCATTAGAGAATGTGTGGGTGAGAATCAAACAGCTGCAACTTGCTGTTAAAAACATTTAATCTGGTCTGATATGCGGACGCGGCCCGCTTCAGGATCAGCCAAATACAATGCGGGCCGCCTGGCCCTTCTGATCTGCATACAACTTTCAAAAATGGCAGTTTCAGCCCCTGCACGTGTTTAAGGCCTTTTCCGACACTTCTAAGGCCCGTAAAGCCAACTTTAAGGCCCTAAAATGTTGCCTAAACATTGTGGACATGAAACATGCTCAAAAATATGCCGGGTGATGGTTCGTTTGGTCGTACGAACGCGATGTTCGCTTAATTACGACGGAATGCGCACAAGCGCGAAAAACGATCCAAATGACGCAACGAATGGAGTTTTGGCAAGCCAAACACTAAAGCATAATATAGTCATGCTTACATAAATTTTTGGATGTCCGGATGTATTCAGAACGTGAGTTATGCGCAAAAGTGCAAACTTGTGCACTTTTTGACACTTTTAGTCCCTGAATGACCCAAAAGTTTATTTTAGCATACCGAACCCCTCAAATCCTATTTCTAAGCTATGTAAAGGATATTTATGGTATGTTTAAATAATGGTCATGTTCCGGAATGTCTGTTACAGTTCAAATTGGCATACTTTCGCAGTTTGTCAAGTTTAGTCCCTGTAGGCGAATTAACTTGTTTTTGCCATACCAAAGCCTTCAAAACTTATTTCTAAGTTATGTAAGGGTTATTTAAGGTATGTTAAGCCAATGTCACTATTCCGGAGTGTTTGTTGCATTAAACTGGTTATATTTACACATTGGTGCGCGTATAACCTTCCAAAAAGCGATTTAGAGTTTGAAATTGAACAAAAATTGATATGTGCAAATGATACACATATTTTTTTTACAAATCCCTAGTATGAAATATAATATTTCATTGGTTCGGTATTTGTTTGATAGCCGTGAAGGCACAGGTGTTACAGTCTCCCCTACTTTAGGAAATTTCATCCTGAAATTTAATCACAGGAAACTTGTAAGAGCTTGAAAACATGAAGTTGAAAAGATCGAACAACATTGGTTAAGGTTCTGAACTTCTAGTAACCTTAATAACATTATGCTTCCAATGTAAGAGGGACACTTATATACAAGTACATGAAGCGTCATTGGTGCGTCCACCGTACCTCCATTACATCGTTCTCATTTTGTTATTGTTGTCACTATTGGTTCTTACACATAATAAATCCTACTGGGTTTCTGTGCACTAAATTTCATAATTATGTACGCGTCCATAATCAAACAATTCCTTGCACAGTTCACACAGTCTATTTTATAATGTGTAGGGGAAAACCAAATGAACAATCCTGTGATGAGTGTGACTAGACCGCCATAGAATCCTTTTAATTAAATCAATAAATGATCTAAATAGACTATCAAGGAGTCTGTTCAGCTATATCACTAGATGTCGTTCTTTAACCAAATTGTGAATCAATCTTTTTGACTAGACCACTAAGAGGGTCTCTTATGAATCATGGAGTGGTACTATATAACCCAAGGGTCTTAACTACCACGTAGAAGCCCATAAGGGTTTAAGGTAGTACCTTTTGAATATCCTACTATGAATCCCTCATATGAAGATATGAAAGATTCTATGAGGATTTGAAAATCGGATCACACAAAAACATAGAGGAGAACACATAAACACATATCACATAATCGCATACTCGCATAATTGTTTAATTTGACCTTTAAATTTGTTATCATTGGACACGGGTATTTAAAGCATACAAGGAATCAAATCCTTAATTGCAGCAATTTGGATGGATCCATATGAATACCCTGCTTGTTGACTACATGACCCAAAAACTGAACTTCTTTAAGCCAAAATTTCCTCTTGGAGGATTTAGCGAAAAGTTTGTTCCTTCTTTAAGGGTTCCAGTGTCAATGAAGGTGTTGATCGTTATCGGCTCGTGATATGAATAGATCAAGATGTCATTAATAACAATGACGAACTGATCCAAATAAGGCTTGCAGACTCTATTTATTAAGTCCTTGAAGATGGCTGGAGCATTTGTCAACCCAAAAGGCATGACTGTAAACTCGTAATGGCCATACTTCGTGCAGAAAACCGTTTTGGGAATATCTTCTTTGAGAATACAAAGTTGATGATATCCAAAACGCAAATCGATCTTAGAAAAGCATGAAACGCTATGCAGTTGATCGGAGAAATCGTTGATTTAAGGTAGGGGATATCGATTCTTGATGGTAAGCTTAATAGGCTTACGTTAATCGATATACATTCGAAAAGATCCATTTTTTTCTTTTCACAAAGAGGACAGGAGTTTCTCCAAGGTGAAAAGTTCGGACGGATGAATCCTTTATCAGACAACTCTTGAATCTGTTTTGATAATTCTTGCATCTCGAACGGTGCAAGACGATAAGATACTTTAGATTTAAAAGAAACAAGTGTTTGAGGTTCTTAGGGAGATCACAAGTGATCATAAGAATGACAGAACCACACGAGTAGTTTTGTCTTTGTGTTGACATCTAGGTTGGATCAAACATTCATACAATTGCATTAGTTGAAAAAAAATAAAAACCACAAATTTTTATTTATATAACAACCGCATTGTCTTTAAATGTTACAAGATAACAACCAGAGGAAATTCAAAATACTAATTGTTCTTCATCATTGATTGCCTCATTGATGTTATACACTCGTCCACGTGCTGGATTCACATTGACGTTGACGTTCGCATTTGGGTTTGCGTTAGCATTTGCATTCATCAGTCTCGGACAGTTGTGGCGGAAGTGACCAATCTCTCCGCAGTTGAAACATGACCCCAGTGGGAATCTCGCAGCATTCCCTTGAACCGGAGCTTGAACCTGAGCTGCCTGATTTTGTCCCAGACGACAAACATTGGCCAAATGCCCAAGTCTACCACACGTTGTGCATTTCTTGCAATCTTGTTGTGCAACGTGATGACCGTTGCAACGGGCACAATGTGGTGCGGTGCCAGCATATGCCTTCTTCGCAGATGGCTGTGCCGGTGGGTTTTGCAAGTTCTGAGCAGTCTGTGCTGTGACAGCAAAATTTTGGGCACCCTTCCGCTTCTTTGATTTCTTCGAAGTCTCACCTTCCTTACCCTTCTTGTTTTGACCTTTCTTGCTATCCTCTTTGTCAGACCCCTGCTTCTTACCCTTGTCACCCTTTCTGTGTAACTTATTCTTTCGAATCTGCGACTCAGTCAATGTTGCAGCTAACTCGATCGCCTGACGGAGTGTGGTAGGGCTACTACCAGTAAGGATGTCACACCCCGACCGCGTAAAACAACAAATCGCGGCGGAAACATCGGGGCGTGTTGCGACAGAATTAATTGTCTCATAACCATGGTATACAAAGTTGTCTTTTATTTATAAACAAAGGTGTTACATTGTTTCAAACAGGAAATTAAAGAGTTCAGAACATAATTAAACATAGTCTATCTTATTTTAAAGTCTCTAAGGCACAGGTCCGCCCTAGTATCATGATCAACATCCTATGGAAAAGCACCTGAAAACACATGTGAAAATAGGTACGTCAGCATAAAAATGCCTGTGAGATACATAGGTTTTGTGAAAATAAGATTCATGACTTATGTTTGAGAAAATGTTTAGTCATGAACCTTGTTATTTGCTTTGTCTTGTAAATCATTTGAAAACAATAAGATCAGATGATAAGTACAAGTAATTGTCAGGTTAAATAGATAACCATGTAAAAATGTGTTTGTATAAGATAAGTTGTTTGTAAATCAATGTCTTGTGAAAAGTATGTTATTTGTATAAAATGTTATATGTATCAAACTGAAATGATTCAAATAACGTTACGCCATGTAATACCATACAAACACTTATATATAGGAAGTACCAGCGGCGTATCCACCATGCTTTTATCATATTACACACGCATCGCTAACTTAATCACTTAATCAAACCAAACCAACCAATGTAAGAAGTCTATGTTTAACCAAATTGTCAAATGTATTGAAATAATATGTCAAAGTGTTTATGTCAAGATGTAAATCATGTCAAATGTCTATGTCAAATATCCATGTCAAATGTCTATGTCAAAATGTCATGTATGGCAAGTGAAATGTCTCAACTAAACCATATGCACAAAACAAAGTATTGAAGTAAAACATGGTTTAAATCAACGCTATGTTTTGTGTAAATGCATGCAACTATTTAATATGAACATTTATGCGGTATTGTGAAAATGCATACATCCAAGCCTGGCGACTGTGGTGATAAAACCCTTTAAACAAATTAAAGGTCTATCTGTCTTAATGTCAACGAATTCGGTCATTCCTTTCTGTCCCCTTACCCTGGGATGTCCGGAACGGGAGTTGTCAATTCCTATGGTACCACTACCTACTAACGAACGGCGTAGCTAATGTTAATGGATATATTGTCCCATGTAAACAAACCAAATGTCATAACAAAATGTGAGCATGTGAAAACAATGCACTAAGTATGTAATCAAATGAACATACATAGCGTGAAATGTCATGTAAAACGATGTACTAAGTAATGCACACAATGGGCATACCTAGCATGAAATGTCATATAAAACGATGTACTAAGTAATGCACACAATGGGCATACCTAGCATGAAATGTCATGTAAAACGATGTACTAAGTAATGCACACAATGGGCATACCTAGCATGAAATGTAATGAAATCATGTACTATAATGTACTAACGAACATAGCAGTATATGATGTGAAAACAGGAAAGCATGAAAGTAACAAGTAGGCACATGTGTTCCACCCCAAAACAGTTTGGAAAACAGTAAAAGAGGGGTCTATGTACTCACTTGAGATTGCTCAGTTGTCAAAAGATAATCACCAAGTAAAGCTAGAGATCTCGGAATCAAACGGCACCTAATATAGGTAACTATGTTAATAAACCGGACCTATCTCGGAAGATTGGGTAGCATTAGGGTTTGTAAACCAAATGAGTGTAGGAACTCACGTGATATGGTTTAACAAAGCCTACATGCTAAATGAAACTTAACATAATTGTTTACGACCCATTACGACCCGTTTAGGAAGCTTATGCTACTTTAACGCGTCGTGCGCGTGAAACACGTTCGGACCGCCTAACTAGTCCTATGACAAGTATTATATGCCTAAACATGTTACAAAATCAGTTACGTGACAAAAGTTTAGGTTACATATGCTTAATTACCAATTATGTATGAAAAGGGTATTCTGGTAATTTACCTAAGGCATATAAACTACCTATCATACAACTACTTAAACGTCGTGACCATAAGGTATAACCTCGGAAGGTTATTCCCTACACTATGGTCACCTAACGTATTTGGTCAGATCCTAATGATCGACCAAACTGGGTCGGGTTCGAAGGTATAGGCGATTTATTAGATCGCCTACCCTACGACCCTAAACAACGTGGTAATCAGTAGGCATAGTCCCAAGGGACTATGACCATCGTGATTACAATCACGTTGCGAAGTTCTAACGAACTTCGCATTGACCATTACTGGTCAACGCTGAAAGTCAAACAAAGTTTGACTTTCCGACTCGAAAAGCAGTAAATAATAAGGAAAAGAACGAAAGAATACTTACGAAGGGTCCCCGAATACTAACCCAGATCAAAATAGCTCAGGTATGAAACGAAGGTTCCAACTTAGAGCTTCCTTAATCAGATTTGTGGGTTTTTGTGTTGAGTATGGATGGGTATTTATAGTAAATGCACCACCGTTAGGATCGTTTATCGGGAAACGTGCCTTGATCTCACCCGTACAAGTGTCGGAAGCTTATGGTGGCTCATTTGGTCACTCACCATAAGAGATCAACACTTGGCATTGGGATTAGGAGTGGTTTGCAGCTGTTAACAGCTGTTTAAACATTGCACCTGGTCTGGAGACCCCATACGCATCGTATGGTATATATACCATACGCATCGTATGGGTGAACTTTGGCAGAATTACAGTTTTGGTCCCTGAACTGTATTTAGGCCATTTTTGACACGTTTAAGGCCCGTTAACCCCATTTCAAAGCTCTTAAATGAAGTTAAAGTATAGGGAACTTAAAACATGTTCAAAAATATCTCGGATGTCGGTTCGTTTGGCCGTACGAACGCGATGTTCGCTTAATTACGACGGAATACGCATAAGCGCGAAAAACGATCCAAATGACGCGACGAATGGATTTTTCTTAAGGCGAACCCTAAAATATAATGTAGTCATGCTTCCATAAATTTTTGGATGTCCAGATGTATTCAGAACGTAAGTTATGCGCGAAAATGCAAACTTGTGCACTTTTTGACACTTTTAGTCCCTGAATGTTCCAAAAGTTTATTTTAGCACACCAAACCCCTCAAAGCCTATTTCTAAGCTATGTAAAGGATATTTAAGGTGTGTTTAACTTATGGTTATGTTTCGGAATGTTCGTTACAGTTCAAATTGACATACTTTCGCAGTTTGTCATATTTAGTCCCTGTAAGCGAATTAACTTGTTTTTGCCATACCAAAGCCTTCAAAACTTATTTCTAAGTTATGTAAAGGTTATTTAAGGTATGTTGAGTATATGTTGATGTTCCCGGAGTATTTCTCGCATTAAACTGAGTACGTTTACGCACTAGTTTGCGTATAACTCTCCAGAAAGTGATGTAGAGTTTGAAATTACATAAAAGTCAAAACATGAAAAATGTATAACATAACAAAACAAACATTGTGATCAAATAACATTGTTTTATTGATAACAGAACTGTTCATAGTGATTACAAGCACAGTTGTTACAAAGGATGTCTTGTACCGTGTCAGGTAGGCCGTCAATGTACCTTTCGATAGCCTTGTCGAGTGGGGTAACCATTGTCGGGCAAAGCAGACTCAACTCCTCAAACCTATCAGTATGCGCCCTGTGCTCACCACTATCTTGCTTCAACTCATCAAATTCCTTCTCCAAAGCTCGCTGCTCATGACGAGGACAGAATTCCCTCATCATAAGGGCCCTAAGTTCAGCCCACGTCTGTGCTAGAGCAACTTCTGCACCACGATCCCTCATAACCCCGTTCCACCATGTGAGAGCCCTCTTCTGAAACACACTCGAAGAAAACTCGACCCTGCGATTGTCAGGACACTGCACGTGGCGGAAAGTATTCTCAATGCTCTCGAACCATTGAAGAAGCCCAGTCGCTCCTTCAGAACCACTAAACTTGAGGGGTTTAGCCTGGTTAAAATCCTTGTATTTACACTGTGCGTTATTGTTGTTGTTATTATTGCCGTTGTTGTATATCTCGTGGACTTGGGTTACAACCCCGGGAAGCACAGCAGCCACCTGCTGAGAGATCAGGGCTGCGAGTTCTTCAATAGCGAAAGTCCGAGCATCGGTTCGATCATCGCGTCGAGGAGGCATTGTCTAAAAGAGGAAACATGAAATGAACGAGTGAGAGAATTAGACGAAAAGAATGAGATGAACAAATTTGATGAAAGCAAGGATAGTGGTCATTTGTTTGTTACTACAAAGCAACAAACGACCCCGGTGATAAATCAAAGTAAATAGGTCAAAAATAATGTATCGCGAAGACATGCTCGCCTATAAGTGAACACTCATCCCAAGAATTCCCAGGTAAGCACAACTGGTCTCGCGTCTGATGAGATATATACGAAGTGCTTGCCTAGACAGAAAACCCAGAATACAGGCATTCACCCTTCCAGTTTGCACGTGTTCACATTATTTAAGACTCAAAACTTTGGCAAGAGTTTGAAAATTCAAAAGGGGTTCAAAACCTTATAACCGAGGGTTCAAAACCTTGTAATCAATCATCCTAGAACAGATGATTAGTTTTCAAAGCGGTTTTGAAATTTATGTTCTTGTTGTGGTCGTCGCCTAAGGATAGGTGACGGTATTGTTTTATGACTAAACGCAAGTAAACTCGCGTTAGGGTCCTAAGAAGGTTATAGACTAGGTCAAAGCATTACTAATAACCTAATTCCCTATAACCATTGGCTCTGATACCATCTTTTCTATCACACCCCGACCAAGTGTAACATACAAAACGTGGCGGAAACGTCGGGGAGTGTTGTAACAGAATTAATGTTTCATAACCATGGATACAAAAAGTGTTTCGTTTTATTAAACATTGAATATTTACATCATCAGGAATTCTAAATACACAATTTAAACATAGTCTATCATTGTTATTGAGTCACTAAAGCCTTGTCCAGTCCTATGTGAGCATGCATCTTATCAATCGATATCATTCAACAATACCTGAAACATATGTGAAAACGAGGCCAGCAAAGAAATGCTGGCGAATACATTAGTTTTGTAGGAGTGTCGAAATCATGGCTAGTTTAGATGTTGCAATACTTTATTAAAAACCTTATTTTGAAAAGAGTATAATATTGCAACTTAATTAACCAACTCAAATCAAGCGGGTTATAGTTTATAAAACCTCGTAGCCATGACTCTTAACCCAAAAATCTTTGTTTTAGTACAGCAAATTGTGAAAAGTATGTTATTTGTATAAAATGTTATATGTCCAAATTGAAATGATTCAAATAACGCTACGATATGTAATACCATACAAACACTTATATATAGGAAGTACCATCGGCGTATCCACCATGCTTGTATCATATTACACACGCCTCGTTACTTAATCACTTTCTCAAATCAAACTACCAAAGTGAAATGTTCATGTCTAATGTAAATCATGTAATGTATAACCAATGTCAAAAGTGTTTATGTGTCAAATGTAAACCATGTAATATGTAACCAAAATGATATGTATGGCTAGTGAAATGCATCAACTAAACCATGGATGAAATGCACAAAACAAAGCGTTGAAGTAAAACTTGGTTTAAATCAAAGCTATGTTTTGTGTAAATGCATGATCAATGTAAATCATGTAATATGTAACCAAAATGATATGTATGGCTAGTGAAATGCATCAACTAAACCATGGATGAAATGCACAAAACAAAGCGTTGAAGTAAAACTTGGTTTAAATCAAAGCTATGTTTTGTGTAAATGCATGATCAATGTAAATCATGTAATATGTAACCAAAACCCAATCGTATATCGCTTTGAAGCCAATCGTTTACCCAATCGTTAAGACATCGTGTGAAAACCAATCGTTTACCCAATCGTTAAAACATCGTGTGAAAACCAATCGTTTACCCAAATCGTATAATTCGTTTTAGGTCGTGAAACTACTTAAATGGTCGTCTCGCTAATAACATTCAAACCTTCTTGACTCGCATTAATAAACCCTTACCAAAGGATAGATTAACAATTCGCATTAATAAACCCTTACCAAAGGATAGATTAACAACTCGCATTAATAAACCCTTACCAAAGAGTAAATTAACAATTACAGATTCAGTCGCTACCCACAACACCCACTCATAACTACGGGTGTAGTAAATAACGGGATTTGTCAGATCCTATGGTACCATAACCTAATACTGGTCGGCTTGATCATTGCTAATGAATGTCATTTGTTATGTAACTACAACCAACAAGTTTGTTCACTTTATCGAAATCGTTATTAGTTTTGTATAAATCGTCTTAATCGTTTTTGAAACCATCGTTATAACATCGAAAATATTTAGCACATATGAGTCACCCCAAAACAATTGAAAGCAGTAAAATAGGGGAATAATGTACTCGCCTGAGAATGCTTAGAGGTCTTGAACAACAACCAAACAAAGCTAGAGGGAGCACGGAAATCAGTCGGCAATCTAAAACTATATAAATAAACCGGACTTAAATCGGGAGATCGGATAGGATGAGGCTTGGTAAACAAAATGAGTATTGGAACTCATATGATATGGTTTAACAAGGCCTACATACTACATGAAACCTAACCTAAGTGCTTTCGACCCATCGCGGCCCATTAAGGTAGCTTATGCTACTTTAACGCGTCGTGCGCGTGAAACGCATTCGGACCATCTAACTAGTCCTATGACAAGTGTTATATGCTTAAACATGTTACATAATCAGTTATGTGACAAAAGTTTAGGTTACATATGCTTAATTACCAATTATACATGAAAAGGGTATTCTGGTAATTTACCTAAGGCATATAAACTACCTATCATACAACTACTTAAACTATGTGACCATAAGGTATAACCTCGGAAGGTTATTCCCTAAACACTATGGTCACCTAATGTATTTGGTCGGATCCTAATGATCGACCAAATGGGTCGGGTTCGAGGTATAAGCGATTTATTAGATCGCTTACCCTACGACCCTAGACAACGTGGTAATCAGTAGGCATAGTCCCAAGGGACTATAACCAACGTGATTACACTCACGTTGCGAAATTCCTACGAACTTCGCATTGACCATAAGCTGGTCAACGCTGAAAGTCAAACAAAGTTTGACTTTCTGACTCGAAAAGCAATAAAATAAAGAAAAGAACGAAAGAATACTTACGAAGGGTCCCCGAATGCTAATTTCGATCCGAGAATCTCAGGTATGAAACAATGGTTTCAACTTAGAGTTTCTAAGATCAAAATTCTAGTGGTTTAAGCAATGGGGTGATGGGGTATTTATAGTTTTCGGGCCACCGTTGAGATCGTTTCATGGAAACCGTGCTTTAATCGAAATCGTACAAGTGTTGGAACCTTATGGTGCCTAAAAATGGTCCTTATCATCTGACTAAGCATTAGAGAATGTGTGGGTGAGAATCAAACAGCTGCAACTTGCTGTTAAAAACATTAAATCTGGTCTGATATGCGGATGCGGCCCGCTTTAGGATCAGCCAAATACAATGCGGGCCGCCTGGCCCTTCTGATCTGCATACAACTTTCAAAAATGGCAGTTTCAGCCCCTGCACGTGTTTAAGGCCTTTTCCGACACTTCTAAGGCCCGTAAAGCCAACTTTAAGGCCCTAAAATGTTTCCTAAACATTGTGGACATGAAACATGCTCAAAAATATGCCGGGTGATGGTTCGTTTGGTCGTACGAACGCGATGTTCGCTTAATTACGACGGAATGCGCACAAGCGCGAAAAACGATCCAAATGACGCAACGAATGGATTTTTGGCAAGCCAAACACTAAAGCATAATATAGTCATGCTTACATAAAATTTTGGATGTCCGGATGTATTCAGAACGTGAGTTATGCGCAAAAGTGCAAACTTGTGCACTTTTTGACACTTTTAGTCCCTGAATGACCCAAAAGTTTATTTTAGCATACCGAACCCCTCAAATCCTATTTCTAAGCTATGTAAAGGATATTTATGGTATGTTTAACTTATGGTCATGTTCCGGAATGTCTGTTACAGTTCAAATTGGCATACTTTCGCAGTTTGTCAAGTTTAGTCCCTGTAGGCGAATTAACTTGTTTTTGCCATACCAAAGCCTTCAAAACTTATTTCTAAGTTATGTAAGGGTTATTTAAGGTATGTTAAGCCAATGTCACTATTCCGGAGTGTTTTTTTCATTAAACTGGTTATATTTACATATTGGTGTGCGTATAACCTTCCAGAAAGCGATTTAGAGTTTGAAATTGAACAAAAATTGATATGTGCAAATGATACACATATTTTTTTACAAATCCCTAGTATGAAATATAATATTTCATTGGTTCGGTATTTGTTTGATAGCCGTGAAGGCACAGGTGTTACACAAGTACCATGCTGAGGTGGTATATTTTGAGAAGTTGGTCCGTATACCGCTTTCGACTGGTGAGATCTTAGAAGTTCGTGGGGAGAAACCTGCTAGTAGCTTTAAACTCATGTCTTGTACCCAATCCCACAAATACCTACGAAAGAAATATGTTGCTTTCATGGCACATGTTGTAGAAGAGAAAGGCAAGGGTAAGACTATCCAAGATATCTCTGTTGTTCGGGATTATCCTGAGGTATTTCCTGAAGAATTACCTGGTTTACCCCCTGTACGCCAAGTTGAGTTTCGCATCGATCTCGTACCTGGTGCAAATCCTATTGCTAAGTCACCTTATCGTCTTGCACCGTCTGAGATGCAAGAGTTGTCTAAGCAGCTTCAGGAGCTATCTGACAAAGGATTCATTCGTCCGAGCTTTTCCCCTTGGGGTGCTCCTGTCCTATTCGTGAAAAAGAAAGATGGATCTTTCAGGATGTGTATCGATTACCGTGAGCTTAACAAGCTTACCATCAAGAATCGATATCCCCTACCTCGCATTGATGATCTCTTTGATCAGCTACAGGGTGTTACTTGCTTTTCAAAGATTGATCTGCATTCTGGGTATCATCAACTTCGAGTTCTCGAAGAAGATATTCCCAAGACAGCTTTTCGTACACGATATGGTCATTATGAGTTCACTGTTATGCCTTTCGGTTTAACAAATGCTCCTGCTGTGTCACACCCCCAAAATCCACACGCGGAGTATCACCGCTTGGAGGCGTGACTGACCAGGATCAAGCCACCAATCAAATTGAACAAGCATGTAAGTAACCATAATTCAACCAAACAATATGAAAGGTGTTCAAAAACCAAAGCATAGTTAAGTGTTTAGCGGAAGCATAATTTGTAAAACCCATAGCAAGTATTAAATGTGAAATAAAGTAATGTTTAAAGCATGGCACACACTGCCATGTCCCACAACAACTGATCCTCCCTGTGCAAGCTCCATAAGTACCTAATGACCTGCAAGGCATGTAGCAACGAATCAACAACAAAGTTGAGCGAGTTCACAGTTGGTTGTTTGGATATAGTATTCATTTCGTAAATCGTATGTTCGTTTTGTAAACCATGTATCGTATTTATCCTTATCGCTGCCAATCCAGGCATGTGTGCGATGATTAGTGGGGGCTTCCCATGTGTTACAAGACCATGCGTATCGACTGCTACGAAAATGTAAGAGGTGCCCTAAGTCAATGTCTATCAGCATTGACCCTTTGCCCATAGTCCATTAGTACACGCCCGTCCGACTGGCACGGTGTGAGGTTTGTTAAACCTAATAGCGCTATTAACTAATGACCCGCTCGCCCTAGGCCTCGGCGATTAAGTCGACAATTGAGGGACTTCCTTTGATAGAGGTGATGGTCTTAAGATCGTGTACGTAGGCTTTACGTACGTGCCCTTCAATCCGAGGACAGTAATAAGTATAACTGTACGTAGGTTTTACGTACGTGCCCTTCAACCGAGGACAGTAATAATTTGTTTAATAGTAATAGTTGTACGAGTAGTTACTCAATCCTATTCCAAACCCCTGGGAATCCCATGCCTTGGCTAGTGTGAACTCACCTTGGTTTGCTCGGCAGATACACAGAAAGGTCAAGTCTAGCTGCTAGTGGTCAACCACGTCCGCGACGGGCGAACGAGACAATAACTCGACTGATCTGGAAGATCCGGGGAACAAGTTTGCCGTCAGGTTTGAAGGGTAGTGAGAGAGAGAATGTGAGAGGTGGTTAGGGTTTGTTTGTCGATTCCCCTTTACGTAAAGGTTGAAACAAATCTTATAACAAAAGATCATCACTGGGCCAAAAGCCCATTAGATTGCGCCAAGGAGTAGTGACGAAAACACTAGGGTGTTTTCGTCCATAAGTGTTTTCGTGGAGTAGGGTCTTTGGCCTAACAAGTTCCATTTCTAATTTATACAAAACATATATTACATACACACTTACTGCACGCCATAAACATCATATAATCACAATACGATATAACGTATTACAAATGTGCACAGTTGCGAAACAAACAAGTCGAATAACAAACACTTAAACAATTAACGTGCAATAAATCCAAAGGTGGAAATCTTGGAAACTCGAGTTGTCACATTATCCCCAACTTGAAAGAAATTTCGTCCCGAAATTTAGCACGTAGTTACTGAGGAAGCTAGTTGTGTTGTGTAGTTTACTGGTTTTCCTGGGGTGTCACATCATCCCCCCGTTGATTTGGAATTTCGTCCCGAAATTCGGTAGTAGCTTCAGCCTCAGTAGTGGTTGCACTGTTTCCGAATAACTGGGGATACTTGAGTTTCATTTGATCTTCTCGTTCCCAGGTAAACTCTGGGCCATGACGGGAGTTCCAACGAACTCGAACAAGAGGTATTCTGGTGTGCTTGAGGACCTTAACATCCCGGTCCGTGATTTCAACTGGTTCCTCGATGAATCGCAACTGATCGTCGATAGTGAGCTCCTTCAAAGGAACTATGAGGGTCTCATCTGACAGACACTTCTTCAGATTCGACACGTGAAAGACGTTGTGAACTGCACTGAGTTCAGCTGGTAAGTTCAGTCTGTAGGCCACTTTGCCTATTTTCTCAATGATTTCGAACGGTCCGACGTATCGTGGGTTAAGTTTGCCTCATTTTCCAAAGCGAACAACACCCTTCCAGGGTGAAACTTTGAGTAGCACTCGATCCCCAACCTGGAACTCGAGTGGTTTCCTGTCCTGGTCGGCGTAGATCTTCTGACGGTCACGAGCTGCCGCCATTAGTTGTCGTATTTGAGCGATTCGTTCTGTTGTGTCTACCACAGGTTCTGGGCCAGTGATCTGACTATCCCCCACCTCTGCCCAACAAAGAGGTGACCGGCATTTACGCCCATACAATGCTTCAAACGGAGCAGCTTTAATGCTGGTGTGGTAGCTGTTATTGTAAGAAAATTCCACAAGTGGCAGATGCTTTTCCCAGCCGTTGCCAAAGTCAATTACACATGCCCTAAGCATGTCTTCGAGGGTCTGGATGGTGCGTTCAGACTGCCCATCCGTTTGTGGGTGATAAGCTGTGCTCATATCTAAACGTGAGCCAAAGGACTTGTGCATTGCTTGCCATAGTTCTGAAGTAAAGTGTGCATCACGATCAGAGATAATAGAGGTTGGCACTCCGTGCCTCGAGACAACTTCCTTAAGATATACGTCTGCTAGAGTGGAGAACTTATCCGTTTCCTTGATAGCCAAGAAGTGAGCAGACTTTGTGAGTCGATCCACGATCACCCAAATAGTATCGTTACCACGTTGAGATCTAGGCAGGCCAGTAACAAAATCCATGGAAATTTACTCCCATTTCCATTGTGGTATTTCTGGTTGTTGGAGTAGGCCTGATGGTTTCTGATATTCAGTCTTGACTCTCGCACAAGTCAAGCACTTGCTGACGTAAGTTGCTATGTGAGCTTTCATGCTAGGCCACCAATATGTGGTTTTCAAGTCGTGGTACATCTTATCCGAACTAGGATGTACTGAGTAACGAGACTTATGAGCTTCATCCATTACAAGCTCGCGCAAGTTTCCATAAAGTGGGACCCAAATGCGTCCTGTTACATAGTAGGCGTCGTCTGCCTTTTGTTCTAACCGTTGCCTTGAACCGCGTAGAGCTTCAGCCCTAACGTTTTCTGGTTTCAATGCTTCTACCTGAGCATCTCATATCTGAGAAGGAAGGCTAGACTGAATAGTGAGTTGCAACGCTCGTACACGCCTAGGTGTAGTATCCTTTCGACTGAGGGCGTCGGCCACCACATTGGCTTTGCCCGGATGGTACTTTATAGCACATTCGTAATCGTTCAGTAATTCGGTCCATCTACGTTGTCGCATGTTCAACTCTTTCTGCTTGAATATATGTTCGAGACTCCTGTGATCAGTGTAGATAGTGCACTTGGTACCGTACAGGTAATGTCTTCATATCTTAAGTGCGAAAACAACAGCTCCTAGCTCTAAATCGTGTGTAGTGTAATTCCGTTCGTGAATCTTAAGTTGGCGCGAAGCATAAGCAATGACTTTATCTCGTTGCATCAACACACATCCAAGACCTTGGATGGATGCGTCGCAATAGACTACAAAATCGTCCGTGCCTTCAGGCAATGAGAGGATAGGTGCGCTACAAAGTCTATCCTTTAAGTGCTGAAACGCTAATTCCTGTGCGTTTTCCCATCGATAAACGACGCCTTTCTGTGTCAGTGAAGTGAGAGGCTGTGCAATCTTGAAAAAAAATCCTTAATGAACCTCCTGTAGTAACCTGCCAATCCCAAGAATTGACGAATTTCCGTTGGTGTACGAGGTGCAGGCCAGTTCTTAATCGAATCTACCTTGGATGGATCAACGTGAATCCCATCCTTGTTGACCACGTGGCCTAAGAAATGGACTTCTTTTTTTGGGTAAAAGGGTTACCCCGGTGATTCTATATATCAACAACCAAAAAAACACAAGTAATGTGGAGAGCCCACACTAGTTCAAAATGGACTTCACGAAGCCAGAAGTCGCATTTTGAAAACTTGGCGTACAGCTGTTATGTTCGAAGGAGTTCTAAGATGAGTCGTAGATGCTGCTCGTGTTCCTCCTGACTCTTCGAATAAATCAGGATGTCATCAATGAAAACAATAATAAACTTGTCAAGATAAGGTTTGCACACCCTGTTCATAAGATCCATGAAAACCGCAGGCGCGTTTGTTAATCCGAATGGCATGACCAGAAACTTGTAGTGGCCGTAGCGTGTTCTGAATGCTGTTTTGGAGACGTCCTCGTCCCGGACTCTCAGTTGATGGTAGCCTGACCTCAGGTCAATCTTCGAGTAATAGCTCGACCCTTGCAACTGGTCGAATAAGTCGTCGATGCGTGGATGAGGATAGCGATTCTTCATGGTCACCTTGTTCAGTTCGCGGTAATCTATGCACATGCGGAAGGTACCGTCTTTCTTCTTCACAAATAGTACTGGAGCTCCCCAGGGCGAAGAGCTAGGACGTATGAAACCCTTTTCCAAAAGTTCTTGCAATTGCTTAGATAGTTCTTCCAGTTCAGTTGGAGCTAAGCGATAAGGTGCTCGAGCTATAGGTGCTGCTCCTGGAGCTAGCTCGATCTGAAATTCGACCTGGCGATGAGGCGGTAACCCAGGTAACTCTTCAGGAAAGACTTGAGGAATGTCGCGTACAACTGGAATATCCTCTAACTTCTTCTCTTTCGTCGATGTATCTGTAACGAGTGCTAATATAGCTGTGTGGCCCTTTCGCAAACACTTTTGTGCCTTCAAGAAGGAGATGATGCCACTCACGACACCACTCTTGTCGCATTGAACTTCGAGAGGTTCTTTTCCAGAACGGGGAATGCGAATGATCTTCTCTTTGCATAGGATCTCTGCTTGTTGTTGGGATAACCAATCCATACCAATGACGATGTCAAAACTTCCCAAGACCATAGGAATGAGGTTGATGGAAAATGTCTGACCAGCTAAGACGAGGTTACAACCCTTGACTACTAGAAGATTGCTGACCAGGGCTCTGATAGTCATCGTTCTTTCGCTGCTGTGCCTGGAACTGAACCGTAGTCAAACCCTTGCTGGAGGTTCCATCCCATTTTCGTTTGTTATCACTGGGAGTAACAGAAGTAGTAGTAGTAGCACCAATACGCTTAGGCAGCTTGTTCTGTTCCACTGCCTGGTCTGTGAGACGATGAGCAAAACGAGTAACATCCTGGATGGTTGCAAGGTTAGCAGCAGTCACATGGCTTTGAATCTCTGATACTAAGCCTTTGAGGTACAGCTCAATGCGCTTGATGGGAGGATCCACTATAGTTGGACACAACACTGCCAATTAGTTGGATCATTTCGTGTACGCTTCTATCTCTGACCCCTAATATGAATGATCGATTTTGCTGGAAAGATTTGGAAGGTAACCTTCAAGGTTTTAGTTCTTGGGAGGTTTGGAACTGTTTACGAAATAGGTGTCATAAGGTTTCATGGGCAAGTGCGGTTTGGTTTAGCCAATGTATACCCCGACATTCTTTCCACTTGTGGTTGGTTATCAAGAACAAGTTGAAAACGCAAGACAGGATGGCCATTTGGGAAGCGGGTAGTGCTACTAATCTGCGTCTCATGTGTTGTCCTCTATGCAAGTCTGACCGAGATTCAAGAGACCACCTGTTCTTTCAATGTGTTTATGCTTCAGACGTTTGGAGATTGGTCAGGCAGTTGGTCGACATGGAGAATGTTACGGATTCTTGGGATTCTATCATGCAATGGATGGAGCTTAATGCTAATTCTAAAACCATGGATAAAATCATTAGTAAGGTCCTGGTAGCGGCTGCAACGTACTTTGTGTGGCAGGAAAGAAATAACAGGTTATTTTCTCATCATCAGCGGAGTCGAGTGTGCTTGCAAAGGTTGTCATTGAGACGGTTCGACTCAGAATTATGGGGTTCCGGTTTGGTAGAGACTCGCAACAAAGGAAGATTATGGATAGGTGGCAGATCTCGAAGAACAACATAGAGGTTGATCCAGGCTAGAGAGGCTCGTGGGGGTTTTTGGCATGTTTGTTTAGGGCTGTGTTTTTTATCTTGTATTTCCGTTTGTTTTGGTTGTGTTGCTTGTCGGGTTTTTTGTTTTTCTGTTTTCCTAGTCTTGGTATGCCAAGTCTAGTAGTGTGTATCGGTGTCTTGATACACCCTGTTTTTATTTGGTTGATATAAAATTTCACCGGGGTAACCCTTTACCCCAAAAAAAAAAAAAAATATCTCTGACCCCGTCACCTTCAGGTTAAAGAACTCCACTTCCAGCTTGTGAATGTCATCACAACTACAGCATTCACGTTTGATCAGTTCCTTAAAATCATTCCATGGGGTGGCATTAGCAGCCGCCAGCCCCAGCATCTGAACATGCGCGTTCCACCAAGTTAGCGCAGTGCCTTCGAGAGTACCAGTGGCGTACTTCACCCTACGAGCCTCAGGGCATTTACACATCTCTAAGACAGACTCGAGCTTTTTAAACCAATGGAGGAGTCCAACGGCTCCTTCAGTGCCACTGAAAGTATTAGGACGACAGTCCATGAACATCTTGAATGTGCATACGGGCGGCTGAGCGTTCTGACCTTGTTGCGCGAGGAAGAAAGGACTGGGTTACGCGCGAGAGTTGGGTCATGAGAGTAGGATGTAACATCCTAGGTTAAGTTCGGAATAGCAGGTTATACCTGCTGCCTGAGCGGCTGCGAGTGCTGCCGTAACTTGTTCGTTGATAAGAGTCGTCGGCTGTCTTGAGTTAGGTTCACACGTTCCCTCATGATCTTCACATCGAAGGAAACATAAATATGAAAGGTGTCGCGAATGTGTGTAAGTGTGGAGTGGCAGAAGGAAGCAAGCACGCATGTGTTTTCAAACAACAGTTGTTACGTTTATCTAAGCATACCATGAGCAAAGTTCTATGTAATCTAGCAAGTAGGCAATGTAAACATAAATCGTATCACCTAGAATGTTGAGTCTTGCACGTGGAGTGAAGCGTCGTTGTGGATCGTTGAGCACTGTTCAGGTTATAGTCTGGTTTTTACAAAAACTTTTTCCCTTATTAAAACCAAGTTCACTATAACCAATGGCTCTGATACCAATCTGTCACACCCCCAAAATCCACACGCGGAGTATCACCGCTTGGAGGCGTGACTGACCAGGATCAAGCCACCAATCATATTGAACAAGCATGTAAGTAACCATAATTCAACCAAACAATACGAAAGGTGTTCAAAAACCAAAGCATAGTTAAGTGTTTAGCGGAAGCATAATTTGTAAAACCCATAGCAAGTATTAAATGTGAAATAAAGTAATGTTTAAAGCATGTGGCACACACTGCCATGTCCCACAACGACTGATCCTCCCTGTGCAAGCTCCATAAGTACCTAATGACCTGCAAGGCATGTAGCAACGAATCAACAACAAAGTTGAGCGAGTTCACAGTTGGTTGTTTGGATATAGTATTCATTTCGTAAATCGTATGTTCGTTTTGTAAACCATGTATCGTATTTATCCTTATCGCTGCCAATCCAGGCATGTGTGTGATGATTAGTGGGGGCTTCCCATGTGTTACAAGACCACGCGTATCGACTGCTACGAAAATGTAAGAGGTGCCCTAAGTCAATGTCTATCAGCATTGACCCTTTGCCCATAGTCCATTAGTACACGCCCGTCCGACTGGCACGGTGTGAGGTTTGTTAAACCTAATAGCGCTATTAACTAATGACCCGCTCGCCCTAGGCCTCGGCGATTAAGTCGACAATTGAGGGACTTCCTTTGATAGAGGTGATGGTCTTAAGATCGTGTACGTAGGCTTTACGTACGTGCCCTTCAATCCGAGGACAGTAATAAGTATAACTGTACGTAGGTTTTACG
The DNA here is from genome assembly GCA_030545235.1 of Helianthus tuberosus. Classification (NCBI taxonomy): domain Eukaryota; kingdom Viridiplantae; phylum Streptophyta; class Magnoliopsida; order Asterales; family Asteraceae; genus Helianthus; species Helianthus tuberosus. The sequence goes on along the minus strand of JARYGA010046849.1, from coordinate 103,302 downwards.
TACGTGCCCTTCAACCGAGGACAGTAATAATTTGTTTAATAGTAATAGTTGTACGAGTAGTTATTCAATCCCATTCCCAACCCCTGGGAATCCCATGCCTTGGCTAGTGTGAACTCACCTTGGTTTGCTCGGCAGATACACAGAAAGGTCAAGTCTAGCTGCTAGTGGTCAACCACGTCCGCGACGGGCGAACGAGACAATAACTCGACTGATCTGGAAGATCCGGGGAACAAGTTTGCCGTCAGGTTTGAAGGGTAGTGAGAGAGAGAATGTGAGAGGTGGTTAGGGTTTGTTTGTCGATTCCCCTTTACGTAAAGGTTGAAACAAATCTTATAACAAAAGATCATCACTGGGCCAAAAGCCCATTAGATTTCGCCAAGGAGTAGTGACGAAAACACTAGGGTGTTTTCGTCCATAAGTGTTTTCGTGGAGTAGGGTCTTTGGCCTAACAAGTTCCATTTCTAATTTATACAAAACATATATTACATACACACTTACTGCACGCCATAAACATCATATAATCACAATACGATATAACGTATTACAAATGTGCACAGTTGCTAAACAAACAAGTCGAATAACAAACACTTAAACAATTAACGTGCAATAAATGCAAAGGTGGAAATCTTGGAAACTCGAGTTGTCACATTATCCCCAACTTGAAAGAAATTTCGTCCCGAAATTTAGCACGTAGTTACTGAGGAAGCTAGTTGTGTTGTGTAGTTTACTAGTTTTCCTGGGGTGTCACATGCTGCTTTCATGGACTTGATGAATAAGGTTTGTAAGCCTTATTTGGACAAGTTCATCATCGTTTTCATTGATGACATTCTGATCTATTCTAAGACTCGTGCTGATCATGAGCAACATCTCCATCTTACAATGGAGCTCCTAAAGAAAGAACAGCTTTTTGCCAAATTCTCCAAGTGCGAATTCTGGCTTAAGGAAGTTCAATTTTTGGGGCACATCGTCAACGAACAAGGTATACATGTAGATCCCACCAAAATCAGTACGATTAAGGATTAGGATACACCTACTACTCCTACCGAGGTTTGTTCATTTCTTGGTCTCGCGGGTTATTACCGCCATTTCATTGAAAACTTCTCCAAGATTGCGGTTCCTCTCACTGCTCTAACTCAGAAGAATAAACCTTTTGAGTGGGGACCCAAACAGGAAGAAGCTTTCCAGACCTTGAAACAGAAACTCTGTGATGCACCTAACCTTACCTGAGGGCAACGACGATTTTGTTGTGTACTGTGATGCATCCAATTTAGGCCTTGGCTGCATTCTTATGCAAAGAAACAAAGTCATAGCTTATGCATCAAGACAACTGAAGGTACACGAGAAAAATTACACAACTCATGATCTTGAGTTGGGTGCTGTAGTATTTGCACTCAAAATTTGGAGACACTACCTTTACAGTACAAAGTGTGTAGTGTTTACTGACCACAAGAGTCTCCAGCATATTTTCAATCAGAAAGAACTTAACATGAGGCAACAACGTTGGGTTGAGCTTCTAAACGACTACGACTAGGATTGCGAAATTCGCTACCATCCTGGTAAGGCGAATGTTGTGGCTGATGCACTAAGTCGTAAGGAATGTGTCAAGCTTCACTGTGTTCAAGTTCGATCTGATATTCAAACCCGCATTTCTCAGGCTCAACATACTTGTGTTACACAAGACTTGATGGGTAAAGAATTTCCGTGTCACATTAAACCTGAGCTTGAACTGAAGAACTTTGGGATATTCTATTTCATGGGCCGTTTGTGGGTCCCAAGTATAAACAATCTTCGCACCTTGCTTATGGATGAAGCTCACAAGTCTCGTTATTCTATTCATCCTGGTGCAGACAAAATGTATAAGAATCTTTGAACCCAGTATTGGTGGCTGGGTATGAAGAAGGACATTGCCTTATATGTTTCCAAATGCCTTACTTGTCTCAAGGTTAAGGCAGAACATCAACATCCCTCTGGATTATTGGAGCAACCACAGATACCGGTTTGGAAATGGGAAAACATTGCTATGGATCTCATTACCAAGCTTCCGCGTACTAAAAGAGGTCATGACGCCATTTGGGTAGTTGTTGATCGTCTTACAAAGTCAGCACATATCTTGCCGATCCGTGAGGATCTATCTGCTGACAAGCTTGCCAAGATATACGTTGATGAGATTGTATCTCGACATGGTTTTCCTTTGAACATTATATCTGACAGAGATGCTCGATTCTCGTCTCGCTTTTGAAGAACCATGCAATCTGCCATGGGAACCCAACTCAACTTGAGCTCAGCTTATCATCCGCAAACAGACGGTCAATCTGAGAGAACAATCCAGACACGGGAGGATATGCTTAGAGCTTGTGTGATTGATTTTGGTGGTAGTTGGGATTCGCATCTACCATTGATCGAATTCTCCTACAACAATAGTTATCACTCTAGCATCAACATGACTCCTTTCGAAGCTTTATACGGTCGAAAATGTCGTTCACCGGTCTGCAGCTTACTGGACCTGAACTCATTCTAGAGACTTCAGATAAGGTCAAGAAGATTCGTGATAACCTACAGACAGCTAGAAGTCGTCAAAAGAGTTACGCGGATCGACAACGCAAGCCCTTAGAATTTCAAGTCGGAAATCACGTCCTACTCAAGGTATCCCCTTGGAAAGGTGTGATTAGATTTGGAAAGAAAGGAAAACTTGCACCACGCTATGTTGGACCATTCAAGATCATTGAAAGAATAGGAAAAGTAGCCTACAGACTTGAGCTACCTCCTGAACTTGGAAATGTTCATCCAACATTTCATGTGTCCAATCTCAAAAAGTGTTTAGCTGATGAGAACCTCCACATACCACTTGATGAAATTCGTGTTGATGACACGATGCACTTCGTTGAGAAACCTGTGGAAATCATGGACCGTGAAGTCAAAAAGCTCAAACACAAGCGCATACATATTGTCAAAGTTCGCTGGGAATCTAAACATGGCCTAGAATTTACTTGGGAACACGATGATCAGATGAAAGCGAAATATCCACATCTATTCTCACAAGTTTCCTCTAAATAAATTTCGGGACGAAATTTCCTAAAGTAGGGGAGACTGTGACATATGTGCTTGTGTAGTCATTGTACAAACTCTGAACAATTCAATATTAATAAAACAATGTGTTTTAATCCCAATGTTTGTTATTTATGTTTGATATTATGCACGTTTTGATTTTTGATTGATTTTGAACTCTATATCGCTTTCTGGAAAGTTATACACAAACTGATGCGTAAACGTAATCAGTTTAATGCGACAAACACTCCGGAACAGCAACATAAACTTAACATACCTTAAATAACCTTTACATAACTTAGAAATAAGTTTTGAAGGCTTTGGTATGGCAAAAACGAGTTTATTCGCTCATAGGGACTATTTGCGTCAACTTGCAAAAGTCTGTCGTTTCGTAAGGCAACGTACAGTCCAGAACTTGATCATAAGCTAAACATGCCATAAATAACCTAAACATAGCTTAGAAATAAGCTTTGAGTGGTTCGGTGTGCTAAAATATGCTTATATGATCTTACAGGGACTAAAAGTGCCAAAAACGGTGTAAGTTTGTATTTACGCGCATATCTTACGTTCTGACCACATCTGGACATCCAAAATTTTTGTACACAGTAAAATATTTTTATTTTAGTGATCAGCATGCAAAAATACCATTCGTCGCGTAATTTGGATCGTTTTCGCGTCCGTTCGAGTTTCGTTGTAATTTGACGAATAACATGACCGTACGGCCAAACGAACCGATATCTGAGAGTTTTCCGAGCATATTTTGAGTCCTCTAAGCTTTAATGACCTTGTAGAGCCTTGAAAATGGCTTAACGGGGGTTAAAAGTGCTAGAAATGGGCTTAATCAAGTGCAGGGACCTAAGCTGTAAAATGCAAAACTGTTGCTGAACTGATGGGCGGTCGCGGGCCGCGTAGGCCTGTCCCTCATCCTACGCGTGGCGCGACAGAAGGCCCAGCGACAGAAAATCAGTTTTTGCAAACTGTTGATAGATTAGGGACTGTTCTTGCCATTTTCTTGGTGTGTTAACCAAGTTAACACCTCTCCAAGGCAATTATCTGCTCTTAACACATGGATGGCTGAGATTTTATGCTTGGAAGTTACACAAAAACATGGCATGATCTTGTGAACTTACTACAAGTATAAATAGCCAAGCATTTTCATTGTTTCAAGCACCCTTGATCTGATTTTCTCTAAGTTGAAGTTATTTACTTCATACCTGAAATTATTTAGACCAAGTTCTCCCTAGCTTGGACCCTTTGTAAGCTTCTTTCGTTCTTTTATCGCTTTTCTAGCGTAAAAGTCAAACAGTGTTTGACTTTCAGCTTTGACCAGTCAATGGTCAACGCAAAGTTCGTTTGAACTTTGCAACGTGATTGTAATCACGATGGATATAATCCTTAGCGATTATACCTACTGATTACCATGTTAACTAGGTGTAGTGACGAGTCAAAGTTTCGGTCAAAATGCGTTTTAGCACGCATCTTGCAACGAAACTACTTTTAGGTATCAAAACACTTTGTTTTGATACCAAATTAGTTTTCTAAGTTAGTTAAATTAGTTTAGTGCTTGTTTAGGGTCGTAAGTTAAGCGGTCTAAATAACCGCTTAGACTTTCGAACCCGACCCGTTTGGTCGACCATTAGCATCCGACCAAGCATGCTTAGTGATCATAGTTGCATAGGGAATAACCTCTAAGGTTATACCTTATGATCACATAGGATTGGTTAGTTATTTGTTAAGTAGCTTGTATGCCCATAGGAAATGACCAAAATGCCCTTTTAAAGCATAAATCCGTTTTTTGCATATGTGAACAACTTTTTGACATATAAACTGATTTAGTAACATGTTTAGGAATATTTGGGCATGCAAGACTTGACATAGCACATAGATAACCATCCGACCTAAGTTTTACGCAAATGACGCATTATAGTGGCTTATACTACCATAATGGGTCGAAACGGGTCAAAAGCACTTAGGTAGACTTTCAAATCAGAATGTTGGCTCTATTAAATCATACCATATGAGTTCAAATACTCATTTGATTTATAGAACCTCATTCTATCCTATCTCCCGATTTAGGATCCGTTTATTAACATAGTTACCCATATTAGGTGCCTTGTTGATTCCGTGATCCTTGGAGCTTAAATTGGTCTTATTCTTAAGACTAATAAGCAATCCCAAGTGAGTACATAGTTCCCCTCCTTTACCGCTTTCAAATACTTTGGGGTGATACACATGTACATACTTGTTACTTATGTGTTTTCATTGCTTTCATGACATAAACATGCTAGTTTCATCTAGTACATATCTAGTACACGCTTTCAATTATGTTTTGCTATGTATGTTAAGCATGCTAGCACATTGATTTATTACACATTTGTTGCATATGTTTATTTAGCATATGGACACATTGTTTTACATGACATTTCTGCTATGTATGTTTACTGAGCATGCTAGCACATTGTTTTACATGATCATTTCTACTAGGAATGTTTACTTAGCATACCTAGTACATGGTTTTCACATGCTACATTGGTTATGACATTTGGTATGTTTAATCAGGACAATAATACATTCATTAACATTGATCACGCCGCTCGGTAGTATGTAATGGTACCATAGGACTTGACAAATCCCGTTCCCGACTTCCTAGGTTTGTTTGGAAGTTGGGAATGATAGAATCCGGTATACATAATTTAGATAAACCTTTAATTCGTTTAAGGGTTTATCGCCACAGTCACAAGGCTTGAATGTATGCGATTAACATTACTGCATAAATGTTTGTAATCATAAAGCATTGTTTTCTGCAAAACATAACATTTGATTTAAACTTAGGTTTATTCAAAAACCTTGTTTTGTACATTTTCCTATGGGGTTGAGTAATTACTTGTTATTCACCATACATGACATTTGTTATCACATTGACATTTGGTTATACATGATACATTTCTCACATGACATTAAACATGGTATACACATAAACATTTTGACATTGAACAAGACATTTTGGTTGGTTATTGATAAGTGACTTATGTAACGGGGCTATGTGTTATATGATAAAAGCATGGTGGATACGCTGCTGGTACTTCCTATATATAAGTGCTTTTATTGTATTATACGTTGTTGCGTTATCTAAACCACTTTGACAAGACATGAAACATTTTATACAAGAACATGACATTGTTTTACAAATTACATATTTTATACAAATTCACTTTTACTTGGTTATTCATTTAACCATGCATTATCCTTTTATTATCATTTGATTTTCATATTGATTTTCATATGATTTTATAAAGGAAAACATTTTACAAGGTTCTTGACTACAGTTTTTTGTTAAACACTTCTTTTAAACTACAAGTCATGAATCCTTCATAAACCAAACCTATGTATCTCACAGGCAATTTTATGCTGACGTACCTATTTTTACATGTGTTTCAGGTGCTAAAGCGTGATGGTGTTTGTGCTACACTTAGGCGGACTTGGGCCTTAGTGACTTAAAAGACAGTTATTTGTGTTATTTTAGTTTGAACTCAAAGACAATGTAAACTCTTTAATCAATAATACAAAACTTTAATTACCATGGTTGTTGAAACAATAATTCTGTCGCTCCACTCCCTGACGTTTCCGCCGCGGTTTGTTATTTTACACGGTCGGGGTGTGACATTAAGCATACCGTGATTGCACTCTAGTGCATTCATACGAACTTGGTAACACGATCGATACGAATACTATGAACAAGTTAATACTATTTTATGATCATAGCATTACATATATGATTTGTTTATCTAATATGTATAGTACATGATTATAAATACAATTAGCTTCGTATGTTGACTTAACGTACTTAGTACACTAATTTTCAAATGCATTTTGCTTAGTGTGTTAACTTAGCATACCTAGCGCATAATTTGAAAACGTTTTCTCGATATGCTTACAATATGATGACAACGTATGATTAGTATATGTTGCATTCTACCTGTTTAGTTAATATGAAACATATATAAACATTCGTACTAGAATAGAATACCTACTACTAAATTTGTTGTGTGCAAAATAAGTAGTGCTATCATTGCTAGTATGAAATACGATTCAATTTGACAGCTGTTATGTTGTGACGATGTTTATTTGATTTAGACGATAGTTCGACCTTATTATTTGTTTACCCTCGCTTAACAAGAGGAGCTATGTGGACCATGCGACGAAACGAGTAATTATGGGTGCACACTTAATTATGAGATTCGACGCATGAGAATCATAGTAAGCCTTGTTAAGTATGGTGGCATAAAATATAGAATGATTAAGGTAACGGGAGGAGTATGATGCAATAAGAACATGGTGGATACGCCAATGGTACTTCCTATATATAAGTGTTCTTATTGTGTTATTCTTCAGAACGTTGCTGAGATCATTTGGTGATTTTATGTTATTTTGGACCATTATGTGATTATGTGTTTAATTTTTATTTGTGTGGTTATTTGCGATGGACAATGGACGAGAACGAGTACATTCATTAACTCAAATCGAGCCGACCGAGAGTATATTATGGTGCTAAATATGAAGATCTTGATGCCATAGGTATGATGACCTGTAACACGTCGCAAAAATCAAGTCCAATATAGTATCTGTGACAACCATCACTTTTCCGTACATTCCATACACGAAATGAACAGTAATTTATGCTTAAATGACTGTGCATGATCTGGTTTACCATACAAATAAATTTCTGAATTCATGCACATTTTGTGCTACAAAATATAGCTTTATGCATAAACGAGAGCGTTGCGTCAGAAATATTAGTAAACTCACCGGTAAGACACATCGTGTCAACAGAACTGCAGAAAGCAGTCAGACATTAGAATTGAGGCCTAGGTGTAGGTCCGACGACAAAAGTACATTAAAACCCAAGAGTACATATAAGGGTTTATTTATAGACATTGCGAAAGCAAAAATAAGCACTAAAAAGCACCCGAAACGCACTTTAAGTGCAGGATTTATATAATTCAGCATTTAAACACATGAATATTTTGCAGAAATGTCGTTTTATTATCCAGAATACTTCCCCAAGCGTTGGGAATTAAAAGGGATACAAAAAGGTACTTAAAGGGTACTAAAAAGTGTAATTTAGCACTTTAACGAATCGGTATACAACCGAATATTACCCGGAACACCAAAATAATGCTAGAAGCATTGTTTTTATTATTCTGACCTAGTTAGGGTCCCCGAGCACCCTAACACTCACCAAAATATCTTGAAACTAACATAACTAACTATATGCTTGGAATTGAACATCAAACTAACTAGATGGTTAAAAATTACAACTAGACCCCCTCCCCCTCATGCCATAATCGGCCCACATGGCCTAATTAAGTGAATCTTCTCTTGATTTCCCTAAGATATGCCTAGATTTGGCCTTGTACTTAGGAGACACCATACACATTGGGCAAAAGACTTGAAATGGTTATAAGTGTTAGATGGAGGTTCATGATCTTGCATCTCTCACACACAAACACACACTAATCTCTTCTCCTCTCCTCCCCTCATCCACGGCCGAAGACTCCCCACCATCCCACCATTATCATTCATCCATTCCATCCATTTCCAAGCACATTCAAGAGTGATGGAAGGTGTTTCATGAAGTTTGTTGCACTCGGAACTTGAAGAACCTCAACCGTTTGCTTTTATCCACTTCATTTGCCCTCTTGAACTTCCCTAGCCTTGAGCTAGTAGTAAGTGTTCTAAAACACCTTCTTGATCTTGTCTAGAGTGGTTAAAAAGAACTTTGTCGGTTAAAATCTATGAACATACAAGAGGACATGCTAAAAGTTTACTAAAATGTTAAAAATGTTGGATAAAAGCTATGTTGTTGTGTAAATCTTGTAAGACTTGTCCTGTTATGATTATTTAGTGCCGATCTATGTTGTGGTAGCTCGGATCATCATCTAACCCGGATTAGTCATGTTCATGAAACATGACATAGAATATGTTAAGAATGAAAAGGGTTAAATGATGAAACTCTACTACGCACTAAACATGAACTTGAGTAAAAGTAAATTTTCTTGTAAAATAAGACTCTAAACATGTAGATCTAAAGATCTACAAGTGGTTTTTCGGAAGAACCAAGCAAAAATATTAGTCTTGTTTAAAACCCGGACCTTACATGAACTAAATATATTTTTAGTAAATAAACAAGTGTGTAAACACTTGTGTAACAAGGAAGTCTGACAAAGAAATATTTTTGTGAATCTTGACTAGAAGTTGTGAAACTTCAAGATCTTTAAAAATAAAATTTTTAAGAAATTAAACTTATTTTTAAAGATAACAAGACTTACTAAAGGTGCTAGTAAGTTACTACACATTTTTGTAAATATTCAAGTTCATGAAATGGAGAAATTAGTGATTATTGTTGATGATTATTGTTGATAATTGTTGTTGATGATTGTTGACAATTTAAAAGAAAATAAAACATGTTTTGAAAACATGGGAAACCTCCATTTTTAGGGGAAACTCTGTCAAAATTTTTATAAATTTTAACACTTAGAAAAATATAAGTTTTTCGAGAAACTTATTCCCTAAAAATGTATTTAAAAGTATTACCAAGGTTTCCCTAATTTTTGGTGATAAGAAATGAGGATTTCTTTAAGAATAAAAATGGATATAAGTATGTATATTTTTGAGAGGAAAATATATATTATTTTATCACCAACTTTTGTGCTAAGTGTATATAGTATGTGTTATACGTGCTAGTGTATTAAGACTTAAAAATACACTAAATACTCATGAGGGGTATAAACATAAAAATACACATACAACATACAAGATACATAATTCGGGTGCAAAGTGCAAAACACGAGATACTTATATTAATTTTAGAGAAAATAATATAAGTAAGATACGTAGTTAAAAATATAAAATATTTTTAACACAAGAAATTATACACAAAAGAGTGTGACTGTACTTGTGCGACGCAAGTCTAGTGACTAACGTTAAGAAAACGCGTATAGGTTACGACGTTAATTAAGCAAATCCGGTGAAGTTTACGACGCAAGGAACGCAAAGTTGTGAGTTCATGCTCCCCCTTTTCTCTAACTGTTTTTGGTGTTATAACTCTCGGGGGTGAAATACATGTTACAAATATTATAATTTTTACAAAGGGTAAAAATACAAGAAGTACTCTTGGTGAGAACGAGAACCGAGTGCAATGTGATTTGAGAATACGAGAAGCACTCGTGGTGAGTGCAATATGATGAGCTTTAAGAAAAGCCTAGAAAATACTAGATCATGTGAGCTTAAACTAGATATTGAGATGCCATTAATACTTAATTAGGGACGAGGGTTTGATCTAACGGGTACGGCCGAGCCCCACTCATGGTCCTTATGTGACCACTTGAGTGCTTTGGTGTCCCAGTCGATGGAAATCGACGCAGTCGAGGGTAATCGACACAGTCGAGGGAAATCGACACAGTCAAGGGAAATCGACACAGTCGAGGTTAATCGACACAGTCGAGGGAAATCGACATAGTTAGAGGGAGAATATACTAATGCTCCATATGCTCACATGCCTTAAAGGAGCCAACACTAATGCTCCATATGTCCTCACGTACCTTAATGTCCTTGTATAAACAATCATTTAAAACGTGGGGTACACAAGAAAACTTGAATGATACTTGAGTACGTGGGGTACTCAAGAAAACGGGAATTATACTTGAGTACGTGGGGTACTCAAGAAAGACTTGAATTATACATGACAAATACTATGTTTTCATACAAAGTATAAAAACGTGAAATGCAAAAATGCATGAACTCGCTCAACTTTATGTTGATGTTTTCCAAAATTACATGTATTTCAGGTGACAGGATGGATCTTGGGCGCAAGTGTCGTAACTAGAAGTAGACTACAAGTTTAGATGTCATCCACTTTTGTTGAATTGTAACCTTGTCAAAGGTCGTGTTTTGAAAACTTAAATAACAAGTGTTTGTAATACTCAAATTTTCATGAATGGATGAACATCGTTTTGATCATGTAGTTGTTTATTACGATTGAATGCAATGATAACAAGCTAGTCACACATCATACGCTTCCGCAAAAGACAGGGTGTGACAGTTTGGTATCAGAGCTTCGATTGTAGTGAACTAGGATTCTTTCTCGAGTCTAGACTACAATCACTAGAGTTCTCTCACAAAAACATTTTACAAAAAGGTTTTCATTGCATTCACGAAAGCGCCAAGATCCACAAGTCAGACACTTTTCAAAAAGTGACAAGGCAAGGACATTAGTGAGGAATACCTTTAAAATAAGGTGCCAATCAAAGCATAGTCTACACGAGTTAGACTTGCCAAAAGCAAAATGACCCCCAAAAACGAGAGTTATACGTGATATAATGCATTAAATTGCTTGATTATGCTAAGTAGCATATATGTTATTGATATACATACATACAAATAAGTGTACGGAATGATTATTGACGTGAATAAGATACTTTCGACTCCGACTCCTATTACTATACGTAACTCGCATGATGAAGCTACCGACCTCGCGTCCTTTGCAAAGCTCATGGCTGGGAGTGATTACCAAACAAGATGCTGAGCTTGCTTCCGTAGGAGATGGCTGCTCTTCCCTCTCGATCGTGAAGGTGCCTAACTACGGTGATAATGACGAGGCAGAGGCGACAACCTTGAACGAATTCTCAATCAACGGGACGAGATCCCTGCGGCTTATGTGAAGCAAGATTGACGATATGCTTAACCAGAAAAGGGAGATGAAGTATTCATCTCGAAGGTGCCCCTCCAACTACTGGGAATTCTCTCTATTCCTATTCCATCTAATCATCGTGCCTATACGCGCGTAACGATAACGAATGTTAGCGCGTGGACCATCGCAAAGGTCCTTTCCATGACAAGAGGTATAAGGACAGTAGTGTCCCCTCCTTGATTGATCATCTGCTTGGACGAGAGAAAATTTGGGGTAACTGTGCAAGACAATTTATTATTACGGGGGCCCACGTAATAACGACTTGTAGTGCACAGGAATCCTGGTGGACTCTGCGGGCCGAGCTAATGAAAACGATAAAGAATTTATCTATAGGTGTCCTCACCTTCATCTGGTAGAACAACACATAGATCAGTGCTTTAGCACGTTAGAAAGTAGGAAGCCTGTCTTAGCCTACTTCGTGACTGACACTTCTACCTGCATACGAGACGTTTGAGAAAACGATATTTGAGCGAGAGAGGTGGAATGACATTCAGAAAGAATCAGCGACGATACACTCCCTATCACCTCTACACAAACAACCCCATCAAAAGGGAGATATACGCACCAGTAAAGCTAAAGACCTAAGGAAACCAATGTAGTAGGAAATAACTAAAACTTGAATGACCAAGGCGATGTAGTCTCGAGTTCATTTCAAACAGTAAGCCAAGTTGGCAAGCCTATGTGAAGGCTCAATAACTGTTTCCTCGCTTATACACTGGTTATATATATACGTGTGAAATTGGGTAGCTTATGGTGCTATGTATATCATAGACAATTGAAATATTGTCAAACCTACTTCGTACCATTTTGGCAGAAGAGAATGCCGTCCAGGCGAGACACAAACACCCGTACGTTGCCAAGGACAGAAGCCGAGCTGCAAGAATGCATCTCACAGGCAATTGCGCGACATGAAGCCTTCCGCTCTAAGCACAGCAATGGCACTACTGGAAATAACCCTCCAACTGGCTGCACCTATAAACAATTCCTGGACTGCAAGCCATTAAATTTTGATGGCACAGGAAGTGCCGTTGCATTTGTTCGTTGGGCAGAAAAGACTGACTCCATCCTAAGAATGAGTAACTGTTCACCCCAACAGAGTGTTACCTATATCTCGGGGTTATTCATAGATGGCGCTCTCTCCTGGTGGAACCTTCAGGTTCAAACCCTTGGTGCAGATGCTGCTTATGCACTGAGCTGGGACGAGCTCAAGGAAATGATGGAAAAGAAATACTGTTCTAGGGCTGAAATCCAGAAGATTGAGGTGGAGTTCTGGAACTTGAAAATGGATGGACCGAAGATTCCTGAATACGTCCAACGATTTCACGACTTGTCTAGGGTCGTCCCCTACTTAGTCAAACCGGAATTCAAAAGGGTTGAACGATTCATTTGGGGACTTGCACCTCAGATCAGGAGTATGGTTACTACCTCAAAGCCCTCAACCATTGCAGAGGCTATCGACATGAGTGTCACTCTTACTGAAGAAGCTCTACGTGCGGGAAAATTTTCAGAATCTGAGGATGACAAGAAAGAGACTCATGTGGAGTCATCAGGAAATAAGAAGAGGAAGTCTTCAAACCTAAAGATGAGCACCCAAGTCAACTATGGAAGCTCTAAAACAGGCAAAAGAAAGAAAGTGAACCCGCCGCCTGGAAGGAAAACTGATGGAGCCACTAATAAGGCTGGTGGTAAAATATACTCGGGGACTAAGCCGAGATGCGGGGAATGCACTTTTCACCATGAAGGTCGATGTCTAAGGCCTACGTGCGGAAAGTGTGGAAAAGAAGGGCACAACAAGGATGCCTGTTGGGCGAAGGACCCAGATGGAAGAAATAAGAGAATACCAGGTTGCTACAAATGTGGTGAACCAGGGCACTTTAGGAAGAATTGCCCTGAGAAGAAACAAGCAAGGAAGGGTTTTCACGATCGAAACTCATGAAGCACGCCAGGATCCAGATGCGGTTACGAGTACGTCCCCTATTAACCAACCCTATGCATCTACTTTTAATTAATACTGGCATCAACGTTAACCTTACATGCTTAGAACTTAAGAAACTGCTTGGCCTAGTTTCAAATAAAATAGACGTCCCATATTCTTTCGAAATAGGCATATAGAAGGCTAGTTGAAGCCGACGAAGCAAGTAAGGAATTATATTTTAGGGACTCAGAAGGCCTGAACCTTCTGTTACCCTTGACTCGCGAAGTCATAATATGATAGTCAGCATGGATCGGAAATCCAAGTATACAGCTGACGTCGTTTGATATGAGAAAATCAGTCGCATCCCTCTTGCGAGTGATGAAACCCGAACTCCCTGCGATAGGTGCAAGGATGCTAGACCCCACAAGGCGGCAGATCTACGACATCCCTCATTGGTCGAAGAGGCATAGAAACGCCTCCGAGTAGACTGCAGAGCCTGAGAACATCCCCGTAATGGAAGAAGTCCCAGTAGCCTTTTCAGAAGACTTGTCAGGAACGCCTCTCTATAGCGACGAGAGGAGTTTGGGATAAATCGTGTGCCAGGAGCAGCACCAGTGACGAATGACGCCATACCGACTAGCTTCACCAGCGAAGCATGAACCTCTGATACAACTACAAGAGCTGTTAGACAGAGAAAATTAAGGACATAACATCCTTAGTTAAGGAGACAAAGAGAAAGTTGGTAGTCTCCACTTTACATAAACTTCAGAAAATTGAGAATCAGAATCCTTTGCCAAGGATCAACTTGAGGACAAGAGGTCCTCCACTGTGAATACAAGAGGAAATATCCCTAAAACGACCTTTAGGACTTGCTTCGAGCATTACGAGATCCTTGTCGTATCATTTGGCTTGACACATGCATCGGCAATATATTCATGGACCTCATGAATCAAACGTGTGAGCCATACCTGGATAAGTCATATACTTATTGACTACATTCTTATATGGCCAACGACCAAGGAAGGTCGTGAGCAACAGCTGCAGTTTACCTTGCAACTCTTAGAGAAAGCACAGTTATGTGCAATGATGACGAAAAGCGGATTTCGAGTTCGTGAAGGGAGAGCTTTAGGATACATGGTGGATAAGAACGAAATTCACGCCAACCCTGCAACCAAGAGCTAAGGAGCTAGAGTTGCAATTATGTGACGTCTCTCGACAAGTCTCGATTCTACGTCGATGCAACGAGACCACGACTTTGCACACGCGGCACATTGATTATGGAATCACGAGAAGAGATCTTGAGATAGATACAGTGATTGCGCGCCGCAACTGGACGTCATTACCTGAAAGAAAACGTTGCACGATCTTTATTGATCACAAGGGTTGCAGCACACCGATGATCGTAAGAACTTGATTATGAACTGAGCTGCTGAACAATGCAGACTGTATGAAAACAATACGTGCTTGTGTGATAAACTTTGATGAAAAGTCGGAACACTCACTTGCCCTTAGTGGAGTTTTCCTACAACGGTATCTATCACACCGCCGTCTAAACCGCTTCGTGTAAAGCTTTAGACGGAACATAATGAGTGGATTCCCGTCATGTTGAACGGAGACCAGAAATAAGCAATCAACTGGCCCGAGATGGCCCAGGAAAAACTAGTGGCAAGATCCTTCAGATATGTGATCATATCAGGACAGCCCGCAGAATACAGAAAGATAGCGCCGATGAGCGGCATAAGTCGAAAGAAATTGAGACAAGAAGTATGACTAAAATGAGAGCCTCGCCTAGAGAAGGCGTAGTGTGATTTGGAAAACGAAAAGGTTGAATCCCCGATGTAGGGATCAGAACCATTGTTCACAAGATGAAGCTCCCAGAAAAAGATCAGTAGTGATCGCGACACATTCATGTGTCTAGTCTGTAGAGGAGTCTGACTTAAGGAGCAGTCGTTGTTCCCACAAATAAGATTCACGTCAATGACAAACGACAAGAATTACTATAGGAACCTGTTGAGGTTTTGGACCTAGAGTCCGTGATACTATAGAAACCTGTTGAGGTTTTGGACCAAGAGTCCGTGATACTATAGAAACCTGTTGAGGTTATGGACCAAGAGTCCACAAGATACAGAAAAGACATGATTGATCTACTTGAGTGTGATAGAACTCACGACATGACCCAGAGATTTCTTGGGAACATGAAGACAATCATGAATCTAAGTGACCATATTGGTTTCACAACTCCCCTGCGACCAATGGCATCGCTTGAATTTCGGGACGAAATTCTTTTAACGGGGGGAGACTGTGACAACCGTCACTTTTCCGTACATTCCATACACGAAATGAACAGTAATTTGTGCTTAAATGACTGTGCATGATCTGGTTTACCAGACAAATAAATTTCTGAATTCCATGCAAGTGAATTCATGCACATTTTGTGCTACAAAATATAGCTTTATGCATAAACGAGAGCGTTGCGTCAGAAATATTAGTAAACTCACCGGTAAGACACATCGTGTCAACAGAACTGCAGAAAGCAGTCAGACATTAGAATTGAGGCCTAGGTGTAGGTCCGACGACAAAAGTACATTAAAACCCAAGAGTACATATAAGGGTTTATTTATAGACATTGCGAAAGCAAAAATAAGCACTAAAAAGCACCCGAAACGCACTTTAAGTGCAGGATTTATATAATTCAGCAATAATTCAGCATTTAAACACATGAATATTTTGCAGAAATGTCGTTTTATTATCCAGAATACTTCCCCAAGCGTTGGGAATTAAAAGGGATACAAAAAGGTACTTAAAGGGTACTAAAAAGTGTAATTTAGCACTTTAACGAATCGGTATACAACCGAATATTACCCGGAACACCAAAATAATGCTAGAAGCATTGTTTTTATTATTCTGACCTAGTTAGGGTCCCCGAGCACCCTAACACTCACCAAAATATCTTGAAACTAACATAACTAACTATATGCTTGGAATTGAACATCAAACTAACTAGATGGTTAAAAATTACAACTAGACCCCCTCCCCCTCATGCCATAATCGGCCCACATGGCCTAATTAAGTGAATCTTCTCTTGATTTCCCTAAGATATGCCTAGATTTGGCCTTGTACTTAGGAGACACCATACACATTGGGCAAAAGACTTGAAATGGTTATAAGTGTTAGATGGAGGTTCATGATCTTGCATCTCTCACACACAAACACACACTAATCTCTTCTCCTCTCCTCCCCTCATCCACGGCCGAAGACTCCCCACCATCCCACCATTATCATTCATCCATTCCATCCATTTCCAAGCACATTCAAGAGTGATGGAAGGTGTTTCATGAAGTTTGTTGCACTCGGAACTTGAAGAACCTCAACCGTTTGCTTTTATCCACTTCATTTGCCCTCTTGAACTTCCCTAGCCTTGAGCTAGTAGTAAGTGTTCTAAAACACCTTCTTGATCTTGTCTAGAGTGGTTAAAAAGAACTTTGTCGGTTAAAATCTATGAACATACAAGAGGACATGCTAAAAGTTTACTAAAATGTTAAAAATGTTGGATAAAAGCTATGTTGTTGTGTAAATCTTGTAAGACTTGTCCTGTTATGATTATTTAGTGCCGATCTATGTTGTGGTAGCTCGGATCATCATCTAACCCGGATTAGTCATGTTCATGAAACATGACATAGAATATGTTAAGAATGAAAAGGGTTAAATGATGAAACTCTACTACGCACTAAACATGAACTTGAGTAAAAGTAAATTTTCTTGTAAAATAAGACTCTAAACATGTAGATCTAAAGATCTACAAGTGGTTTTTCGGAAGAACCAAGCAAAAATATTAGTCTTGTTTAAAACCC
Organism: Helianthus tuberosus; assembly: GCA_030545235.1. Classification (NCBI taxonomy): domain Eukaryota; kingdom Viridiplantae; phylum Streptophyta; class Magnoliopsida; order Asterales; family Asteraceae; genus Helianthus; species Helianthus tuberosus. The sequence goes on along the minus strand of JARYGA010046849.1, from coordinate 85,742 downwards.
GGACCTTACATGAACTAAATATATTTTTAGTAAATAAACAAGTGTGTAAACACTTGTGTAACAAGGAAGTCTGACAAAGAAATATTTTTGTGAATCTTGACTAGAAGTTGTGAAACTTCAAGATCTTTAAAAATAAAATTTTTAAGAAATTAAACTTATTTTTAAAGATAACAAGACTTACTAAAGGTGCTGGTAAGTTACTACACATTTTTGTAAATATTCAAGTTCATGAAATGGAGAAATTAGTGATTATTGTTGATGATTATTGTTGATAATTGTTGTTGATGATTGTTGACAATTTAAAAGAAAATAAAACATGTTTTGAAAACATGGGAAACCTCCATTTTTAGGGGAAACTCTGTCAAAATTTTTATAAATTTTAACACTTAGAAAAATATAAGTTTTTCGAGAAACTTATTCCCTAAAAATGTATTTAAAAGTATTACCAAGGTTTCCCTAATTTTTGGTGATAAGAAATGAGGATTTCTTTAAGAATAAAAATGGATATAAGTATGTATATTTTTGAGAGGAAAATATATATTATTTTATCACCAACTTTTGTGCTAAGTGTATATAGTATGTGTTATACGTGCTAGTGTATTAAGACTTAAAAATACACTAAATACTCATGAGGGGTATAAACATAAAAATACACATACAACATACAAGATACATAATTCGGGTGCAAAGTGCAAAACACGAGATACTTATATTAATTTTAGAGAAAATAATATAAGTAAGATACGTAGTTAAAAATATAAAATATTTTTAACACAAGAAATTATACACAAAAGAGAGTGACTGTACTTGTGCGACGCAAGTCTAGTGACTAACGTTAAGAAAACGCGTATAGGTTACGACGTTAATTAAGCAAATCCGGTGAAGTTTACGACGCAAGGAACGCAAAGTTGTGAGTTCATGCTCCCCCTTTTCTCTAAGTGTTTCTGGTCATATAACTCTCGGGGGTGAAATACATGTTACAAATATTATAATTTTTACAAAGGGTAAAAATACAAGAAGCACTCTTGGTGAGAACGAGAACCGAGTGCAATGTGATTTGAGAATACGAGAAGCACTCGTGGTGAGTGCAATATGATGAGCTTTAAGAAAAGCCTAGAAAATACTAGATCATGTGAGCTTAAACTAGATATTGAGATGCCATTAATACTTAATTAGGGACGAGGGTTAGGTCTAACGGGTACGGCCGAGCCCCACTCATGGTCCTTATGTGACCACTTGAGTGCTTTGGTGTCCCAGTCGATGGAAATCGACGCAGTCGAGGGTAATCGACACAGTCGAGGGAAATCGACACAGTCAAGGGAAATCGACACAGTCGAGGTTAATCGACACAGTCGAGGGAAATCGACATAGTTAGAGGGAGAATATACTAATACTCCATATGCTCACATGCCTTAAAGGAGCCAACACTAATGCTCCATATGTCCTCACGTGCCTTAATGTCCTTGTATAAACAATCATTTAAAACGTGGGGTACACAAGAAAACTTGAATGATACTTGAGTACGTGGGGTACTCAAGAAAACGGGAATTATACTTGAGTACGTGGGGTACTCAAGAAAGACTTGAATTATACATGACAAATACTATGTTTTCATACAAAGTATAAAAACGTGAAATGCAAAAACGCATGAACTCGCTCAACTTTATGTTGATGTTTTCCAAAATTACATGTATTTCAGGTGACAGGATGGATCTTGGGCGCAAGTGTCGTAACTAGAAGTAGACTACAAGTTTAGATGTCATCCACTTTTGTTGAATTGTAACCTTGTCAAAGGTCGTGTTTTGAAAACTTAAATAACTAGTGTTTGTAATACTCAAATTTTCATGAATGGATGAACATCGTTTTGATCATGTAGTTGTTTATTACGATTGAATGCAATGATAACAAGCTAGTCACACATCATACGCTTCCGCAAAAGACAGGGTGTGACAGTATCGACACGTGTCATGAACTTTAAACGTGTAACGAATTGATTACGAGGGACTAAAGTTGACAAACGAAGAAAGTATGTGTGTAAAAGAATTCAAAGTGTCAACATTTGATAATTTTGCCTTTCAACGACCCTACACGATGTTTATACCCTTAAACGAATAAATTGTGAATCGTATGAAACCGTTTGTGGAAGAAAGTGAAAGTTTACAAGACGCAAGGGTTAAATGTGTCAACATGTTTAAGTAATACCTCTGAGTGACCTTTTAACGAACCCGGAGCCTTGTAACGATTAATTATGCTCCCAAGAATAAGTGACAAAAATTTCACAAGGTTTCGATAGCGTATGAGATAAATACGTTAACTTTCGTAATTAAGGGGTTAAAAGCGTCAACGAGGCAAAACTTGTGTTTTTAGTTATCATTTAACGAAACCGGACCTAACGATGTTTGGTTATATCTCATGGATCATGAAAATATAAGTTATATGGGTTAAATGTGCCTAAAATGAAAGATATTACATTTTAAATAGGTTTAGGGGGTTAAAGTGTCAAGTTTGAAACTTGATTTGCTGGTAATCAGGGTGGTGGCGTCGCGCCACAGGTAGCCCATTCTGCCGTGGCGCAGCGCGATGGCAGGATCTGGGCAGAATCCATGCACAGGTGCAGGTTCTGCCCTTCTCTTCACACATACCAGCTTTTGATCGATTATAGGGACTGTTTGATGGTTTTAAAAACCATTTTGGACACATGTTGTCACACCCCGACCACGTAGAACATACAAAACGTGGCGGAAACGTCAGGGAGTGTTGTAACAGAATTAATTGTTTCAAATCCATGGCAATTGAAGTTTCGTTTTATTAATCAAACATGAAAGTTTACATTGTTTTAAACAAGAACCAAAGAGTACATAACATAAATTAACTAGTTCTTGTCTCGTTTTAAGTCACTAAGGCACAGGTCCGCCTAAGTATGTCTTGATAAGTCCTATGCATCATCTCCTGAAAACACATGTGAAAATAGGTACGTCAGCATAAAAATGCCTGTGAGATACATAGGTTTTGTGAAAACAGAATTCATGACTTATGTTTGAGAAAATGTTTAGTCATGAACCTTGTAATTTGCTTTGTCTTGTAAATCATTTGAAAAACGATAAGTTCAGATGATATGTATAAATAAGAGAATAATGTATGGTTAAATGAATAACCATGTAAAATGAGTTTGTATAAGATAAGTTGTTTGTAAAACAATGTCTTGTGAAAAGTATGTTATTTGTATAAAATGTTATATGTCTCAAATTGAAATGATTCAAATAACGCTACAATATGTGATACCATACAAACACTTATATATAGGAAGTACCAGCGGCGTATCCACTGTGCTTGTATCATATTACATACGCCTCGTTACTTAAATCACTTACTCAAACCAAACCATCAAGATGAAATGTTTAACAATTGTAGAAATGTTTATGTATTGTCAAATGTAAATCATGTCAATAGATACAACTGGTTCACACGGTTCCATAGTTACAAACGGTTCATATAATAAAAGGGTTACGACGGTTTACATAGTCAAATGGTTACAACGGTGCACAATGTAGTATAATGTGTTCATATGCTGGATGAGCATATGCAACAGATATGCAATGTAAAACCATGTACTAAGTATGCATGTAATGGACATACATAGCATAAGTGTAATGTAAAACAATGTACTAAGTATGCACACAATGGGCGTACATAGTATGAAATGTATTGTAAAGTGATGTACTAAATATGCACACAATGGGCATACATAGCATAAAATGTATTGAAATCATGTACTATAAATGTACTAACGAACATAGCAAGTATATGATGTGAAAACAGGAAAGCATGAAAGTAACAAGTAGGCACATGTGTTTCACCCTAAAACGTTTGGAAAACAGTAAAAGAGGGGTCTATGTACTCACTTGAGATTGCTCAGAAGTCACAAGATAACCACCAATCAATGCTAGAGATCACGGATATCAAACGGCACCTAATATAGGTAACTATGTTCATAAACCGGACCTATATCGGAGGATCGGATAGAATGAGGGTTCGTAAACCAAACGAGTATGGAGACTCGTGCAATATGGTTTAACAAAGCCTACATACTAAATGAAACCTAACATAAGTGCTTACGACCCATTACGACCCGTTTAGGTAGCTTATGCTACTTTAACGCGTCGTTCGCGTGAAACGCGTTCGGACCGCCTAACTAGTCCTATGACAAGTAACATATGCCTTAACATGTCTAATATTGTTGTCAAATCAGTTTAGATGTCAAAAGTTATGTTACATATGTTTAAAATGAATTTTGGCATCAAAGGGGTATTTTGGTAATTTACCTAAGGCATATAAACTACCTATCATACAACTACTTAAACGAAGCGACCATAAGGTATAACCTCAGAAGGTTATTCCCTATATGCTATGGTCACCTAATGTGTTTGGTCGGATCCTAATGATCGACCAAACGGGTCGGGTTCGAAGGTATAAGCGATTTATTAGATCGCTTACCCTTACGACCCTAGACAACGTGGTAATCAGTAGGCATAGTCACAAAGGACTATAACCATCGTGATTACAATCACGTTGCGAAGTTCAAACGAACTTCGCATTGACCATAAACTGGTCAACGCAGAAAGTCAAACAAAGTTTGACTTTCGGACTCGAAAAACAATAAAAGAACGAAGGAACACTTACAAAGGGTCCCCGAATGCTAATCTAGATCAAAATAGCTCAGGTATGAAACAAAGGTTTCAACTTAGAGCACATTAGATCAGATTCTTGTGAGGAAAAGTGAAGGGTGGAGGTGGGTATTTATAGTTTTCGGTTCACCGTTAGGATCGTTTCTTGGAAAAGGGGGCACGATCTAAGCCGTACACTTGTCGGAATGTTGTGGTAACTCATATTGCTCCCACCACAAGAGTTTGACACTTGGCCTTTGGAGGGGTTAAAGGCTGTTAACTGCAGATTAAACAAGTTTCTGCATATCTGACCCCTGCTTGCGCACCGCAACACACAGAGTGTTGAGGTGCGCAAGCACCTGCAGACCAGAATGTTTCAAAAATGGCAAAACAGGCCCCTGAAGCTCCAAACTTGCTATTTGATGCATTTTTGACAGGTTTAAGCCCCGTTAATCCCATTTCAAAGCTCTAAAATGAAGTTAAAGTATAGGGAACTTAAAATGTGCTCAAAAATATCTCGGATGTCGGTTCGTTTGGCCGTACGATTGCGATGTTCGGTTAATTACGACGGAATGCGCATAAGCGCGAAAAACGATCCAAATGGCGTGACGAATGGATTTTTCTTATGCCAAACACTAAAATAAAATATTTTCGTGCTTACATAAATTTTTGGATGTCCGTATGTATTCAGAACGTAAGTTATGCGCGAAAGTGCAAACTTATGCACTTTTTGACACTTTTAGTCCCTGAATGACCCAAAAGTTTATTTTAGCACACCGAACCCCTCAAAGCCTATTTCTAAGCTATATAAAGGATATTTAAGGTGTGTTTAACTTATGTTCATGTTCCAGAATGTCCGTTACAGTTCAAATTGGCATACTTTCGCAGTTTGTCAAGTTTAGTCCCTGTAAGCGAATTAACTTGTTTTTGCCATACCAAAGCCTTTAAAACTTATTTCTAAGTTATGTAAAGGTTATTTAAGGTATGTTAAGCCTATTTCACTATTCCGGAGTGTTCGTTGGATTAATCTGGTTATATTTACGCATCAGAGCGTGTATAACCCTCCAGAAGGCGATTTAAAGCTTAAAATCGAACAAGAGTAGATATGTGCAAACGATACACATATTTTTACAAATCCCAAGTATGAAATACAATATTTCATTGGTTTGGCATTTGTTTGATGGTTGAAGTGACACAGGTGTCACAGTCTCCCCTACTTTAGGAAATTTCGTCCCGAAATTTAACTCTAGAGGAAACTTGTGAAGACAGCTGTGACGGTTTCGCCTTCAAATAAATCCATTGAACCCTTAAGTAAGACTCTGGGCCATGTTAGGATTCTTAGCGAATTTGTTAACCCTTAAAGTGAAGTCCTTGTAATAGTAAAACATGGAATTTTGAACTATGGACAGAAGAACGTTTCTTATGAAGACTTATCATAGGAAACTTGGTGTGTGATTGAGATCCGAATTGGGGAGTGTGAGAATAAATGACATTGGTCGAGGTCCAAGACTTCTCCCGTATCATTATTCTTGTTACTATAGGTCTTAACACATTTTTTTTGGGTAAAGGGTTACCCCGGTGATTTTATATATTCACAAACAAACAAAACAAGTAGTAAGGTGACATCCTTACTAGTTCAGACATGAGACATACCCTCATGAAAGTAGAGCAAAAATAAAACAACCAAACAAAGGAGAAACGAAACAAAACCACTAGACAACTATCTAGACCATCACGAAACTAGACATCAAGAATCAGCCATTCGCTATAAGTAAATCAGCGTCATGGATATCCCATTCTTCCAGCAACTCTCGAACTCTGATTGTATTCTTGAATCTGAGCCCCATCAATTTGTACCTCACACTTTCTAAAATCGCTTTGGATATGGTATCAGGAGGCCTCGCATGGTTTCTGAACAGACGATAGTTCCTCTCCTGCCAAATTATGTAAGCTGAAGCAACAACTAACAATCTGCAAACCAGATTTTTCGCTGATTTTGACCGAGAACGCTGATCTAACCACTCCACAATATCGGTCCACCTTGAATCTACTCTATCCATTCCAGCTTTAGAACGAACCGTATACCAAACTTGTGAGGATAACTTACATTCAAAAAACAGATGATCATGCGAATCCACATTTTCATAACACAAGAGGCAGCACATCATGTTCATATTGTTTCTCCGTGTATAGCTCCATTGCAAGATTTTGTCTTGCGTTAAGAGTTTTCGTCGAACAATGAGCCACATCAAAAAAGCATGCCGAGGGATGCACTGAGAGAACCAAACAAGGCTGGCCCAATTCACCTCCTGCTCCCTATTTCGAACCGAATTCCAAACTTCAGAAGAGGAATACTCGGATAGCTTATCACCTTCCATCCACAAAATCCGATCCTGATTATTTAAGTTTCGATGAATAAGGTCTAGATGAATAAGTACGGGATAAGTATCTTTCCAAGCATCCGGCCACATCCAAGAACCATTCATATAAACATCCGCCACTTTAGCATTTAGATTGAAACCCTCTCGGGTTATAACTCTAGGAGAAAGAAAGTTGCAAAGCGGACCGATACTACTCCACAAGTCATACCAAGCATACGTATTTTTTCCGTCCCCAATTTGAGACCAAACATGCTGACGAATTAAAGGCCTAAGCTGAGCCATCTTTCTCCAACTCCAACAACAAGAAGACGGAACCCTATGATCCCAAAAACTACGACCTCTTAAACGATAGGAATGAATCCAAGCTACCCAAAGCGAGTTCCGGTTGCTTAAGATACTCCAAATATGCGAAACCATGAGAGCTTTATTTACATCAGCTATCCGACGAATACCCAAACCTCCTTCATGCTTCGGCACACACACCGACTTCCAAGAAACTTTCGCTCTACCACGCTGAGAGGGAGACTGAGCCCAAAGAAAATTACGCATTTTTGCTTCCAGTTCCTTAATGACTCTAGCTGGTAAAATAAAAATCGAAGACCAATACACATGAAGAGCTGAGAGGACCGAGATGATTAGTTGTAGTCTTCCAACAAAAGATAACATTTTGTTCTTCCAACTATCTATCCGATTTTCAAGACGCTCCACAAGAACACTACAATCCTTGTACAACAGTCTAGAAGAAATAAGCGGAACACCCAAGTATTTCACCGGAAGCATACCCTCCACAAACGGCATGATAGTCAAGATTTCCCTTTTAACATTATTCGGAACATTACAAAAAAATCCTGTACTTTTCTGGGCACTCGGATATAACCCCGACATTCGAGTAAATTCCGTGAGAGAAGACATAATACATCTAGCCGAACCCACATCTCCTCTAGCAAATAGAAAAAGATCATCCGCAAAACAGAGGTTAACAATTCGTTGTTTTTCACATTTATTGTGAAATCTGAAAGACGAATCAATTCTTGTGGCATGATTGAGAATACACGTCAAAACTTCCATCACGAGAGTGAAAAGATAAGGAGATAAAGGATCACCTTGTCTTAATCCTCTTTTCCCCTTAAAATACCCATGAATATTCCCGTTGACACATATCGAATAGGATGCAGTAGACACACATAACATTATCCAATCAACCATAATATCATTGAAACCAAATCCTACTAACACATTCTTCAGAAAACCCCAATTTACCGTATCGTATGCCTTCTGTATATCTACTTTAAACGCACATCGAGGAGGGCCAAAGTGACGATGGTAATTATGCATCAACTCTTGCGTAAGAAGAATGTTATCCGAAATTTTCCGACCAGGAATAAACGCTGATTGGTTTATGCTCACAATCTGATTTAACGAACCTTTAATTCTATCAGCCAAGACTTTACTAATACATTTAAAAATGACATTACAGCAGGATATAGGACGATAGTCATTGATCCTAGTAGGAGACGATACCTTGGGAATCAGAACAACCAAAGTATGATTAAGTTGCTTCAGCAGTTTACCAGTGTTAAAAAAATCCAGAACAGCATTTGAAACATCACCTCCCACAATCTGCCAAGCACTCTTGAAAAAAGCAGCCGTGTAACCATCAGGACCCGGGGCCTTATCATTCCCAATCGAAAACATAGCTAATTTTATTTCCTCCAAAGTAACCGGACGAACCATATGGTTTGCAGTGTCAGACTCCAGCTTTTTAGTAAATAAATCAGGAGATGGCTCTAAAGAAATTTGACCTGCACAGCCCAAAAATTGTTCATAATGGCTGACAAAAGCCTCCGCCACGTTGTCTCTTTAAAAAATATTGCCACTCGCATCCGTAATCACCTCAATACGATTAAAATGATTTTTACACTTTAAAGATGTATGGAAAAAAGCCGAATTAGCATCGCCTGCACGGAGCCACTCCACTTTAGATTTCTGCTTGAGGAACCTTTCCTCATCAAGAAGCGCCTCTTGAAATTGACTTAGCATAGCAGCTTCTTGAGCTCGTATAGCATCATTCAGAGGATCCATATCAATGTTACGCTGAAGCGCCTCAATTTTTCCACGAAGGTTATCAACCTTCTCATGGAGATTACCTTGTTTAAACAAAAGAGCACGAAGCGAAGATTTCATAAGAGTGAGTTTTTTGATAACTCGAAACTGATGAACTCCATTAATTTGCACGTCCCATTTAGTCTTAACAATATCCAAGAATTCCGGCTTGTGCACTAAAAAAATTGCAAACTTGAAAGGTTTCGGTTTCGATTTACAAGCCGAAAACAGCTTTAACACACATGGACAATGATCCGAGATACCATATGGTTTAAAGATGGCGACCGATTCTGGATAAGAGCTAACAAAAGGAGCATTTCCCAACACTCTGTCAATCTTTTTCAGCAAACCAATACCATCTTTTGGCTTTTGAGTCCATGTAAAATGTAAACCAGTACGATTTATATCAAAAACTTCAATCTCTTCAAGACATTCTCTAAAATCACGCATACCAGAAGTTATGGATGAAGAACCGATAGACTTATCTTCAATATTCAGAGCGGAATTGAAATCACCCATTATCACCCAAGGTTTATCATGAACCAAAGCTTTATGAAGTCTTAAATTATGCCAGAGATCCCTACGAGAGATATAATAATTCGCAGCATAAATGAGGGAGCAAAAAAACGTACTCTTGTTAGCCTTACAAAAAACTTGAATATGTAAGACTTGAGCATCCTGCGCAAGAACCATCACATCAAGCTCCATCGGGTCCCACCCCAAAATAATCCGAGCACCTTTGTTACAACAACCCCCATTGGAAGTCCAATCCCATCTACGAAAGACAGCCTTGCAAACCTTTTGAAGATTATCCAAACCCACATGAGATTCAAGAATCGCACATAAACTTAAATTATTATCTTTCACCACCTGACGAACCTCATTTTGTTTTAGCGGGCGGTTCAACCCCCTAATATTCCAAACGGCCAAACTAATCATTGAGACACCCCTGAAGAAGGAGTGCTTGCCCCTTTTTTATTAGCATCATTGTTTGGATCTACTTTAAGAAATTCATTCGTCTCATTGAAAACCTCTACCACCTCTTCGTCATCCGAATATTCTGCACCATCATCATCTATTATCCTAGCCGATTTGCTAGATTCCCCAACTTCATCTCTAAGCACATCAAAAGGATTACTAGATACAAAGGCCCCGGCATTGTCCGGTTTCTTGTTACCCCCAACAGATTTGTTAACCGACTTAATGTTCAAAACATGATTCTGCTTATTACCAATCGGCCTATATTCAAATTTTGGCTTAGGTTTAGTAAGAGGAATGCCTGACTTCCTAGCCATCTTTTTATGTTGAACCTCCGTATACCCATCTTCATCAACTCTAGACACCGTCTTCATTTGCGATTTACCATAGTTTCCAGTTTGCCTACCCCCCTTCTGAACGGGAACACGACCTGCTGGGTTCTTTAGGCATGAGTCATCTGAATGACCGAATACACAACAAGCCGAGCATCTAAGGGGGCTCCATTCGTATTCAACGTACAATTTCTCTTTAATAAAACCCTCCCCATTTAACTTGGGAATAGCCATAGTAATTTCCTCTTTAAGATCTTTCTCAGCTGAAACTTCCACAAGAGCTCTAGCAAAACTACTGCGACCCCAGTTATCAACACACATTGAAGTAGTATAAGAATCTAGAAGCTTAGGTTCCCCAATGGCAGTTGCAATCATACTAAGACCATCTTCCGTATAAGCAGCTATCGGAACTTCATGGACTTTCACCCACACCTGAATTTTATTAACTTCCTTTTTCTCAAGCTTTGTAGTTGGTGTCCACTCCTGAAGAAAGAACGGTTGTGACCTTATTATCCATGGACCCGACGCCAACACATCCATCATGCCTTTATGATCAGCAAATTTAAAAAAGAAAAATCCGTTAGCATTCATCATTGCCTTTTGCAGCCCATACTTTTTCCAGTTATTTTTTTGCAAAAAATTCGACCACAGGATATGCAATTCGATCTCCCAAGAAGTAACCATACAAAGTGTTTGCTAACTTATCCTGCACTACCCTAACCGATTCTACCGGTAGAACAACATCACAATCATCATGCTTCATAGAACTAGCTAGAGACCTGAAATTAACCCTAGGAGTGTTCTGAGTCTTCAACGAATCAGCATAAGTTATCGGCTTAACCTGGTTACCATCACCAGCTTTGCTGACATCAGCCCTAATCGGATCAACATTAGTTATATCAGGGTATTGCACAGGGGATATAAACTCGTTTACCACCGGCTGTGTTACCTTCAACAATTCATCAATAACATTAATTGTATTTGGTTCAGTTTGAGGATTCGAAACAATACCCCTACGAGGTAAAATAGTATTGCCGTCAATGTTCACCACTTTACTAGCGATTCCCTTATTAACATTTGGAAGCTTCCCACGATCATGCAAGAGTCTTCCATCAGGTTTTGGACGATCAGACAAACTAGCATCACCTCCTCTCTCCATTAAACTCAGCACCAATCAAACATGCACGATAAACAAAACACCAAAGTCACCAACGATCAAGAAAACAGAAAACCCTAATCCTTTTAAAACCCTGTTTACAAACCTACTACCCTTAATCGATTAAACCAGAGTTATCAATCTAGCTAAGTTAATCTCAGTTAACCGCAATCAATAACAACCAGCTTAATAAATCAGGGATTCGAATTGAGGAACAAGGCCGGCGATTTGAAAAGAAACAGAAAACCCTAGTTTAGATCGATCCCTAATGCTAACGAGTTCGTTATAGAATTTCGTAAACAAGATTCTAATTACAGACTGTTATGCATCAGATCACAAAGAAAACAAGGATTCATGATGAGCAAAAAATCGCCAAAAAGGAGAGAGAGACAAAGCTTCCTGTGGTTTCTATGCACTGAATTCCATACTTATGTAGGCCTCCATAATTACGTACTTCCTTGCACAGTCCGCACAGTTCATTTCATAATGCGTATGGGAAAAAAAACAAACGAATAATCCTGTGGTGATTTAACTTGACTGCAATAGAGTCTCTTTAACTAGGTCACCAAAGGATTAGATCAACGAACAATCTCTTCAGCTAAACTACCCAAGAGAAATATTTAACTACATCAACGTAGGATGTCTTTAACTAGATTGTCGAACCAATCTATTTAACTTAGATCGACGTAGGATCTCTTTAACTAGACCACCAGAGGGCCTTTTTAACTATATCAACGCATGATATATTCAACTAGATTGTCGAACCAATCTCTTTAACTTAGATCGACGAAGGACCTCTTTAACTAAACTACCCACGGGGAATATTTAACTACATCGACGTAGGATGTCTTTAACTAGATTATCGGACCAATCTCTTCAACTATATCAACGCATGTTGTCCTTAAACTTTGGAATAGTACTTTATAATCCAAGAGACTTAACTACAACGTAGAAGTCCATTAAGGATTTAAGATAGTACCTTTTTGAATATCCTACTACGAATCCCTCATATGAAGGTATGAAAGATTCTACGAGGATTTGGATAGCGAATATCCAGAGTATACAAAAACACAAAATGCATAAATGGAAAGACAAGATGCATGAACACATAGTCACATAACCACAAAATTGTTTATCTAGATCTTTGATTTGTAAGTTTTGTTTTGTTAATTACGTACATGCATTTAAAGCACACTAGGAATCCATTTCATGGATTTCATTCGGTACTTTAAACATTAGCAAGAATCTAACTATGAAGATAGAAAGATCTTCCAAAAATTCGATTTCGTTTTCAAGAAAACACAATATTCGAATTAAGGTACAATAATTTTTGAATATACGGAAATACCCATAGGTACCCTATTAAGAATTTATAGTGGTACTTTGGGTATTCGTGGAAAACGCAAGAGATAATAAAATGGAAGAAATTACGGGGTAGTCTGTTCTTCAAGGAATACGGTTCCTTGATTGTCGGTATTGTAGAGGATACGTTGTTTATACATGCCATCACATTTGTACATTGCAATGTAAAATAAAAAGATTTATTTATAAACAACAACAACTGTTTCATGGACCTTGACTACAAAAGAAAATAATACATAAGGCTTGATTATCTCTAAACAACATTGTCTTCTAGTTGGTCCGATGCTCATCCTTGCGCTAGATTCGCATTAGCAATCTTTGGGCAATTTCTCCGGAAATGGCCCATCTCGTCACAGTTGAAGCAAGGACCTAGTGGAAGACGAGCTTGAGCAGGATTTACTTGAGGTTGGTTTGGACCACCTTGGTTTGGGGTAAATCGACAAGCATTTTCCAGGTGACCGAGTCGCCCACATGATGCACATAAACGACACTGTAGGTGAGCTAAGTGGTGTGCATTACATTTGTCGCATATCGGTACAGTACCGGCATAAGGTTTCTTTGCAGGAGGTTGAGTTGGTTGGTTGCGGGTGTTTTGGTTGGGTTGAGCAGCAATCGCACAATTCTGCGAAGCCTTACGCTTCTTAGACTTCTCAGGGGATCCAGTCTGTTCATCCATGGTCTTTGATTCCTCGATTGGCTTCATGTCACCCTTTCGAAAAAGTTTATGCTTTCTGATCTGAGATTCAGTCAAGGTTGCAGATAGCTCAATGGCCTGCCTAACCGTAGTGGGGTTACTACCAGTAACAATGTCCTGAACTGAGTCAGGGAGACCATCAATGTATTTCTCAATCGCCTTATCCAAAGGCGTAACCATGGTAGGGCACAACAGGCTCAGCTCCTCATATCGATCAGTGTATGCTCGATGTTCACCGCTGTCTTGCTTAAGATCGTCGAATTCCCTTTCCAATGCCCTGATCTCGTGACGAGGACATAATTCCTTCATCATTAGTGCTTGAAGTTCTTCCCAAGTTTGGGCCAGTGCCACTTCGGCACCCCTATCTCTCACCACACCGTTCCACCACGTCAAAGCTCGTTTCTCAAAGACACTAGATGCGAAATCTACCTTTCGCTCGTTTGGACATTGAACATGCCTGAAGGTGCTCTCTAGACTCTCGAACCATTGCAGAAGTACAGTCGCTCCTTGAGACCCAGAAAACTTTGATGGCTTAGCCGAGTTGAACGTCTTGAAGTTGCAGAGGGCATTATTGTTGTTGAGAGCATGGTGACATTGGGCAACGATGTTCGGGATTGATTGTCAAGAGCTTTCGCAAAGGGGGAAAAAACCCTAATGCTCTCTCTCTAGCTGGCGATTTTTTTCTCTCCTGGAATTCTTGATTTCATCGTGATTGAGATGTATAACAGTCTGTGATCGATGTTTGATTTATCAAGCTATTGTAACGAACTAGTTAGCATCTTCTAATCGGTCAATCTTGATTTCGATTTTCTTTGTTCGCCGACTTTAATCTAATTATCAGATCTGATTGAATAGAGTCTTGGGTCTTTCGGTCCTACTGGTGAGGCAGTAACCTTGATTGATCGGATTCGCTATTTGATTTCGTGATGATTCTTGGATTAGGGTTTTGCTAGATTAGGGTTTTTTCTTTTCCTTCTTGGTCTTCTGGTTCTCGGGTTTTCTTGCATGCTTTGCTGATTGTCATGTTATTAGAGAGAGGTGTTTTTCCTAGCATGGATGAACGTAAGAAATCAGAGGGGGATGTGCATGCTGGTCGATACAAGCCACCGTTCACGTCTGCTTCGGTTCAGGGATTAGCTGCGAGGGTTGTTGATATTGAAGGCAGAACTTTAATGCCTCGGAGGGGTGTTGTTTCTACTGCTAGTTATGACCCTGGTAAGTTTAATGTGATCGATGAGCTGAATAAAATTACTGTTCTAGTTTCGGAGGGTTCTATCCAGCATGAACAAAAGAGTGATGCAGTTTCTAATGTGGCTAGTATGTTTCAGCATGAGGGGGATATTGGGGTTAAGCCGATTTCATATGCTGAATCGGTCACAAATGCTAATAGTAGAAAAGTTAATTTTAGATCCCTGGCTACTCCTGATCGTCGGGAGGATTGTGATGTGGTATTGCCTAAAGAATCTGTTCGAGTGGTCATAGACAAACTAGCTAACACATTGTATGGGTACTTTTTGGGTGATCGAATTGCTTACCCGGTTGTCGATTATTTTGTGAAGAATAACTGGAAAAAGTATGGGCTGCAAAAATCCATGATGAATGCGAATGGATTTTTCTTTTTCAAGTTTAATGAACGTTCGGGTATGATGGCGGTTCTCAAGGAGGGTCCATGGATTATTAGATCGCAACCGTTATTTTTATGTGAGTGGACTCCAAGTACTAAGCTGGTTAAAACGGAGGTGAAGAAAGTTCAATTATGGGTAAAAATTCATGATGTTCCTCTAGCTGCTTATACAGAGGATGGTCTTAGTTTGATTGCTACAGCGATTGGAGAACCAAAGTTACTTGATTCGTACACCACTTCGATGTGCTTGGATTCGTGGGGTCGGAGCAGTTATGCAAGGGCTATGATTGAAGTGTCGGCTGATAAAGAACTTAAAGAGGAGATAACTATGGCTGTTCCGGACCTTCATAGTGATGGATATGTTAAGGAGACAATGTACGTAGAGTATGAATGGAACCCTCATAGGTGCTCTCTATGTTGTGTTTTTTGGCCATGCAGATGATCAATGTCCTAACCAACCAAGGAAGGTGGTAAAACAATACAATGGTGAGAAGCCTTATAAGTCGTTTGATCATGATAGAAGAAATGACAAGAAGCCGATTGTAGATGAGGAAGGGTATATGGGTGTTCAAGCTAAGAAAGTGGCTCGGAAGACAGGCTTTCCAGTTAATAAGCAAAAACCAAAGTTCGAATATAGGCCAGTTGTTCCTAGAATAAAGGAATCTTTGAATAAGGGGGATCCGACTAGCTCTGTTATTTCTTCAAACCCGTTTTCTGTTCTGAGTGGTAATGATAATCCGGAAGTTGGGGAGTCTAGCAAAGGTGGAACCGGTGATCAGCAACTATCAGATGATGAGGAAGTTGTCGAAGTTTATAATGAAACAAACGAATTTATGATGGAAGGTACTCGTAAGCCACATGAAACAAAAGGGGCAAGCACTCCTTCTCTGGGGGTTTCCAATGGTTAGTCTCGCTTTCTGGAATATAAGGGGGTTGAACCGCCCTCTAAAACAGAAAGAGGTTCGGAAGATTGTTAAGGATAGCAAGTTAAGTTTATGTGCTATACTTGAGTCTCATGTTGATGTAGATAATTTAAGTAAGGTTTGTAACTCAGTTTTTTGGCGTTGGGAATGGACTTCGAATGGAGGTATGTGTGCTAAAGGGACGCGTATCATTCTAGGCTGGAACCCGGATATATTTGACATGATGGTTTTGTCCCAAACGTCTCAAGTGATGCACATTCAGTTATTTGTCAAAGAGGATAAGAAGTGGTTTTTTTGCTCGGTGGTGTATGCGGCTAACTACTACATAACCCGTCGAGACTTGTGGTCATATTTGTCTATGCATAAACAGATGGTTGGGGATAAGCCTTGGCTGATTATGGGTGACTTTAATTCAGCGCTATATCTAGAGGATAAATCGATGGGGGCTTCATCCATCTCTACAGGTATGCGTGATTTTCAAGATTGTGTGTCTGAGATTGAAGTTATGGATATAAATCAGTCGGGTTTTCATTACACGTGGAACCAAAAGCCGAAAAAGGGTGTGGGGCTTCTCAAGAAAATTGACCGTATTATGGGGAATACTTCTTTTATATCCGATTTCCCTAATGCTATAGCAGTTTTTCATCCCTACAGGTTGTCGGATCACTCACCATGTGTTTTAACAATCCATAGTGATACTCCTAAGAAACGCCAGCCTTTTAAGTTTGCCAACTTTTTGGTTCATAAATCTGAATTCCTAAAAATTGTTAAGGATGGTTGGGAGATGAATGTAGATGGGGTGCATCAATTCCGAGTTATGAAAAAGCTTAGGCTGCTAAAGAGTCCTTTGCGTGCTTTATTATTTTCTCAGGGTAATCTTCATAAAAAAGTGGCTGAGCTTCGAGATCAATTAGATGCTATTCAAGCCAAGATTGATAAGGATCCGATGAATGTGGAGCTTCGTGCTTTAGAGACGACATTAAACTCGAAATTTCAGGTTGCTTCGCTGGATGAGGAAAGATTTTTGAAGCAAAAGTCGAAGATGGAATGGTTGAAAGCTGGTGATTCAAACACTGCTTTTTTTCATGCAACAGTGAAAAATAGAAACCATCGAAGCAGAATTCAAGTTGTGACAGACACTAATGGAGTGGTGTATGAAGGTGACTCAGTTCAGGATGCTTTTGTTAAACACTATGAGGTTTTTTTGGGGTGTCAAGATGATTTATCTATGCATCCTACTCCTGATCTTTTTACGAAATTTGTCAACCCGAATGATGCTGATCATATGATTCGTCCGGTTATGGTTGAAGAAATAAAGAAAGCTATGTTTTCTATTGGTAGCGACAAGGCTCCAGGCCCGGATGGCTTCACTGCTGCCTTTTTTAAATTCGCCTGGCCGATAGTTGGAAATGATGTTTCTATGGAAGTTATGGATTTCTTTAATACAGGTAGATTGCTTGGCCAACTTAATCATACTCTTATTGCTCTTATACCGAAGAAACCCTCTCCGGTTATAGTTACGGATTATCGGCCAATAGCATGTTGCAATGTTCTGTTCACATGTGTGAGCAAGATAATTGTCAATCGGATAAAGGATGTGCTTCATCAAGTGGTTAGTATAAACCAGTCGGCTTTTGTTCCTGGTAGGAAAATTTCAGATAATATTCTTCTCACTCAAGAGTTAATGCATAACTACCATCGTAATTCAGGCCCCCCTCGTTGTGCTTTTAAAGTGGACATTCAGAAAGCCTATGATACGGTTGATTGGTGCTTCTTGAAAAATGTGTTGATTGGTTTTGGCTTCCATATTAAGATGGTGGATTGGATCATGATGTGTGTTTCTACAACATCTTATTCGATCTGTGTTAATGGAAATGTCTATGGTTATTTTAAGGGTAAGCGTGGTTTTCGTCAGGGTGATCCCTTATCTCCTTATCTTTTCACGCTTGTTATGGAGGTTTTGACGTGCATATTACAGCGGGCTACTAGACTTGATAAGTCTTTCAAGTTTCACAACAAATGTGAGAAGCAACGTATTATTAACTTGTGCTTTGCTGATGACCTATTCTTATTTGCTAGAGGTGATATTAGCTCGGTTCAGTGTATTATGAACTCTCTCTCAAGTTTTACGAATATGTCCGGGTTAGTGCCGAGTATCCAAAAGAGTACGGGGTTTTTTTGCAATGTGCCGTCTCAGGTTAAACACAATATTTTGAGCTTTATGCCTTTTGTTGAAGGTTCTTTACCGGTTAAGTATTTGGGGGTCCCCCTTATATCTTCTGGCCTTGTTTACAAAGATTGTAGTATTCTTGTTGAAAGATTGGATCAGCGGATTTCTAATTGGAAAAATAAGCTTCTCTCTTTTGTGGGCAGGTTACAGCTTATTAATTCGGTTCTTTCTTCCATGCATATTTACTGGTCGTCTGTGTTTATCCTTCCTACTCGTATCACTCTAGAGTTGGAAGCTAAAATGCGAAACTTTCTTTGGTCGGGGGATGGATCATTTCATAAGGGAAAAGCCAAAGTGTCTTGGAAGACTGTTTGTGTTCCTAAGTATGAAGGTGGTTTAGGGATCCGTAGAATTGGTGATGTCAATAAAGCGCTCATCACTTCTCATATTTGGAGTATTCTGATTAAACGAGACTCTCTCTGGGTGGCTTGGATACATTCGTACCGGCTAAAAGGTAATAGTTTTTGGATTTGTAAGGCTGTTCCGAATAGTTCTTGTAGTTGGCGGAAAATGTTACAGCTGAGACCTTTTATTCGAGACTTTGTTTGGTCTAAATTGGGTGATGGTAGTAACACATCAGCCTGGTATGATTTATGGAGTCAAGTTGGTCCTCTTGGTAATTTTCTAACTCCTAGAACAATCTCAAATGCGGGATTTTCTTTAAACACTTCGGTTCAGGAGATTCATGTTAATGGGGTTTGGAGGTGGCCTGTTGCGTGGAGGGACATGTTTCCGGTATTAATACAATTGGATAATATCCATACGGTGCCTAACGCCCCTGATAAGCTTATGTGGAAGGATGGTAATGAGTTAGTTAAGCATTCTTCAAATCAGGTTTGGCAGTCGCTTAGATGTCGTGCAGAGGAGGTAGATTGGGTTAAATTTGTTTGGTCTTCACAATGTATTCCTAAGCATGCTTTCTTTATGTGGCTGGTGATTCGTCGCAAACTTTTGACACAAGACAAGATTCTTCAATGGGAGTTTGCTAGAAGGAAAAATATGAATATGATGTGTTGTCTTTTGTGCTATGCGGATGTTGATTCTCACGACCATCTGTTTTTTGATTGCAATTATTCTACTCAAGTTTGGATCAAAATTCGTGATAAAGGAGGGATGGATTCGGTTGGACCAGCCTGGGATGCAATAATTGATTGGTTGGGGACTAGAGCTACTTCTAAATCAGCGATTAATTATATTAGTAGGCTTATAGTTGCTGCAGCTGTTTATTTTGTGTGGCAGGAGCGAAATGCTAGACTATTCAGGAACCAAACAAGACCTCCAGAAGTGCTGAGCAATTTAATATTGCAAACCGTTCGGTATAAGCTAATTGGAGTAATATTTAAGGAGTGTAATAGGGTGCGTAAACTATTGGAAGCATGGGAGATTTTTAGCAACACGCTGGATGATGATGGCGGCTGATTCTCTTTGGTTTTCTTTTTTCTAGATTATAGTCTAGTCGTTTTTGTTTGGTAGTGCTTGGTTGTTTTGTTTTGCTTCTTGGTGTACTTTCATGGGGGATGTCCCATGTTTGAACTAGTGTGGGTTTCTCCACGCTACTTGTATTTCTCTTTTGTTGATATATAGAATCACCGGGGTATCCCTTTACCCAAAAAAAAACGATGTTCGGGATTGCAGCAGTTATTTGCTGTGTAATGACAGCTGCCAGATCTTCAATAGATACCGGATTTTCGCGTCGTGGAGGCATTCTAAAGGGGGAAACAAGAGAGAAAACAAATGAAATGGTATTGGGTATGAATAGGATGTTACAATTACCGACCAAAATTATGGGTGATGGTCATTTGTTTGAACCACGAAGCAAACAAACGACACACAAAGGCTGAATCAAAGCAAATAGATCCTCATAATGTATCGCGAACACATGCTCGCCTATAAGTGGACACTCACCCCAAGAGTTCCCAGGTAAGAGTGACTGGTCCGATTATGTGGATTTGTACGAACACTCTAGCCTTAGACAGAAAACTCAGGTTACAGGCATTCACTCTTCCAGTTTGCACGTGTTCACATTATTTAGGACCAAAAACTTTGACGAGATTTTGAAAACTCAAAGGGGTTCAAAACCTTGTAATAGAGGGTTCAAAACCTAGTAATCAATCATCCAAGAACAGATGATTAATTTTCAAAGCGGTTTTGAAATTTATGTTCTCATTGTGGTTATCACCTAAGGATAGGTGAAGGTATCGTTTTATGACTAAACGCAAGTAAACTCGCGTTAGGGTCCTAAGAAGGTTATAGACTAGGTCAAAGTATTACTAATAACCTAATTCCCTATAACCATTGGCTCTGATACCAACTTTTCTGTCACACCCCGACCACGTAGAACATACAAAACGTGGCGGAAACGTCGGGGAGTGTTGTAACAGAATTAATTGTTTCAAATCCATGGCAATTGAAGTTTCGTTTTATTAATCAAACATGAAAGTTTACATTGTTTTAAACAAGAACCAAAGAGTACATAACATAAATTAACTAGTTCTTGTCTCGTTTTAAGTCACTAAGGCACAGGTCCGCCTAAGTATGTCTTGATAAGTCCTATGCATCATCTCCTGAAAACACATGTGAAAATAGGTACGTCAGCATAAAAATGCCTGTGAGATACATAGGTTTTGTGAAAACAGAATTCATGACTTATGTTTGAGAAAATGTTTAGTCATGAACCTTGTAATTTGCTTTGTCTTGTAAATCATTTGAAAAACGATAAGTTCAGATGATATGTATAAATAAGAGAATAATGTATGGTTAAATGAATAACCATGTAAAATGAGTTTGTATAAGATAAGTTGTTTGTAAAACAATGTCTTGTGAAAAGTATGTTATTTGTATAAAATGTTATATGTCTCAAATTGAAATGATTCAAATAACGCTACAATATGTGATACCATACAAACACTTATATATAGGAAGTACCAGCGGCGTATCCACCGTGCTTGTATCATATTACATACGCCTCGTTACTTAAATCACTTACTCAAACCAAACCATCAAGATGAAATGTTTAACAATTGTAGAAATGTTTATGTATTGTCAAATGTAAATCATGTCAATAGATACAACTGGTTCACACGGTTCCATAGTTACAAACGGTTCATATAATCAAAGGGTTACGACGGTTTACATAGTCAAATGGTTACAACGGTTCACAATGTAGTATAATGTGTTCATATGCGGGATGAGCATATGCAACAGATATGCAATGTAAAACAATGTACTAAGTATGCATGTAATGGACATACATAGCATGAGTGTAATGTAAAACAATGTACTAAGTATGCACACAATGGGCGTACATAGTATGAAATCTATTGTAAAGTGATGTACTAAATATGCACACAATGGGCATACATAGCATAAAATGTATTGAAATCATGTACTATAAATGTACTAACGAACATAGCAAGTATATGGTGTGAAAACAGGAAAGCATGAAAGTAACAAGTAGGCACATGTGTTTCACCCCAAAACGTTTGGAAAACAGTAAAAGAGGGGTCTATGTACTCACTTGAGATTGCTCAGAAGTCATAAGATAACCACCAATCAATGCTAGAGATCATGGATATCAAACGGCACCTAATATAGGTAACTATGTTAATAAATCGGACCTATATCGGAGGATCGGATAGAATGAGGGTTCGTAAACCAAACGAGTATGGAGACTCGTGCAATATGGTTTAACAAAGCCTACATACTAAATGAAACCTAACATAAGTGCTTATGACCCATTACGACCCGTTTAGGTAGCTTATGCTACTTTAACGCGTCGTTCGCGTGAAACGCGTTCGGACCGCCTAACTAGTCCTATGACAAGTAACATATGCCTTAACATGTCTAATATTGTTGTCAAATCAGTTTAGATGTCAAAAGTTATGTTACATATGTTTAAAATGAATTTTGGCATCAAAGGGGTATTTTGGTAATTTACCTAAGGCATATAAACTACCTATCATACAACTACTAAAACGAAGCGACCATAAGGTATAACCTCGGAAGGTTATTCCCTATATGCTATGGTCACCTAATGTGTTTGGTCGGATCCTAATGATCGACCAAACGGGTCGGGTTCGAAGGTATAAGCGATTTATTAGATCGCTTACCCTTACGACCCTAGACAACGTGGTAATCAGTAGGCATAGTCACAAAGGACTATAACCATCGTGATTACAATCACGTTGCGAAGTTCAAACGAACTTCGCATTGACCATAAACTGGTCAACGCAGAAAGTCAAACAAAGTTTGACTTTCGGACTCGAAAAACAATAAAAGAATGAAGGAACACTTACAAAGGGTCCCCGAATGCTAATCTAGATCAAAATAGCTCAGGTATGAAACAAAGGTTTCAACTTAGAGCACATTAGATCAGATTCTTGTGAGGAAAAGTGAAGGGTGGAGGTGGGTATTTATAGTTTTCGGTTCACCGTTAGGATCATTTCTTGGAAAAGGGGGCACGATCTAAGCCGTACACTTGTCGGAATGTTGTGGTAACTCATATTGCTCCCACCACAAGAGTTTGACACTTGGCCTTGGCCTTTGGAGGGGTAAAGGCTGTTAACAGCAGATTAAACAAGTTTCTGCATATCTGACCCCTGCTTGCGCACCGCAACACTCAGAGTGTTGAGGTGCGCAAGCACCTGTAGACCAGAATGTTTCAAAAATGGCAAAACAGGCCCCTGAAGCTCCAAACTTGCTATTTGATGCATTTTTGACACGTTTAAGCCCCGTTAATCCCATTTCAAAGCTCTAAAATGAAGTTAAAGTATAGGGAACTTAAAATGTGCTAAAAAATATCTCGGATGTCGGTTCGTTTGGCCGTACGATTGCGATGTTCGGTTAATTACGACGGAATGCGCATAAGCGCGAAAAACGATCCAAATGGCGTGACGAATTGATTTTTCTTATGCCAAACACTAAAATAAAATATTTTAGTGCTTACATAAGTTTTTGGATGTCCGGATGTATTCAGAACGTAAGTTATGCGCGAAAGTGCAAACTTATGCACTTTTTGACACTTTTAGTCCCTGAATGACCCAAAAGTTTATTTTAGCACACCGAACCCCTCAAAGCCTATTTCTAAGCTATATAAAGAATATTTAAGGTGTGTTAAACTTATGGTCATGTTCCAGAATGTCCGTTAAAGTTCAAATTGGCATACTTTCGCAGTTTGTCAAGTTTAGTCCCTGTAAGCGAATTAACTTGTTTTTGCCATACCAAAGCCTTTAAAACTTATTTCTAAGTTATGTAAAGGTTATTTAAGGTATGTTAAGCCTATTTCACTATTCCGAAGTGTTCTTTGGATTAATCTGGTTATATTTACGCATCAGAGCGCGTATAACCCTCCAGAAGGCGATTTAAAGCTTAAAATCGAACAAGAGTAGATATGTGCAAACGATACACATATTTTTACAAATCCCAAGTATGAAATACAATATTTCATTGGTTTGGCATTTGTTTGATGGTTGAAGTGACACAGGTGTCACACATGTGATGATCAAGGAAGAGCCATAACACCTGTATTGATCTGGTTGCACCCTCAGTTAGTATAAATAGGTGAAGATTGGCAGCCATCTTCACTTGCAAGTTCAAATTTACATAACTCTCAAGCATCTCCTCAAGTTCTAAGCTTTTAAAATCATTCTCTGGAGCACCCTACCTTGGAAGGAAGCTCTCTTAGTCTTAATCTTCGTGCTAAGGACTCTTGTAAGTGTACTTAGCCTCTGTAATTAAGTTTTCATTAGTGTAAAGACCGAAAGTCAAAGTTGACATAATTCTGCTTTGACTTTGTAATTAATCACAAACGGTCCAGCCATTATTCGAATTGAAAGTGGCTATGTGTTGGTAATTATGTAGGTGTTAAACCCTTAAAAGGGCACCTCCTAATTATCACGTTACCTCAGTCAATTGTCGGGTCAAACTACTTAACAGAAAAGTCAAACGGGACTGTTTTTGCAAATTAACTCATAACTGATAATGCTGAAGTTATGAAACATGTTTTAACACTTAAATAACTTGGTAAATAATATAAGAACATTCTTAGGCATGTTCAACCCGACAATTCTGAGTTTAGGCTCGATTCGCAACCGAAAGTCGCAAAAGTAGACTTTTGCTTTGACTTTCAGTTCTGACCCGAATTAGCTTAGTTTTAGTCATGCCTTAGGGTTCCTTTAGGACCATAATACTTGTTAGTATAACCCTCTGAGATTATACTATATGGTTCCTTTGAAATCTAATTCATTTGCATATTTCCGTTAAATGCTTAAAAGTTGACCATTATGCCCTTTTGATATAAAAACGAAATTTTTGAAAATGTGAGAGGACAAAAATCTTTATTACTGATTTATAAGCATGTCCTAAAAATTTGACATCGGTTCTTGGTCTAAAATAGGAGTTATGCAAGATATCGTAAATGAAAGCCTTTTTATTAATTAAATGGCATTTTCCGCATAAATCATGTTTAAACCCAAATTTTTACACCAAACTTTATACCTACTGTTAAGATATAATATTTAGGGATTTTTGGGAATTTTTGTTGAATTTTAAACTGATCAAAAGATAAAGTTCTAGTGTAAATTCGGTATTGACGCAATTGCCCTTTTCATTGATTAAATGAATTTTATGTATCATTTTGATACCAAACCTTTTCCTACTGATTTTATATGATAAATAAAATATTTTAAGCTATAGAAACTGATCAGGACTCCAAAATTTTATAAACATTTCAAATATCGTCAAATACCTACTTTTACGCCTATTAAGCGTATAGTATGGTTTAAAACCATATCTAATGCCAAAAACTTGTTACCTACTGATGTTATAAATAAATTTGTATACTTTAACAGTAAGCTTAAATCTTGAACTCAGATTTCCAAATTTGACCCTTAAAGCATATGTGAAATGACCAAAATGCCCCTACGGTGCATAGTTTGGCCATAAACAATTAAGTACACATATGTATGATATCTTGCTGTTATAACCACTTAAAATAAATATTTTCATAGAAGGTTTTGGACCAGACCTTCAGTTTATATTTAAACCTCTTTTATAAACTATAAAATGACCAAAATACCCCTACGCGGCTTAAATTGATTTTAAATTCATATTGAGCATAATGGAAGATATCCTACTGATGACATAACATATTTAAAGCATATTAACTTGTGGAACATGTTCATGACTCATTTGGTTACCCGTTATGCATTTTTCGCGTTCGGTACGGTTTATGTAATTAGTTTGCATAAATTAACCGAAACGGGTCAAACCTTATCATTTTTATTTCAAAATCCAAAATGTATTTAGTTTACCCATTTTATACAAGCCCTCATACTTTTCGGGTCTAAATCACATTCTAATCCGGTCTTCGCTTAATCTTGCGTTTTGAACCATATACCTTTCTTTAAAACTAACCGGTCTAAGTTATAACTTAAATAAGACCCGTTAGGAATCTAATAGGTTATTAAAACCTTAGTTCTAGATTAGGAGCCCGGTAAAAGCTATCTGTACTTGCTAATTGATATACGGTTGGGATTAAAATTTATTTTTAGCTCAGGTAAATACTTTTAGCTTATTTTCCGTTATACGGGCTTGGGATACGGTATTATAATAATACCACCTGGTCGGGTATGGAATGTTTAATCGATTAGTGGTTAAGCTATTGAAATAACCCGTTTTAATCTGTATTGTTTGGTGCAATGCCTTTGGGGGGTTAATGACCATGTCCTGGATATCCTCGGCTCATTTATTAAATGGCCACGGCTTAAGCACGGGGTGTAGGCATACACCTGACAGTTGCGTATGTATAAACGGTATCTCACATCTCTTGTGGGCGTATACTTGTGGTGTGTCAATTAATCTAATCCGGCTCTTCTAACCGGGTCCCGAATGGACGACAAACATGTAAAACTGTATACAAGATTATTTTAAATAATTATCCCAGGTTATAAAAGAATTTTGTGCCTTGTGCATTTAAATCAATTTTTATAAACACTTTTCAAAAAGAGTCAGTTAATTGTATTTACCAGTGTAAACTGACGTATTTTCCAAAAAGGTTAAGTGCAGGTACTACACGAAATGGGCTGGCTACTCCTAGTATCAAATAAAGAGTCTTGCAAGATTTTGATGCTTAAATCTGTTGAACAATATTTCTTTTTATTTTAGATCCGCCTGTGGATCCACTTACAATCCGTTGTCTAATATTTTATGTTACTTTCAATTCGGTTTGTATAATTAATACTTTAGACTTCCGTTGTGCATTGAACTGTGATTACTTGACTATGATGATATCAACTACGTCACGATACTCCCCACCGGTACTAAGTGGAAACATCGGGGTGTAACAGGTTGGTATCAGAGCCAACATTGAGTGAATTAAACACTAGCCTTTTGTGTTTAATCTCAATGACACAGTTGCACATTCCTTAACTTTCGAGTCTAGGCAAAGGACTTAGGACTAATCCTAATCTTATTTATTTTTGTCCTTTATTGTTTTCCTAGTTGTTTCTTGCGTTTGTTTTGACAGGAACATGAAATCATGCCGCCACGTGTCAGAGGAAGAGGTAGAGGCGGTAAGGCTCTAGTGCTAACCAGAAACGATCACGAAGTTGGGCCATCACACAGGCTCACACCATCCGCGTCAATCGGATCAAGTCCTCACGAAGACTGGAGAACCTACCTAGAGCCTGCGAGACGCTCTGTCTCGCATAGCTCCTCACCTTCATATCATCACTCATTCGGGCCTCACCAAGACGAAGAGCCCGACCATTCATACCACTCCTACCTCCCGTTGCAGCGTTCGGGTTCTCACCGTGCCTTTCAGGACCCGACCCCGTACTTCTAGAGCCGGTTCAATCTGGTAAACCAGGTTCAAGAACCAGATGGCCTAAACCCTCTGGGGCCAGCTGATCACTATCCTGAGATGCAAGATATGGAGATGGATGACGATCCAGATCTCGAGATGCCACCGAGTGGAACGCCGACGTATCCCATCGAGATTTCTTACGGATCATCTTTTCATGGTTCGCCATATAGGGGCCCAGACAGTTTTGCTGAAAGGTGGGCCACATACAACTGGGAGTACACTTCCCCTTTCAACCCACAGCATCAGCAGCAGCAGGATCCCTCTGAGGATTCGCGTTTCCAGGCGGTCACGCCAACGCCACCGCCACAGCCAGAGCAGCAACCGCCTCTGGAACCACCGAGGCGAAGAAGATCAGGTGCATGGATGTCCGTGCGAGGGGGTTTCCACGTCAGCTCCCCCCAACATAGCAGCAACAGCCACTACCCGCCGTTGAATGAAGACCCACAGATGGGTGGGCCTTCAAACCCAGTTTCCGAGGTCGACTCTCCGCCAGTCGCACCACCACCATCACACATGGGTTATGATAACCCGATTCCTTCTTACGCCGGTGCAACGGCGTATTACCCTTTTGAGCAGCCAGCTTATTCTGGCTACAACTACTACAACGCCCCTAATGTTGACCCGTACCTAAAGGCGGCGAACTACAATGCTCTTCACCCAGAAGGGCCCTTTCAAGCTGCGTATCCAACTAGATACCCAGTATATGGGTATCAATACCCGCCACCTCCTCAACCTCAGTCGTAGCAGCAGCCGCAGCCGCCACAGATCCAACCACCGCAGCAGTAGGAGATCCTTCAGAGGTTGAACCAGGTGGAACGAGAGGTGCAGAAGGAGCGTAGAAGCCGTCGGGGTTTACTTAAGGGTTTGGCAGACCTAATCAAGGGGAAGAAGAGAATGGATTATTGAAATTCCTTATTTGTTTGTTTTGTAATTTTCATTTTCAATTAAGTCCCTGTGTGGACATTTATTTATGTACTTGGTCCATGCGAGGACTTGTATTTTCATTTTAGCCCCTGTGTGGGCAAGTTATTTATGTAAAAGTCTCGTTTAGGGCATCTATTTACTCCTTTTAAATTTAATGGAATGTTTTAATTTAAAATTTCATTTGTCATTATATGTATGAATATATTATATGAAATAAATCAAAAATAACATTTCATTTTATAATTGTTCTGCCAATAAATATTGAAAGGAAATCTTGAAGGTATAACTTAGCCCATATGTCCTTTTAGACAGGGCCCTGTTAGTAAAACCTTTTTAAGATTCAAATCCTTGTTAACATCTGAAAACATGTTAGCACTCCTGGCAAATGTGATTCGATAAAAATCACACAAGTCATCCTTATATTGGATTCCTCCAATTCCTTTTCTTATTTGATTTTAAACATCCATTAGTGATGAAATGCCTACAGGCCATACTTATTGTCCTTTGAGACAAAAGACAGTTGTAGTCTACGACTCCCTGTATAGAAAAGGTGATGAACTATGTTCAAGCCTTAATGCTTCGATCCTATAAGATCCTGGCTTATAATTTAAAACCGTCCTTGTGACTTGTGCCACTCTAATATTTTAATGATTTAAAACTAAGGATAACTTATAATGAAATCCTACATACATTATGCCTAACAAATTAACCGATATGGTTTATTGTTACCATGATTAATGAACAGTCAAAATGACAATTCTAATATAGACTCCTGAATAAATCATTGTCAACCTTTTTATGTAGCAATCAAGCTACATGGCTGAATCAGAAGAGGTTAACAGTCATCCACGGGAGAATCATGACACTACCAGAATTAACGTAACTGGTGCGGATCTTCAAGCATTGATTGACAATGCGGTTACTAAAGCCATGGACAGGCAGTTTAAAGAATCAAGTGGTACACGTAGCAAGACCTAATCTGTACCACATACAAAACCACCCTCCAAGACTCATGTGTCTCATAAGGACGAATTTCATCATTTGTCAAATCAGAGGAGTGTTCCATCCAAAAGAATCATGCTCAATCAGGAGCCGCGTGTCAAAACCTGTTCTTACAAATATTTTGTCTCCTGCAAGCCCAGAGACTTCACATGGGAGAAAGGGGCCATCGATTGTATAACTTGGCTTGATGAGATGGATACAGTGGTTGATATTAGTGGTTGTGCAGAACAGGACATTGTGAAGTTTGTGTCATAATCTTTTAAAGGAGAAGCTCTAGCTTGGTGGAGGTCCCTAATCCAGGCTACAGGGAAGATCCCATTGTATAACTTGAGGTGGGATCAGTTTATTGCTCTAAACAAGGAAAATTTATGTCCTCAACATGAAGTTGAGAAAATCAGTTTGGAAAACAGTAAAAGAGGGGTCTATGTACTCACTTGAGATTGTTCAGTAGTTCTGGAGTGACAACCAAACAATGATAGAGATCTCGGAATCAAACGGCACCTAATATAGGTAACTATGTTAATAAACCGGACCTAAATCGGAAGATCGGGTAGCATGAGGGTTCGTAAACCAAACGAGTATGGAGACTCGTGTAATATGGTTTAACAAAGCCTACATACTAATTGAAACCTAACATAATTGTTTTCGACCCATTACGACCCGTTTAGGTAGCTTATGCTACTTTAACGCGTCGTGCGCGTGAAACGCGTTCGGAACGTCTAACTAGTCCTATGACAAGTGTTATATGCCTAAACATGTTACATAATCAGTTATGTGACAAAAGTTTAGGTTAATATGCTTAATTACCAATTATACATGAAAAGGGTATTCTGGTAATTTACCTAAGGCATATAAACTACCTATCATACAACTACTTAACGAAGCGACCATAGGGTATAACCTCGGAAGGTTATTCCCTACCTACTATGGTCACCTAATGTATTTGGTCGGATCCTAATGATCGACCAAATGGGTCGGGTTCGAGGTATAAGCGATTTATTAGATCGCTTACCCTACGACCCTAGACAACGTGGTAATCAGTAGGCATAGTCCCAAGGGACTATAACCAACGTGATTACACTCACGTTGCGAAGTTCAAACGAACTTCGCATTGACCATAAACTGGTCAATGCAGAAAGTCAAACAAAGTTTGACTTTCAGACTCGAAAGACTCGAAAAGCAATAAAAGAACGAAAGAATACTTACGAAGGGTCCCCGAATGCTAATTTCGATTCAAAAATCTCAGGTATGAAACAATAGTTTCAACTTAGAGTTTCTCAAATCAAAATTCTAGTGATTTGAGCAATGGGGGGCATGGGGTATTTATAGTTTTCGGTCCACCGTTAAGATCGTTTCATCGAAACCGTGATTCGATCACATCCGTACACTTGTTGGAAGGTTATGGAAGCTAAAAATGGTCCTTATCATCTGACTAAGCAAGTGAGAACATGTGGTGGAGGATCAAACAGCTGCAAATAGGCTGTTTAATACACTGCATCTAGTCTGCAGACCCCTTGCGCACCGTAACAAATATTTGTTGCGGTGCGCAAGGACCTAGTTTGGCAGAATGTCAGATTTGGTCCCTGCAGCCCGTTTAAGCTATTTTCGATGCGTTTGAACCCCGTTAACCTCATTTCAAGGCTCTAAAATGAAGTTAAAGTATAGGGAACTCAAAACATGCTCAAAAATATCTCGGATATCGGTTCGTTTGGTCGTACGATCGCGGTGTTCGGTTAATTACGACGGAATGCGCATAAGCGCGAAAAACGATCCAAATGACGCGACGAATGGATTTTTGGCAAGCCAAACACTAAAGAATAATATAGTCATGCTTACATAAATTTTTGGATGTCCGGATGTATTCAGAACGTAAGTTATGCGCGAAAGTGCAAACTTGTGCACTTTTTGACACTTTTAGTCCCTGAATGACCCAAAAGTTTATTTTAGCATACCGAACCCCTCAAAGCCTATTTCTAAGCTATGTAAAGGATATTTATGGTATGTTTAACTTATGTTCATGTTCCGGAATGTTCGTTACAGTTCAAATTGGCATACTTTCGCAGTTTGTCAAGTTTAGTCCCTGTAAACGAATTAACTTGTTTTTGCCATACCAAAGCCTTTAAAACTTATTTCTAAGTTATGTAAAGGTTATTTAAGGTATGTTAAGTATATGTTGATGTTCCGGAGTATTTGTCGCATTAAACTGGGTACGTTTACGCACCAGTTTGCGTATAACTCTCCAGAAAGTGATGTAGAGTTTGAAATTACATAAAAGTCAAAACATGAAAAATGTAAAACACAACCAAACAAATATTGGGATCAAATAACATTGTTTTATTGATAATTGTACTGTTCACAATGATTACAAGCACAGATGTTACAAAGTTCAAATAACAGTTTAAGTAAACAGCGGAAGCATAAACCAAACAGTTTCAAAACAAAGTTCATAGTTCAAGATTATTTAAAACCCAACACATGGGCTAGACGACCACTACACATTCCCAAGCTGCAAGCTCCTGAGTCACTGGGTACCTGCAAAGCATGCAGTAGGGTATCAACAAAAATGTTGGCGAGTTCACGAGTTGTCCAGTTTTTAATTACCAAAAACTTGTTTCACCAGTTAATTTATCCGTTTATACATGCGATGGGGAGCTACCCCATAAGTAAGCGACTAAACTATTTTTCCAATACCGAATACTTACTTAACCGTACGTTTCCGCAGTGCCCCGTTTGTCAATGTTCTATCATCATTGACGGTTTGCCAGAGTACATTAGTTCACCCCCGTTCCCAATAACAAGGGTCGGTGTGAGGCTGGTTACACCTAAATAGCGCTATTAACTAATAACCCGTTCGCCAGGCCCCAGCGACTAATCGGTATTAAATGGTAGGGACTTAAGTGATAGAGTTTCGTTTAGTGTTGCTTGTTGCATTTCCGTATAAACAATAATTAACTAAGAGTCCCATTTAAGGGGAAGAAAGTAGGTTTGTATCCCTTACGCGGGGATAGCGTTGTTTAAGTTTCCGTTTCCCAAAACCACCGGGAACGCATGCTTTAATAGTTGTGAACTCACCTTGGGTTGCTCGGTAGTTTAATTCACTTGGTTATGTATGCTGGTCACCAAGTCCTAATATGGTTACCAGTATAGGTCAGGCTCGGATACAAGTAATCACGTATATCTTACACGTATTAACACATAGCATGCTTTCAGTTTGAGTCATTGGGCCTGCCCTAATAATTTGCACCGTCAACAGCACAGTCAACACATAATTCATTCAAACAGGTAGTCCGAACACATAGTGGTTCAATGACCATCCGGCCCACTCGAAACCACTGATAATTTGGATCCACTGCTGAGTGGTCTCGAGTCGAAACCACTGAAAAGTGGTCTCGAGTCGCAACCATTGATGCGGATGTGGACAGGGGTCTCGAGTGTCATCCATTGTTGTTGGTGATCTCGAGTCGCATCAGCCGGTCTCGAGTCGCGTAATCAAGTGCCGATCTCTTGCTGAGTCGAGACCTTTGTCGAGACCATTGATGAATCACTTGCTGAGTCGAGACCTTTTGTCGAGACCATTGATGAAACAACTGTTCTCGAGTAGTACGTCGATGGTCTTGGGTTGTCCCTTGAAGGTCTTGAGTCGAAACCAGAGGTCTCGACTAGCAACCATGGATGCGTGCACAGGAGGAGGCCTTCTAGAACCTCAGCTAAGAATTGTACTAGCCAATAGAATTTCATGTGCATGATACTGTGTACTACCCAATCATATTGCACAAACATGTTTTCTTGTCTAATCTTAATTCAAAACAGATCAAAGTATGGCATTTCAAACATTCATCAAATATGATTTTGGCGATTCCTTTTCATTCTTCATTCTAGGCTGATTTACGTCTACTGATTATGGTCAATGTGATCTGATTTTAATCATCTGATTATTATCAACACACATAGTTCTATAATCACCAAGATCCGATCAGTGTAGGGTTTTTATTTCTCAAGATCGTCGCTCTGTGTATCTTTTGAATGTCCTGATTAATTATAAGGTCTGCTATTGATTGCGGTTAACACTTGTTAATTTAGCTAGATTGATAACGAATCCTTCTAATTAGTTAAGGATAGACGATTGATACTAGGGTTTTAGGAGTTAGGGTTTTTGGTTTGTTTTTTCCTGGTTCTTGGTTCTTCTTGTTTGACGTGGTTATTTGGTGCATGGTTGGTTTGTTTACGTGAGGATGGAGAGAATCGGAGAATGTAATGGGGATGGTCAAAAAAATTCTAGTAATGCTGCTGATAAGAATGACAAATCTGATGAGTTTCTATACCCTCAACCGAACGATGGTAATGAGGATGTGCAATCAACCCCGGGCACAGCTCCTATTCGTGGGATAGGGTTAAGGGTTACGAATATTGAAGGCAATCCTTTGATGCCGAGAAGAGGTATGTATGCTACTAATAGTACTTCGGTAATTGATGGTCTGGAGGCAATATCTAGACCTGTGAGTCTGGATTATAAGGGCGGGAATATGGGTGTACCTCATGAAAACCCTAAGGCTGGTTCGGTTTCTTTTGCTGAAAAATTAAAAGGGAACCAGGCTAAGGGAAAAGTAAACTTTCGTTTTCTTGAGAATTTGGAAATTCATGGTGAGGCTGAAGTCACAATACCGATTGAATCTGTCAAGAAAGTCCAAGAAAAATGTAATAATGTGCTTTTTGGGTATTTCTTGGGAAAGAGATTGGCGTTCCCGGTAGTGGAATACTTTGTTAAGAACCGGTGGGCTATGTATGGATTGCAGAAGAGCATGATGAATGAAAGAGGTTTTTTCTTTTTCAAGTTTGAATCAAAAGAAGGAATGGAGCAGGTGTTGAAGGAAGGGCCTTGGTTAATACGTAATATCCCTATTTTCCTAAAACCTTGGTCGTCAAAAATGGAAATCAAAAAGGAGGAGCTTAAAAAATACCGGTGTGGGTTAAAATGCATGATGTTCCTCTTGTGGCTTATACTGAAGATGGTTTGAGTTTGATTGCTTCTAGAATTGGGGTCCCGAAGACCCTTGACACTGAAACAACTAACATGTGCTTGGATTCATGGGGGAAGAGCAGCTATGCGCGTGCAATAATTGAACTGGATGCTGAGAAAGATTTAAAGGAGACTGTTTCGGTAGCTATCCCAAATGTTGAAGACGGAGGTTTTTTGAGTAGTTCAATCAAAGTGGAGTATGAATGGACTCCACCCAGATGTTCCACTTGTTGTATTTTTGGTCACACTTTAGCCAATTGCCCCAAGCAGGCTCGTGATGTGCTGAAAGGGAATAAGGGCAAGGATAAGCAACATGTAGATGAGGATGGATACACAATGGTGGAAAACAAAAAGAAAGCTAATAAAAGAGGAGTGGTAATCAAGGAAAAACAAAAATTTGAATATAGGCCAATCTCAAAACAGAATGATAATGTCGTCCAAAAGGAGGCCAAAAGGAACGATCGTCCTAAACCATCTAATATTCAGCCTTCAATAAAGATTGGTAATTCGTTTAGTTGTCTTGGCTCAAGTAGTAGTCCTGCTGAGAATGATGAATCTGATTATGAGGAGGTTATAGAAATTAATGACGAGACTTCTATGTTTATGGAAGATGGAATTACAAAGAAAGGGGAAAGCACTCCTGTGAAGATGGTTCCCAATGTCTAGTATTGCATGCTGGAATATAAGGGGTTTGGGCCGTCCCCTGAAACAAAGAGAGGTTCGAGATTTTATAAATGAAAATAAAATTCAGGTTTGTGCTATCCTAGAGTCGCATATGGATGTTTCTAATTTAATGGGTGTTTGTAACAACATTTGTAGAAGATGGAATTGGTCGTCTAATGGGAATATGTGTACGAAGGGTACAAGAATTATTATTGGCTGGAATTCGGATATTGTTGATGTTATGGTTTTGTCGCAAACTCCTCAAGTGATTCATGTTCAGATTGTGTTTAAAGAGGATAAAAAGCCATGTATTGCTCCTTTATCTATGCGGCCAATGACTACATTACTAGAAGAAGTTTGTGGGAAAGTTTAAATGTTCATAAACTTTTTGTTAGTGATAATCCTTGGGTTATAATGGGCGATTTTAATTCAGCTCTGTCTCTTGAAGATAAGGCAATGGGGACGTCTAAAGTATCTACGGGTATGAAAGATTTTAAAGAATGTATTGAGAAGATAGAAGTTGCTGATGTTAATAGCATGGGTCTTCATTACACTTGGACTCAAA
The DNA here is from genome assembly GCA_030545235.1 of Helianthus tuberosus. Taxonomy (NCBI): domain Eukaryota; kingdom Viridiplantae; phylum Streptophyta; class Magnoliopsida; order Asterales; family Asteraceae; genus Helianthus; species Helianthus tuberosus. The sequence continues at coordinate 50,261 of JARYGA010046849.1, read as the reverse complement.
AGCCGAAGAAGGGGATTGGTATTCTTAAGAAGATTGATCGAATTATGGCCAATATTTCTTTTTTGGATGCTTTTCCAAGTGCGTGTGCTATTTTTCACCCGTATAGAGTATCGGACCACACACCATGTGTTCTCAAGCTCCCTACTGTGGTTCCAAGTAAGCCAAAACCCTTCAAATTTCCAAATTTTTTAGCTTACAAAAAAGATTTTTCAGATTTGGTGAAGGAGGAATGGGATAAGAATGTTAATGGAGTTCATATGTTCAAAGTTGTGAAGAAGCTTAGAAATCTAAAACATCCATTACGAGTTTTGTTTATAAAACAAGGCAATCTTCATAACCGTGTTAAATCTCTTAGAAAAGAGTTAGACACGGTTCAAAAAGCTGTAGATGAAAATCCGAATGATGCTGATATGCGTATTCTAGAGTCTAGTTTGCTTGCTAATTATCAAGAAGCTTTGTTAGATGAAGAAAGGTTTTTAAAACAAAAATCTAAAGTCCATTGGCTGAAAGTGGGAGATTCAAATTCGGCTTACTTTCATAATTCTTTGAAGACCAGAAATCATAGAAGCAGAATTGATATCATAAGGGATAGTAGTGGCAATATGTACGAAGGTAATATGGCTGCTAATGTGATTGTTGATCACTTCCATCATTTCTTGGGGCAAAAGGGTTCTACCACGAGGTTGCCTATGCATGATCTTTTTCAAAATACTATTCAACCTCATGTGGCGGAAAACATGATCCGTGAAGTATCTAGAGAGGAAGTAAAATAAGCCATGTTTTCTATAAATGAAAACAAATCGCCGGGACCGGATGGCTATTCTTCAGCCTTCTTCAAGAAAGCTTGGCATATTATTGGGGAAGATGTTATTATGGCAATTCAAGATTTCTTTCGGACAGGCCGTCTTCTTAAAGAAATTAATCATACTATCATAGCGCTCGTTCCAAAAGTTGCTACTCCCTCTTCGGTTACTGATTTTGGACCCATTTCATGTTGCAATGTGCTCTATAAGTGTATCAGCAAGATTCTTTCTAACCGAATTCTAGAAGGGCTAGATCATGTCGTTAGCTTGAATCAATCTGCTTTCGTTCCTGGTAGACGTATTTATGATAATATTCTTCTCACACAAGAGCTTATGCATAATTATCATCGGAATGTGGGTCCTCCTAGATGTGCTTTCAAAGTTGATATTCAAAAAGCTTACGATACAGTTGATTGGGAATTCTTAAAATCTATTCTTCTTGGGTTTGGTTTTCATTTGACGATGGTTGATTGGATTATGACCTGTGTGTCCTCTTCTTCTTTCTCGGTAAGCATCAATGGTAATATTCATGGTTATTTTAGGGGTCAAAGGGGTTTAAGACAGGGTGATCCGATGTCCCCTTATCTGTTTACTCTGGTTATGGAGGTTCTGACTGCCATTCTTCAGCAAGCAACGTCTATTGATTCATCTTTCAGGTTCCATAGAAATTGTGAGAAGCAAAGGATTGTCAATCTTTGTTTTGCTGATGACTTATTTTTATTTGCTAGAGGAGACGTGCAATCGGTGAAAATCATTATGGATTCCATCAATGCGTTTAAAGATTTGTCCGGTTTGGTTCCTAGTATGCCGAAAAGTACAGCGTTCTTTTGTAACGTCTCAATGGGTATCAAGCGAAGTATTCTAAATATTATGCCGTTTGAGGAGGGATCGCTTCCGGTCAAATATCTTGGTGTCCCTCTTATTGCTACTAGACTCTTATATTCAGATTGCAGGGTGTTGATTGAGAGAATGGAGAAAAGGATTTCGGATTGGAAGACAAAATTTTTATCTTTTGCGGGCAGGTTACAGCTTATTATTTCTATCCTTTCGTCATTCTATATATACTGGGCAGCGGTCTTCGTCTTACCTAAAAGTATTATTCGTGAACTAGAACAAAAGATGCGGGATTTCTTATGGAGCCAAGGAGCTTTGTCCAAATGCAAAGCTAAAGTGGCATGGAAAACGGTATGTTTACCGAAGCAAGAAGGTGGGTTGGGTATACGCAAGGTGTTAGACGTCAATAGAGCTCTGATGACTTATCATGTTGTTAGTATCTTAACGGGTAGGAACTCGCTTTGGGTGCAGTGGATCCATGCTCATCGGTTAAAAGACAGAAGCTTATGGGAGATTCCCATGCAAAGCAACATATGTTGGAGCTGGAGAAAATTGTTGTTGATCAGGCCCATAATAAGAGAGTTTTTATGGTCTGAGATAGGAAATGGTACAAACACATCGTTATGGTATGATCGCTGGTGTGATAGTTGTCCTCTTAGTCTATATGTTACTCCAAGACAAATGAATCAAGAAGGGTTTTCTATATATTCTACTGTGTCAGATGTTATTCACGAGTCCAATTGGGAATGGCCTGAAGCATGGAGAAATATGTTTCCAATTCTTTATCAATTGAGACCGTTGCATTTAAACCCATCAAAAAGAGACGCCATCAAATGGAGAACTGCGGATGGTAATCTTGAGGATTTTTCTACTAGAGCAGCTTGGGAATCTCTTAGGGGTCGTGAACCGGAAGCTCCTTGGCATAAACTTGTGTGGTCACCATTCTCTATACCAAGGCATGCTTTCTTAACTTGGCTTATATTTAGGCGTAAACTGTCCACCCAAGATAGAATTCAGCAATGGAATTGGGCATCGGGTTCAATGGACCTTATGTGCTGTCTTCTTTGTAAAAGGGGTATGGATTCACATGATCATCTGTTTTTTGAGTGCGATTATTCCAATCGGATTTGGAGTTCAGTTCGGAAAAAAGTTAGATTGACACACTTACAAGGCAAATGGGAAGATATTGTTAATTGGCTGATTCCGAGAGCCTCTTCAAAATCAGCGCATATAGTGACTACAAAGTTAATATTGGCAGCAACTGCTTATTTCATATGGCAAGAGAGGAATGCTAGATTTTTCAAAAATCAAATAAGACCGCCAGAGAAAGTGGAGGAAATTATTGTGGAAACTATAAGGTTGAAGCTTCATTCGTTCAAGTTCAAGAACACGGATCGTGTTAGAAGATTGTTGGAGGAATGGAAGATTGTATCTACGGATGTGGTAGTGGATGACTAGTTAGCTTATTATGTTATGCTGGCTGATTATTTACTAGCTGAGTAGTCGTTTTTAGTTTGTGTTTTGTAGTGTTGCTTTATGCTTGTTATACATTGGTAGTGGCATGTCACTCCAATGAACTAGAGTGGTACTCTGCCCTCTACTTGTGTTTTTTGGTTTTTGATAGTAATACAAATCACCAGGGTATACCCTTTTACCCAAAAAAAATTCATCAAATATTCATATCACATTCAAACCTCATTCATCCATGTCATCATTTACAAGCATGTTCATTCAAGGCAACCTAAACCTCTAAACAAATGCATGATTCAGACATCACTAACGGCTATCATCGGTTTCTATATCTAGCACACAATCACTTGGTTCAATGACAACATATATATGTATTTGTTACATCATTTTGGCATATCATTCCTAAACAACATTCTCATCCATCTCAACACATAGCTAGCATCAAAAGCCATCATTTACTAAACGTATTTGTGTCCATTATTCATGTCAATGAAATATCTTTACCATTCAACAATGTCCATTAAATCAACAAACACTTTCATCATACTTAAATAATAGCTATAATGCACTTTAACACCAATCAACACTTTTTATCATTCAATTTCGTGTGTTTACAAAGAAACACTAACCGGCCAAGGATTTCGGGTGTAGAAGATGTGAAGGATCGATGAAAGAGCTTCCGAGTGTTGATCTCAAGCAAATCCGACAACCCTTTGGTTGTCACCGGTTGAATCCGAGAGAGATGAGAGGAGGTTTGTGGTGGTGTTCTAGGGTTTTAGTGAGGGAGAGAGAGAGTGTAGAGGAGAGTGTGTGTGAGAGTGAGTGTGAGTTGTCCAAAGAAATGGCAAGGTTGGCTAGGAGCATGAGTTATAAACTAGCCCTAAGTCGGTTCACCCTAGTGAGTTTTCGAGTGGGATAAGGAGAAGCATGGCCCAACCGGCCCAACTGTTATACTGTTCACTCGAGACCGAGTGGTCTCGAGTTAAGGTCTCGGTTCACTATCATACATATATATATACATAACTTATACATTATACGTACACATTATCGACACATAGCACATCAAGATAAATCACAACTTTCATTTAATATTATGTACACGCAATTTCAATACAAGATGGTTGCTCGGGAAAACCCAGAGTGTCACAATTTACAAGTGTATTTTAAACCCCAAATTGTTACATAAATTTTGCCATAATTTTTGGTTACAAAAATACAAATATTGGAGGTTGGTTTTTATAAATAAAAGTGACTAAATATGTATTTATGAAATATATATTTAGATGACACCATGTGTGTGATTATTTGTATATTTTGTGTATTAGTTATATTATTTTAGGACTTGAAATATTATAACTCACAAAATACCAAGAAATTACCATCCAAAATAATACCAAAATTTCAAAGAATAAATATACAAGCTTACACAAAAATATTGGAGAACCGAACTATGAAATGTAACTTACAAAATATTCCGGAAGATTTATTCACAAAAGAGTATTTTGGTAAATAAAGTTTTGGACACCAAAGAAGTAAAAATATGATTTTTACAATTACTACAAGAATACATCATATTTTTGACAAATATGAAACATATAATTTTTCTTGAAATTTTTGGAAGATATATTATTTTTAAGAAATATATATTTTCCTACACAAACATAAGATACAATATTTTTGGGAAAAATGAGTTTATATATATATTTTCCAAGTGGACTTGAAAATATATTATTTTTGGAATTTATAAGAGAATACAAATATTTTTGCCAAAGAAAAATTATAAATAATTTTTCTAAGTAATATTCCTTGAAGTATATATTTTGGAAATATATATATGATTTTTATTAAGGATACTATTCCTGAAAATTTAATACGAAATTAAGTATAAAGAATACTTAATAAATACAATAAAAATACGTATTCTCATACGTATAAACACACACCGGAATACAACCCCAAAACACGGAAAAAATATACATGTATAAGGTACCCCCATCCTTGGGAATGAAATACAAACATAAATACTTGGGAAGTATTATTACAATAATACTGTTCAACAATTATTCCAAAATTTATAAATATAATTTAAGTTAAAATATTAATTATTTTAACAAATAAGTATGTAACTTAGAATAATGTCGAAGACATAAAAGAAACGTAACTCAAGAATATTAATACTAAGTCAAGGCACGACCCGTTCGTCTAATAGACATTAGTACGTTGTAGGTAGTCGTGTTCACCGAAGAAGCTAGAGTTACGATTGCTGAAGACGCAAGACTGTGAGTTCATGTTGTAACACCCGAAAATTTTAAAACAAAAATGTAACAACCCTTATGATTTATAGTCCAATAGGAAACCCTAATTAAGACACCCAAGTGTTCTGCACAAACCCTAAGATTTCCAGAACAATCAGAATCAGGATTAGGGCCCCTAAAACTCAGGGGGGGTATTCCCTACTTGATGATTATCTTAATAACTTGCGGACGAAGTTGAAATTTTAAAAACTGTTGACTCAGCTAGGCTAGTTCCACGCGTGGCAACCCTATAGTGTTTAGGTGTCCCTTACGCAAGAGTCGTTACGGACCGTAAGGTATTTTGTGTTACGGTGCGTAAGGCAAGCCAAAATTCAGCTATAAATAGAGGACATTGGCACTCGCTTTCTGGTGTTCAAACGACGAAAGAATTCGTAAAATTCTTCGAGTTATCGTCTGTTTACTTCAATTAACACACACGAAACACTAATTAAGTATAGCAGGGTGCTGCAGAACAGGGTATTAACTCGATCGCTATTACGATTCATTGTCCGATCGATCAATGTACTTAATGGATGTTTAAGTGCTGCCCACATTAGGGTGATGCTTTGTCATTAATTGTGATTCCGACTGGATGTTGAGTGCCACCTGAATTCGGGGAATACTCTGTCCTTCGTTGTGAATCCGATGGATGTTTAAGCATAGCACTTTGTCATTCGTTGTGAGGGTTGATCTCGTGAGTTATCGTAAATGTTGTATTAAGTTAATTACCTAGTTTGTGTGCAAATTAGGTTAAGAAGATAATCAATAGGCTAAACTCTGCCCGTATAAATCTACAATTGAAAACAAGGTAGCATCACTTGGAAATTTTAAGGTACAGATAGATTCCTTTCCTTCGATTTACGTCGTTTGAATTTAAGTATATCATTTCTGATTTTAAGTTCTGTATTAAGATTAAGTTATAAGTTCCGTACGAATAGAATTTCTTTCTTTTGATTTATGTCATTTTGATATAAGTATCTCATTTCTGATTTTAGGTTCCGTATTAAGATTAAGTTATAAGTTTCGTACGAATAGAATCTTTTCTTTCGATTTATGTCGTTTTGATATAAGTGATTTTAAATTCCGTATTAAGATTAAGTTAGGAAATAAGTTATAAGTTCCGTACAGATAGAATCCTTTCTTTCGATTTATGTCGTTTTCCTGATTTTAAGTTCCGTATTAAGATTAAGTTATAAGTTCCGTACGGATAGACTCTTTTCTTTCGATTTATGTCGTTTTCCTGATTTTAAGTTCCGTATTAAGATTAAGTTATGAAATAAGTTATAAGTTCAATACGGATAGAATTCCTTTCTTTCGATTTACGTCGTTTGAATATAAGATTTCTGATTTTAAATTCCGTATTAAGATTAAGTTATGAAATAAGTTATAAGTTCAGTACGGATAGACTCTTTTCTTTCGAGTTATGTCGTTTTGATACAAGTATATCATTCCTGATTTTAAGTTCCGTATTAAGATTAAGTTATGAAATAAGTTATAAGTTCCGTACAGATAGAATTCCTTTCTTTCGATTTATGTCAGTTAGGTACGTATAGAATCCTTTCTTTCGATTTATGTCAGTTGGGTACGTATAGAATCCTTTCTTTCGATTTATGTCCGTTGGGTACGGATAGAATCCTTTCTGTCGATTTATGTCGTTTTGATATAAGTATATCATTTCTGATTTTAAGTTCCGTATTAAGATTAAGTTATGAAATAAGTTATAAGTTCCGTACGGATAAACTGCTTTCTTTCGATTTACGTCGTTATTCCTGATTTTAAGTTCCGTATTAAGATTAAGTTACGAAATATGTGTTGGAAGTTACAAAAGTTTTGAAAAAGATTTTGTTTTACATCAGTTATTTAGAAAATGGTTTATGAAAAATATTCTTTTCGTATTTACAAATATACATGTTTGTGAGTTATTTGTTTTTCCTACTCTAGTGGTTCCTTATTAACGAGTCAAGGTTTTATCTTGTTTCGTTTAATAAACCACATTTTGGGGACGAAATTGTCAAGATAGGATTGATATCCATACCTTGGTGACTGGTTCCACTCTTAGATTTTCAATCTCTCCAAAGATTCATTTGACAGTTCGTTCGATTTCTATTCTAATCATTTGATTTCGCTTTCATGTCATGCGATAGTTTTCTGTTAAGTTGTACTCATTATCGCATGTTCCAATATATGTTCCGTTTTGTTCTGAAAATAAGTTTTATAAGTTATGTGAATAAGACTCTTTGTACTCTGATACCCTGAGTGTCGCTTCTCGTGGAGTGTCCCACAAGCATGTTGTTGTGGCATCAACCTCATGTGCTCCACCCGTGACGGAGAGATCAGTTCACGTCGTCTCTTAAGTACAAGTGTGGTACATATAAGCTATTAGTAGGCGTATGGATCGATCCTAGGATTTTAAGTTATAAGGAGATGGATAACGGGTATGCCAACTCGCCATTTCATGTGATAAGTATGCAGGAGTAGCTACCTGTGTATTGTCACGTTTTAAGTTTTAAGTTTGCTCATGGGTACATCCGTAAGATATGATTATGAAATTAAGTTATTTGCATCATCAAGTTCCATCCGGTTATCAAAATAAAATAAGCTTTTGTTTTCCTCTATCCGCACACTGGGCAAAACTTTTCAAAATTTTGCTCAGACGTACGTTTTTTGTTGTTGTTGTTTTCTTCTTTACGTCAGGTTATCAAGACAAGCTGGGACGGAATACGGAAGAGTGCTCGAGTGTTTGGAAAAGACGGTAGAAATAATTGTAATGGATTAGATATCCTTCATTAAGCTGTAAAGCCTTGTAATACATTTAAGTATAAATGGAATTATGTTTTTGATCTGACTACAGTTATAGTGACACGCCGGCCCGTTCCGGGACGGGGTGTTACACATGTCCCCCTTTTCTTTTAACTATTTTCGTTTCAGAACTTCGGGGGTGAAGTACATGTTATAAATGATTATGATTTCAAAGGGTTTACAAATGAAATGAACTGCTAGATCATGTGAAAGGGTAGGCGTTAGCTTGAGACCATTAATCCTTTAGAAGGACCGAGGGGCATGAGTAATAGATCTATTTGGGTGTTGCGAGCCCCACCCATGAGTCTGCGAGTTGGCTCATGTGGTGACTATGTTGTTCCAGCCGGGAGGCCCGGTGCGAAATACGCAAAGGATTGAGCCTTCCTACACCGGTTCACACCTGTTAATGTAATAGCTACACATTAATTGATCTGTTCATTTTCATAAACATATTTTCAATGATTTCAAAGGTATTCACAAACACACACATGAACTCGCTCAACTTTTGTTGATGTTTTCAAAATACATGTATTTCAGGAAATTAGTAGTGGATCTGGCGGGCGTTGGATGTTCAAGCTGCGTAAGAATAAAAGGTGTCATCCATGGTCTTAGGGTTGGACAGTGTGTCTTATTCCTGGACGAGACACGTCTTCCAAGTCCTGGTTTTATTTATGTCATTGGTCGAGTCATTGTGAACTTTTAAACAAGTTGCATGGTTGTACTCGTGTTTGAATTTTTATGTTTTAAGACAATGTTGTCATGTTTTTTTTTTAAACTAAATTTTTGGATGAACATCTATGGTTTTAATCATATAGTGTTGTTATGATTGAATGCAATGGTATTAAGAAAGTCACACCATAATCACGCTTCTGCAAAAAGTCAGGGTGTGACAGCTTGGTATCAGAGCTTCGATTGTAGCGAACTAGGATTCCTTCTCGAGTCTAGACTACAATCATTAGGGCTCTCACGAAAACATGTTGTTAAAACGTTTTCATTGCATACACAAAACACCCAGATCCAGGAAACAAATATTTTTACAAACAAAAGGCACAAAACACATTTTCAAAGTTTATGGTTATGGTTCAGTCTGGGAGACTGGGTGGTTCAGTCTGGGAGACTGGGTGGTTCAGTCAGGGAGACTGGGTGGTTCAGTCCGAGAGACTGGTTGGTAGTCTGAGAGACTGGTAAGTTTAGTCTAAGGGACTAGTTGGTTTAGTCTGGGTGACTAGGTGGTCTAGTCTGGGAGACTAGGAAGGATAGGAAGGGTACATGATAACATGATTACACTGATTTGACTGCATGCTAAATGATAGATGTTAATATATGTGCATATGTTGTGATTGTTTTATTAGAGACACTATGTCTTCGTCTGAGAGTGGACTGTCTGACACTGTTGACCCCATGGCTATTGTCTCTGACGATGAGATTATCCCTGAGCCAGAGATCTTTACCTCTGATACCGAGAGTGACCCGTAGATGATGTCCGATGATTTTCAGCCTTTTGCGCTGCCCGACTTTGGCGATGATGTACCGCATGCTGATGGTATCCCCGACGAGGATCCCTTTCATATTCCTATTCCTGTCCAGGGCCATCTCATCCTTGGACATCCCGATGGTGAGCATGTCGTGGCTCCGATCCTCGCTCCTTTGCCTCTTGCGGCCTTTCCTTTCGAGGATTTGCCTTTTGATGACTTGTTTGATGATGATGTCGATCTTTTTGATGGTCCCCCTGATGATGCCCAGGGAGATGGAGTTGTGGCTGAGGATGCCATTGTTGTTCCACTCGTTGAGATTCCTATTATTGAGATCTCCTCTGATCATTCTGTCCCTGATTCTTTTGAGTCTGTGTCATCTTCCGCCTTACAGGCAGTTGATCTGCGATGTTACGCCACTGATACCGATGACGATACAGCTATGTCGGCTGCCCCGATTCCTCCACATGACGTTGAGCCTGGACTTGAGCTTAATTTTATCCCTATCGATCAGCCTGTTGATGCACCTGCTGATCCTGAGCCGATGCTCGCTCCTGAGCCTTTGCCTGATTTTGATCCTATCCCTTTTGGCTCACCTGACATTGCACCGCTCATACCAGATCCGATTCCTGCACCCGCTGACCCTGCTGCTTTTGCAAGTCAGGTAGACCCCCGATAAGCTTTCACTAGCAATGGGTGAATAGATGATGATGATCATGTGCCTCTCTCGATCCATGATTTTGCCAGTCAGGTAGACCCCCGATACGCTGACCCCCTATTATCGAGCCCGTTACTCCCCCACATACACATGCACCTGCTGACGTTGCTTCTTTTCATCCGGTTGAGTCAGATGTACACCGCACTGATTTACCTATCACTTACTTGCAGGACATACCTGCACCCCGTCCAGGGGAAGGCCCTTCTAGCCAGCAGCCTGGCCACGACCCTCGTGTCTCAGCAGCTTTTCCTCACATACCTCAGTATACACCTACTGCTCATTTTACTTCTTCACCACTGGATGGGCCATTTAGATGGTTCCCACCGTATACCATGCCGATTTCTGATCCCTACCATCCCTCACACTTTACTGGCTACACACGGGATGAGTTACTTCTGTCATTATAGCTTTAGTATGAGATCATGAGTCGTAGAGTTCTGGAGCTAGAGATGATTCCACATCCCCCACCTTGTTCATGTCCGTCACCTTTTGCGACTCCACCTGCTCCTCTTTTGCCTTATCCAGATTTTGATGTTCGATTCCTCACTATGGAGCAGCAGATCAGTTATCTGTTGCGGCGCATTTACGATCTTGAGGAGGAGCTTGCGCATGTGCGCAACTTGCTTTTTGTTCCTCCACCACCATCAGCATAGCCGATTTGTTGTTTTATGTAGGTAGCTTGCTTTTGATGAGAGCACCGCTATTGAGCCTAGCTTACGAAGCCTTTTGGAGACCACTTTTGATTGTGTGACTTATGGTAGACAGATAGACATTTTGGGGCAAGGGCAGTGTGACTCGGTGTTCCTTTTTGATACGATACATTTGTAGAACATGTAACTGTATTTATGGTCGATGATTAATGAAAGCTCAATCGCAATGTTCTCATTATATACGTTGTTGAAATGCATGTTGTGCTGTGAATGAGATGTTATATGCTTGCTTAGTTGATAGATGTTATTACTTATACCTACTATATACTTATTATACTATTTAAGACCTGACCAATACCATCTTCTTTATAGAAGATGCCTCCTCGAAGAAACAATCAGTTGCTCACAACCGAGGCAGAACTGCAAGAACGGATTTCACAAGCAATCGCACAACATGAGGCCTTGCGCTCTGAGCACAGCGGAGGTACCTCAGGAAATAACCCACCTCACGGTAATGTTTAAGTCATTAAAGACACATTACGTTACTTTTGGACTTTCCATGTGCGTTTGCTAAGGTTTTCTGTGAATGATGTTTCTTGTACAGGTTGTACTTACAAGCAGTTCCTTGACTGTAAGCCTCTGAACTTTGACGGCACTAGAGGTGCTGTAGCTTTCGTCAGATGGGCGGAGAAAACCGATTCTGTGCTGCGGATGAGCAAGTGTGCGCCTGAGCACCAGGTCACCTACATTTTTGGACTTTTCCTAGACGGAGCTCTATCGTGGTGGAACCTACAAGTTCAAACCCTAGGTGAGGCTGCAGCATATGGTTTGACTTGGGAAGAGATGAAGGAACGGATGCACAAGAAGTACTGCTCAAGAGCTGAGATTCAGAAGCTGGAAACTGAGTTCTGGAATCTTAAGATGGATGGACCGAAGATTGCTGAGTACGTGCAGAGATTTCATGACTTATCTCGCATTGTCCCCTACATGGTTGAACCAGAGTTCAAGCGAATCGAGCGTTTCATTTGGGGATTGGCACCCCAAATCATGAGCATGGTGACGATATCGAAGCCTCCAACAATCACTGAGGCCATTGATTTGAGTGTGGCATTGACTGAAGAAGCGATTAGGCTGAACAAGTTCTCGACCTCTGATGGAAAGAAGGAGACTCACGTCGAGTCATCAGGAGAGAACAAGAGGAAGTTCTCCAACTTCAAGAAAGGAACCCAAGGAAGCAGTAGTGGTACCGACAAGAAAAGAGATGCTAACCCACCAGCCGAGGTTAGGACTGGTGTTGCAAGTTCTGAGAACAAGGGGAAAGGTTACATGGGCACCCTGCCCAAGTGTGATATTTGTCAACACCATCACACGGGGCGATGTAGGTATGGGAAATGTGAGAATTGTGGCAAGGTAGGACATACCAGGGAGGCATGCCGGCAGATTCGGTGGGATTGATAATGGAAACCGTGCTGGAAACGGTAATGGGAATCAGACTGGGAACCGCAATCAAGGAGGAAATGGCGGTAATGCGAATCGTGGTGGTTCTGGAAATCAAGCTGGGAACGGAAACCGTGGAGCGACCAACAACGAGGGTGGAAATGGAAATGGAAACAGAAATGGTAGAGGCCAAGGTTGTTTTGGATGTGGAGACATCGGACATTTCAAGCGAGATTGCCCAAAGAACAACCAAGCTCAAGGCAGTGTCTTCCACATTGGAGCTAGGGAAGCTCGTCAGGATCCGAACATAGTCACTGGTACGTTCCCTATCAACCAACATTTTGCATATGTATTATTTGATACCGGTGCCGATTATAGCTTCGTATCCATAGAATTTAAGAGTATACTTGGGTTAGTTGCCAGTAAGCTAGATATTCTGTACTCGATAGAACTAGCCAATCGAAAGATAGTAGAAGCGAATGAATTCATTAGAGGTTGTGTGATAGAACTCGGAGAGCGTGAGTTTACGCTTGACCTCCTGCCAGTCGAATTGGGAAGCTTTGACGTAGTAGTTGGAATGGATTGGTTATCAAGTAACCGAGCTGAGATCGTATGTCATGAGAAGATAATCCGTATTCCGTTGGCGAATAACAGGACGATTGTAGTGCATGGAGAGAATCACGATACTCCTCTAAGGATTATCAGTTGTTTGAAGGCCCGAAAATCCATGCAAAAGGGATGTGTTGCCATTTTGGCTCACATTGTTGATAAGGAAGCTGAAGAACCGAAGTTGGAAGATATCCCTGTGGTAAGGGGAGTATCCTGAAGTCTTCCCCGAAGACTTGCCAGGATTACCGCCACAACGACAAGTCGAATTCCATATTGACTTAGTTCCAGGCGTCGTGCCTGTAGCCAAGGCACCTTATCGACTTGCACCCTCAGAAATGCAAGAGTTGTTGACGCAACTTCAAGAGCTTTTGGACAAGGGATTCATTAGACCAAGCTTCTCGCCTTGGGTAGCTCCAGTTTTGTTTGTTAAGAAGAAGGACGGTAGTTTCCGTATGTGCATTGACTACCGAGAGCTAAACAAGTTAACCATCAAGAATCAGTATCCTTTGCCGAGCATTGATGATCTCTTCGATCAACTGCAAGGTTCGAGTTACTACTCCAAGATTGATCTTCAATCAGGTTATCACCAGTTGCAGATTCAAGAGGAGAGTATTCCAAAAAGTGCTTTTAGGACTCGTTATGGACATTATGAGTTCCTAGTAATGCCGTTTGGTCTGACAAACGCGCCAGCAGTGTTTATGGATTTGATGAACTGAGTTTGCAAGCCGTATCTCGATAAATTCGTGATTGTATTTATCGATGATATTCTGGTCTATTCGCAGACAAAGGAAGAGCATGAGCAACACCTCAGAGTCATTCTAGAGCTGCTCAAGAAGGAGAAACTATACGCAAAGTTCTCGAAGTGCGAGTTCTAGTTGCGTGAGGTATAATTCCTTGGACATGTAGTGAATGAAGATGGGATTCATGTGGACCCCACCAAGATCGAGGCGATAAATAATTGGGAAACTCCTAAGACGCCAACCGAGATCCGACAGTTCTTGGGTTTGGCAAGATACTATTGCAGATTCATTGAGGATTTCTCTAAAATCGCTCAACCGTTGACCTCCCTCACTCAAAAGGATAAGAAGTACGAATGGGGAGATAAGCAAGAAGAAGCTTTTTAGCTGCTAAAGAATAAGCTTTGCGATGCACCTATTTTATCCCTACCCGAAGGCACTGATGACTTCGTGGTATACTGTGACGCCTCGCGTAAGGGATTGGGCTACGTGCTGATGCAGCGTCAGAAAGTTATCGCTTATGCTTCGCGCCAGTTGAAAGTTCATGAGAAGAACTACACCACGCGTGATTTGGAACTAGGCGTAGTGGTGTTTGCTTTGAAGATTTGGAGGCATTACTTGTATGGCACCCGATGCACAATCTTCACCGATCACAAGAGCCTTTAGCACATATTCAACCAGAAGGAGCTTAATATGCGACAGCGCCGATGGGTGGAGCTGTTAAACGATTATGATTGCAAAATCAAATATCACCCAGGAAAGGCGAATGTGGTAGTAGACGCCTTGAGTCAAAAAGAGAGGATTATGTGACAACCCTCACTAAACCAGGTATCCGTACGACTTAATTAATAATTTATTTACTGCTTAATTACTGTGCTTGCTTGAACTTGTGAATAAACTGCTACTTGATTACTGATACATGCACTTATTTGCATCATACTTTACTTGCTGTCACTACATTATTTACATGCTGAACCTCAGTGACAAACATGATGCACAAAAAGCACAGTAGCACTATAACAGATAACCTATTGAACATGCTGATAAAGCCAGCATCAGGCAAACACTGCCTCTAAGGCCCGTAGGAGCCAGAAATATTTTACTACACTAGTGGTGAGTGTAGGGATACAAGGGTTGTAGAACTGCGTCTCTAGGAATAAGTCACAATGACTGGATGTGCCTAAAACGTACTCTAAGTACAAAACTCAGCACTTTACATGATAATTCAGCTTTTAGCTACCTAATAAAGTACCAAAACATGAGAAAAATATTACTAGACACTTTCCAAAGTGTCAGAAATAAGTTGTGTCACTAAAAAGGGTATTAACGACACTTTAAAGCTTTGTTAAGCACTTTAACGGATTACTATCCAACCGAACAACCGAACTATACCCGAAACATGAAAATATTGTTATTTTCATTATTTATCTTTTTCTGAGCCAGTTAGGGTCCCTGAATACCCTAACACCCATTGTAACGCATGGCACACTACTAACCGGGTTAATCCCTAAACTTAACTATATTAACCTAACTATGTGCCTAACTATTTAGTTGGATTCGAACTAGACCCCCCCCCCCTTAACCAAACCGTCCCCATCTAGGGGACACACATGGTACAATGAAGATTATTTTAATCTTCCATGTCTAATATCAATTAGACATATTAACTCTTGGATAATACAAATAAACTTTGTCTATAAGTTAGACCATTAACCCACATGATCATTCACATCACACAACACCACTTCACACTTTCTCTCCCTCTCTTGGAGGTCTCGGCCGAGAGCACCCACCCCCATCCACCCATTTTCGACTTTGATCTAGCAAGTTCCAATCATCTACAAGTGTTAAGGATCACGGATAAGGAGTCTTGGTGCAATCGGAAGGCGAAGGACCTCTTTATCTTGCTTTTATCCACGCGTTTTTCGCATAGATTCTTCCCTAGCCTCGAGCTAGTGGTATGTTGCTTAAATCACCTTCTTGAACTAATCTAAAGTGGTTAATACGATGTGTAACGGTTAAAACTCGAAATCTTACAAGATAATGCTTTAAAGTCTACTTAAAACACTAAAATGTTGGTTAATAGCTCATAAGTTGTGTAAATGTTGTAGTATTTGATTTGTGTGATTATTTGGACCCGATCTATGTTGTGGTAGCTCGGATCATCATTTAACCCGGTTTAGTCATGATCTTGGATTATGACATAAAGCTTGTTTAAGTGTAACAAGGGTTAGAAGATGAAACTCTACCACACAAGAATCATGAACTTGTGTAAAAGTGTTTTAGTTTGTACAATAGTGTTTAAAACTAGTAGATCTACGTATCTACAAGCGGTATTTTCAAAGGACCATGTGTCAAGAGAAAACATACTTTAAAAGACGGATCTTACACTAACAAGAATGGTTTTTAGAACACACAAGTGTGTAAACACTTGTGTAACACAAAGTTTCGACACAATAACTATTTTTGAAAAAGATGACGAGAAGTTGTAAAGATGGAGTTTCTTTAAAAACGAGGTTTTTACAAAATCGGATTGTTTTATATAAAGATCCACCAAAAGTAATGAGATTTACTTCATAGTTTGGAAAAACCACAAGTTCATGTATTATTGCGATTTACATCTATTTTGACTTGTTTTCAAAATATAAGTTTCGCCACGACTATATTTACAAAACATCGGAGGTGGGATTTCACAAAATAAAACGTGATACATATATATATTTAGTATATATTTTTCTTTCACAACATCACTTGTATAAGTGTTTATGATTATTTTGTGAACTACGTAAATATTATTTTTAGAGTAAAAATAATATTACTAAGTATTATTTTGGGAAAATCACATGTACTAAAATATAATATTTTTAGGAAGAATATTTATGTTTTGAAGTTGGAAATAAAATATATTAAGTGAGACTTAATAGTGAAATCCGAATGTTACGAACACACATGTATTAAATCCCCCATCCTTGGGAAGGAGAATAACTACCAAGTTTATACAGATTGTAAACACGAAATAGTTGCCTAACTATTTCTCAAAAACTTAAACCATAAAGCTAAGGCACGGCCATCCGTCTAATAGAGTTAGCACGTGTAGGTCGTCATACAGCTGATCGATTTGGAGGCATACTTGGTAGAGACGCACCAC
The DNA here is from genome assembly GCA_030545235.1 of Helianthus tuberosus. Classification (NCBI taxonomy): domain Eukaryota; kingdom Viridiplantae; phylum Streptophyta; class Magnoliopsida; order Asterales; family Asteraceae; genus Helianthus; species Helianthus tuberosus. The sequence continues at coordinate 33,290 of JARYGA010046849.1, read as the reverse complement.
TGTGAGTTCATGTCCCCCTTTTCTCTAACTGTTTTCAGTTTTCTTAACTGCGGGGGTGAAATACATGTTACTTTGATTACAAGTACTATATACATGGTATGGTTAGCGTAAGGAGGTTTACTACTTAGATCATGTGAGTGGGTAGGAGCAATATGAGGCCATTAGTCCTCATAACGGGACCGAGGGACAGGAGCGGTAGATCTATCTGGGTGTAGCGAGCCCAGCCCCAGGCCAAACTAGAAACGGACCTTGGGGTGACTTTGTCCACATACTAATGCCGTGGCGAAATCTGCTAGGTTTGAGTCTCCCTATTTGCACTTCACATATATCAGTGGCCTTGCAAACCATTGGTGATCTCAATTCCCTTATTTGCTACATACCAAGACTATTTTTATACTCACAAAGGTTTACTTACTCACTTACACATGAACTCGCTCAACATTATTGTTGATTTTTCAACTTACATGTATTTCAGGAAATTAAAGATCTGGCGCGGTATGTTATGTTTTCCCGCTGCATATGGGTTCCGAGGTCATCCGGGTTTAGGAAATGTGACTTTTTCCTGGACGAGTCACAAATCTTAAACTGCGTTTATTTCATGTTAATGGTTATGTTTTTAAAGACAATGTTTTATGTTACGATGTTGTAAGTCTTTAAGACAATGGTATGTCACTCTGGTTTTAAAACTTAATCAAATGGATGATCTTGCATGATTTTATTTCATATAGCTTTGTTATGGTTAAGCTATGGTATTAAGAAGTCACACCAAATTAACCACGCTTCCGCAAAGCCAGGGTGTGACAGCTTGGTATCAGAGCTCTGATCATAGCGAACTAGGATTCTTTCTCGAGTCTAGACTATGATCACTAGGGCTCTCACGAAAACATTTTTACTGCATACCACTTAAGTCCAGATCCAAAACTTTTCATAAACAAATGTTGAGCACATTTTATTATTTATAGGCTCAGTCTAGAAAGGCTGAGGCTCGGTCTGAGAGGCCGAGGCTCGGTCTGAGAGATCGAGGTAGATGGCTAGTGGGACTAGGAGAATTGGCTAGTGGGACTAGGAAGAGCAGTCTGAGAGGCTGGGATAATTGGCTAGTGGGACTAGGAGAAATTGGCTAGTGGGACTAGGAAGAGCAGTGTGAGAGGCTGGGAGGCTAGTGGGACTAGGAGAACAATTTGATTGCTTACTTGGTAACTTATGTGATTATCTGATTGTATGATTGACTGTTTGTGCATGTTTGTGTTTATGTTACAGACACCATGGACACCTCTGGCACTGGTGATTCAGACACCATAGGACCTAGACCTATAGTATCGGACGACCTAGAGTCTTCTGAGCGCGAGGTTCACACATCCGACGTTACTAGCACGGACGAGGACGATTTCCAGCCCTTTGCTTTACCTGATGGTGCTGATGAGCTCGCTGATGGCCCTTTGGCCGGGGACCTACCGTTAGTGGAGATCCCTGCTCCCATACCCTTAGCTGTTTATCCTGCCTATGATTTGCTTCTCGACGCCGACGATGATGACGACGTCGATCTGTTTGATGACGAGCCTTAGAGGAGGATGTTCAGGGCGAGGCCCTTCTTGCTGCTGGTGATCTTTTGATGATCGCAGATGCTCCCGCTGAGGAGTCACATGCTCACTCACCGGTCCCAGACTCTTTCGAGTCTGTGGCCTCCGCACCTTCACATACTCAGAGTGCGCAGCACTTTTCTCATGGATCAGATCCCGACCAGGCATCCTCTGTTGCCCCTATTCCTAGCTTTGCTTTCGACCATGATGATATGGAGGATTCTGATCCTGTCTTTCCCCCAGGATTCGACCCGGATGAGGATATAGAGTTTATACCCATGGATCAGCCTATGGAGGATCCAGTCGACCCAGTTGACCCCATCGATCCCGAGTTTGATTTTGAGATGGCCTTTGATGAGCCCGAGCAGCCACTAGACCCTGCTCCTGACCCAGTACTTGAGCATGACCCAGTCCATGCTGACGCACCTATTTTTGAGCCTGTCATTGCTGACCCACCTATTGATGATCACCCTGTAGATGCTCCATTGTTGGAGGGCGATCATGTCTTTGCTGCTGATCATGTTGATCCCCCACTCATTGCTGATGCACCCGTTGACCCTCTTGTTGTACCTCACCATGATCCTATGCCAGCCCAGTTTGATCGTGCGCTTTTTGAGGCACGGATCGACCCCCGAGACGAGCACGCCCAGTGTGGGTGGATTCCGGATGATGACGAGGTCCCACCTTTTCCCCCTCAGATCCCTGATACCCGTCACATTGATACTTCCTTTTCATTTCCTCGGTTTACACCTCCAGCACGAGCTGGAGAAGGTTCTTCGGCTCACCCTTTTGGACATGTACCGGTATCTATCCCTACTATACCACCATCTGCTACTTTTCCCCCATGTTTCACCATTTCATGTGGCACCTTTTGATCCCACCAGTGAGCCGTTCCTTTGAGCACCACACTCTGCTATGCCACCGACTGACCCCTACCATTCTTTCCACATGGGGTATATTATTGAGGACGTTTTGATGTCCTTTGTCGCCCAGCACGAGGCACACACACAGCGCATTCAGGAGCTTGAGAGAGCTCAGACGCCGCCGTGTCAGTGCCAGGGTCAGACCCACTCTCCGTTGCAGCCCTCTCGACCTGTTCCACCAGACTATGCTGCACGCCTTTTTGCCCTGGAGCAGCAGGTTGCTTCATTCTTGCGTACCCAGAGAGCCATGGAGGAGGACTGGCTCCATTTGCGCCGCTTGTTTTACACTCACTTTCCCCCTCCTCCACCGCCATCCGTGTAGAGCTCTTCAGTACCGTATAGGTAGACATTGGTGAGAAGACGGCGAATGCTTTTGACTGCACAGCATTTTTGGAGACTACATTATGATTTTGACTTTTGTTGACATGTATTTGATGTATTGACACAGATTTGATACAGTTTTTGGACTAGGGTGATGTAGCCCTTAGTCGACTGATGTTGTATGACGCTGTGATGTACTTGTACGCTTACTATGTGGTCTCGATATATGGCAATCGCAGTATTCTCACCATACTTGATGCTTGATTTGATTATTTATATTCTATGACATGGGATGTTGTGTGATTGATGTTTGTAACATGAGATGTTATGTACTATTACTATCATTATATACGTACGCTACATTATGACCTGACTTACGTATTATAACATGGGATCTTTACTATGGCCTGACCAACGTAAACCATCTTTTAGAAGATGCCGCCGAGACGTGAGACACACATGCCTACCAATGAGGCAAAACTCCAGCAAATTATCGCTGCTGCCATTGCACAATACGCTGCCTCTCAAGGAGGGACTAGTGGAAGCAACTCTGGCAACACTGGCAACAACAATAATCCACCTCATGGTAATACTAAGTCATTTAGACCTACCATGACCTAAATGGATATCTTTAGCAATGATGCTAATGCCAATCGTATGTTATAACGTATGTGCAGGATGCACCTACAAGCAGTTTCTAGACTGCAAACCGGTCAACTTTGATGGCACAGGAGGTGCTGTCGCCTTTGTTCGTTGGGCCGAGAAGACTGAATCTGTTCTTCACATGAGCAAATGCGTGCTAGATCAGCAAGTCACCTATATCTCAGGGCTATTCTTGGATGGAGCCCTCTCTTGGTGGAATTTGCAAGTACAGACACTTGGTGAAGCTGCTGCCCACGCACTAACCTGGACCGAACTGAAGGAACTTATGCGCAAAAAGTACTGCTCTCGCGCGGAAATCCAAAGATTGGAAACCGAGTTCTGGCACTTGAAAATGGACGGTCCGAAGATCGCAGAATACGTTCAAAGGTTCCATGACTTATCGCATGTGGTACCCTACATGGTCACTCCGGAGTTCAAGCGGATTGAACGTTTCATTTGGGGATTAGCTCCTCAAATCATAAGCATGGTGACCTCATCCAAGCCTGCGACCATTACTGAAGCGATCGATTTGAGCGTGGCTCTCACAGAGGAGGCCATTTTCCTGAACAAGTTTGATGATGCTGAGCATAAGAAGAAAGAGACTCACATCGAGTCATCAGGAGGTAGCAAACGGAAGTTCTCAAACTTCAAGCAGGGCGCCAGTGTGGCAGTTAAGAAAGGAGGATCAGGCACGCCAGCTCAGGTTACAGCTGGTAGTGGAAAGAAAGGAAAAGGATATCAGGGCACCCAGCCCAAGTGTAATACCTGTCAACGCCATCATACTGGCCATTGTAGTGTGAAAGTATGCGAAGCATGTGGAAAGCCGGGCCACTTGAAGGATTCTTGTTGGGCTAGTGCTGGCCGGGGAGGCCAAGGAGGATTTGGGAATAGGAATAATAATCGTGGTGGTAATCGCTCACAAGGAAATAATGGAGGAAACGGGAATCGAGGCAACTTTGCGAATCAGGCTGGCAATGCAAACCAAAACAACAACCAAGCTGGAAATGGAGGTGGAAATGGGCAAAGACTTGGATGCTTTAACTGCGGAGATATCGGGCATTTCAAGAAGAACTGCCCAGAATTAAACCAAGCCCATGGAAGAGTGTTCCAAATCGAAGCAAGGGAAGCGCGCCAGGACCCCAATGTCGTTACTGTCACACCCCCAAAATCCACCCGCGGAGTATCACCGCTTGGAGGCGTGACTGACCAGGATCAAGCCATCAATCATATCAAACATAGTATTTAAGTGTAAAAGTAGGAAAAGGTAATTCATCTTGACATGACTGATGTTCATAACCAAACATTGTTTAAGTAGCGGAAGCATAATAATGAAAACCCAAAATAAGTTATAAGTTCAAATATCGTCTACGATCCGTATCCCACAACGACCTGCTCCTTCCTGTGCAAGCTCCATGTATCTAACGACCTGCAAGGCATGTAACAGAGGATCAACAACTAGTTGAGCGAGTTCACAGAAAGTAAATGCGTAATAGTAAGTTCGTATGTAACATGTGGCTCTACGGGGCCGATAGTACGTTCTATTGGTGGGGGCTTCCCATGTTGTAAGTTCAATTAGTGGGGGCTTCCCATGTTGTAAGTTCAATTAGTGGGGGCTTCCCATGTTGTAAGTTCAATTAGTGGGGGCTTCCCATGTTGTAAGTTCAATTAGTGGGGGCTTCCCATGTTGTAAGTTACTAGACTAGTTTTATCCATAAGTATCCTTCCCAATCCGAGGATAGTAGTAAGTATAAGTTTACGTAGGTTTTACGTAAGTGCCCTTCCCAACCGAGGACAGTACGTAGCGAGTACGTAGGTTTAGCGCTGGCGTCCTTCCCAATCCGAGGACGGTAGTACGTAGGTTTTACGTAGGTTTAGTGCTGGTGTCCTTCCCAATCCGAGGACAGTATGTAGGCTTTACGTAGGTTTAAACACTAGTGTCCTTCCCAAACCGAGGACAGTACGTAGGCTTTACGTAGAGTTTGGCACAGGCATCCTTCCCAATCCGAGGACCGTGGTAAGTAGTCTAGTAATGATGTAAGTACAAGTAATCATTCAATCCCATTCCCAACCCACCGGGGAATCCCATGCCTTGGTAAGAGTGTGAACTCACCTTGGTTTGCTCGGTATGCTAAGTGTATGCTCACAAGTAATCAATCGCGTCCTAAAGTAGGCACGTATGTGAAATCAGTTTGTGTTCAATTTGTTCACGTATAAACATGTTGCACGTAATCACAATCATATACAAGATGGTTACACTTAACAGCAGTTAAATATTCCAGTTAATGCTTAACAGAATTAACCCAAGTTCCTGCACAGATCAACTATTCGGCGAAACACACATAATGGCGAAACACATAATTGACGAAACACATTCTGTTTCGTCGTGGCCTTGTTTGGCGAAACAGGATTCTAATTCGTCGATGACTCTTGGCGAAACACATTCTGTTTCGCCGGGAGTCCTGTTTCGTCGGATGTCTGTTTCGCAGACATTAGTTACAGCAGATGCGAATAACACATAAACCCTAATCCTTCTAGCAGCCGTCATCAATAACAGAAATCATACGAAGGTCAATGTGCATATCGAATCATCATAAATCAATCATCCCAGAGTCATTGTCTAGCATAAACCCTAGTTTATGTGTATAACATATCAACATACAACATCATATCATTGTACCCTATCAAGCTACTAACTTGGATTCATAATCAGAGCATAATAACAATATCCAGAACCGAGCACTCGATTGTATTAAATTTCTCATACCATTTTATATAAATCCTACTACATCATACATAATCGAAATCTATATCACCGTCATACTAGAATCGCAGCAATAACACGCATCAATCATTTACACAAACATGAATCGAGATGGTACAGAATCAAGAAACCGATTAACATACACACGACTAACCGAGATAAGAGGAATACGAATCGATCGCTAAGGATATCTTCGAGAAGCTCCAACTGCCGTCACACAGGAGAGAAGGGCTCTAGGGTTTCGATTGTTATGATAAAATGTGTGAAACTGAGGCTGTTACACGTTTTAAAACCCGAAATAACAAGCTGGGCCCGAACTGGGCTTCGTGAATTACTGGGCCGGCGAAACAGACTTCTGTTTCGTCGGAGTGTTCATGGCGAAACAGCCTGTTTCGTCGGAATGGGTTATGGCGAAACAGCCTTGTGTTTCGTCGGGTTCTTAACAGTTTAAGTTCTACAAACAGTACACATGATATACAATCACACATAACCATGCAAACACACTAGGTTTTATCATATCACAACTAAATAGTCAAAGTCAACGTGCATTAAATGCGAATAAAGAAAGTCGGAAATTCGAGTTGTCACATTATCCCCAACTTGAAAGAAATTTCGTCCCGAAATTTAGCATGCGGTTACTGAGGAAGCTAGGTAAGTTATCGTTTACTGGTTTTCCTGGGGTGTCACATCATTCCCCCGTTGAGTTGGAATTTCGTTCCGAAATTCCGTAGTAGCTTCAGCCTCAGTAGTAGTTGCATTGTTTTCGAACAACTGGGGATATTTGAGTTCCATTTGATCTTCGCGCTCCCAGGTGAACTCTGGGCCGCGACGGGAGTTCCAACGAACTTGTACAAGAGGTATTCTAGTGTTCTTGAGGACCTTAACATCCCGGTCCGTGATTTCAACTGGTTCTTCGACGAAATGCAACCGTTCGTCGATAGTGAGCTCCTTCAAAGGAACTATAAAGGTCTCATCTGACTGCCACTTCTTCAGATTCGACACATGGAAAACATTGTGAACTGCACTGAGTTCAGCTGGTAAGTTCAGTCTGTAGGCCACTTTGCCTATCTTTTCTATGACTTCAAATGGTCCAACATATCGTGGATTGAGCTTGCCTCGTTTGCCAAAACGAACAACACCCTTCCAGGGTGAAACTTTGAGTAGTGCTCGATCCCCAACTTGGAATTCGAGTAGTTTCCTGTCTTTATCAGCGTGTACTTTCTGACGGTCACGAGCTGCCGCCATGCGTTGTCGTATTTGAGCAATCTTTTCAGTAGTATCAACTATCATTTCTGGACCTGTGATTTGACTGTCTCCCACCTCTGCCCAACAGAGAGGTGACCGGCATTTACGCCCGTACAATGCCTCGAATGGTGCAGCTTTAATGCTTGTGTGGTAGCTGTTATTGTATGAAAATTCCACAAGGGGCAGATGCTTTTCCCAGCCCTTGCCAAAGTCAATTACGCACGCCTGAAGCATGTCTTCTAGCGTCTGAATAGTGCGCTCAGACTGCCCATCGGTCTGAGGATGATAAGCTGTGCTCATGTCTAATCGAGAGCCAAAAGATTTGTGCATTGCTTGCCACAGTTCTGAAGTAAAACGTGCATCACGATCAGAGATAATAGAGGTGGGCACCCCGTGCCTCGAGACAACTTCCTTAAGGTATACGTCTGCTAGAGTGGAGAACTTATCCGTTTCCTCGATAGCCAAGAAGTGAGCAGACTTTGTGAGTCGATCCACGATCACCCAAATAGTATCATTCCCACGTTGAGATCTAGGCAGGCCAGTAACAAAATCCATGGAAATTTGCTCCCATTTCCATTGTGGTATCTCAGGTTGTTGGAGTGGGCCTGATGGTTTCTGATATTCTGCTTTGACTCTCGCACAAGTCAAACACTTGCTAACGTAAGTTGCTATGTGGGCCTTCATGCTAGGCCACCAATATATAGTTCTGAGGTCATGGTACATCTTATCCGAACCTGGATGTACCGAGTAGCGAGACTTATGAGCTTCATCCCTTACAAGCTCGCGTAAGTTACCATAGTGTGGGACCCAAATGCATCCTGTGATGTAGGAAGCACCATCTTCCTTCTGTTCTAAGCGTTGCCTTGAGCCGCATAGGGCTTCAGCCCTGACGTTGTCTGGTTTCAATGCTTCTACCTGAGCATTTCATATCTGGGAAGGAAGACTAGACTGTATAGTGAGTTGTAAAGCTCGCACGCGCTTAGGCGCGGTGTCCTTTCGACTGAGGGCGTCAGCCACAACATTGGCTTTGCCTGGATGGTACTTTATAGCACATTCGTAGTCGTTCAGTAATTCGACCCATCGTCGTTGTCGCATATTCAGTTCCTTCTGTTTGAAGATATGTTCGAGGCTTCTGTGATCAGTGTATATAGTGCACTTAGTACCGTACATGTAATGTCGCCATATCTTGAGCGCAAAAACAACAGCTCCCAGCTCTAAGTCATGTGTTGTGTAATTCCGTTCGTGAATCTTAAGTTGGCGCGACGCGTAAGCAATAACTTTATCCCGTTGCATCAGCACACATCCAAGACCTTGGATTGATGCGTCGCAGAAGACTACGAAATCATCGGTGCCTTCAGGCAATGAGAGGATAGGTGCGCTACAAAGTCTATCCTTTAAGTGCTGAAACGCTGTTTCCTGTGTATTACCCCAACGATAAACAACACCTTTCTGTGTCAATAGTGTAAGCGGCTGTGCAATTTTTGAGAAGTCTTTGATGAACCTTCTGTAGTATCCCGCCAGACCCAAAAATTGGCGTATTTCTGTTGGTGTACGAGGTGCAGGCCAGTTCTTGATCGAATCTACCTTGGATGGATCAACATGAATCCCATCCTGGTTTACCACGTGGCCTGGGAAATGGACTTCACGAAGCCAGAAGTCACATTTGGAAAACTTGGCGTATAGCTGTTCCGTTCGAAGAAGTTCCAAAATAAGTCGTAAGTGATGCTCGTGTTCTTCCTGACTCTTCGAGTAGATCAGAATGTCATCGATGAAAACAATGACGAACTTGTCAAGATAAGGTTTGCACACCCTGTTCATAAGATCCATGAAAACTGCAGGCGCGTTCGTTAGCCCGAAAGGCATGACCAAAAACTCGTAATGGTCGTAGCGTGTTCTGAAAGCTGTTTTGGAGACGTCCTCATCCCGGACTCTCAGTTGATGGTATCCCGACCTTAGATCAATCTTCGAGTAATAGCTCGACCCTTGCAACTGGTCGAATAAATCGTCGATGCGTGGAAGAGGATAGCGATTCTTCACAGTCACCTTGTTCAGTTCGCGGTAGTCTATACCCATGCGGAAGATACCATCCTTCTTCTTTACAAATAGTACTGGGGCTCCCCAGGGCGAAGAGCTAGGACGTATGAAACCCTTTTCCAAAAGTTCTTGCAATTGCTTAGACAGTTCTTCCAGTTCATTTGGAGCTAAACGATAAGGTGCTCGAGCTATGGGTGCTGCTCCAGGAGCTTGTTACTATGAGTTACCAAAGGTTCTTAACCAGCACGAGGAATGCGGATGATCTTCTCCTTGCATAGGATCTCTGCTTGTTGTTGGGATAACCAGTCCATACTAATGACGATGTCGAAACTATCGCAACGCTGGGGTCATTCCTAGTATCACCCTGACCAATCACGAACACTCGCCCCCTGGCACCATTGCCGTCTTCATTACCCCCGTTGTTGTCTTCCCTAGTTCCCGTTTCCTTGGTTGTGGTTCTGATTCTGGTTCTGGTTCAACCGTGAGCAGTGTCTCTTGAAGAGACCTTCAGCACTACACTGATAACATCCCTTGTTACCCTGCTGTTGCTGCTGATTCTATAGATCTTGTGTCTGTTGTTGTTGGTTCTGGCTTGCAGGACGTGAGTTTCTACCATCCTTGACTCCATGACCAAGCTTGTCGCATCATTGACAATGATTTCGGTTGCACTGCCCGCTGTGGTGCAAGTTACATCGTTTGCACTTAGGGTGGTTTCCCCTGTATCCACCCTGCCCTTGAATACTAAATGTTGCTGATCAGGACTTTAGTTGTCATCGACCTTTCACTGCTGTGCCTGGGACGGAATCGTAGTCGAACCCTTGCTAGAGGTTCCATCCCACTTTCATCCATTGTTACTGAGGGTAGCAGAAGTAGTTGAAGTAGTAGTGGTAGTAGTATCGCTGATACGTTGAGGCAGCTTGTTCTGTCCCACTACCTGGTCTGTGAGACGATGAGCAAGATGAGTAACATCTTGAATAGTAGCAAGTTTAGCCGTCTTCACATGGTTTTGAATTCCTGGTACTAAGCCTTTGAGGTACAGCTCAAAGCTCTTTATGGGAGGACCCACCATAGTTGGACCCAAAATTGTCAGTTGGATCGTTATCGTGCACGCTTCTATCTCTGACCCCGTCATCTTCATGTTAAAGGACTCCACTTCCAACTTGTGGATGGCATCATAACTACTGTAATCACGTTTGATCAGTTCCTTAAAATCATTCCATGGGGTGGCATTAGCAGCCGCCATCCCCAGCATCTGAACTTGCGCGTTCCACCAAGTTAACGCAGTGCCTTCGAGAGTATCAGTGGCATATTCCACCTTACGAGCCTCGGGTCATTCACACACTCGAAGACCGATTCGAGTTCCTCGAACTAATGGAGGAGTCCAACAGCTCCTTCAGTGTCGCTAAAAGTAGTAGGACGACAGTCCATAAAAAAAAAGTCTTGTATGTGCATTCAGGTGACTGAGCGTGTTAACTTGTCGTGTGCGTAAGAGTAATCAAAATTAAGCACAAGTGTTGAGTTACGAGAGTAGGATCTAAAGATCCTAGAGTAAGTGGTGATGGCAGGTTACACCTCCTGCCTGGGCAGCTGCGAGTGCTGCAGTAACTTGTTCAGTGATCGAAGCCGCCAACTGGGCTTGAGTTAGGTTAGCGCGTCCACTCATGATCTTGACATCAAGGAGAACATGAGTGAGAGAGGTTCGCGAATAGTGCGATGACAGAAGAGAGTGAGCACGTAAGCGTTTTCAAGCAGTAACATATAGTAGGTTCTGTAACCTAAGCATACCACGAGCAAAGTTCTTTGTAATTCTAGCAAGTAGGTAAAGTAACATGAATAGTAGTACCTATGATGTTGAGCCTTGCACGTGGAGCGAAGCGTCGTTGTGGATCGTTGAGCACTGTTCTGGTTATAGTCTGGTTTTAACAAAATCGCTTTCCCCTTATTAAAACCGAGTTCTCTATAACCAATGGCTCTGATACCAATCTGTCACACCCCCAAAATCCACCCGCGGAGTATCACCGCTTGGAGGCGTGACTGACCAGGATCAAGCCATCAATCATATCAAACATAGTATTTAAGTGTAAAAGTAGGAAAAGGTAATTCATCTTGACATGACTGATGTTCATAACCAAACATTGTTTAAGTAGCGGAAGCATAATAATGAAAACCCAAAATAAGTTATAAGTTCAAATATCGTCTACGATCCGTATCCCACAACGACCTGCTCCTTCCTGTGCAAGCTCCATGTATCTAACGACCTGCAAGGCATGTAACAGAGGATCAACAACTAGTTGAGCGAGTTCACAGAAAGTAAATGCGTAATAGTAAGTTCGTATGTAACATGTGGCTCTACTGGGCCGATAGTACGTTCTATTGGTGGGGGCTTCCCATGTTGTAAGTTCAATTAGTGGGGGCTTCCCATGTTGTAAGTTCAATTAGTGGGGGCTTCCCATGTTGTAAGTTCAATTAGTGGGGGCTTCCCATGTTGTAAGTTCAATTAGTGGGGGCTTCCCATGTTGTAAGTTCAATTAGTGGGGGCTTCCCATGTTGTAAGTTACTAGACTAGTTTTATCCATAAGTATCCTTCCCAATCCGAGGATAGTAGTAAGTATAAGTTTACGTAGGTTTTACGTAAGTGCCCTTCCCAACCGAGGACAGTACGTAGCGAGTACGTAGGTTTAGCGCTGGCGTCCTTCCCAATCCGAGGACGGTAGTACGTAGGTTTTACGTAGGTTTAGTGCTGGTGTCCTTCCCAATCCGAGGACAGTACGTAGGCTTTACGTAGGTTTAAACACTAGTGTCCTTCCCAAACCGAGGACAGTACGTAGGCTTTACGTAGAGTTTGGCACAGGCATCCTTCCCAATCCGAGGACCGTGGTAAGTAGTCTAGTAATGATGTAAGTACAAGTAATCATTCAATCCCATTCCCAACCCACCGGGGAATCCCATGCCTTGGTAAGAGTGTGAACTCACCTTGGTTTGCTCGGTATGCTAAGTGTATGCTCACAAGTAATCAATCGCGTCCTAAAGTAGGCACGTATGTGAAATCAGTTTGTGTTCAATTTGTTCACGTATAAACATGTAGCACGTAATCACAATCATATACAAGATGGTTACACTTAACAGCAGTTAAATATTCCAGTTAATGCTTAACAGAATTAACCCAAGTTCCTGCACAGATCAGCTATTCGGCGAAACACACATAATGGCGAAACACATAATTGACGAAACACATTCTGTTTCGTCGTGGCCTTGTTTGGCGAAACAGGATTCTAATTCGTCGATGACTCTTGGCGAAACACATTCTGTTTCGCCGGGAGTCCTGTTTCGTCGGATGTCTGTTTCGCAGACATCAGTTACAGCAGATGCGAATAACACATAAACCCTAATCCTTCTAGCAGCCGTCATCAATAACAGAAATCATACGAAGGTCAATGTGCATATCGAATCATCATAAATCAATCATCCCAGAGTCATTGTCTAGCATAAACCCTAGTTTATGTGTATAACATATCAACATACAACATCATATCATTGTACCCTATCAAGCTACTAACTTGGATTCATAATCAGAGCATAATAACAATATCCAGAACCGAGCACTCGATTGTATTAAATTTCTCATACCATTTTATATAAATCCTACTACATCATACATAATCGAAATCTATATCACCATCATACTAGAATCGCAGCAATAACACGCATCAATCATTTACACAAACATGAATCGAGATGGTACAGAATCAAGAAACCGATTAACATACACACGACTAACCGAGATAAGAGGAATACGAATCGATCGCTAAGGATATCTTCGAGAAGCTCCAACTGCCGTCACACAGGAGAGAAGGGCTCTAGGGTTTCGATTGTTATGATAAAATGTGTGAAACTGAGGCTGTTACACGTTTTAAAACCCGAAATAACAAGCTGGGCCCGAACTGGGCTTCGTGAATTACTGGGCCGGCGAAACAGACTTCTGTTTCGTCGGAGTGTTCATGGCGAAACAGCCTGTTTCGTCGGAATGGGTTATGGCGAAACAGCCTTGTGTTTCGTCGGGTTCTTAACAGTTTAAGTTCTACAAACAGTACACATGATATACAATCACACATAACCATGCAAACACACTAGGTTTTATCATATCACAACTAAATAGTCAAAGTCAACGTGCATTAAATGCGAATAAAGAAAGTCGGAAATTCGAGTTGTCACAGTTACTGGTACGTTCCCTGTAAATCAACGCTATGCATCCGTTTTATTTGATACTGGTGCCGATTATAGCTTCGTGTCGTTAGAGTTTAAGAATATGCTTGGTTCAGCCGCTAATAAATTAGAAATTCCCTACTCAATCGAATTGGCTAATGGGAAGTTAGTAGAAGCCAACGAAGTTATCAGAGGCTGTGTGATCAAATTGGGAGAACGTGAGTTTGCTTTGGATCTACTACCAGTCCAGTTGGGAAGCTTTGACGTGGTGGTAGGAATGGATTGGTTATCAGGCAACAAGGCTGAGATAGTTTGTCACGAAAGGTTGTTCGTATCCCAACCGAAGATGGCGAAACAATTGTGGTTCACGGAGAGAAGCGTGATACGCCGTTAAGAATTATCAGCTGCCTGAAAGCGCGAAAGTGTTTGCAGAAGGGATGTGTTGCTTTCCTGGCACACATTGTGGATAAGAAGGCTGCTGAGCCAAGAATCGAAGACATCCCTGTCGTGAGGGAATATCCAGAAGTCTTCCCAGAGGACTTACCTGGACTGCCATCTCAGAGACAAGTAGAGTTCCGCATTGACTTAGTTCCAGGCGCCGCGCCTGTGGCTAAAGCACCTTATAGACTTGCTCCGTCTGAAATGCAGGAACTGTCGACACAACTTCAAGAGTTGTTAGACAAGGGATTTATCCGACCAAGCTTCTCGCCTTGGCGGTCCTGTTTGTTAAGAAAAAGGACGGTAGTTTTCGTATGTGCATCGACTACCGGGAGCTGAACAAGCTGACAATCAAGAATAGATACCCTCTGCCAAGAATCGATGATCTATTCGATCAACTGCAAGGCTCAAGCTTTTATTCAAAGATCGATCTTCGATCTGGATAACATCAGTTAAGGATACAAGAGGAAAGTATCCCGAAGACAGCCTTCAGAACTCGTTATGGACACTACGAGTTTCTTGTGATGCCGTTTGGTCTGACCAACGCACTTGCAGTGTTTATGGACTTGATGAATAGAGTTTGCAAGCCGTACTTGGACAAGTTCGTGATTGTGTTCATCGACGACATCTTGATTTATTCAAGAACAAAGGCTGAGCACGAGCAACATCTAAGAGCTATTTTGGAGTTGCTAAAGAGGGAACATTTGTATGTCAAGTTCTCCAAGTGCGAATTTTGGCTACGTGAAGTCCAATTCCTTGGGCACGTGGTAAATGGAAATGGAATCCACGTGGATCCAACCAAGATCGAAGCGATCAAGAATTGGGAAACGCCAAAGACGCCAACCGAAATTCGACAATTCTTGGGTTTGGCTGGCTACTATCGAAGGTTCATTGAGAATTTTTCGAAGATCGCTCAACCATTGACGCTCCTCACGCAGAAAGATAAGAAGTTTGATTGGGGAATCAAATAAGAAGAAGCGTTCTAGATATTGAAGGATAAGCTCTGCAATGCGCCAATCTTAGCACTACCGGAAGGTACAAATGATTTTGTGGTATACTGTGATGCTTCGCGTCAAGGATTGGGTTGCGTGTTGATGCAACGCCAAAAGCTTATTGCTTACGCATCGCGTCAACTGAAAGTGCACGAAAAGAACTATACCACACATGATTTGTGTCACACCCCCAAAATCCACACGCGGAGTACCACCGCTTGGAGGCGTGACATGACCAGGATCAAGCCACCAATCATATTGAACATAAGTATATAGTAAAAGTCATTCATCAATACGATAGGTGTTTCCAAAACCAAATATAAACAAGTGTGTAACGGAAGCATTAATGTAAAACCCATCATAAGTTTAAGTACAAAATGTCATAATGTTTAACAACACATTCACGATCCGTGTCCACAACGACCGTGCCTCCCGTGCAAGCTCCAAAAGTACCTAAGGTCCTGCAAGGCATGTAACAGAGAGTCAACAACTAGTTGAGCGAGTTCACAGTTGGTTATTTAGTTATAATGTTCATATCGTAAATTGTATGTTCGTTTAGTAAACCATGTATCGTATTAATCCTCATCGCGGCCAATCCAGGCATCTGTGCGATTATTAGTGGGGCTTCCCATGTGTAGACTAGTCGTATTTGTACGCGCCCTTCTTGATCCAAGTACCGTAGCGAGTGTGATTGTCCTACCCAAGGAGGACGAACGTACGTTAAGGTTGTTGTCCTACCCAAGGAGGACGAGCATGCGTTAAGGTTGTTGTCCTACCCAAGGAGGACGAACGTATGTATTCTACCCAAGGAGAATACGCAGGATTAATATTGGCATCCTACCCATGGAGGATGGCGGTACATATCCTACCCAAGGAGGATATGTAGGTTCCGTTTTAATTTCTTAACCCATTCCCAAACCACCGGGAATCCCATGCCTTAGAAAGAGTGTGAACTCACCTTGTTTGCTCGGTATGCTAAGTTAAGTGCTCACAAATAAATCAGTCAAGTCCTATAGTGCACGTATACTCAATCAGTTGACATTCGAAATATATTTCACATGTAACTATCATCACCGAAATGTCACACAGTGTGTCTAGCAATTTAGTATCTTGTATCATGTACACAGTTATTCAATTTCATATAGTTCATGTACCACATATATGTCCTTCACAGTTTATTCCAATATAACAATTCAATCATACACTTAACAGAGTTGGCATTTAGCAGAACTAGCAAGTTAACTGAGTGAATAAAGTTAACAGATTTCATGGAATAACATAATTAATCCACTTTATTGGAATAATAAATAAACAGAGTAAGTCAGTTAACCCAGTTAACAACTTAATCAGAATTTGTCAACTAACAGAGTTCTCAAATAATGAAGTTATAAACTTACATATTTAACAAGGTTAAATAAACTAACTAAGTTATTCCAATGATTAGTTAAGCTAAATAACATAATTAATAACATTAATTATTAACAGTAGCTTGTTGCCAAACAAACAAAAGTGCCGAAATCACCCTTTGGCCGAAAACCAACTTGGCCGAAAACACTTATATTGGGCCGAAAACCCTTAAGTGCCGAAATCCCCTAAGTGCCGAAATCCCCTAATGTTGCCGAAAACACACATGGGCCGAAAACCCTTAAGTGGGCCGAAAACACCCTTTGGGCTGGAAATGTTTGGGCCGAAATCACTTAATGTGATTTCGTCCAGTTGATTAATATGGGGGTGTTTTCGTGATCATCATCATCTTCACCAAAACTCACTGTAACTTAAACCCAACAACTAAATCTCATCACAGTTACAGGTTTAATCATCTACAAGTCATTTATATCAATCATTGATATTAAAACAAATACTCTACCAAAACTTTGTGAGATCAAAAACATACTTGAATCAGTTTATCATTCATTAACAAACACCCACTGTTGATCAAAACTTCAAATATACACACAGTTCATGTATAATAATTATCTAACAGGTACACAATGATCAATCACATAATCACATACATAATGTATACATACATCATGATTAAACATCCAAAATCATACGATATGCAACAAGAAACAACTTGAATCATGAAATCACTAACCAAGGATTAAACAGAGGTTTTTGGCTTCAAATGAGGAATTCTCTTTGTGGGTTTTCAGAGATAGAAAGAGAAACAATGTGATAGGATCAGTTTTGATAAGTGTGAAACTTCTCTGAGAAGTTTCATGAGATAAATATCTATAATACCCCACTGGGCCAAGGCCCAGTCTCTGTTTTCATGGATCATCAGTGGACGAAAACACTTAAGGTGTTTTCACCACTTGGGTGATTTCATGAGTACTAGATTTCAGTGAGTTCCAACTTTAATTAACATACAATCACATATAAAAAATATATATGGATCCCAAGTACAAAATATTAATCGAAATACAATATAACGTATTACAAAGGTAAACGTTGTGAAACAACGAGTCGTATAAACAACAACTTAATAAAAAAAAAAAATTAACGTGCACTAAATGCGAAGATAGAATCTTGGAAACTCGAGTTGTCACAATTTGGAACTTGGCGCAGTGGTTTTTGCACTAAAGATCTGGAGACACTACCTTTATGGTACAAAGTGTACAATCTTTACAGATCACAAGAGCCTACAGCACATATTCAAGCAGAAGGAGCTGAATATGAGGCAGAGACGATGGGTTGAGTTGCTGAACGATTACGACTGCGAGATAAAGTATCATCCAGGGAAGGCGAATGTAGTCGCCGATGCCCTAAGTCGAAAGGAGAGGATCAAGCCCATAAGGGTTAGAGCTTTAGAAATGATTATCCGAACCGATCTTTCCTTGCGCATTCGTGCCGCGCAGAAAGAAGCTCTCAAGGAAGGAAACCTTGAAGAAGAATATCTCCGTGGGATGGAGAAGCTACTAGTACCAAACGAGGAAGGAACGTTATGTTTTGAGAAAAGGATTTGGGTTCCTCTGTTTGGAGATTTAAGGAAAGTTATTTTTGATGAAGCTCACAAGTCGCGGTACTCTATCCACCCTGGAGCGGATAAGATGTACCAGGATCTCAAAGATTACTATTGGTGGCCTAGGATGAAAGGCGGTGTTGCTGTTTATGTGAGCAAATGTTTAACGTGCGCTAAGGTTAAAGCCGAATACCAGAAGCCTTCAGGACTTCTGCAACAACCTGGGATTCCCAAGTGGAAATGGGAACAAATCTCCATGGATTTTATTACAAAGCTGCCAAGAACGCCGAGAGGCCATGACACTATTTGGGTAATAGTGGATCGATTAACGAAGTCAGCACACTTCTTACCTATCAGAGAGAAGGATAATAGGAGCAAGTTGGCTGAAATTTACATGAGAGAGATCGTTACGCGCCATGGAGTACCTCTCTCAATCATCTCTGATAGAGACGGAAGGTTTGTGTCAAGGATATGGCAATCCTTCCAAGAAGCCTTTGGCTCACAATTGAATCCGAGCACTGCGTTTCATCCGCAAACTGACGGGCAGAGCGAGCGAACAAGTCAAACACTTGCTAACGTAAGTTGCTATGTGGGCCTTCATGCTAGGCCACCAATATGTAGTTCTGAGGTCGTGGTACATCTTATCTGAACCAGGATGTACTGAGTAGCGAGACTTATGAGTTTCATCCATTACAAGCTCGCGTAAATTACCATAGAGTGGGACCCAGATGCGTCCTGTTACATAGTAGGCACCGTCTGCCTTTTGTTCTAACCTTTGCCTTGAGCCGCGTAGGGCTTCAGCCCTGACGTTTTCTGGCTTCAATGCTCCTACCTGAGCATCTTGTATCTGTGAAGGAAGACTAAACTGAATAGTGAGTTGCAACGCTCGTACACGCCTAGGTGTATTATCCTTTCGACTGAGGGCGTCGGCCACCACATTGGCTTCGCCTGAGTGGTACCTGATCGAGCATTCGTAGTCATTCAGTAGCTTGACCCATCGTCGTTGTCGCATATTCAATTCCTTCTGTTTGAAGATATGCTCGAGACTATTGTGATCGGTGTAGATGGTGCACTTGGTACCGTACAGGTAATGTCTCCATATCTTGAGCGCAATAACAACAGCTCCCAGCCCTAATCGTGCGTAGTGTAATTCCGTTCGTGAATCTTAAGTTGGCGTGAAGCATAAGCAATAACTTTATCCCGTTGCATCAACACACATCCAAGACCTTGGATGGATGCGTCGCAGTAGACTACAAAATCATCCGTGCCTTCAGGAAATGAGAGGATAGGTGCGCTACAGAGTCTATCCTTTAAGTGTTGAAACGCTGTTTCCTGTGTATTACCCCAACGGTAAGCAACACCTTTCTGTGTCAGTAGTGTAAGTGGCTGAGCAATCTTTGAGAGGTCTTTGATGAACCGTCTGTAATAACCCGCCAAACCCAAGAATTGGCGTATTTCTGTTGGTGTGCTAGGTGCAGGCCAGTTCTTGATCGAATCTACCTTGGATGGATCGACATGAATCCCATCCTTGTTTACCACGTGGCCTAGAAAGTGGACTTCACGAAGCCAGAAGTCACGTTTCGAAAACTTGGCGTACAGCTGTTCTGTTCGAAGGAGTTCCAAAATAAGTCGTAAATGATGCTCGTGTTCCTCCTGACTCTTCGAATAGATCAGAATGTCATCGATGGAAACAGTAACAAACTTGTCAAGATAAGGTTTGCACACACTGTTCATAAGATCCATGAAAACCGCAGGCGCGTTCGTTAGCCCGAATGGCATGACCAAAAACTCGTAATGACCGTAGCGAGTTCTGAATGCTGTTTTGGAGACGTCCTCATCCCGGACTCTCAGTTGATGGTAACCTGACCTCAGGTCAATCTTTGAGTAATAGCTCGACCCTTGCAACTGGTCGAATAAGTCGTCGATACGTGGGAGTGGATAACGATTCTTCACCGTCACCTTGTTCAGTTCGCGATAGTCTATACACATACGAAAGGTACCGTCTTTCTTCTTCACAAATAATACTGGAGCTCCCCAGGGCGAAGAGCTAGGACGTATGAAACCCTTTTCCAAGAGTTCTTGCAATTGCTTAGACAGTTCTTCCAGTTCAGTTGGAGCTAAGCGGTAAGGCGCTCGAGCTATGGGTGCTGCTCCTGGAGCTAGCTCGATCTGAAATTCGACCTGGCGATGAGGCGGTAGCCCAGGTAACTCTTCAGGAAACACTTGAGGGAAGTCGCGTACTACAGGAATATCCCCAATCTTTTTCTCTGTCGTCGATGTATCAGTAACGAGTGCTAAAATAGCTATGTGGCCCTTTCGCAGACACTTCTGAGCCTTTAAGAAGGAGATAATGCCACTCACGACACCACTCTTATCGCCTTGAACTTCGAGAGGTTCTTTGCCAGTACGGGGAATACGAATGATCTTCTCCTTGCATAGGATCTCTGCTTGCTGTTGGGATAACCAATCCATACCAATGACGATATCAAAACTACTCAGAGTTATAGGAATGAGATCGATAGAGAAAGTCTGACCAGCGAGGATAAGATTACAACCCTGAACTATGTGTGTGGCTTCTAGACTTTTACCGTTAGCTAACTCTACGACATGTTTGGTGTTCAAAAGTGTTGGTGCGCGTTTAAGCATTTGACTAACGTTCAGAGACATATAACTGGTATTCGCACCCGAATCAAATAATACGGTAACATAAAAGTCATTGAGAAGAAACTTACCCGTAACCACATTAGGATCGTTCCTTGCGTCACTCTGACCAATCACAAATAAACGACCCTTTGCACCATTGTTGTTGTTGTTTCCCCCATTGTTGTTCCCACTGCCCTGATTATTGTTGTTGTTGTTCTGATTCTGGTTTAACTGGGGGCAGTTCCGCTTGAAATGACCTTCAGCCCCACACTGAAAGCATGCCTTATTTCCTTGCTGTTGTTGCTTTGACTGGTTTCGTGGAACTGGTGGCTGTTGTTGCTGGTTCTGATTCGCAGGCCTTGAGCTCCTGCAATCTTTAGCCTCATGACCTACTCTTAGACATCTCTGACAGCGGCCTTTACGACACTGACCACTGTGGTGTTTGTTGCACCTGTTACATAGTGGATGAGTTCCCCGATATCCACTCTGTCCCTGGCCACCAGACGATTGCTGACTCGGACTCTGGTAATCACTAGTCTTGCGCTGCTGCTGTGCTTGAGACTGTACAGTAGCTGAACCCCTGCTAGAATCCCCTTCCCATTTCCGCTTGTTGTCACTGGGAATAGCAGGAGTAACTGGAGTGGTAACGGTAGTAGCGCTGATACGTTTAGGCAGCCTGTTCTGTTCCACTGCCTGATCGGTGAGGCGATGAGCTAGCTTGACGATCTGTTGAATAGTGCCAAGATTCGCTGAGGTTACGTGGCTTTGAATCTCCGGCACCAGACCATTGAGATACAGTTCGATACGCTTAATGGGAGGGTCCACCATAGTAGGACACAGAATAGCCAACTCATTCGATCTTCTGGTGTACGCTTCAATTTCTGACCCCGTCATTTTCAAGTGGTAAAACTCTACCTCCAGCTTATGAATATCATCACGGCTACAGTATTCCGCTTTAATCAATTCCTTGAAACCATTCCAAGGTGTGGCGTTAGCAACAGCCAACCCTAACATCTGAACTTGCGCATTCCACCAAGTCAGCGCAATGCCTTCTAGAGTACCAGTGGCGTATGTGACACCCCGTTGAAACGTTCGCATTTGCACTAGCTTGTCAGTGGCTGCCTTAACTTTCGGGACGAAAGTTCTTAAAACTTGGGGATAATGTGACACTCTAGGTTTTTCCGAGTGAACGCCTTGTAATTTCGTTATGCGTATATATGTGTTATTAAATGAAAAGTTGCATTTTACCTTAATGTGCTATGTGTGGTATATATATATATGTATATGTGTGAACCGAACCCGACTCGAGACCACTCGGCCTCGAGTAAACAGAAACGGTTGGGCCGGATTGGGCCATATACCCCTCTTCGAGCCCACTCGGAACCATTGTAGGGTGCACCACCCAAACCGAGTATAAAACCCATGCCCAAGCCCTCCTTCTCTCATTTGACACTCCCACCATTCACACACCCTCCTACATTCCTTCAAATCACTAAAACCCTAACAATCAAGCTCACCTCCTCTCCTCTCCCTCTCTCGGATCGAACCGGCGACAACAAAGGGGACTCGGATCATCTCGGATTAGCTTGAGATCACCACTCGGAACTTAGTCCATCAATCTCTCATACTCATTCATCCAGCCGGTTAGTTTCCTTTTAGTTGTTTGGCCAAAAATGATGATTTATGATTACAAAGTGACAAGGTAGTTGAATGATGAATGATGGATGAAATATGTGATAAATGATAAATATGTTCATGTTCATGTTTTGGTAGGAAATTGCTAGATAACATACAAGGTTATGTAGGATGAACATATGATGAGTATGTGTTGAATATGCTTGAATGTTGATTACGAATATATGAAAAATTATGTTATCCGGTTTATGCTAGATGATTTGTTAAATGATTCTTGCCATCCGAACTATGTTATCCGATTTAGATAATATGATTTTGTTATCCGATTCATGATAGAAAATTTAGGACCAATGTGTGTTTGATAGATGATGCAAGATTTGTTTGACCTTTGATCATAATAGTTCATGATGAAGAAAATTGTAAAAGTGTGTAAAAGGTATTATGAACAACATGAATATGATATGAATGTTGTTGAATATTTGAAATATGCTTGGTTTGATCTGTTTTGAATTGCATTTAGACAATAAAACATGTTTAAACATTCTGGTTGGTTAGTACAAAACCTCATGAAATTGCAATCTCATTGGTTAGTACATCAGAGGTTCTAGAAGGATTCTTGTGCACGTAACCGAGGCTGCGACTCGAAACATCCGGTTGCGACTCGCAACCAAAACATGACAACTCGAGACCGCCCGGTTGCGACTCGAGACTAGGTGGTTGCGACTCGGAACTAAACCATGACAACTCGAGACCGCACGGTTGCGACTCAAGACAAAACATGACAACTCGAAACATCCGGTTGCGACTCGCAACCAGACCATGACAAGTCGAAACCTCCGGTTGCGACTCGAAACTGTGTGTTCTCGAGTCGAGACCTCCTGGTCTCGACTGGGCTGCTTGTCTCCGTTATTGGGCCAAGGGCATGTGGGCTGCGCATACCGTCCTAATTGGATTCTGTGAAGCTGTTAACTGTTAGTGTGATCTGATAGGCCCAATAACACTTATGATTTGTATGATAATTGTTGATGTTCACTGTTTCACTACTACGTATCAGAATAGGCCCGATAACTTGCTGGATGATCATGTGTTGTGTATGCTATGTGTTAGTTATGTGTAGAATATACGTGAATACTTGTACCCCAACTTGACCTGTATTGGTGACCATGCTAGGACGTGGTGACCTACGTGATTGACCAAGTAAATAATCTACCGAGCAACCCAAGGTGAGTTCACACACTAAAAGCATGCGTCCCAGGGAGGGACACGAACCAACAAAATAATGTTTTCAAACTAGTAATTTCCGGGGGAATATGCAAACGGTACTCTTGTACTACTACATCCGGGGGAGATACGTTTGGGTATTATTTATACATCACAACTAGCAACACTAAACGAATCTCTATCACATTAAGTCCCTGCTTATAGTACCGATTAATCGCCGGGGGCGAACGGGTTATTAGTTGATAGCGCTATTAGGTTTGACAACCTCACAACGTGACCGGGGGAGATCGGGCGTGAACTATAGACCTTGCATCTCGGTCAATGACGATAGACATTGACCTGGGGCACCAAATCTTCTCGTCAACAGTTTCGGTAATTCAAGTTTAGTAGCTTTCATATGGGGTAGCTCCCCATGACGTGATTATAAATGCTTTACCTAAACAACCTACATTTTCTTTTACAAAAGCTAAAACTGGACATTTCGTGAACTCGCCAACATGTTTGTTGATACCCTACTGCATGCTTTGCAGGTACCCAGTGACTCAGGAGCTTGCAGCTTGGGAATGTGTAGTGGTCGTCTAACCCATGTGTTGGGTCCTAAATAACCTGAACTACGAACCTTGTTTAAATTATTTTGCCTATGCTTCCGCTACTTACTTAAACTGTTATTTGAACTTGAACTTTTGAACTTTAAACTATGATGTTTACTAACTATCATGGTTGGTCTTACTATTAACTAATGCTCAGTATAATTGGTGGCTGGATCCTGGTCAGTCACGCCTCCAAGCGGTGGTACTCCGCATGTGGATTTTGGGGGTGTGACAGATTGGTATCAGAGCCATTGGTTATAGTGAACTTGGTTTTAAAAAGAAGAGTCTTTTTGAGAAAAACCAGACTATAACCCGTGACTCGTGACGACACTACACTCCAAGGGCAAGACTCAACATGTTAGACCTCGTAGCTCGGACTTGTGTTTACTTGCTTGTTTATCTTATATTGACTGCTCTACTATACATACCAGTGTGCCTAATTAGATAGATACACATCTCTCTTCTAACTCATTCTCGCTACATTACGACATCACACTCATACTGTGTTTTCTGGCTATGAAGACAATGAGTGGACGCGGAAGAGGAAGTGTTAACATGACTCAGGCTCAATTCGCTAACTTGCTCAACACGGTGGCTGCAGCTTTCGCAGCTCACCCTGGAGGTAAACTCGTTACTTTAGGATGTTTAGATCCTACCCCCACATCGTCTTTCCACCTCTAAAACTATTCGCTTCGCTTCTCACAATAGGTCAGCCTGCGCCTGCGCAGCCACATGTTTGTACTTTCAAAACCTTCATGGATGGCAAGCCTCTCCCTTTCAACGGCACTGAGGGTGCCATAGGCCTTCTGCACTGGATTGAAAAGGCCGAAGCTGTCTTCGCTGTCTGCGAGTGTCCCCCTGCTAACTGGGTTAAGTACGCAACTGGTACGCTTGAAGGAAACGCACTTTCGTGGTGGAAAGCACAGATTCAGATGCTTGGTCTGGAAACTGCTAATGCAACTGCATGGGAAGATTTCAAGGACATGATCAAAGAGGAGTACTGTCACAGGGATGACATCCACAAACTCGAGAACGAGTACTATGCGCTCAAGATGGTCGGATCAGAGATTGAGACCTACACTAAGCAGTCCAACGACTATGCTGCACTTTGCCCAAACATGTCCCAACCTATGTATCGAAGGATCGAATTGTACATCAAAGGCTTGGTCCCAGAAATCCGGAGCCATGTGACCTCGGCCAACCTCAATACCATACAGCCCGTGGTTCGTCTTGCTCACAAACTCACCAATCAGGTTGTGGAAGAGGGCAAGCTGCCCAAGAGGATCGGTACTACTGCTGGAACTTCTAGCGATAACAAACGAAAGTGGGATGGAAACCAGGGTAAGGATGCTAACTCTACTCAGGCCCCGGCTCAGCAAAGGAAGACTGAAAATATCAAGGGCCCTCAGCAGCAGGGTGGCTATCAGGGCCATCTCCCCAAATGTAACAAGTGCAATCGGCATCACAATGGGCCCTGTGCGAAGAACAAGTGCCAGCGGTGCAACAAGATGGGACATGAGGCCAAAGATTGTAGGAGCCCTCATCCCGCAAGGCAAAATCAACCACAGCAGCAGCAACATCATGGGAACATCAAGGGTTGTTTCCAGTGCGGAGCTGAGGGGCACATTAAGAAGAATTGTCCTCAGTTAAACCAGAACAACCCCAATCAGGGTGCGGGAAATGACAACAACAACGCCAACAATGCCGGGAATGGTGCAAGAGGAAGGGTTTTTGTGATTGGAGCCGGAGAAGCAAGGAACGACCCCAACGTAGTAGCGGGTAAGTTTCTCCTTAATGATCGTTATGTTTCTATGATATTTGATTCCGGAGCAGATGCTAGTTATGTATCCCTACGTATTAGTAAGAAACTTAAGCTCACTCTTACGCCGCTAAGCTCTAAGCACACCGTTGAAATAGCTAATGGTAGAAACCTCGAGGCCTCACACATAATTCGTAACTGCAAATTAGAGTTGTCTGGTCAGACCTTCTGTATCGATCTTTTCCCCATCGTTCTTGGAAGCTTCGACGTCATTATTGGTATGGATTGGTTATCCAAACATCGAGCTGAAATCCTCTGCCAAGAGAAAGCTATTCGTATTCCCCGTCCCCCTGGTAAACCTCTTATAGTTCAAGGCGACAAGAGCGGAGAAGTCACGGGCATCATTTCATTCTTAAAGGCCCAGAAGTATCTACGAAAAGGGCACACCGCTATCTTAGCACTCATTACCGACACACAGAAAATGGAAAATGGAAAACAGGATTGAAGATTTTCCAGTCGTACGCGACTATCCTGAGGTATTCCCGGAGGAACTACCTGGACTCCCTCCTCACCGTCAGGTCGAATTTCAAATCGAGCTAGCTCCCGGAGCAGCGCCTATAGCTCGTGCACCTTATCGATTAGCCCCCGCGGAGCTCAAGGAGCTTTCTACTCAACTACAAGAACTTTTGGGACAAAGGTTTTATCCGTCCTAGTTCATCACCCTGGGGAGCCCCAGTGCTCTTCGTCAAAAAGAAAGACGGCTCATTCCGAATGTGCATTGATTACCGCGAGCTTAATAAGGTTACCATCAAGAATCGTTATCCACTTCCCCGTATCGACGACCTGTTCGACCAGCTGCAAGGATCGAGCTATTATTCCAAGATCGATTTGCGATCGGGTTATCACCAGCTGAGAGTCCGCGATGAGGACATCTCTAAGACTGCTTTCAGAACCCGCTATGGTCACTACGAATTCCTTGTTATGCCTTTCGGAATGACCAACGCACCTGCGATCTTCATGGATCTCATGAACCGAGTATGCAAACCCTACCTCGACAAGTTCGTAATTGTGTTTATCGACGACATCTTAATCTACTCGAAGAGCCAAGAGGAGCATGAACAACACCTACGTCTTATTCTCGAACTCCTTCGCAATGAGCAACTGTACGCCAAATTCTCGAAATGCGATTTCTGGCTTAGAGAAGTCCATTTCCTTGGGCACATCGTCAATCAGGAAGGGATTCATGTCGACCCCGCTAAGATTGAGTCCATTAAGAATTGGCCTGTACCTAAGACTCCGACCGAAGTTCGCCAATTCTTGGGATTGGCGGGATACTATCGAAGATTTATCAAGGGATTCTCTAAGATCGCTCAACCACTTACGACACTCACTCAGAAGGGTGTTGCTTACAAATGGAGTGATGCTCAGGAATCTGCCTTCCAGGAACTAAAGAAGAACCTTTGTAGTGCTCCTATCCTCTCCTTACCCGAAGGTACCGACGACTTCGTCGTTTACTGCGACGCTTCTATTCAAG
Organism: Helianthus tuberosus; assembly: GCA_030545235.1. Lineage (NCBI taxonomy): Eukaryota > Viridiplantae > Streptophyta > Magnoliopsida > Asterales > Asteraceae > Helianthus > Helianthus tuberosus. The sequence goes on along the minus strand of JARYGA010046849.1, from coordinate 5,804 downwards.
GACTTGGCTGCGTATTGATGCAACGCGAGAAAGTTATTGCTTACGCCTCGCGACAACTCAAGGTCCACGAACGGAACTATACGACGCATGACTTGGAATTTGGAGCTGTGGTCTTCGCGCTCAAGCTCTGGAGACACTACTTGTACGGCACCAAGTGCACGATTTACACTGATCACAAGAGTCTCCAGCACATAATGGGACAAAAGGAGTTGAATATGCGGCAACGCCGATGGGTCGAACTCCTAAATGACTACGAGTGTGCAATTAGATATCATCCAGGCAAGGCTAATGTGGTAGCCGATGCCCTCAGCAGAAAGGAGACCAAACCCAAGCGTGTCCGTGCCTTACAGCTCACTATCCACTCGAACCTCCCTAATCAAATTCGGAATGCTCAGGTTGAAGCATTGAAAGCCGAGAACATCAGGGCTGAGTCCCTGCGAGGATCGAGACAACGATTGGAACAAAAAGAAGACGGTGCTTACTACGTAGCCGGACGCATATGGGTTCCGCTTTATGGAAATTTACGTGACCTTGTGATGGATGAAGCTCATAAGTCCCGTTACTCAGTACATCCAGGGTCAGATAAGATGTACCATGACTTGAGGGCTACCTATTGGTGGCCTGGCATGAAAGCCCACATAGCAACCTATGTCAGAAAATGTTTAACTTGTGCAAGAGTCAAGGCTGAGTATCAGAAACCATCAGGCCTACTCCAACAGCCAGAAATCCCGCAATGGAAATGGGAGCAGATTTCCATGGATTTTGTTACTGGCCTGCCTAGGTCGCAACGCGGAAATGACACCATCTGGGTAATAGTGGATCGCTTAACTAAGTCTGCACACTTTTTGGCTATCAAAGAAACAGACAAGTTCTCTACCCTAGCAGAGGTATACCTAAAAGAAGTGGTTTCGAAGCACGGAGTACCAACCTCTATCATTTCCGATCGAGACGCGCGTTTTACTTCTGAGTTGTGGCAGGCCATGCACAAATCTTTTGGCTCACGTTTAGACATGAGCACCGCTTATCACCCGCAAACGGATGGGCAGTCTGAACGCACCATCCAAACCCTCGAAGACATGCTTAGGGCATGTGTGATTGATTTTGGCAAGAACTGGGAGAAGCACCTACCGTTAGTGGAATTCTCCTACAACAACAGCTACCACACCAGCATTCAGGCAGCACCCTTTGAGGCATTGTACGGTCGTAAATGTCGATCGCCTCTATGCTGGGCGGAGGTAGGTGACAGCCAAATCACAGGCCCGGAACATGTAGTCGACACCACAGAAAAGATTGCCCAGATTAGGCAACGCATGGCGGCAGCTCGTGACCGTCAAAGGCACTACGCTGACAAAGATAGGAAGCCGCAAGAGTTCCAGGTTGGTGAACGGGCTCTACTTAAGGTCTCACCCTGGAAGGGGGTGGTTCGTTTTGGAAAACGGGGCAAGCTTAATCCAAGATATGTCGGACCCTTTGAAGTTACCGAAAAGATCGGTACGGCCGCTTACAGGTTGAATCTGCCTGAAGAACTGAGTGCTGTGCACAATGTCTTCCACGTGTCTAATCTGAAAAAGTGCCTGTCAGATGAAACATTCGTCATCCCTTACAAGGAACTTACTATTGACGAACGGCTACACTTTACTGAGGAACCGATTGAGATCACGGACCGTGAAATCAAAACCCTCAAACGTAGCCAGATACCTCTCGTACGAGTTCGTTGGAACTCACGCCGTGGCCCAGAATTTACCTGGGAGCGGGAAGACCAGATGAAGCGCAAGTATCCCCAGTTGTTCCCTAATGAAACTTCCAGCACTGAAGCTACAACCGAATTTCGGGACGAAATTCCAAATTAACGGGGGGATGATGTGACACCCCGTTGAAACGTTCGCATTTGCACTAGCTTGTCAGTGGCTGCCTTAACTTTCGGGACGAAAGTTCTTAAAACTTGGGGATAATGTGACACTCTAGGTTTTTCCGAGTGAACGCCTTGTAATTTCGTTATGCGTATATATGTGTTATTAAATGAAAAGTTGCGTTTTACCTTAATGTGCTATGTGTGGTATATATATATGTATATGTGTGAACCGAACCCGACTCGAGACCACTCGGCCTCGAGTAAACAGAAACGGTTGGGCCGGATTGGGCCATATACCCCTCTTCGAGCCCACTCGGAACCATTGTAGGGTGCACCACCCAAACCGAGTATAAAACCCATGCCCAAGCCCTCCTTCTCTCATTTGACACTCCCACCATTCACACACCCTCCTACATTCCTTCAAATCACTAAAACCCTAACAATCAAGCTCACCTCCTCTCCTCTCCCTCTCTCGGATCGAACCGGCGACAACAAAGGGGACTCGGATCATCTCGGATTAGCTTGAGATCACCACTCGGAACTTAGTCCATCAATCTCTCATACTCATTCATCCAGCCGGTTAGTTTCCTTTTAGTTATTTGGCCAAAAATGATGATTTATGATTACAAAGTGACAAGGTAGTTGAATGATGAATGATGGATGAAATATGTGATAAATGATAAATATGTTCATGTTCATGTTTTGGTCGGAAATTGCTAGATAACATACAAGGTTATGTAGGATGAACATATGATGAGTATGTGTTGAATATGCTTGAATGTTGATTACGAATATATGAAAAATTATGTTATCCGGTTTATGCTAGATGATTTGTTAAATGATTCTTGCCATCCGAACTATGTTATCCGATTTAGATAATATGATTTTGTTATCCGATTCATGATAGAAAATTTAGGACCAACGTGTGTTTGATAGATGATGCAAGATTTTTTTGACCTTTGATCATAATAGTTCATGATGAAGAAAATTGTAAAAGTGTGTAAAAGGTATTATGAACAACATGAATATGATATGAATGTTGTTGAATATTTGAAATATGCTTGGTTTGATCTGTTTTGAATTGCATTTAGACAATAAAACATGTTTAAACATTCTGGTTGGTTAGTACAAAACCTCATGAAATTGCAATCTCATTGGTTAGTACATCAGAGGTTCTAGAAGGATTCTTGTGCACGTAACCGAGGCTGCGACTCGAAACATCCGGTTGCGACTCGCAACCAAAACATGACAACTCGAGACCGCCCGGTTGCGACTCGAGACTAGGTGGTTGCGACTCGGAACTAAACCATGACAACTCGAGACCGCACGGTTGCGACTCAAGACAAAACATGACAACTCGAAACATCCGGTTGCGACTCGCAACCAGACCATGACAAGTCGAAACCTCCGGTTGCGACTCGAAACTGTGTGTTCTCGAGTCGAGACCTCCTGGTCTCGACTGGGCTGCTTGTCTCCGTTATTGGGCCAAGGGCATGTGGGCTGCGCATACCGTCCTAATTGGATTATGTGAAGCTGTTAACTGTTAGTGTGATCTGATAGGCCCAATAACACTTATGATTTGTATGATAATTGTTGATGTTCACTGTTTCACTACTACGTATCAGAATAGGCCCGATAACTTGCTGGATGATCATGTGTTGTGTATGCTATGTGTTAGTTATGTGTAGAATATACGTGAATACTTGTACCCCAACTTGACCTGTATTGGTGACCATGCTAGGACGTGGTGACCTACGTGATTGACCAAGTAAATAATCTACCGAGCAACCCAAGGTGAGTTCACACACTAAAAGCATGCGTCCCAGGGAGGGACACGAACCAACAAAATAATGTTTTCAAACTAGTAATTTCCGGGGGAATATGCAAACGGTACTCTTGTACTACTACATCCGGGGGAGATACGTTTGGGTATTATTTATACATCACAACTAGCAACACTAAACGAATCTCTATCACATTAAGTCCCTGCTTATAGTAACCGATTAATCGCCGGGGGGCGAACGGGTTATTAGTTGATAGCGCTATTAGGTTTGACAACCTCACACCGTGACCGGGGGAGATCGGGGCGTGAACTATAGACCTTGCATCTCGGTCAATGACGATAGACATTGACCTGGGGCACCAAATCTTCTCGTCAACAGTTTCGGTAATTCAAGTTTAGTAGCTTTCATATGGGGTAGCTCCCCATGACGTGATTATAAATGCTTTACCTAAACAACCTACATTTTCTTTTACAAAAGCTAAAACTGGACATTTCGTGAACTCGCCAACATGTTTGTTGATACCCTACTGCATGCTTTGCAGGTACCCAGTGACTCAGGAGCTTGCAGCTTGGGAATGTGTAGTGGTCGTCTAACCCATGTGTTGGGTCCTAAATAACCTGAACTACGAACCTTGTTTAAATTATTTTGCCTATGCTTCCGCTACTTACTTAAACTGTTATTTGAACTTGAACTTTTGAACTTTAAACTATGATGTTTACTAACTATCATGGTTGGTCTTACTATTAACTAATGCTCAGTATAATTGGTGGCTGGATCCTGGTCAGTCACGCCTCCAAGCGGTGGTACTCCGCATGTGGATTTTGGGGGTGTGACAGCGTACTTCACCCTGCGAGCCTCAGGGCATTCACACATTTCAAATACTGACTCGAGCTTTTCAAACCAATGGAGGAGTCCAACCGCTCCTTCCGTGCCACTAAGAGTAGTAGGACGACAGTCCATGAAAGTTTTGAAGGTACAAACAGGTGGTTGACCTCCTGCTTGTGCGGCTGCAACTGCCGCAGCAACTTGTTCGTTAATGAGAGCCGTCAGTTGGGCTTGCGTCATGTTAATGCGTCCAGACATGATCTTCATAGCAAATATGTCATAAGTGAGAGAGGTTCGCGTGCAGTGCGATGACAGAAGAGAGTAAGCACACAAGTGTTCTCATGCAATAGTGTTACGTTTATCTAAGCATACCCTGAGCAAAGTTCTATGCAATTCTAGCAAGTAGGCAACAAAACATGTATCATATTACCTAGGATGTTGAGTCTTGCACGTGGAGCGAGGCGTCGTTGTGGATCGTTGAGCACTGTTCTGGTTATAGTCTGGTTTTAATAAAAACGTTTTCCCCTTATTAAAACCGAGTTCTCTATAACCAATGGCTCTGATACCAATCTGTCACACCCCCAAAATCCACACGCGGAGTACTACCGCTTGGAGGCGTGACATGACCAGGATCAAGCCACCAATCATATTGAACATAAGTATATAGTAAAAGTCATTCATCAATACGATAGGTGTTTCCAAAACCAAATATAAACAAGTGTGTAACGGAAGCATTAATGTAAAACCCATCATAAGTTTAAGTACAAAATGTCATAATGTTTAACAACACATTCACGATCCGTGTCCACAACGACCGTTGCCTCCCGTGCAAGCTCCAAAAGTACCTAAGGTCCTGCAAGGCATGTAACAGAGAGTCAACAACTAGTTGAGCGAGTTCACAGTTGGTTATTTAGTTATAATGTTCATATCGTAAATTGTATGTTCGTTTAGTAAACCATGTATCGTATTAATCCTCATCGCGGCCAATCCAGGCATCTGTGCGATTATTAGTGGGGCTTCCCATGTGTAGATTAGTCGTATTTGTACGCGCCCTTCTTGATCCAAGGACCGTAGCGAGTGTGATTGTCCCTACCCAAGGAGGACGAACGTACGTTAAGGTTGTTGTCCTACCCAAGGAGGACGAGCATGCGTTAAGGTTGTTGTCCTACCCAAGGAGGACGAACGTATGTATTCTACCCAAGGAGAATACGCAGGATTAATATTGGCATCCTACCCATGGAGGATGGCGGTACATATCCTACCCAAGGAGGATATGTAGGTTCCGTTTTAATTTCTTAACCCATTCCCAAACCACCGGGAATCCCATGCCTTAGAAAGAGTGT